>OY757929.1:22940169-23515240 GCA_963585895.1 Sepioteuthis lessoniana | reverse complement strand
GCACCTAAGATAACAAAACTAACAATTTTACTCAGGAAAATGTTCTTAGATATCGCTCAATGTAATGCAGCAGTCATCACTGAGACTGAGAGTGGTGTCCCAAAAAAATAGGAATATTCAACTGTTATTTTATTTATGAAGAGAAGAATTATTGCAAATAAGTTCTTGCTTGATGGCTATATAATATTCTGTGGGTATCTCACATGGTGTAATGGTTAACAAGCTAGATTAATGGATCATTATTAGTGAGTTCGATCCTCACCGGGTGCCCCATATTTCACAAGTAAGTTAAACTTACTAAATAACTATATGCTCTGCTGTGACTGATTCATCTGAATTTGCTAGAACTCAATAGATAATGTTTTTAAATGTGTAATTTAACAATTCGCATATCTCAACTCTGTGTCCCAGCTTCATAGGGGATCGCAGCTGAACATTTTACCCTCAAAGTTGGTCAGTAACCAGTTGGATAACGACTGTCTCTGAACTGACATTTTATGAACTCCTAATATGTGAGAGACACAAGTGCAAAAGCAGATTTATGGGGGGTGAATTTGAATCACACCTCATGTCTTGTTGCTTGAGTAACGATCATTTCCTCCTGGATATTCTGCCTTCAATGATATCCTTAAGTGGCGTCCTGAGTATGACATTAAATTGCATCCAGCAGTGAGACTTCAATTCTGGAGCTCTGGAAAATGAGGACTACCCTTTTATCATCATTACTGCCAGGTCTACTGTGAACCAGAGTGGTAGTACCTGTTAGGGTTCCATTGACCACGTAAACAGGGTTTTTCAAAAATTAGATTGAAATACTTGATATATAACAGCTTCAAAAGTTTTTATAATTATTGTTTCTTAGTATTGTTATTCATCATTTATTCAAATCCTAGATGAAGCTGTTTGCATTTTAATTTGTGCTAATGCCCTTGGAAAAAGAATGAATCCATCTCTTCTCTTTCCTGCCTAGCTATGGGTAAATAATAGTATAGGAGAAGGTAAACTCTGAGTTTACATCTGTTGTGTCTAGCTTAAAAATTGACCCTTTATCACTTTGGACTCCAAATATGCTAGAGATATAAGTATAGTTGCAGGTCTATGAGGATAAATTCAGACTGCCCCCAGTGTCTTGTCACCAGAACCCTAGTCATTTCCCTTCAGCTATTCCGCCCTTAACAATATCAAGTGAAGTACGAATGCAGTTGGTTTTCCCTTGCGACTGGTGCCAGTGGGATTGGACAGAAGGGATAACAAGACTAGATGGTATAATGGTTTTTCCATTTTGAGATGGCAAGTCTGATATATGGTATGTTACCCACAGCAATAACAGATAGAGGCATCATTCCCTGAAAGTTCATTTTCACAACTGGAGTCATTGGAATTGGATTAAGGAGCCAACAAAAGATCAGGTGGCATGATGGTTTTTCCATTCTAAGCTGTTTGATATTTTGCATTTGGTTCTGGAGCTCTGAAGAGTATAAGATCACTCCTTCCCTACAATTACTCCCAGGTCCACCTGTTAGGATCCTATAAATGGTTAAATAGATTTGTTTAAAAAATATTAGTACAGGATAAGAATAATTGAAGCCATATAACTGTTATTGAACCCTCTGTATATCTGTTGTTGTTTATGTGAACAGTAATAGAAAGCATTACTTTTAGAGCGATCCTCTTACAAGAACAGAGGGAGTCCCTGTGGTATAATGGCTAAAGTGTTGGATTGTTGCCTCAAAGTAAGCGTATTTAAACAGTCTTGCTATTCTGCTCGCTTTGGGACCAATACCCTTTGAAAAGGTATGAACCCCCTTATCCCCCAAGTTATGGGTTAAACAGTATCATTCTTGTTCTTCTACAGGGATTGCTTTGGTATAAAATAACCTATGAAGGTTGATATGCGATTAAACAAATAAACCTAATTGTTACAAGAACAATATGCAGACTCTTATTCATATTTAAACCTAATTGTTACAAGAACAATATGCAGACTCATATTCATATATAAGATTCTACCAGTAATAATACTTTCTCTGGATGTAACTTAATTAAATCAGCAATGGATCAAAGGATTGTTACCAGGCAGTTTGAAGATCTTAAGCCGGCTAGGTACTGCTCACTTTTATATAGACTTCTTTTCATTATTATAATGACTGAAACATCTTATGTCCTCAATACACAACCTCCCACCACCACACTACTCAGCCAGTTTGGTTTAAGGATTGCTGGCCTTGAGAATAAGCTGTGAGAGAAAAAAATGGCTGTTTCAAATAGTTTCCCTTGCCGTTCTTCAGTTTTCAGGGTAACACATTTTCAATTTCTATGGCTGGGATTCTAAATAGAATAGGAAATGACAGTCCCCACCTTTTAAAATTAGAACATAATTTTTTCAAATTCTTGTTTGTTGAATATATATATATATATATATAAATTTTTCATTTTGATGTTTTATGTCATTTATTTTTATACATATATATATATATATATATATATATATATATATATATACAATGCAGTAATACAGTTCAAGTATATAGAAGAGCATATTTAAATAAATTAATAGACTATAAATAAATTTATGATAGAAGCTCTTTTAATGAAAAATGAATATTGATAGTTATATTGTAAAATGTTTTTGAAAAGATTTCTTTAATATCCCCACCCAACACATTTGGCTGCACCTGTAGTAGCAGCTGTCTGTATAAGAGAAGATATATATATATATATATATATATATATATATATATATATATATATAACATATAAACAAAAAAATAGTAAAAAATCAGAAAGTAATGAGATTTAAAGATTGGGAAATAAAAGTAACTCTTGACATTTTCTGTGACAATCAAAATGTAGCAAAGGTGAGGAGAAAGATATGGTTATAAAAAATTAAAAAAGTTACATATTGTAAAAAAGCAGGCGACATGAAGGATTTGAAGATATAAAACTGATTTTTATACTTAAAAAATTCAGAATTGCTTATTTTTTTCTTTATTATAATATTTACACATACACGCACACACACACACACACACACACACACACACACACATGAGAAGAAATCAGTTGAATCTGATAGAATGTACATAGAAAAGGTAAAACGGAAGAACATATATATATATGTGTGTGTGTGTGTGTATGTGTATTATATTATATTATAACAGTGTTGGTTGTCACTAAACCACTTTGTGGGTTTGTGTCAAACCAAGTCCAATATAATATGGAGAGTGCTCAATATCTAGGATAGAGCTATTATATTATAATAAATAAATATATAAAAGATATACATATTTAATTCATGGAATTTAGACCGCGACCCCAGAGTTTTAGGGAGTTTTTTGCAAAACAACAATCATTAGGCTGTTAAGAAAATGAACTTAACTGCCTAATGATTGTTGTTTTGCAAAAAACTCCGTGAAACCCAAAGGTCGCAGTCTAAATTCCATGAATTATATATATATATATATATATATATATATATATATATATATATATATATATATATATTATAATTACTATTATTATTATTATAATACCACCATCACCACCAAAAATACCACTATTTCTTGTGAGCTCACATCAGTGCTAGCTGATGGTATTTTACTGGAGTCCAAGTGACAGCAAGTCTTCTCAGGTCTCCAGGACAATTCTCAATATTCTAGCCGGTCTTAACAATGCTGGAATTTGGTTGGTCTCGATTCGTCCTTCGGTTTCCAACTCTTCCAACCTTTTCAGAAAAACTTTAGGGACCGTTCCAATTATTACTATCAAGCCCAACTATATAATTTTACAATGGTGTAGGGATCCAAAAACACCAAGTCCGTTGAGAAGTATCATAAAACTGACATTTCAAATCACTGTCGAAGTAAAGGTGAAATGATTCATATAGCGAAGATCACAAATCATTACTGAAATAAATTAGAAAATTTAAAAATCAAAAGTTTACCTGATTTCTTCGGTTTTTTGTTTGCATCCATTTTATCTTTTCGTTTGTTCGTTGTTTTTTGTTTTGTTTATTATTGTTTTTTCTTTTTTTTTTGTTTTGTTTTGTTTTGAGTTTAGAGCACTTGTTTACAGCGTGTCAGAGAAAAAAAACGTAAAGTCGTCTTCTTTGCTATTGCAAAGTTATCACAATAACAACCGAGTAAGGTTACCATAGTTACAGATTAAACGCGCCCTCTACTAACATGAGAAGATAATTCGTCTTATTGATAAATAAAGTTACCTCCCTTAATTAAATGTCTTCTAAGTATTTTTTTTATTTGCTTTCCTTTACTTTTACTTTATGATCCGATCCATAGGAATGGCGGAATTTACTAGATTATAAGTTCTTTTTTTTTTTTTTTTTTTTTTAACTGGATCTAATCATTCAGCCTGAATTGGATGAATTGTTGATATCCCAAAATCCCAAGAAAAGTTTTGCTTTTCCATGAAAGATTCTGTTCTGGCATATACATTTTTCTGTTGGTTCAAAGTTTAATCGTTTACACAATTCCCAGCAGATCATCTTCCTCGCCAAATCAATCCTGCTCTTGTATTTGTTCAGAGCCAATTAGTTCTATTTGATCATTATGTGGTTGACTGTTTCATCTCTCTTTCCAAGTATCCTACCTGTTTGCTATTCCCCTGAGTTTTATGGCTTCTATCTTTACATAATTAGTTGTCGTTCTTCTTATTCTATACTTTAGGTGATCGTGATTGAGAACACTTTAAAAAATACTCATCAGGGCATTGACTACTAAAAAGAATTGACATTCAAGGTACGTGGTTCATTCAAGAAGTTTCAGACTTTTTTTTTTGTACTGGAATTTAAAATTGTCGTAGACTCTTGAAAATTCACTATGTTATTGCTATACATCTTATGAGATGACTGACAAACTTTTATGATTTCAGCTTCAAATGAACAGCTACAGCAGTAATTGGAATACACCATACTAAAGCCTGATTATCACAGATGGTGAATTTCAAAAATGCAATCTGACATTTTAGAAGAACGATATGCAATAAATTTCTGTTTTAAACTAGGAAAAAATGCCACAGAAACGTATGGAATGCTTCAGACTGCTTTTCGACCATCTTGCATGAATTGATCATCAGTTTTTGAGTGGTATAAGAGATTCAAGGAAGGCACAGAGTCTGTGAGGGATGATGAGAGGTGTGGGAGGAGTAAGGAAGTCAATACACCAGAGTTGATTGGCCAAAGGGTTAGGGTTAGGGTTACTATGTTGAAGTTTTAAGGGAGTTCAGGTAGAGATTCCGTCGGAAGAGGCTAGCGCTCTTCAAACCAGGTCAGTGGCATTTCCACCAGGAACAAAGCACCAGTCCACAACTCCATCCTTATCACTGACTATTTGACCAAGATGGGCATCAAGAAAGTTCCCCAGCCTCCCTATAGTCCAGACCTTGCTCCCTGTGACTTTTGGTTATTCCCTAAGCTCACAGGCTGTCGTTATGAGACAATTGAAGAGATGAAAGAGGCTGTGACGAAGGTCATTGACACGCTCACACAAGAGGACTTCCATGAGGCCTGGCAGAAGTTGTTGGAACGGTACAAGTGCGTTGCAGCCGGAGGAGATTACTTCGAAGGGGACTAGAGTTTCATGTGTGTGCTATCAATAAAAGTGCCCATACAAAAAAAGTCTGGAAACCATTTTTTTTTCAGCTACTGTTGAACCGTTTCGTGTACAACTCCTGACTTCGATAGCAGTGACTTGGAAATTCTCAAGTAACTATTACTATTTAATAATAATCATTTATTTTCATCCAGTGTCAGATATTGCTATCTTTGCTATGCTTTCATATGGTATCAGATATTGCTATCTAATAACAACAATTTTCAAACAGATCTATTTTACCCATAGATGGGACTCTAATAGATATTACAACACCGGATCAGAGTGGACCTGCCTGTAATAGCAACGAACGGGTGATTACACAATCTCCAAAGATCCAAAACTGGATCCTAATCCCCGAACGAAAAGAATGAAGTATTGTAGTGAACATTTCTTCATTATTTCTATTACATCCAGAATTTAAAAGATGAGAAGCTTTTTCTGATATAATGATTTAAAGCCTTCACCTGTTCACCGTCCTTGGCAGCATATTATTTGGAATCTTATCAAGGTGGTCTCCGCAATATCAGTTCCGCTTTTCTTATAAAGATACTCCCATAGGAATATTAACATTTTTTAATCACCTGTGTGAGATTCCAAGAATATTTTGAAAGAAATGGTGGATATGTGGAGACTGTTTGGAAATAAAAGTGCTCCCACAAGAGTAAACATTTTTTAATCACTCTCTTTCTCTTTCTCTTTCTCTGTATAAGTTAGCCCATAGTTGTCGGGGGAGACCCAATTGCTCCCTATTCAAGAGCTACTACACCGAGGTGTAGAGGAGGATGCTACTCCTTTCCCTTGATTGCATCTCTTACCCTTGATCAGTAACTTATAATGTTGAGTGTTAAGCATTGAAGCATCAAGTACCATTTTTTTAGTCTGTGGAATGGCTTGACATGGTATTGAACCCTGACCTCCCGGACCATTCCAGAACACTCTAATCATTATGGTACACACACACACATACACACACAAACATATATAGACATCCCAGTCGGCTGGGGCTGTAGAATAGACCGACTGCATCTCTGCAGAAGGGTAAAATTCCACCAATGAGTGTTCTAATATATGACATTAAGCCAACTGATGGTGAGGCTCCAGTATTGCTGGAGCTTTAGGGAATACAAAGTACTCCTTCATATTCTGGCTCAGTGTGGAAATAGCTGAAAGGGTCTTATCTATGCGTCTAATAGAACTATAGTGCATTGGCAATGCTTTTGCCGGAGTAGGAAGCCCAATCTGGAGCAAGGCAAGTCACTCGGTCCTTATCGAACGTTGCCACACCTTTCTGGACTAGGTCTATTATAACTCTCTTGGAGTGTGTCTTCAAGACTTTGGTTCCAAGGGAATTTGTTCTGTTTGACAAGGTCCTGAAAGGCCAGCATGACTGGACCCAATGAGTATGCCCAAGCTACCTGGTTGACGAGCCTAAACCATGATATGGCATCTGTAATTGTCTTTGGGGCTGGAAAATCGAGTCTCGCCTGTATCATGAATTCGGAAAGGGTCACTCTGGAAGGAGTTATTTGGAGGCAGCAATAATATTGCCATGATATCACCAGACCTAATCCGTGCAGCAGGTTGTGGCTATCCACAATATGAGAAACTAATAAGTATGATACAGCAAGGCTTCCCACGGACACGTAATCTTAATGCACTCGAGGTCCGTAAATATTGGGAGGTGAGGCACCGCCTCAGCACTGACAATGGCCTGGTATTGCCATCCCCAAAACGCAACGGAGAAAAGTCCTGCATTGCCTACACTCTGCACACCAAGGAGTTATCAGCATGAAAGCACGTGCCAGTGAATTGGTGTACTGGCCTTGGATGGAAGCAGTATGAGGGCAAATTGCATGGTATGCTAAAACATCACCCCTAGTCAATCACGGGAGCCTATCATCTTGACACGATTTCCTGATTGGCCATTCCAGCAGATTGTCATGGATCTCTTCCATATTGGGATCATACATACCTTGCCTGCGCAGATAGGTTAACTGGCTGACTCATCTTATACTGCTTAGAACCAGGTCACGCCACTACATCCAAATTGATATCCATCTGTCGACAACTGTTCCAGACATATGGTGCCCCAGAGGAACTCAGTACCGACGGCGGCCCACCTTTCACCTCCAGCATATTCCAAGAATTCCTTTGGACGCGGTGTGTTAAGCAGACTATCCTTCATCGCATATCCCCAATCCAATGGCCGGGCAGAGCTCGCAGGAAAACCCCAAAGAGGATAGTGAATGGGAACACAAGTCCCCAGGATTCCTTGGACAATGACAATGTTGCTCGGGCCATCTTGTAGTACCGAAACACCCCAATCTTAAGTATTGGCCTATCACCGGTGCAACTCCTACTCCACCGCCGACTCCGGGATTCCGTTCCTGCACAGCCAATGCTCTACAAGCCACACCCCGAATGGGTAGTGGCGGCACAACGCCGCGAGGAATCCTCCACTACCGTAATGCAAAAATAGTAGAAAGGTATCACAAATATACCCACAAACTTCCCCCGTTACGAGCTGGTGACACTGTAGCTATCCAAAGCCCACTCAATCACAGATGGAACACAACAGAAGAAATCAATACTACCTTACCAAATCGACAATACCGAATCAGGGTTGATGGACCAGGAAGGATCACACTTAGGAACCGCCATTTCCTCAGAAAATGCGAACTCAAGCACCAACCCCAATAGCAAGTGCAAAACCAGGAGCAATAATTATCTCTCTCAATGCTCCACTCTTTCACTCCTATCCCCCAACATCTTCCGGTAATGGTACATACACAGCAATTGAACCCCCAAACAAACCACATATACATCACCACGGATATCCCTGACCCTCTCTCGCCACCCCTCCCTATTGTGCATCGCTTCCGGCAGGTCCTTAAGGCTACATTCCATATCGGCACAGAGCTGCTGTATGTAGGTTCTAGCTAGACGTCGTGCCTTTGCTCGTCCATGTGAAGGGGTCCACGGGAGTACATCACTTATGAGCTCGTCCCTGCTTCTCCAGCAGTGTCCTGCATGTCTGGTTCGTCTAATTTTAATAGTTTTCGTGATGGGAGATAGGTGGCCGTACAGCTGCTACTTTGTGGTGTGCTACCTCCAGGACTTGTTCAATATTGCTCGCAGCATTCTAATGTAATTGCCGTCAAGCTTTTTCTCCAACCGTTTAGCTAGCGTCCTTGTGGTGCATCCATATAGCAGTAGCAACATGACCACTGCTTGGAAGAAACTGCGCTTCATTTTATCGGTCAGGTCTGACTTCCATATGACCGATAGCCTATCGATAGCCGATCATGCATTGCTAGTCGATGTCTGTCTTGGTTGATGAGGCGTTGCTTCTTGGGTATGTGAACTTGTCAACCAGTTTCAGAACGCTACTGTGACGGCAAAATTGATTAAAATCCCTAAACGGGACTTTATTTTCGCACGTGTGAAGACGGGGCAGGTTGGCACTTGATCCCCTACAGAAATAAGTCCTGTTCAGAGTTCTTTTCTCAGGCAGATAAGAACTGGCATATTACGTGAGGGAATAATTTAGGGCCAGACTGGCCACCGCTGGCAAAGGGGTCCAAAATTTCACACTATCACACACCCACCAGGCCACTAAACTTCTTTCCCTTAGATAATTGAAGAATACGGGCCTATAGGTCTTAGTTGTAATAATATTAATATTGCTACCGTCGGCAACTCCGGTTTCCCATGTGATACTTTAGGAATTAATAGGACAGTTCTAAGCAAGATAATGTAAGGCGAATAGAAGCTGAAAGGAAAGCATGGAATAATAACATAGACTACATGGTAAAATGAAAATACATAGGTTCTTTACTACGGTTATATATATATATACTTTCAAAATGTCAAAGATATATAATAGGATAGTCCATGAATATAAATGTCTTTTCCTGGCTTTTATCCTTTTTCCAAATTGAGAGAGAGAGTGGTAACAAAATTTGGGTGTAAAGGAAAAATGCCCCAAAGTTACTTATCTTATGTGTTTGACGGGGTTCCACTGGAGAATTTCTCTTCTTTCACGGGCTAATAGACTTTGTACTGTTTTTAATGCTGGTTTGAAGGATTTTGGAGTTCTTCGTGTCTCAGTCTTTTTGTCTTTAGCCCGGAGTAAAATGGCTATCGTCCGTCTGCCACGAGCGTTGCCCAAAAACTACCTTGTTTTGTATTTACTTCCGTTGAGGGGAATGGAACCCCACTTCCGTTTGGGGTCCCCCGCCAATCATTTGGCTTCATTTTCTCTTTCCCCTTCCGATGTCCGGCGACCCAAGGTCACTTAAGTGCGAACATCTGTGTGACCCACATTCATTTCTAACGGTCACTTTTTGACTGCTAGATAATTTTAGTTCAACGGGGGGGAGAGTATCATTCCCACCTCCTCGTCTCCGTGAGCCATCACGTGACACTACCGTTTAGTGTGGAGATGTCGCCTGTTTGATTAAAGCACATATATTCCATCTTATGTGCATTGACATGGAGGCCAATGCCTGCAGCGGCTCGTTCCAGACTATGTAGCAGGGTTTCGGTTTGGGCAGGTGCATTTCCTAGAAGCGCTATATCATCGGCGTAGTCGGCGTCGGTAATTGTTTTTGCGGGGCACCTTCTGCCTCTTTCTTTTGTTAGCTTGAAACCGTTTTCTTTGATTTTATCGATAGATGTTCCAAGCACGTAGTCTTGGCAGATGATTAAGAGATATGGGGCTAATGTGTCTCCTTGCAGTACGCCTGCTACAATGTCGAAGTAGTCTGTGTCTACATCCGGGGAACTGACTTTTACTTTCATGTTTCTATTGATCATCATTATGGCTGCGACGGTTTCTTTTGGTAGGCCGTAGGCGAAAAGAATTTGCTCCATCTTTCCTTTGTGAATGGAGTCAAAGGCCTTAGTAAAGTCAACAAATAATATTGTTGCCTGTAGGTTTTTCTGCGCGTACACCTTCAAGCATTCGACGGATAGTCAAAATTTGTGAGGTCGTGGATCTATTTCTCCGGAAGCTTTACACCTGTATGTATATTTTCTCTATGTGCTTATGCCAATGTTTGTTTTAATCTGTTAGTCTGTTCTCTCACGAACAATAAAAGTTTCGAGGCAATGGCGGTTACAGGAGGTGCTTGTGTTGTAATGGTTACCGTCGTAGAAAATGAACATGATGAACCGAGTTCAAATCCCGGATAAGGTTGTGTGCATTTCTCATAGTGCTAATACACTTTGGAAAGGTATGAATCCAGTTATTCTCCCTCCAGCTATGGGCAAAATAGAAGTACAGACTGGATTCTTTAACCTTGGTATGACAATCGATCTAGAAGAAGAGAAAATCTGAATTCAAACTTGTTAAACTCCACTTAAAAAATTGACCTTGTATCACATCCTGCTCATGCAGAGAGGTTGGTAAATACATAAAAAGCTTGTAAAATTACCCAACAAACAGGGTGGTAGGAGAATGTTGTTGTTATATACAAGTGTATGGTTTCAAGAAAAATAAGACTGACAAGAAGATTTAGTTTATTTCGTTTATTTAATAAATAAAATAAACATGCGGATGAAATAGCTGGCCGGCTGACGCGGGGTTATCTGGTCGGCGGCAAGCGGTTACTTTGACCTGTTCTGACAGTGTTGTCGGCTGACGTTCTCAGCGACGGCTGACGATTCAACTGCTCGTGTGATCTCCGGTTGCCCTATTTATATGTTCCCAACTTCAAACACCAGCCCCAGAAAATACTATTTGTGGAAAAAAATGATTGGTCGAAAAATAGACCATTTTTTTTATGACTGAGAATTTTCTGGGGATTTTGAATAGACTATGCACGGAGCCTATGCGCAGAAGCCATGATTTTCTCAGTTTGACATTGGCCGTTGTTGGGTCAACATCCGGTAGTTGTTATTTTCTTCTGCAGTGTCGATGTCTGTCAATCTGTGTTTTGTGTGTTTTAGTACTTAAATGTGTGAAGAGTTAAGTTGATGAATCAGAAGAGATTTGATGTATTTTACAATAACATTGTTTATTTGTCAGTATTTTCAGGCGGCATTTTAGGCCTTCATCTGTTTTGCAAACTTTATTGCATTCAGGACATTTTGTGTTATTTACCTAATGGTAAGTTATGGCTTTCATAGATTTATGCGATCTCAGATGACAAATTAGTCTTATCTTGAGAAAGATAGACTCTTCTGCATACCTTACAAGTATTATACAATTTATTCGATACATCAGTATCATTCCCTTTTACGAGCTTCATGTTTCTGTTTTCAACACTCTGTTCAGTTCATTTACTTTGACAGATTTAGAGGAAATATTCCTCTAGGAGAATCGGTCAAATCCTAGTTTGTCCCTGCCATCTGATATACAGCTCTGTCAGTAGGGCTTAGAATACCTCGACTGCATCGTCAGCAGAGACCCCGCCAAAAGAAAGAGGGTGTCTTGGGTACAACATAAAACTACATCCAGTGGTGATGTCGAGTTCAGGAATTCAGGTGAGTGTGGAGTATTCTTTTATTGCCGTTACTCCCTGGTCCACTCAGGGCCGGAGTGGTAATACTCTAGAATTGGAACCTCGCCGTCAGATTCAGTTCAATGTCATATAATTTTTGATGGCGGAGGGTACCTTTCTACAAAGGATATACATTTTGTATTCTAAGCTCCACAGACAAGGCTTTTTTATAAATGAATTAAATTTCGGCATTGAATGACCCATAACTTATTTTGCGAAAGCAAATTATTTGCTTATAATGGTTTATATATATATATATATATATATATATATATATATATATATATATATAAAATTCAAACTAATCTAAGGGAGGTGACTCAGGTAATTGTTTTTTACGACTGAAAACACTACATATCTTTGCAATGACATCTGTCAATCTACAGAAAGGTTGGTAGAAAAGCTAAATATATACCTAAAACGGAAATGTCGAATTTGTCATTTTTAAGCAATTAACAAAAATTCTCATAAAAATTATATTAAGGCTCGATATACAATATTTCTTTTTTGCTATTCTCATATTAATTGATCCTCAAAAATATGATTTTAAATTAACAAGACGAAGAATTACTGCATAATTTTGAGACGGGTCATTTAACATTCAAAGAATCATTCAGACAATTCTTATTTTGACCGGTATGTTTTCCAACCCTCTTCCTCTGCAATATAAAACTCCATAAAGAAAGAAACTGTTCTGATTTTTTTCTTTGGTGGGTAAAGCTAAAACGGTATAAAATATAAGTTTTGTTTTCTTTTTGTTTATAAATGTAGAATTTGGTAATAAATAATGTATTATAATACCCGTCTCAATTATATAATATTCCAGTAAATTAACTTTTTTGAAAAAAATTTAGGGTGTACTTTTTTATAGGAGATGATGTGATATTTAATAATGTCTGTTTTAATTGCATATTGTTCCTCTAGAAATATTAAAATTCTGGTATCTTTAGTTTAAAAGAAAATTAAGTTTTTATTTTGAAAATTTGTCGGGATGTACTTCTTTATGTGAATGTAAGGAGACAATAAATGTCTCCCTTGGATTTGGCGGGCGTGTACTTGGGCCGTCTCGTGGTTTTATGAGAAACCCAGAATCCATCTTAGTCTCTTTCGTCTTTGTTCTTTGAACGATAAAGTCGTTCTCTTTTTGTCTATGTTCTTTGAATTGTTAAGACGTGTTTTTATTTAAAACTAAAACTTTTTTACCGTTTGATACCCCTTTTAAATATGCCATATCATATATCGTTGTTTATAGAATTATAGGTGCGAATTTTATCCGTTGAGATGCAAATGTGAATTTTTATAAGCATTTCTTGCATGTATATTATGAATGTATTTAGTATTCCTATATGTGTGCATCAGCTTATCTTGTCTTTTTTGCCGTTTATTCAGTATATATCATTTATTTGATCTTGGTGACGGGGGATTCGACTCAATTTCCTCCTTCGCACCAATCAAGCTAATTGAAGATACTGCACACACGCATATACCTACGCATACTGTGCTTTTTATGTAAATAGGTTATTAGTATTATTTATGTAGAACGTTGAAAATATTTTCACGATTACTTTTTTTTTTCTGTCACACTCGTTGCTATGTAAAGGCGTATAACTTGCTGAGGAATTATTGCAGAGAGTGTAGAATAAGAAATTTAATTTCCTCTTAAGAATGAATGTAAAGACAATTCGAATAAGTTGAACTTTTATTGACCTGACAGCCCGGCAATAAGGAGAATATTAAGCAGAAAAAAGTATGTGAGCAGTGTTGTGACTTGAAAAAATATGCTGGAGTAAACAAAAAATTCTATTTTGTTCTTAGATGATTATAAATATTTCTTTAAAATCAATTTAACATATATATTATGTACTAACAATTTTTCGTTCTTTTTTCCGTTAAAGCGAATAAAATAATCAAAGTTATTATCTAAAGTTAAATTTTAATTTTATTTGAAAGATAACAACATCATAATTATTTGTGTAAAAACTAAATTAAAATTACATATCAAATTAATCTTTGAAACATTTTAAACATTTAAATTCACCAAAAGTTGACGACCTTAACCAAGTAAAGGTTACGTAAATTAAAATGGGCTGTTAAAATTTCAAAATAATTTGTAAAAGGTTTTTTGGAATGAAATTAGTAACTAGAAACATTAAATAACGATTTATGCCAAAACATTACTTAAATGTTGATAACTATATCTCTTACTATGGTAATCCAAGCTGGAGGTCAAAATTAATGACAGACATTTTCGCCCGTCACAAGACTGTCAGCTATTAAGGTGCACTTTAGTTTCCCGCCAAGGATTAATTGTACTGAAAGCTAGAACCACAACTTTTGAAGTATAGAAAATTGTATTTGTAATTAGTATTTAATTTCGAAAAAGGAAAATAACATGATAATAACACGTTAACATGATTTTTGAATGTACAATTAATTTATTATTGAAATAGTGAAACAATAACACTTTTTAATTGCCTTTTTAATATTTAATGTTTTATCTGTTAAAAATCTACAAATCTTTCATTATCCTTAAAACTCTAATTTTTCCTTTTTTTAATTTCCTATTTTTATAGCATTTTTTTTTTCTTATATTTTTGCTTGAATATTCAATCTGAATACAAGAAACAAAACCCGCAATTACTAGTTACTGTAGGTTTCCATGCTTTTTTTTCATCTAACATTTTTATATCTTAAAAAATAAATAAAAATATTTTTAAAATCAAAAAACAACTTCCAGTTTGTTGTTTTAAGATATATATTTTCAGCTAAGTAAAAATATTCTTTATTTAATAGTCTTTTTAGGTTTAGCCAGTGTTTAGAGAAAAAGTTAATCAAAATCTGATGCAAATTTAACATTTCCTTTTTTAAGGAGAACAAATGGATCGGTTGAATGATTTTCCAAATAATTAAAAGGAAAAAGATATTTTCAATTAAATCATAATATTAAAAGCTATAAAAGAATTTATTTTATTTTATTTTTTAAATTTAATATTCATATTTGGGATTCTATTTTCTTTCAACAGCTCCCAATTTAAATATTTTCTTTATTCCATTCACGCCTTCAGACTTTTGTCTTTTTATGATATACAGAAAGTATATGCCATATTCGTTGCCGATTGAATATTGTGACACACACACACACACACACACACACACACACACACACACACACACACACACACCCGGGGTGGAGGTAAGGTTGAATGACTTGTAAAAAGTCTGCAAATTTTTTGATGAAATAACAAATGCAAAGTAAAATTCATTAATCAATAACTGAACACAGGAAATTTTTATAAAAATCGTCCCTTTCCTTGATTTTTTTGTGATTATTTTTCAATCAGGATTAATGATTTGATACAGTACGAAAGGTCATTGGTGGCAATGTTGTAAGTACCTGATATAAATATATATATATATATATGTATATATATATAAATCACCAAATATATATATATATATATATATATATATATATATATATACAACGTAACTGAAAGAAAACTCAACCACGTGCCATTATAAATTTATTTCGACAAAGAAATATCATCTTTGTCTCATCAGATGACAATACACGCTTATCCTGAGTATGAGATCAGCAAATATGGTTTACAGAGTGTATATATATATATATATATATAAAGAAAAAAGGGAATGCCCTGGTGATTAAAGAAAGGGAGAAAGACAATGAAGGTATTAAGTACCAAGAAAAATGGGTGCACTATTTTTCGGCTCACCCCAGGTTCAACAGGTGTGGTTTCGTCGTAGTACAGTTTTAAGTCTGTAAACCAGATTGTTATCAATTTATTTTTTTACCTTCTTATTCCCATGTGTTCGGTCCCGTGGCTATTTGGGCAACTAGCCCCACTAAACATTTTAGCACTCTAAGGTGTGGTTTTTTAACTAATATATTGCTACTACGCTTATTTTATTTATATCTCATTGTGTGGTGATGTGGATTTTATCCATCCCTACTTGTAGTGGCCAAAAACGGCTGAAAGAAGCAAACAAATCTAAATACGAACTTTACTCCAACGCTATAAAGGCTTCCATTGACCCTGTAATTCACTAACATTGAGCCCCCAACACTGCAATTCTCTAAATTACTGAAATAAATTTGTTTATATACCTGCATCCTTTAATAATCCTAAGTTATCTGGTTTCATCCAAAATCCATGTCAACGGTCTTCTTGTCAGAAGAATATCCCTCGATAACCTTCGATCAAGTTAATTTAAACTTACTTTTATGCCTACATTTAAAAATTAGCTCGCTACGTCTATTGAGTAGTTGTCTAGGGTCCTTAAAATTAATCATACTGATTTTCTTTTCCATAAATAGCTTGCATCTGCTATTGAAGCTATTTGCCGTCGAAGATCGTCAAATAATTTTCCACTTTATCTAGGGAGTTAGTCCCTATTCCTTTAAGTTCCAAAAGTATTTAGAAAGGGTCGTTTGGTTTCTAAGACGTGGATTGGAAAAATAAACCCTATGATTATACAGTCCCTCTTTCCAATTACCTGCTGAGATACCTATGTATACTCTCTCACCATCAATACTATGTTCCATGGGGGTATGCTCGCTTGGTATACTGCGTTCTCCGAGTTACATCGCCCGTCTAAGGGACATTCATCTTTTTTTCTACAGTTACAGGGTACTCTATCTGTCCTCTCATTATTCCTATTCGATTGATCTAATAGTCTCCTATTGTGGCTATTTAAGATTTTATACATATTGTTAGTACAAGAGTAAATGATATTAACGGTGTTTCTATTGAAAATTTTACTTAGTGGGTTGCCCTATCTCGAAGATTTAGGAAGTATTTTTCTATATGAAGAGTGTTTGTGTTTACAATTGTTTACACCTGCTATTACTTTCTAAATGAAAGTTAACAGATTTGAAAAAAGCTCATAGTATTGATTTATGATAATTTCTGCATGCATTATCATTTTGTATTATCTATTTATATCATTTTTTTTATAATTCATTTTTCCATAATTTATATTATCATCTATATTTTTTAAAATTTCATAATACTCATTTTCTATATCATTTATTTATCTTAATAGAAATTGTTGCAGCCATAATAATGCACAATAAAAGCAAAAAATTTAAAGTTCGCTTACCGGATGGAGACACAGACATTGTTGCAGGTATTCTGCAAGGGGATAGATTAGCCCCATATCTGTTCATTAGCTGTGTAGACTTCGTTCTTCGAATGTCGATAGATCTAATGAAAGAAAATGGTTTTACATGAAAAAAAAAGAAGAAAAAGACCAGAAGCAAACGATACCCAACAAAAACTATCACGAACGCAGACGATGCAGACGACATAGTGCTTCTTGCAAATACATATCATCATCATGTCGTACCGCCAGCATGGATACCCCTGACCCTCTCTCGCCACTTCTTCCTATAGTTCATCGCCTCTGGCAGGTTTCAAGGCTACATCCCGTATCCTCACATAGTTGCTGTACGTATGTTCGAGCTGGTCGTCCTGCTTTTTCTTGGCCATATGTGGGGGTCCATAGGAGTACATCACTTATGAGCTCGACCCTGCCACACCAGTAGTGTCCTGCATGTCTGGTTCGTCTAACTTGGATAGTTTTCGTGATGGGAGGTAGGTGGCCGTATAGTTGGTGCTTTGTGGGGTGTTGCCTCCATGACCTGTTCAACATTGCTCGCAGCATTCTTGTGTAATTGCCGTATAGCTTTTTCTCCAGCCGTTTTGTTAGCGTCCAAGTAGTGCATCCATACAGCAGTATCGATACGACCGCTGCCTGGAAGAAATTGCGTTTCCTTTTATCGGTCAGGTCTGACTTCCATATGATCAATAGCTTATTGATTGCTGTCCATGCCTTCGTTTGCTGCGTGTCGATGTCTTTTTCGGTTGATGAGACTCTGCTTCCTAGGTAGGTGAACTTGTCTACCAGTTTCAGAGAGCTTCCGTCTAGTGTGGAAATGTCGCTTGTTTGATTAAAGCACATGTATTCAGTTTTGTGTGCATTGACATGGAGGCCAATGCCAGCAGCGGCTTGTTCCAAACTATGCTGTAGTGTTTCGGCTTGGTTGGGTGTATTTGCCAGAATTGCTATGTCATCGACGTAGTCGGCGTCGGTAATTGAATTTGTGGGGTATCTTCTGCTTCTTTTCTTTGTTAACTCGAGGCCGTTTTCTTTGATTTTATCAATCGATGTTCTAAGCACGTAGTCTGGACAGATGATAAAGAGGTATGGGGCTAGCGTGTCCCCTTGCAGTACTCCTGCTACAATGTCGAAGTATTCTGAGTCTCCATCCGGTGAACGTACTTTCACTTTGGTGTTTCTATAGAGAATCGTTATTGTTGCGACGGTCTCTTTTGGTAGGCCGTATACTAGTAGGATTTGTTCCATCTTCCCTCTGTGAATGGAATTGAAGGCCTTGGCAAAGTCGACAAATAGTATTGTCGCCTGTAGGTTTTTTGCCCGTACGCCTTCAAGGATTCTACGGATGGTCAATATTTGTGAGGTCGTGGATCTATTTCTTCGGAAGCCATTTTGGTTTTTCCTAAGAACGTTGTCAATTTTGGGTTCTATGCGGTTTCGTAGTCGGGCATTTTAAATTTTGGCTACTATGGATGTAAGTGTTATATCTCGGTAGTTCTTGACTAATCCGAGGTCACCCTTTTTAGGGAAGGGGAGCATGCACCCCTTCATCCATCTGTCTATCGGATTTTGATTATAGACTGTGTTGGAGTATCGGAGCAGTATGTGGTTGAATTATCTGGACTTCCATACTTCTGGGGGAATCTCATCAAGCCCTGCGGCTTTCCTATTTTTAATTTTTCTGAGTCGAGTTCTTCTTGTGTGAACGGTCCTAGTTTAATGTGCAATTGCTTACTAATAATTCTGGTGATTGGTTCATGTGTAACTTTTGATGGGTTTCCGAGTAGATTTTGGAAATACTGTTTCCACAGTTTTATTCTTTCTTGTTGGTTTGCAGCTTTCAATTTAGCTTTGGTTGTGTTCTTCCTTCTACTCACTTCGTTTATCGTTTACCAGGCTATCCTAGATTGCCTATCTTCCACTGAGTCTCTAATCTTATCTGAGTTTATATGTATTCTGTCTGTTCTTTTAGATTTATGCTTGCTTATTCATTTTGTGCCTTTTTTAGTTTTATGGCATTTGTGTTTGTTGGGTTCTTCCTTTAGCATTTGGAGGCAGTTTTCACATGTGCACGTTTTTCTCTAACCTCTAACGTTTCCCATGGGACTCTATATTTAGTTCTAGGTTTTGTTGGAATACACTTCGCTGCTGCCTCGAGGTGTGCGTTGACGAAATTCTCATATTCGTTATTTGGGGTATCTTTTTCAGTCTTCTCTTGAAGTGTCTCGAATCTGTTTCTCAATTCTAATACATATTCATCTCTAATATCTCTGTTGTTAAGAAGGGCCCAGTCATAGTGTTTGGTGGTCGCTGTTCGTGTGGCGTGTTTTCGTAGGCTTAGTCGTATTTTTGCCGTGACTATTCGGTGATCATAATGTGGTATTTTGACCTTCGACCCGGTCAAAAATGCCATTCCAAGGTGATGCACCAGAAGGAGGTGACACATTCTAATGGCAGCTTTGAGAGGAAATCGCGCGGGCGGAAATTGGCTGATGAAATGGGACGAGGTAAAAAAAAAATTCCCATGGTACACTCATAGACTGATGCACCGGAAGAGAGTGACCTGTGAACTGCATGACAGTTATTTCCGCTTGAAGACGATCAAACATGCGATTTCGAAGATCGAGTAGGCGACTGAGTGGGTGTTGAACTAATATATAACTCAGTCAAGACAGAAGTCAAGTTGAGTTGCAGTTAGAGTTGGAGACGGAGTTATAGACGAGATGTGGTAGGGAAAGCCACATCAGGCCGAAGGGGCCTTGGGGTCCTGATGAGTTGAGGTCCAGAGAAGATGCTGATAAGATGCAGTAAAGAAAGCCATCAGCCAGCAGAGTGGGCCTCTGGGCCTCCGGTTGAGCATCAGAAGAACAAGAAAGACACAACGCTGACAGCCATAAGAGTAGGGGTCAAAATATTGCAGTTTCTGTTCGGTCTCCAGCTCCCTCTCACACAAAAACCTTGAGTAACCCTTTTCGAACCTTACAAATAAATTGAGAGGTATATTTCAAAAGAAGTCTTCCTGCGTCTGTCTTTATCATTGTGTCGTTGTGAATTATTCTACATATATATGTGCATGTATGTAGATGTGAATCTGCATATGTGAGTATATAACAAGAGGACACACCCTCGAAAGAGGAGTATGCCTCGCAATTCATTGCACTATTTTTCCATTTCTTGTTTATAAAGACGTAGTCTATCTGTTTCTTTGGTTTGGTTTCTTTGTTTAATGGCATATCAACTCTTTTTCGGTTATTTAATGCCAAAGCCATTCTCCTAGAAGAACAGTAGTGGTACTATTTAACCCATGGGAGGATAAGGGGGTTCATACCTTTCCCAAGGGTATTTGCCCGAAAGTGAACGTAATGGCACGACTGGAGTACGAACTCGCATACTACGATTCCGCAGTCTATCGCTTTAACCATTACACCACGAGGACAACCCCTAGTCTATCTGTGCTTTGTTATTGTTCGCGTAAGTGTAGGTCCATAATTTTCCTTCCCTCTTTTGAAAGTTTGTATTGAGGCATGTTGATCTATTTTCTATCATGAAATCTGTTAGATGTTGTACATTCCCATTTGACGTGTTGTGTAGGCTGTATTTGTTGTTTCCGTTTTTCCCGATTTGGGCATTCTTGTCTCCGCTAATGACAAGCACGTTGTGTTTCGGAATTCAACGCACTAGAGAGAATAGCTCATCGTAGAAGGCGACGAGTTCAGTTTCTTCACTAACATTGGTAGGGCTATAGCAGGAGATAATTGTTGCTCTGGGATTTCCATTAAAAGTAGTTACCATCATCCTAGGTTGTATTCTCTCAATGCTATTGTTTTTATCGCTCTAGGTCCTATAAGCATTCCTACCCCTCCTACCGTGGCATTGATAGAGTTTTTCCATGCTGATACAGTGGCTAGCGTCCATCCATTGCCAGTATCGTGATATTTGATATCCTCATTGTGCGTGTATCTGTGTTCTTGTAAGCATATTATGTCTATCTTATGTTCTACGGCCGATGCAGTCAGCTCCGGTAGTTGACCTATTCTATTTAAGGTTCTAACATTAAAAGTCGCTATTTGTATTGTTTGTTTGCATTTTAGTAGTTTTTGTTGTTTGAGCTCTGTAGCTGATTTTTCGAACACTTTTTTACCCCCTCGAAGAGCGATGCGGTTTATGTATGTGGTTTGAGTGTGGGTCATGGTTATCTTTCGATGACTGTTTTTATTCTCATCTATAGAAGCCACTCTTATAGATGAGCATCAGTAGTTCTCCGATCCAACTGACGATCCTGAGCGTTGAGCCGCGAGACTCATACGTCCAGGACCAGGTTAGGCATTGCATTTGCCCGTCAGAGGGTTTATTCGCATACCTTTACGTCCATCATGCTGCTTCCCATGTGTACGTAAATAAAAGAAGAAAGTCCAAGACTAATGTATATTTATAAGAGATTTTTTTATATATTTTCACCTGTTTTCTGATATTGGCCCAAATATGTTTTTTTTTTTTTTTTGGCATTGGGGACTTTCTTTACTTAGGCTGGTTTTGTTATTCTAAACTACAAGGGGAGGGGGGCTCTGTGGGGATTATAACCTTTTAGAAAAGACTCTTCCATGTATCGAGCGTGCAAGCACCTTTTACCAGGGTCATATATTAAATTTGGATTTACGGTAAAATTGTCTTTACATTTAAAACACACTGTACAAGCGGCATTTTACAAAGAATAAAACAGCATGCAATTTTGTAAAATTTTTTAGCATTTTAAATTATAAGGACTTAAAGACAATATACTGACCAGTTTTGGACTCTTGGCTTCTGGTGGCACATGGTTAGTTTTTCATCGCTGGCGTTGTCCTCCATCGTTTAGTCATTAATGAATTTGAATAAAATTTGGGTAGGTCTACTACTTGGAGAGGGGGGCAATAGTCATTTTGTTATTTTTGGGGATTGTTTTTTGGGGGGTTTGGGGCATTGGGGACTTTCTTTACTTAGGCTGTTTTTTTTTTGTTTTTTCTAAACTACTATGGTGGGGGGGATTTTATACACAAGCCAAATCCCTGCTGCATAGTCTGGAGCAGACAGCCTGGCCTTCATGTCAATGCAAACAAAACAGAATACATGTGCTTTAATAAAAAAAGGAGACATCTCCACACTAAATGCTGGTTCTCTGAAATTAGTGGACAAGTTCACATACCTCGGAATCAACGTATTTACAGAAAATGACATCAGTATGTGACTAGCAAAGGTATAGAGTGCTATTAACAGGTTATCAATCATATGGAAGTCAGACTTATCCGATAAAATAAAACGTAATTTTTTCCAAGCAGCGGTCGTGTCACTTCTACTCTATGAATGCACCGTATGGACTCTGACAAAACACATAGAAAAAAAAGCTAGACAGGAACTGCACAAGAATCCTGCGAGCTATGCTGAACAAATCCTGGAAGCAGCATCCCATAAAACAGCAGCTGTAGGACCCCCGACCTCCCATCTCTAAAACCATCCCAGTTAGACGAAAAAGACATGCGGGACACAGCAAGAGAAGTAAGGACGAGCTCATAAGCGACGTTCTCCAACGAACTCTTTCATACGGACGTATAAGTGTTGGACGACCAAATGAAAGTTATCTACAAAAGCTCTATACGGACATAAGATGTAGTGAGGAAGACTTGCCGGAAGCGATAGATGATAGAGACGAACGGAAGGAGAGAATAAGGGAAATCCCTGTTACCAACACGACGTGATGAGGATGATGAATATTTGTAGCATTTACTTATTATTTATATAATTCATTTCATATTATTTATCTTATGTATAATTTATTTTATGTATTATTCATATAATTTATTTTATATTCTTTATTCTCTAATTTATTTATTTCATATTATTCATTATTTTGTATTATTCCTTTTCTATATCATTTATTTATTCATAATTTATTATTTTATTATTTATATAATTCATTTTATATAATCTATTCTTATAATTTATTTTATCATTTATATTATTATTAGTATCATTTACTCTTTATATAATTCATTTTATCATTCATGTCATCCTTCAAGAACTTCGATATTAATTTATGAATTCAACTGAAACAAAACAAAAACATATTTTAAAAAATAGCAATAATAGCATTTAGTGCAGGTATAAAAATTTATTTCAAAGAAAAAATCAAACCGACCACGTGCGACACTTGATTTGGCCAGAGTGGAAAAGGGAGAAGTAATCCCAGACAACACGGCACCAAAAAGCTACCTCCCAGTGTTTGTCGAGAACTACTATTTGGCCCCTCAGTACGAAATTAGGGACCAGACTTTTAAGGCAGGAAAAAATAGCCAGCAGAAACGTTTCGTCACTCACTTCTAGAACAGCCAATAAGTATTTCAAACAGTCAAGAAGCTTCCCAAGAAATAAAAGTAAAGGTAAACGAAATTCGACCGCTAAAATTCTACCAAGTTAAATAACTGAAAGAAAATTCAACCCGAGAATTCTGCTGAAAAGATAACTTTACAGAAAATTCGAAATTAAGTGAAAACTGAAACATTTCGACAAAACTGAAAAGAAAAAAAATACTTAAATTCAAAGAACTTTGTTTCTCGGACACACTCTCAGATAAGTTCCCGCAAATTACATTATGATTTGCAACTCTTTATCTTTTCTATCCCTTTCTTGTTTCTTTTGTATAAAATTCCCTTTTAAAAACTTTATTGTCTGTGTTATCTTTTGGAATCAGTATCCGAACTAGAAAGTTGCGGAACTTACCGTTTGAACTTACCGTTTAAAATTACACGCTAAAGACCCCTAAAAACATTATCCAGTTAAATACTAAATTTGGCTTTCTTTATATAGCAAATTTTATCCTTTAAACCTCTTTACAGGCAAAAAATATCGAAAAGATCATATTGGCCCACTTTCTTTGTCACCAACTAAACGCTTTACGTACTTGCTTACTTGTTCAGGTGTGTGCAACAGGCGGACCGCGGGCCATAACCCGGCCCGCCAAGCTATTTGATGTGGCCCTTGCCAACACTCTGATGTACAAATTTCGAATTTTTTAAAAATATGTGAGAAAACTTTGACTAGTGTAGTACAGTAGGTAGATACAGGTACCACAGAAAATCGATATTTTTTCTATTTTTTAAATTGAAATTGCGATTAAATTATGTAAAAGTAACCAGTTTCGTTTTAGGTGGTGCTGATTCTATTTGGTAAACACTTTTATTCAATAAATAATGAAAACTTTTTTTATAAAAACTAATAGAATTTATTCTTTTAATTTTTTAAAGATAAATGTGTCAAAATGAAGTTAGTGTTGTACGTAATAAATGCATTAGATTTTGAAATTTCAACCATACTACAAAATTTAAAAATCTAAAAACATCAGTAAAATCTCTTCTATTAATTCAATTTTTTAAATTTTTTCAGATTTTAAGTAAAATCTTAAAGCCTAAAAATTAGCTCTAAAAATATTTTACAAATTTGTTTGAATTTTCAGTTTTATTTTAATTTTAAGGTTACTGGCTCATTGATCTCGTTAGTAGAGTGTTCGCCAATGATCTGCGAGACTGGGGTTCGATCCCAGGTCGGGTCATTCCAAAGACTTTAAAAATGGTATATAATACCTACTTGCTTAACACTCAGCATTGCAAGGTACGTATCAAGGGTAAAGTGGAGCAATCTAGGGAAAGGAGAAACGCCCCCCCCCCGTACACCTCGGTGTAGTAGCTATTGAAAAGGGAGCCTTCAGGTCGCCCTCGACTACGGTCGCCAACTTTACTTATTTTAAGGTTGAGTTGGAATTTTAAGTTGTTCCCATGTTTTTCATAGAAAAGCTAGTATTAATTTCCTTCTGAAAAATAATATTATTAATGAATTGATTAAAACAAAAAATCCCAAAACCTTAAATAATTCAAATTACTGAGCTTACACCTTTTGAAAAAATAAAAGTATTGAAAAAAATGTTTCTTGTTGAATTTAAATTCCTTCTTGCAAAGAAAGCTTGTTTGGTACCTTTTAAAAATTTTAAATGATAAATAAAAAAAAAACCTGATTTTAACTTTATTCATTGCGAGGAAAATGTGTTGATTTTTAAAATATTTCAGGAAAATTTTGATTTAGTTCGTATTTAAAAAAAAATCTTATTAAGAAATTTAATTAGAAAAATATTTATGGACATTTTCCTGATACTACCAACCACCACGTTTCTCCTTCAATGGTCGCGTGGCTGTCACTGCCACTTCACACTCATTTCTGTGTACACACGTGTGATGTCACGTGTTTGCTGTCATTATTATGTTGTATAGATGTTTAATTCTTTATGGCTATGGAAAGTAATATAATCATATCTTTTAAATTTATAGCGGTTCGGGAAATTTGTTATTTTCCCGAACACTATATTTATTTTAGGCAACACAAATGAATTACGAAACTTTTCTTTAACAACACAACAACGAAAGTTTTTTATTTGCAGCTTTGAATATGATTTGCTTTTGGTGCTGCAAGACTCGTGGAATTTAGGCTTGTTAGTGTTGGAGACGAAATGGCTTAGCGGGATGTTGAGATGGCAGCGTGTTGTTGGACGTGTGAGGGATGTGTTTAAAGTCACCGTGTAGTTTTGTATCAGGTTTTTAGAGGAGAGTATGCATTATCTCCATTAATGTGGGCCAGAGGTGAAATGATAGCTAGTGTGTCGAGAGCGGAGTTACGCTCGGATCGACATAGCCAATTTTTGGGGTGACATGAAGTGGTGCCTGTGGAAGGCATGCTGAATGTTTCTGATTTATGTTCAACTGGGATTCCTCGTAAAGAATCCATAAATTAGATGGTTCCCTCGTTGAGTGTCCATGTTGCTGCTGCTGGTGTTAAAGCCACAGTGAGATGTTCTCACTGGGTAGTTTGTCTAGCTAAAAAGCATCGCTAAGTAGGGACGACCAGAGGAACGTCTGTTCTGGTCGCCGTCTCACGCTGAAGAGACTGGGTTTGGCTGCTCACCCGTTTTGCTAGCCGGAAATGAAGGTCCGGGCTGAATAGGATAAGTCATCCTGATTGGGTAAAATTCAGTGTTGAATTAAATTGCGCGCCAAACCAAAATACGAGATTTTCCTCTTCTCTACAAATTCATTGTTTTTACGATTTTAGAATAATTTTTTTTGTCATTTTGTGGCTTTTGATATTTTTAATAGTCAACTACGTTTCACTGCTGCTGCTGATAGCAATTTAGTTTCATTCCAATTTTAGGCTCAAAAAGGTGCATTTTTTAACACGACCTATGGAAATATTGATTTTACTTCAAAATTTGTGAAAGATAAAATATATTTATAGCCAATTTCTTGTAAAGGAATCTCGGAAGTACTTATTGGTTGATAATTTATGTTTGATAAGTAATATTTTTAATTGTTGTATATTTTTGGAACTTCTAATATTAAAAAAACCGAAAATTGTGATTTAAAAAATTCTAAATAGCTATCCTTCCAAAAAAATTTAAATATAATGTTCTTGAAAGTTTTTATTTTTTAAAACTTTGAACTGTTGGCTTTTTAATGAAAAAAAACCCGTGGAAAACACATTTTTCATGGAGTAAAGAGCTTTTAAATACATTTTTCATGGAGTAAGGAGCTTTTAAACACATTTTTCATGGAGGAATGAGCTTTTAAACACATTTTTCATGGAGGAATGAGCTTTTAAACACATTTTTCATGGAGTAAGGAGCTTTTAAACACATTTTTCATGGAGGAATGAGCTTTTAAACACATTTTTCATGGAGGAATGAGCTTTTAAACACATTTTTCATGGAGGAATGAGCTTTTAAACACATTTTTCATGGAGTAAGGAGCTTTTAAACACATTTTTCATGGAGGAATGAGCTTTTAAACACATTTTTCATGGAGTAAGGAGCTTTTAAACACATTTTTCATGGAGGAATGAGCTTTTAAACACATTTTTCATGGAGTAAGGAGCTTTTAAACACATTTTTCATGGAGGAATTAGCTTTTAAACACATTTTTCATGGAGGAAGGCGCTTTTAAACACATTTTTCATGGAGGAATGAGCTTTTAAACACATTTTTTCATGGAGGAAGGCGCTTTTAAACACATTTTTCATGGAGGAATAAGCTTTTAAACACATTTTTCATGGTGGAATGAGCTTGTTGAAAGATGAATATGTCGGCAACCAAGAAGCAAAAAATTAATGATGAATGGTGCACAAATTTTATTGTTGTCCCACATAACCAAGGTGTTTTCTACCTTCTCTGTCAAATTACAATTGCAGTGACGAAAGAGTATAATATTAAGCGTCATTACACGACTAAGCACTCCCCCCAATTTGATAAAATTGTTGGTCAGGCACGAGTGGACACAAATGAACACTTGAAAAAGATCCATTAAAAAACAAGGTGTTTTTACCGCTAATAAGAAAGATTCAGAACTGGAGACAAAATCGGTTTTAAGCTTTCTGAATGTATGGCAGAAAAAAGAAAGCCTTTCAGTGATGGAGAACTTATTAAAGATCTTTGACAATATTCACAGAATATGTATGCCCGGACAAAAAAAAAACAACAACAACTTTTGGCTGAGCAAACTGGCCTTTTCCGCTTTACTGTCTTACGCAGGACAAATGATCTTTCAGATGATATTGAAGAAATTTGAAAATAAGATTGAAATCGTCTGAAGCTTTCAGTCTGGCTTTGGATGAGAGCACTGACATAAGTGACACAGCCCAACTTGTCATTTTCATCAGAGCTGTTACTGCTGACTTTGATATTGTTGAAGAGTTTTTAGATATGGCGAGCCTTTCCTCCACAACCACATGCCAGGATAACTGTGAACAGGTGCTTAGGGTAGTGGAAAAGTTTGAACTGAATCCTGCTAAATTGTGTGGCGTTACAACAGATGGTGCTCCCTCCATGACAGGATGTAGTTGTAGGCCACTGCATTATTCATCCAGAGAACTTGTGCACCAAAGTTCTGGATTTTGCTGAAGTCATAAGAAATGTTGTCCAGTGCTTAAATTACATTCGAGCACGAGGATTAAATTATCGGCAATGTAAAGCTTTTCTAGATAAGCTTGACAGTGAGTATCCTGATGTTATGTACTTCTCTACTGTACCTTGGCTCAGCAGGGCTGTCCCTTTAAAGAGGTTCTGAAATCTGCGACAGGAAATTAAGTTCTTTATGGAGAGCAAGCATCGGAATATGGCCTTCTTGAGCGACGAGAACTGGTTGAATGACTTGGCATTCCTCACAGACATTACACAGCATCTGTCTGATCTGAACTTAAGACTACAAGGGAAAAGTCAGCTTATGAATAAGCTGTTTGAGTATATTTGTGCTTTTGAAAAGAAATTGGAACTTTTCCAGGTTCAGTTGAGAAGAGCCACATTGACCCATTTCATGGGTCTTGCTACCAGGAAACTGGAATTTCCTTATCTGGATTGCACTAAATATAGAGCTAGTGTACAAAAACTGCGTGATGATTTTGCAAACAGATTTCCAGATTTCAGACAAAATAAAATTAAACTGAAATTATTTTCTCAACCTTTTGATTTGGCAGGGGAAGACAGTCCTGGGGATTGCCCAATGGAATTCATTGAACTGTAGGCTGACATGGACACCAAGAGGAAATATTCTGAATACAGTTTGGTAGACTATTACAAACTCTATGTGTGAGAAAAGTTTCCCAATTTGTCCCGTCATGCAAAAAGAATAGCCTCCCTCTTTGGTAGCACCTACTGCTGTGAGCATTTTTTCTCCAAAATGAAGCTCACCAAAACCAGATGTAGAAGTCAGCTGACTGATGAACATTTAACCAGTCAGTTAAGGGTGGGTACCATTTCTGTCAAAGCTGGTATTGACAAGCTATGCAAGGATTCAAAATTTCAAGTGTCCCGCTAAAATGGTCTATAATGCAAAAATCTAAAATAGTATTGCTTGTGTCTGATTTTAATATTGTAATATAATAATTTACACTGTAAAAGTGTAAGCTATGTGCAATATGCAGAATTTTTGGATTTGGTGTCTAAACATAAATTAAGAAAATTACTCTGTATGTTAAATATATTATTGCATTGTGATAATTTTTAAATTTATTGTATACATAAAAAAAACCCGCTTGAATGTCTGGTTATATGGCCCACCGTCAAAAAATGTTGCACATTCCCGCATTAAACCATTTGATGGCTAGTCTCCAGCCTTGGAGAAGTAGCGAATGTGGAGCACCCCTTCATTGCCATTTCTCTCAGGTCGACTCTGATCTAGAGTGGTAGCATCTGATAAGAGTCCCATTTATGGGTCAAATAGAACAAACTATGTGCAAAGAAATGACTGATGTTAAATTGAGACTATTATATAGCAATACTTAAAACCATTTAACTTTGCGTAAAAAAGAGCTGGGGATCGTTTAAGACTGTTATCTACAAAATGTGTTTACAAATATATATATTTGATATATATGTATAAACCGGATTAAACATAAAAAAAATAACCAACAATGGTTTATAAACACCAAACCAAACTAAACCAAACCAAAGAACAGTTAATTAACAGCCTATTGACATAATGGTTAGTGTGTTCACCAATGGCCCAGTTCGTACTCCAGTCGCGCTATTATGTTCACTTTCGGGCAAATACCCTTGGGAAAGGTATGAACCCCCTTATTCTCCCTCCAGCTATGGGTAAATAGTAGGACGGACCAGGTTCTTCAACCTTGTTGAGGCAACTAGTCTAGGAGAAGGAAAACTCTGAATTCAAACCTGTTAAACTCTGCTTAAAAATTGACCTTGTGTCATATCCTGCCCGAGCGGAGGGGTTGGTAAATAGTACCAATGGCCCAGGAGACCGTATTTCAATCCCAGTTGAAGTCATAACAAAGACTCAAAAAAGGGTACTTGATACCTCCTTGCTTAAGATACCGTTCAAGAGTAAGTAGAGCAATCCTGGGAAAGAAGTAGCGCTCTCTCCTACACCTTGGTGTAGAAGCTATTGAAAAGGAATCTTCGGGTCACCCTCGACAGCGGTCGGTCAGCTTACTTAGTTACAGCTTAGTTTGGCACAAGGCAGGAAATATGGGGAACAAAGTGAGAATTAAGCTTTAAACTAAGTGAGGCGCTGAGCCTGTGCTTATAATAAAATTGAAGGTATCACGTGTTTTATTTATTTATATTTTCATTTTATTTATTTACTTACCTATTTAGTTTTTGTTAAATTACATAAAATTGGGGTCGCTAAAAAGCAGAGAGCGGGAAAGACTTTTTTGCATTTATCAGGGGTCACAGTCATATTTGATGACAATGATTTTATTACCAGGGTGGTAGCAAAAATGTTAGTGGAACACAAACATAAGCAATTAGAAACAACAATTAACAGCCAACCCTGGGAGTCATAAATTATTAGAGCACATATAACTGTCTACAAACAAATAAGGTGGAATTATTGCGATCAATGTTTTTTACGATAATTTTCTGAAGTATATCTTATCTCTTCAATAAAAAAATGAGGTGCTTGTCCAGAATAGAACGCCAATGAAATATATGCGGTAATGTATACTAAAATTTTATAAGAGTGTAGGTACTTATTGAGAATTTTTTTACACATCACTGGTCCCGTAACCTGGAGTAGGAGTCCCCGTGGTGTAGAAGCTAAAGTTCTGAACTGTGACATTTTAGTAAGCGAGTTCGAACTCAAGTCGTGCTATGATGTTCATTAATGGATTAATATCCTTGGAAAAGGTATGAAGCCACTTAACCTCTCAACTATGGGTTAAATAGTACCATTACTGTTCTTCAACAAAGATTAATAGCTTTGGCATAAGATTATCTGCCATGTCTCTTTTCTTGGACATATTCATTGTCCCCAAACTTCAAAAAGACTTTTACTGTTCTGTATCCCTTTCATATGCTACTTGTTCATAGAACAATACATATTATATTATATATATTTTTGGGATACGTTTGTGTATTTTTATCAACACTTTATGGGGTTAATGGGGATTTTTTTTGTTGGTTATTTGTTTGGTTTGTCGTCTATTTTAGATTTTGGTTTTTGATATCTGACTCCGTTGGTTTCTTCTTACTCCATCTTAATTCGCTGGAGTTTTCTTGTCTGTGAAGGTTGCAAAGGAGTTCCTGAATGAAGCAATAAAAGGAAACGATACCTTTTATATTTTAACTTTATTTCTGGGTTCAACTATCATTCTTTGGGTGAAATTCTCGAATCCAAATGAAATGGTTGCGTCTCCCAGACATGGTGTTAAAATATACCAGTTGTTTTCGAATAGATATGTCCATTATTCGGTGTTTTTAGTCGTGGGTTGCTGGATGCTGGTAGCTTCGAAAAAATTCGAAATTTGTTCATGGTGGGGAAAGTCAGTGTGGGCGAGGGTCACATTAAATAGCTTAGCGGGTCGGGGTGTGTCCCGCTGGCCGCTTGTTGCACATGCCTGGTTTAATCTTATATCCAGGACATGCGTTGTTGGGGTGCTGTCTTACCCCTCTGCAGAGATACAGTCGGTGTATTCTACATTCCCAGTAGACTGGGCTGCAAAGTTAAATAGCTCCAAGTATTGCTATCTATCACCAACAGTTCAATTAAATATCAGTCATTTGTTTACACACAGTTGAAAGATCAAACAGTTCTATTTCGAGCAATTCAGTTTAGCATGTCATTTGCTTGCACTCAGTTTAAATGTCAAAGTTCTATTCGACCCATAGATAGGACCCTATCAGGTGCTACTACTCCGGGCCAGAGTGAACCAGAGATCAATGGTAATAAAGGGGTACTCCGCATTCCCCAAAGCTGGAGCTTTACCATCAGATTGTTCAATGTTCTCTAAAGCTCCAACATTACTGGAGTCTTACCATCAGATTGTTCAGTATAATATACTGGACACTCTTTGGTGTGTGTGTGTGTGTGTGTGTGTGTGGATGGAGTTGAATTACCTCTCTCCAGAGCTGCAGTTGGTGTATTCAACCGCCTCAGTCGACTGAGCTGACTAATCGTAGGAATACAATAATTATCTCCTTAGAGTTCATTAGGGGCCTCGTGGGTTATCACATAACAGTCAGAAACTTGGTCTCTACCTTTTTTCGCATCTGATCTTTGACCAGTGGAGATGTTATCTCTGATCTTGCCTTGGAACAGTAATAGCACATTGCTATATAACTCGAACTTGTCAAGTAAGATTTTTCCATTTTTCCCCTCTTCTAATAAGTGTATAGCTTTCCCAAGAGATACATTTGTGTATACTTTCTTTGATTAATTGATTGGTTGTAACGGCATGTCAACCCGTGTAGGGTTATCTTATGCCAAGAGGTTAAAGAACAGCGTTCATTAAACGTTCATATTTACATTTTTTGTGTAGTTGTTTAAGAGTTTTTCCTTTTTTTTTCTTGCACGTGGTCCAAACGAATACAAATGATTTTTTAATAGATCTGTTTTTTTCATTGATGGGACCCTGACAGATTCTATCACACCGAGTCAAGGTGAATCTGGGTGTAATGACTATAAAGAGGTATCCCACACTCCTCAGAACTCCAGAACAGGAGCCTCATCCTCTGATTTTGTTTAGTGTTATACCCAGGACACCCCTTTGAAGAGATGTGTCTTACTCCTCTCTAGAGGATACAGACAGTCTATTCAATGTACTGCCGACAGTGCTAGTGTCCCTTAGAGAATTGTTATATAATCATTTTTAAACGTTCTTATTTTAGATTTTTAAAAAACTTGGAAAAATATATTTTAAATTCAATGAAAAAATATTTCAGCCTGATAAAATGTTTATATTTCTTATGAAAATAAATCACCTGAGAATTCAAATCATTAAAAGGATTTTGAAAGGTTATAGTTCTTCTTACAGAAAATATGTCCTGAACTGTAAAATGAAAAAGGATGTAAAACTAATATATATATATATATATATATATATAATGCAATTAGAAGAAAACTCAAACCTGGTTAAATTGTCATTATAAATTTATTTCGCCTAAGAATATCATTATACTCTTCGTCTTGTCAGATGACTTCACACGTTTAATTTGAGGTTGAGGTTTATGGTTCTCACTAGTTCATTTGGTGAGTTAATGGAGGACCAAATATTGCAGTATTATTAAATTGTCCTCAGTATCAATGATAAAGCTTTTACGCACACACACACATACACACACACACATATATATATATATATATATATATATATATATATATATATGCTTTACTCATTTGTCAGACCGAGTCTGTTTGATGAATGTGTAAAGCATGAAATCCAGGGTTACAAACACTACAATATATATATATATATATATATATATATATATATATATATATTAGAAAGCTTTATGGTATCATATGGCAGTCTCTGAAATCCTTTTCGACCTTTGGCATTTGATCAGTAGAGACGTCTCTGACGCTGTCAAGGAACGGTAAAATTCATGGCTTTCTTACTCTAAACTAGTAAGTTTTTACCATCGTGTACCCCTTCTATATACTGCTTGTTCATGGAAAAATATATATGTAATTCTAACTATTGGGATACGTTTATGTATTCTTTCTTTATAATGCCACCTGCATGTATATTGTGCATGTAAAATACTAAATGTTCTTGAATGCGTAATTGGGTTTATTTTGTATTTCCTTCCCCTTTATTCATGATTGATTGATATTAACGGCATATAAATCAGTCAATGATTATTTTATGCCAAGAGGTTAGGGAATTGCTTTTTTATACATTTATATCTACATTTTTGTCTCGTTTTTAAGGTTTTTTTTCATACACTTTAATATCAAGTATTCCTATCCAATATGAATAATTCATAACTGTTTGTAAACAAATGATTAAAGAGGAATAGTTACTCGAAACTATATAATTGTAGCAGTTACAGATCTATTTTCTCTCGCGAATCCATGCCCCCGCCAAACGATTCGGCCTTACACTGACCAATCAGCCGGCAGAGCGCATTGATTCCTTCTTCCTCTCAAGAACTATTTTTCTAACCCTTTTTGGAAGTCGGTCAGCAGAACTGAGAGCACAAGACCAGCAAAGAAGAAAGACCTCTCTCTCCTGTAGCCTTCCACAAGAACCCAGCATTGACGATCTTCACTGAAGATAACTGTTGCTACAGATACTCACTAAAGAAGATAACGGCGGCTACCAGCTACACACACAAAAGAACTAACGCTGCTACCTGCATCATACTAAAGAACTGGCGAACTACCTGCGACACTGCTACCTGACACCCAAATGAACTTTTCTCATCCTGACAAAGTCTACTTTCTGTCATAAGAATAAACCATTCATTGTTGTTCTTTAAAAAAGTTTTTTTATTTTGTTCAGCGCTACATAAACAACTACATATTAACTTATAGTGTATGTGAACCACCCATATACTAAAGTGTCCTAGATATGACATTAAACAATCTGATGGAATGGTGATGCGTTTGTAATGCTGGAGTTTCGGAGAATGCGGAGTACCCCTTCATTGTAATTGCTTCTTGGTACACTCTGGCCGGGAGTGGTAACACTTGAAAGGGACCTATCTACGGGTCAAATAGAACTGCTTGACATTTAAATTGAGTTCAAACAAATGACTAATGCTAAATTTAATTGTTAGAAATAGAACTGTTTGATCATCTAACTGTGAGTGAACAAATGACAGTGGTTTAATTGAATTGTTGGTGATACAGGGCAATACTTGAAACCATTTAACTTTGTTAACTTATGTTTACAAATCATATATATCTAATATATATATGTGTGTGTGTGAGAGAGTGTGAGTGTGTGTGTGTGTGAGAGTGTATAAACCGGATTTGGCATTAAATAACCTAAAAAGGTTGATATGCCATAAAACCAAACCAACCCCCTCAGTATTTTGTAATCTGATATCTGTCTGGTTCTGTTTCTATTTATCTGTTTTTGTTTAAATCTATCTATCTATCTATCAGTTCAAATATATCAGTCTATCTAACACTGTTCATATCTGTCAATTTCAACTATGAGCGCGTACGTGGTGTAACAGTTATTGTTGTGGGCAATAGGTAAATAGTAGGGAAGACTGGGTGTCTTTTACCTTGGAAAGGCAACCAGTCTAGGAAAAAGAAAAACTCTGAATTAAAATCCTGACGAATAGTGTTTGGTTAGTCTATAACGCAGTGATGAACCAACCTTGTTATCAGCTTATCCAAAAAGTCTTGCGAGTTTCGCTCAATCCTTCTCCACTACAAAAAAATCACCTATATTGTTCTTTTCTTCGGCTTAGTAAATAGTTCTTATGAGGTCAACGAACAAAAATTATTTATTTATTTAATATTTCAATTTTTACAAGAAATAACCAAACTTTTATTGCTCTGTTCAGTGTCATGGGGCTGTTACGCAAGTAGCGTGAATTTTTTTTAGTGAATTATGAGTTCGTAACGAAATGTAACTCAATATTCTCGCAGAGGGGTTTTCCGGGTGCCGTGAAAAAAAGGTTAATGCTGAAATTAATTACGAATAAAACAAGCTAAAAGTAAAAAAGAGAAAAAAAAAAAAAAAAGAAAAAAAGAAAAATGAAATAAATAAAAGGAAATAAAACAACAGGAATTTGAGATGAAACAGACGTTGTCTTTTACAAAAGATAAATTGTATGTGTATTAATCTTTGCATGTATTTACCAAATCCTCTGCACGGGTAGAATGTGACACAAAGTCAATATTTTAACGTTTTATCAAGTTTGAATTGAAAGTTTTCTTTCTCCTTGACCGGTTGCCCAACCAAGGCAAAAGAACCCAATATACCCTACTATTTACCCATAGCTGAAGAAAGAATGGTATTAATGCTATGTGAAAAACAATCAGCCTAGTCCAGGATTTGAACTTTTGTCCTCGGGTCCATTTCCAATGGCGATAATCTTTACATTGCAACACATCCACAATATCAGTCTTTGTATGTACCTAGTGAATATAAATGTTATGGCAATCTTTTGAAAATGCTTACTTGATTGTCAGTCTTGAAATTCCTTTGAGGTTAAAACTTATTCATCCTCGTGAAATTTATGGGTTTTTAGCCATAATTTTTGTTGTTAGTGAGAAGTAAAGTGTTATGTTTTAGTAAGGGTTTTAATTACGTGTTTTTGGCGAGGAGAAGTTGTGACGTTTCTGTGTTTACGTTGAGTTGTTTCCTCGCTAATTTTGTAAGGTATCTCGCTAATTGTTGTTAGGTACATAAAGCAGAAGGTTCAAGATGTCGAAGTCGAAATGTTTTTGGAATAGTTTTTATTTGCAGCATGGAATATTTAGTTTGTGTTTGTGCTGCACGTCTCGTATGAAAGGTTGTGAGTAAAGAGACGAAATGGAGTTATGAGAAAGTTGAGAAGGCAGCGCGTATCATCAGACGTGCGAGGGATGGTGTTCGCTGTAGTTTGGCGAAAGTCTTGTTTGCCGTTGGAGGAAATAAACTTTGGAGTCACCGTGTGTTTCGTGTGTCTGGTGATTTGGGTGCGTTGTCTCCATTAAAGTGGCCCAGAGGTGAAATGAGAGCTAGGTGCCTAGAGCGGGATAAGGCATCGCATCGACATAGCCAATTTTGGGGGTGACATAAAGTTGTTCCTGTGCGTGGCGTGTTGAATGTATCTAATTCATATTCAACTGGGATTCCTTGGTCTAAAAGATATAGACGCAAGGAATCCATAAATTAGATAGGTTCTCTCCTGTGTCCATGCTGCTGCTGCTGTTGAAGAACGGTCAGTGGGACGTCAGCACTGGACGGCGTTGTTCAGCCAAAGAGAGTGTGTTTGGCAGCTTACCCAATTTCTGCTGCCCGGAAAAGGATGTCCAGGATGAATATGATACGTCATCCTGATTGTGTGAAATTATACGTCGAATTAAATTGAGCGCCAAACCAAAATACCTTCTACTACAGGTTGATTACTTTTTGTTCTGACAACTATAATACATGGGAGTTGGGTCACTTTATACTGACTAGCTTTTTAACGGTAAAATCGGGAAAAATTGTTTCTGGAAAACATGGCCCACCTGGATCTTTTTCTATTTTCAGATAGAGTGGCACACGTGGGTTAATGACCGTTAGAGAGCCTTAAAACAGTTGACTGAGGAATACATGCGCTCCTCAACGACATTTATTCAGGAAGTAGTTACACGCAGATAACACATATGACTGTAGAGGCGTACTGGTTGTATTGGAATATTTGGTGGCAAGGAATATGTCGCAGGATTGATAAATTCGTCGATCCCTCAAAATTTTGTAAATAAAGTGATTGGCACAAACAAGGCAAAGATGACAAGAGAGTTAATTCGAAGTGCCAAACATTTATTTGGCGAACAGAGGACAAAGAAATGGTAGTTGGTCTGATCGTAGACCAAGATACATTCTGAGTTGCCATACGTTACAGGTCTACTTCCAGAGTAGATGCTGTTACCAGTCTGGAGGTATCACCGCGCTGCGGTACTGGAACTGTTCTGTTGCTTGGTGATGCAGGAGCTGGTGTGTTGGTCAGCTACAAGAGGAACTGATCTGCTGCAGGTCTGGAAATGCAGGAGCTGGTTCGCTGAAGCTGGAACTGGTCTGCCACAAATTTGTATGTGCAGGAACTTGTTTGGGGATGTAGGAGCTGGTCTGCAGTTCTTCTACGAGAGGAGCTGATCTGCTGCCGGTATGAAAATGCAGGAGCTGGTTCGCTGATACAGGAACTGATTTGCTGAAGGTCTGTAGACGCAGAAATTGTTTTGGTGAGAGGACCAGAGGTTATCCTGAAGAGACTTTCTTAAATAGGAAATCGCTCTCAAAAGAGCTGGTGATGACTTTCGTAATTTTGTTCTGAAAATAACTGTTTAAGAGTGTTGCGGTGTATGGTTGGATCCTGTGTCGTCTATTACCTGCAGTCAAGACATCTGCTGCTGGTTTGAGTGAGGTACGTATATCACTCTCGCCCTACGGTTGTCTGGCAACCAAATGTCCAGGCTTATCAGTAACTGCTGTGTTTATACAAAGGGAAGAGGAAGCGCATTAAATGGTTTTCATTGGTGAAAATTCTGTCTCGTCACAGACAAGTTATAATGAAATACCTTATACTGACTAGAAGAGCTTAATAATGCCACTTGCTATATTCTACATTTTAATAAATCTTATATATATTCTGGAGAATTAATTTAAAAAAAAAAAAAGCTTTCGTGTTAGCAACAGAAAATCCCACTCGATACGTTGGTGTGACGTTATTGCTTGTATTGGAGCTCTCGTTTCCAGTAGTGGGGGGGGGGATTCCGTTAGCTGATGTCACAGATGACTGTGGTTTTACTACGGGGACTTTTAGATGTGAGTAGTCGGTAGGCTACAATAAATATATCTTAATCTAGTCATTACTCTCCAAGGAGAAATATTATCTTTAGTACTTGGGTGAGTCAGAAGTTTTTCAATATTTTGGCGCTAGGCCATTGGCCTAATGAGTAGAGTGTTCGCCAATGGTCTGGGAGACTGGGGTTCAATCCAAGGCCGAGTCATACCAAAGACACAAAAAATGGTACTTGATGCCGCCTTGCTTAATACTTAGCATTATTAGGGTTCAGGGATAAAGTGAAGTAATCCTGAGAAAAGAGTTGCGCCCCTCCTATATCTCGATGTAGTAGCTATTGAAAAGGAAGCCTTAGGGTCACCCTCGACTACGGTTGCCAATTTTACGTTTACTTTATATACAATATACTTACCAGTAGTATCAAATGAAAATACACAAACGTGTCCAAATAACAAAAACTATAGAAATATTGTTCCATGAACAAGTAGTATATAGAAAGGGTACAAAATAGAAAAGGGCTGACTTGATGAGTTTTGGTAATATAGCAATATGTTACATATTGGCTCCCGGCCGAGCTGTCAAAATAAGAAATGCACCTATGTTAATAACAGGTGCATCCGGTCGAAGATATCGGGGGGATAACCTTGACTGTCGACGGGTTGAATTGAGTGTGAAATGTGACGCTCCCAAGAAGTAGGTGGACGTCAAATCATTATATAACCCCGGCGACAGGAAGTTCAGATCAGTTGGAGAGAAGATGCTGAAATGAGAACCATGTCCCAGCAGAGGCTGGAACCCCAGGCCCCCGGTTGAGCAGCCCAGGAGAACGGGAAAGAAATGCTGTTATAGCCAGAAGAGTTGGGGGGTCAATATGTTGCAGTTCTGTTCAGTCTCCAACTCACCTCTCACACAGTAAAACCTTTCGTAACCCTTTCGCACCCTTTTCGAATAAAGTGAGAGGTATATTTTTCTAAAGAACTGTGCCTGCTCGTCTTTATTGTGTTGAATATGTTTCTGCATGCATCTGCATATGAGTATACAATAAATATGACTTTACTGATTTTTGTATTGTGGTAAGGAAGAGATACACAGTGAAATAAAGAGTTAATAACTTATAAACTGAAGTGGTACAGTCCAACAAATATTATTAGTCTCGCGCTGTAGGTGTCACCTCCGAAGTTGGTCTCACTGCTGACCGAGATCTTGTAGAACACTGACGTGCTTAAGAAATACGACGTCTTTTATACCTCCGCCATACCGGGAGTCACGTGATACGAGCTACTGTTCTATAGCAGGGGTCAAGACAATGCTCTTTTGACCTTGTGTCAAGTCGTGTCTGGTGGGAGGCAGCGACAAATATTGGGTCAAGACAATGTCTCTACTGGTTAAAAACCAGAGGCAAAAAGAGATCGAAGATGGGTTTCTATGACTGTCGTGTGATCCACTACAAGGTCCCTAACGAACGCGCCAAATATCTAAGGGAGATAATTATTTTTTGTATCCTTACAGTGGCTTCAGACGCTTGACGCTACGTTCTTCGAGGAGGGTATTTATGCGCTTGTTCACTGATTGGATAAGTAAACTCTCGTTGCCGCCTACGTGGATAAGTGGCATAGTAGTGTTGGGAATGTGTGCAATTTATAGTAATAAACAGGAAAAGTTACCAAATTGTGAGGGGGTGTCCTCGTGATGTAATGGTTAAAGCGATGGACTGCGGAATCGTAGTAAGCGAGTTCGTACTCCAGTCGCGCTATTACGTTCACTTTCGGGCAAATACCTTTGGCAAAGGTATGAACCCACTTATCCTCCCAGCTATGGGTTAAATAGTACCACTACTGTTCTAGAATGGCTTTGGCATTAAATAACCCACAAAGGTTGATATGCCATTAAACATAGAAACCAAACCAAACCAACCAAATTGTGAATTGAATTACCATGACCAGAAAATCAGGCGAACACCTACACACGTCATACGGGAACACTGGACAGCTGTTTCGACCTTATGAAGTCTCATTAGCAGGCGTCACTTGTATGCGATATGAACTGGTGGCTCAGTTCTAGAGTTTCGGCACTGCAATCTGTGGTCGCTGGTTCGATCTCCAGTGGTGGAGATTACGGTATACACTGCTGATGAGACCTAATAAGGTCAAAACAGCTGTCCAGTGTTCCTGTATATCGTGCGTAGGTGTTCGGCGGTTTTTCTGGTCATGGTAATTCAATTCACAATATTAATTCCTTTACTTAAAAAATAAAAATATGTACAAGTTACCAAATGTTCATAATTTTTGAAAATCCCTCGTATAGATATGTACACATGCCAATAGGAGAGAGTAGCTTCACTGACTTTGGTGAGCAATCAGCCTTTGAAAAGGAAAAGCACTGAATTCAAAATCGGGTGGAGCTAGCAATACAGCCCCATAAAAACCAATTTGTTACTACAACTGCAGCACCATCATAAACGTACTGTAGTTGCGGCCCTAAGTTCCTAAAAGCGTATATTGCCCAGTCGGCTGGGGCTGCAAAATACACCGACTACATCTCTGCATTGGGGTAAGACTCACCCAACGAGTATTCCAGATATGACACTAAACAATCTGATGGTAAAGTTCCAGTAATGCTGGAGTTTTGGGGAATGCGGAGTTCCTCTTCATTGGCATCGCTCTCAGGTTCACTCTGGCGCGGAGTGGTAGCGCCTGATAGAGTCCTATCGATGGGTCAAATAGAATTAAACTGTGTACTTATGCTAAACTGAATTGTTTGAAATAGAACTGTTTATTTGTATAAAAATTGATTAGGCATTAAATAACCTACAATGGTTGATACGCCATAAAACCAAACCAAACCAATCAAAGCGTCTACCACTATTAGATCACGGTTTAAACGATCACCGAAGCTAAGCAGTGTTAACCCTGCCCAGAACTTTGATGAGTAACCACTAAGGAATTACAGATACCCTAAGCAATCTGAGGCCGGTGTGTCTGATTAAGAAGATCTTAGATTTACTTTGGTTTCTTTTATTTAAGGGCATATAAACCTTCGTAGGTTATTTAATGCTAAAGGCATAATCGCAGCAGAACAGCAGTGATACTATCTAACCTTTAGCGGAGGGAATAAGGAGATTCATACTTTTCTCAAAGGTGTTTGTCTAAAAAGTGAACGTAATCGCGCGACTAGATTTGATTTGATTTGATTTGGTTTAGTTTTATGGCACATCAACCATTGTAGGTTATTATTGCCAAATTCATTTTTATACATATAAACATAAGTATAGTTTTTGTTTACACGCAGTTAAATATCAAAACAGTTCTATTTCAAACAATTCAGTTTAGCATAAGTACACTGTTTCAATGTCAAAACAGTTCTATCTCAAATAATTCAGTTTTGCATTAGTACACAATTTCAATCTCAAAAAAAGTTCTATTTCAAGCAATTCAGTTTAACATAAGTACACTGTTTCAGTGTAATTTTTTGTTTCAAGCAATTCAGTTTAGGATAAACACACAGTTTAGTTCTATTTGACCTATAGATAGGACCCTATCAGGTGCTACCACTCCGGTTCAGAGTGGACCTGCGGGCGATGGCAATAAAGAAGTACTTCGCATTCCTCAAAGCTCCAGCATTACTGGAACCTCACCATCGGAGTGTTTAGTATCATATACAGGACATTCGTTAGTGAGAGTCTTACCCCTTTGCAGAAATGCAGTCGGTGTATTCTGCAACCCTATGCGACTGGGCAAAGCGCGACTAGAGTTCAAAGTTGCTTACTTCATGACTGCTGCTCAGCACTTTTGTCATTTTGCCCCAAGGACTTCCTCTTAGTAAATTCCAACTATTGGGAACCCTACTCTCATGACTTTGAGCCAAATCTAAGCTGTTTACTTACGGTCAAGTCTCGCTGAAATCACTGGTTCCTGTTATATTATGCAAGTTAAACTGCAATGAGCATGCACAGTTCCTAGATGGGTGACCACTTTAGTACAGCAAGTACCATAAGCAATGAGCTTGGTTGGTTCATTGGTTTTAATAGCATATTAACCCTTGAAGGTTATTCAATGAAAAATCCTCTTTATACATATATATTAAATATATAAATATGATTTTTAAATGAATAGTTTGTTGGTAATATTTTAAACGAGCCAAAGCTCATTTGTTTGCACACGGTTAAACGGATATAATTATGATTTGAAAGTGACTCGTTTGTTGGTAGTTTAAAAAAATTTATAAGTTAGAGCAAATTAATTTCCAAACAATTAAGTAATGCTGTTGTTCACACACTGTGAATTGGTTTCAAATATTGCTATCTAACATTAATGATTCTATTCAATACTAATCATTTGTTTGCACACAGTGAAGTGGTTACAACTATAGTTATGTTATATCAATAATTGAATTTCGGCATACGGGTAAAGAGTTTCAAATACTTCTGTTTAACTCTAATAATTGTATTCAACATTACTCATTCACTTGCACGCATTTAGATAGTTCCCAGTATTGATATCTAACTCTAGCAATTCAATATCAGTCATTTGTTTGCACAAAGTTAAATGCCCAAACCGTTCTATTTTACCAGTAGATAGGACCCTAACAAGTACTACCACTCCAGACCAGAGTATACCTGGGAGCAATGGCAAATAAATGGATACTTCCCATTCCTCAACGCTCCAGGACTGTTGCCTCACCATCAAATGGTTTAATGTCATATCCAGGACATTTATTGTGGAGGGGTTACTTCTCTGCAGAGATGCTGCCGGTGTATTCTACTGTCCAAGCCGACTGGGCTGGTAAGCATTCAAGGGTCTATGTGTCAGACTAAACAAAGCTTAAAATACTGTTATATAATTGCGGAAGGATTTTTTTTATATTATCATTTTTCGTTTTACATATCTTATCTTTCGGTTTAGTTAGGCTTAGAATCTTTCGACTTAGTGCATGGGTAGGTGCAGACATTAACACAGGTCTTCACGCGCACGCGGGGAGGATGTGACAATCACAGATGTCACAATAAAAACCCCAGATAGGAAATGAAACTGGGGATGTGAGTGACGTCATGCCCGGAAGCGATGGGCTGGGATTCTGAGTGATTTTGAAAAAAAGCAGTGAGTTGAGATTTGGACTTAGACGAAGCGAGTTGATTGTTCAGACCTGGACTGCGGTGCGCGTGCGCGTTGGTTGGGTCAGTGAGCCGAGAGATGACGATGGACGAACAGTCAGCATAGAAAAATTGGGTCTCTCTCTCTCCTCGTGTCGAAAAACCTAAACTTAAAGAAGGTAATAAAAGTTTCGTATCTGAACCAAGAGAGTCGTCATTGTTTCGTGTTTTTCGGATTCCTATGCGTATGAAAATTATGAACGTTTTCACGTATCCGTATATTTCACGTACTAATACATGGCTATATTACAGTACCTGTTCCTGCTAGATCACCGAAGTTGAGTTGCATTAAGCCAAACTGGTACTTTAAAAAAGTATGGGGATTTTTATAAGCCCCGAGAAGCCCGGTTTATTCCTACGTTTTGTAAAAGAATAAACCGTACTTCAACAGCAGTAGCGAGTTGGTTGACAGCTTTTGAAGAAAGGAGACGAACGACTTTTAGTGCAACAAAATTTATATACAAAAATAACAATAAACAGATGGAACAAACAATGAATATGTAAGAGTTCAAAAAAGAGTTCAAGGTTCAGATAGGTTTTGTAAGGTTTGTAAGGTTTAGTTGTAAGGTTGTTATAAGGTAAAGTTATAAGGTAAAGGTGTAAGATAAAGTTATAAGGTAAAGGTTTAAGGTAAGGTAAGGTTAGGTAAGGTAAGGTAAGGTTTGGTAAGGTTAGGTTGCAGATAAAATGCCTGCTGGAACTTAGCTGTGTGTCCTGTTCCTTTTAACTCAGCACGTGCGTTCGTCGCTCTTGGGTCCTGGCTGGTGGAAGGTACCAAATACGTTTGCCGTCAAGGACTGCTACGAATGGACCTGTTGCTAACAGCGGTGGGAGTGGCAAAAAGAGGGCGAATCTCCAGTCGTAGTGCCGCGACCGGCCGATAAACATAAACATATCAAGTTACACGCCCGTCGTAGAACAACTATATCCGGGTACGACCGGAACTGACTAAGCCCTTTTTCTTTCTAACGACCTTGACACCTCGTTATAGCTAAAGAAAAGGATGAATTTAAAATTAATAATATTCACAAAGCACTTCGGCCGAAAATAACTAGATAAGACTAGAACTAATAGTCGTCGCTAGCCTACAGCAGGTTAGAAAAATACTTTATGGCTACACCCATTTTTTATGGGGCAATTCCATACTCATGCGGCTGAGCTGTGTGTCACAGCACTGTCGTCATATCAACAGGACCTTTTCAACGCTCGTCGGCTCGTTTTTTTGGACGAAGCTCTTTAAGGAGGAATCCTGCATTCTGTGCGGTCGAATCCAACTTAACTTACGGCGTTGGCCCCACTTCTCGTGGTAGACCTGCCTTTCTTCCACCTACATAGGTATGCTCAAAGGTCCTTTTTAGGACCACAAGAGGTCTCTGTCTGCGGGTCAGAGTATCTCTGACTGGTCAGTAATGACCAGTCGAAATAGACGGCCAGGCGGCAAACACGAAGACGGATTCTAAGACCAACCGGTCTTAACCTCGGTTCCGATTGTCCGATAAGCTGCACAGCGCTAACGGCGCGGTCCAGCCTTTAGCTACTGCTTCGCTATCTGCGCAGCGCTAAGATAACGCCCATCTTAGCCTCGGCCTCCTAGCCTGTCCGCTCGTTCGCACGGCTTTGACCCGACAAAGCCTTCGCTCTTGTCCGCTCGTCCGCACGGCTTTGACCCGACAAAGCCATCGCTCTTGTCCGCTCGTCCGCACGGCTTTGACCCGACAAAGCCTTCGCTCCCGTCCGCACGGCTTTGACCCGACAAAGCCATCGCTCTTGTCCGCTCGTTCGCACGGCTTTGACCCGACAAAGCCTTCGCTCTCGTTCGCTCGTCCGCACGGCTTTGACACGGCAAAGCTTCCGCTCCCGTTCGATACGTCCGCACGGCTAGGGGGCCCAGCAAGGCCCTAGCCATTACTCGACCTCGACTCTCTTGCAAGGTACAACGCAGTCCACGTAACGACTCGCTGTTACGGACTGTTCTACCACTGCAACACCTGACTCACGTACGACCCGCCATACGAGGCAGCAACCGGATCGGTGCATCCTTGGTTAACCACAACATACCGTCATAACCGGGGGATATCGATCTGCCAACCTCAACCGACCTCAGATGCCCGCGACGACTGTCTAGCCGAACTCAACGACTCGACCTACCTCAGCTTACCAGCACCCAACGTCTAGCTGAACTCTACGACTCGACCGACCTCAGCTTACCAGCATCCAACGTCTAGCTGAACTCTACGACTCGACCGACCTCAGCTTACCAGCATCCAACGTCTAGCTGAACTCAACGCCTCGACTGACCTCAGCTTACCAGCATCCAACGTCTAGCTGAACTCTACGACTCGACCGACCTCAGCTTACCAGCATCCAACGTCTAGCTGAACTCAACGCCTCGACCGACCTCAGCTTACCAGCATCCAACGTCTAGCTGAACTCTACGACTCGACCGACCTCAGCTTACCAGCTAATAACATAACCCATCCTAGCTGACGACCAACATAGAACCATCACGGACATTTACATTCACGCTTGTAAATATGACAAAATAAATTGTCACTTGTTATACTTGTTAATCTCGCCTTTGTTCCTTCATATTGCTTTGGTTGTTCTCATTCACACAATTCATTTGCGGGGTCGACATATTTCTCGGCTCCGCAACAGTAGCTCTTTTTTTTTATAGTGGACACCATGTGACCCCAAGGGGCTGCTGATATTCGGTGAAACAGGATCACTAGTTCCTTAACAAAATTTCTACAAACGAGAACATCATTAAATCATTTAGAGAAAACAGTCTTCTGAACAAGGGTCAGAATTTTCAGAAAATTATTCAAGCCCAATCGACTGGGGGTGTAGAATACACCGACTGTATCTCTGCAGAGGGGTAAGACCCTACTCCCAACGAGTGTCCTCGATATGACACAAAAAATCTGATGATGAGGCTTTAGTAATGCTGGAGCTTTGAGGAATGCGGAGTACCCTTCATTGCAATCGCTCTTAGGTGCATTCTGGCCCGGAGTGGTAGCACCTGATAGGGTCCTATCTATGGGTCAAATAGAACTGTTTGACATTTAAACTGACGCAAACAAATGACTTATGCTAAATTGAATTGCTTGAAATAGAACTGTTTGATCATTTAACAGTGTGTAAAAAATGACTGATATTGAATTGAATTGTTACTGATGCATAGCAATACTTGGAACCATTTAACTGTGTGCATTTAAAAGCGTTATCGACAAAATGTTTAAAATCATATATATAATATGTATAAAGAGGATTTGGTATTAAATAACCAACAATGGTGTTGTGATCTCATCAATAAAGTTGACACATTCCCGGTTATCGGCACACAAATACTTGACTTGCGCGCACGCGCACACACACATACACACACCGAAAGGTGCCAGATTTTAAAAATAAAATTCAGTTGTTATCCTGTTATCAGAAAGAGTCGACTTGTTTTATTCTCGCTTAACGAACTCACAGTCACCCTTTATAAAGCTGGTTTATGAAGGCTTAGCCATAAAATTGGCGACAAAGACGAGATAAAGATAAGACGAAAAAAAAAAAAGAAATAAAAAAAAGAGTAGAGGAAAATAAACGACTCGTGTAAAAAAAAAAAAAAAACAGGTATAGAAGACCCAGATAGATAAGTGATTTTTTTTTATGTGTATTACAGCATTATTTCTGTAATCATTATTGTCTATTTTCATACACCTATCAGCACTTTTTAATAACTTTTACTCTGAGTTAGTGAATATCCGCTCATTTTATCCGAAAAAAAATTAAAATTAATTATAATTAAAATGACTAACTCGGGTATCACCTTACGCTTACAACCGTTCAACACAGACTCAGAGAGGACCAACGTAGGTCAAAGATAAGGAATGTGGTTAGAAGAATTTGAAGATCAATTTCATCTACAAAGAGTCACAGACAATAATAACAAAATGATTTGTTTAAAGAGATACGGTGGAAGAAAGATAAGGCTGATAATCAACTATTTACCGAGCACGGAACAAAACAGAAATGAGAGTTATGAAGAAGTGAAAAGAAAATGAAATCACCACTTCATACCGAAACAAAGCAAGCAACACACTAGGTATTTGTTCAATAGAATGAGACAGGAAAATAAGGAAACAATTACTGAATACGCTATGAGACTCAAAGAACAGGCAGAACCCTGCGATTTCGGAGATAACAGAGAAGATAGAATTCTGGAACAACTCATTCAAACAATTGAAGACAGAGAAATGATAACAAAAGCAATACAAAAACAATGAAATTTGAATAAATTCTTAGAAGAAGCAAGTCAATGACACGACCTCAAGCGAGAAGTAAAAGAAATAACGAAAGGTCATACAAAAACTCTAAACGGCGTGGACCGAATCGATATAAAGTAAATGCCATAAGAAGAAAACGAACGCCAGATTGGATAAAGCAGCGGCAGCCGAAAACATGACGACATTGTGGCAGAAAACACAAATTTGATAGGAAAGAAAATTGCCCAACGTACGGGAAAGCATATGATAACTGTGAAGTGTAACCACTTCGCCGATGGCCGTAATTACCAGCGACACGTGGGTGGAAGCCAAAAAGACAGACGGTCCTACAGAGAACAGAAAAACATACCTAGAGAGAACAAGGAGGGTTGAAACAGAATCAGATAAAAGTTCTGTAGATGAGGAATTTATCAGAAAAATGACTGATAAGATTAGGATACACAAAATCAAGACTGTTATTGAATAAATTACTTTATTTTTGCTTTATAAAGTAATTTGTTTACATACACTTGTTTCAAGTTACTAATGATAATCCTCACTAAACAATTCTAAAGCTCAGTCAGCTGCGGCTGTAGAATACGCTGACTGCATCTCTGCAGAGATGCAAGAAACTCCAACCTTACTCCACCTAACAAGTGTCTTTTATATGACTCCAAACAATCTGATTGTGAGGCTGCAGTCCTGGAGCGTTCGGGAATGTGGAGTACTCCTTCATTGCCAGTCCACTCAACTCTGAGTGGTAGTACCTGATAGGATCAAATAAAACTGCTTAACCATGTTGCTGACTAATGTTAAATGAAATTGTTAGGGTTACATAGCAATACTTGAAACCATTTAACTATGTGCTGATAAAACTATTAGCGTTAGCAATACTTGAAATCACTTCACTGTGTGCAAAAAAATGATGAATATTTAACAGAATTATTTGTATTAGATAGCAATACTTGAAACTGTTTACTCACCCACAATCTGTTCAATTTTAAAACAACTTGGGAAAGGTATGAGCCCCTTATCTCCTCAGGTAGGAGTTAAGTTGTATCACTGCTGTTCTTCTACAAGGGTTGCTTTGGCATTAAATAATCCACGAAGATTGATTTGCGATTAAATAAAGAAACGAAAACCAATTATTCTTCGCATTTTATTAACGTACTCAGTGACAGTCGCAAGCACTAAAAGAAGTTTCAGCTAACTGAAACTAATTAGACATTTTACAATTATGGATGTTGGTCGGACTATCTTCATTAGCTATGTTGACAATCGAAAGAGTCTGTACTCGAACTATGAAATATGATCACATTATTAATGCTTTTGCCGATGAAAAGACTCGTCACAATAATTTCTTTTAATAATGAATGCATACTGTCACTGCCTTTCGGTATGATAATTACCATACATATCCAAGATTTTACTCGACAACCTTTTGACTATATGGTAATTGGTTTCCGTTTTTTCGTTCAATGGCATAGCAACCATCGTGGGTTATTCAATGCCCAAACCATCCTTGTAGAAGAACAGTAGGGGTGCTATTTAACTCATAGCCGGGGGTCGGGAATAAAGGGGTACAGACCTTTCCCAAGAGTATTAGTCTGAAAGTAAACGTAAAAACGTAACTGGAATTCGAACTCGCTTTCTTCAAAGCTGCAGTCCAGGACTTAAGCCATTACTTAGACTCCCATTCTTAGCTTTTTCAAGAGTATGTAATATGACGATTGGAGATCGAACTTGCTTTCTACGGTGTCGTTGTCCAGCGCGTTAACTACTAAGTCACGGGAACTCCCTCTATATAGTAATGATACAAATTACTATATCGTATTGCAGAATAAATGTTACATCTAATGTAATAAATATTTACATATAGAATAATACAGCAAGATTTTGTTTTTTCCCCTATGCACACATGATTCATACAACATATTCAATGTTTGATTTTAACGGTATATCAACTTGTTTGGTATCATTTTATATCCAGAGGTCTGGGAATTGCGTTCATAGTATGTTTTTATTTACATTTATAGGATTTACTCTATAAAAAATTATTTCTAATAAAAAAAATCAAACCGACCACGCGCGGCACTTGATTTGGCCAGACTAGAAAAGGGAGAAGTAACCCCAGACAATACGCCACCAAAAAGCTACCTCCCAATATTTGTCGAGAACTACTATTGGGACCCTCAGTACGAATTCGGGGACCAAACTGAAAGGCAGAAAAAATAACCAGCAGTAAGGTTTCGTCACTCGCTTCTAGAACAGTCGATTAGTTTTTTCAAACAGGCAAGAAGCTTTCCAAGAAATAAAAGTAAAATTAAACGAAAGTCGACTATTGAAATTCTACCAAGTTAAACGACTGAAAGAAAATTCAACCGAGAATTCTGCTGAAAAGATAACTTTATAGAAGCCTCTAAATTAAACGAAAACTGAAATATTTCGACAAAACTAAAAAGAAAAGAAAAATTCTCAAAGAATTTTGTTTCCCAGACAATCTCTTAGATAAATTCCTGCAAATTACACGAAAATTTGCGACTCTTTATCTTCTCTGTTCCTTTCTTTCTTTCTTTCTTGTTTCTTTTATATAAAATTCCCCTTTTAAAAACTTTATTGTATGAATTATCTTTTCGAATCAGTATTGGAACTAGAAAGCTGTGGAACTTACCGTTTGAACTTACCGTTTAATATTGCACACTAAATCCCCACCCCACTAAAAACATTACCCAGTTAAATACTAAACTTGGCTTGAGTGTCATTCACTTGATTTTCTTTATATTGAATTTTATTCTTTTTAATTTCTATAATACTCCTATATTCTTAAGCATAGCAGCGAGGACCACATGGAACAAAAAAATTCTAGAAAAATAGGATCCATGACTCACTAGTTCCGGAAACAAAAGTAGTAGTACATCGGAGAATTAAATAGTTTCAGTAACCTAATTGGACAAAGTAGTCACGTGCCGTGTGCTTTCAACTACATCTGCACATTGTAAATTTGTCCTGTACAAAAATAAATCTTGCATTTAGAATTGCTCTCGTGATATGGATATTTATATATTCCACGCTTTCAGAAACCACTTCCTTTTTTTTTTCTTGCGAGTCTCTTGCCTTTTCGCTGACTCACTCTCAACGTGAGAGTTTCTCAGACACACACGTCGCTGTTTTGGAACTTTGGTTTCTCGAGCATGCATACATACGTACGCTCACATAAACGTAAGTAAGGACTACTACATTATAACCCTTAGTTTTAGCTACGAACACAGATATCTTCGAATCAGAACAAACTTACATTCACATAGTATTTGTATCAGTCACACCCACACACATACACAAATATCTAACGAACAATATTCGGACATTCTTCCTATTTTGTATTGTTTTTTTGCTTAGTTGTCAGTACAAAAAGTTGTCAGTCGTATGTTATCATGTAAATTTTCTTTTGTCTGCGTTCATTTCTTCGTGTTGTAAATTGTGGAACGACTCTTGAAGTTTTGTTTCTAACAAAACCTCGATAAAACAGGACCACCAACTCATCTACCACACATTTTTTGTGTAGTTTCTTCAGAGATTTTTTTCACGCAGTTATAGGATATCAAATCCATTTGACCCATACATAGGATCCTAACAGGTAGTAGCGCTCAGGATCAAAGTGCACATAGGAGTAATGGCAATGAAGGGGTACTGTACACTCCTCAGAGCTCTAGAACTAGAGCTTCAACACCGGGTCCAGTTTGATGTTATCCGCAGATCACTATTTCTTTGTTGATTTTCCCCTGTGTAAACAAATGATTATTGTTGGTAAGTAGTAATAGTTGCTTGAAATCATAAATGTTTGGAATATATATATATATATATATATATATATATATATATATATATACGGCATTAAACAATTAAACGAGTGTTAGCATGCCGAAAATCAACCAACCAACCAACCAAACGTTGCTTCTCTCCACCATCAAATCCAGCATATAGTATTAATTGTACGTGTTTATCCAATTCATTTGTTACGAGCAAAACGTGACTCAAGGTGGTTTTTTTAAGCAAAGTACAGCAGGCTTGAATTTAGAATGTTCTTTCTCCTAGACTAGTTGATTAACCAAGGCTAAAGAACACAGGTTGCCATACTATTTACCCATAGCTGATGTAGACTGAAGAGAAGGAATCATGTCTTTCTCAAGGGCATTAGCATGAAGTGAAACGCAAACAACCGCGTCTAGGATTTGAACTCGGGTTGCCAATTCCATTTCTTAAACTGATAACCGTTACATTAATTGTAGTAATTTACGAAACTGTTTTGTAAATGGCCTGAATAATGGTGTATCCAGTGAAAATCGACCTCATTAGTAATGGTTTTCGAGCTTAGCTTGCTAGCCATCGTTATATCACGCGAGGCGCCCTTCATTCATTTGTACCAGATCTGAGATTCTTAGTCGACGCACGATAAACACGAGCATCGTCGCTTTAATCATGAAGTACAACTGACGTCAAGTCTTAATTACCAGCTGAAACGATAGCAAATAGCTTTTTTCGGTTTTTTCTTTAGCAATGAGGGACTCGAATTAATAGATAGATAGAAGAAAAGTTAGTATATAAAAAAGAGAGAGAAAAGTGAACACAGAAATAAGAATTTGTGAAAACGAATTCTGATTGGTCCCTGTTAAATGACGTTTGACTTATATAAACATTGTTCAATTTGTGGAGAGAGATAGAGGGAGAAAGAGAAATAAGTTAGTCATGAAAATCGGGCGAGGTTTTCATTAAGTTTAAAGTTACGAATGTCTACACAATAGAATATTTATTTGGCTATTATTATAACTGATAACCTTTTATCAGGGTAAGTTATTGTTAATGAATGATAGATTTTACCAACAGCATTAGGGTGAAAGAAACAAAATTGAAGCTTTAAAACAATTAACTAGTTTTGACACGTCAAAGTTTTTGTTTAAGAGAGAGAAAAAAATATGAAAATAAAATTTCAAAACAAAATGTCATCTAAATTAGTCTTTAATTCTTATAAAGTTGAAAAATGAATTAAAAAAAAATGTTTACTAGTGTTAAAACAAAAACCCTAAAACAAAGAAAAACTTTTTTAGCCAAGAACTTCGAGCTGATAACACATTGAAAATAAATACAAGAGGGAATAACATTTAAAACAAAACAAAAACTAATGTATGAATACTGAATTAATGCTATGCTTGTATTAATAATGATAATTTTTTTTCTTGCTAAGTTTCTCCCGCTCCAAAGTCAAGTTGATTTCCCATAATGCCTCTGCGCCACACAACTTAAGAATGGCGATACCGCTGTTTTGTGTGGGCGAAACTTCTGGTTATATACTGTTCCTCATTCAGTATTCTTATCTAACAATTACAACAGATAAAAATGATGACAGACAAAAAAGAAAAGAAGGGAGAGAGAGAGAGAGAGAGAAAAGAAAAAGAATCATTGACAAATCTTTCTCCGCGGTAGGCATTAGATAAAAAAAAGACTACTAATGTTAAAAGAAACAAAGGATTCCATGAAAAAATCCAAAAATGTTTCCTTGAGAGAGAGAGAGAGAGAGAGAGAGAGAGAGAGAGAGAGAGAGAGAGAGAGAGAGAATGAATAAATAAAATTAAAAAAACAAAAACAACTCGAAACATGAATTTCGTTGAATGGATAACATTTTCTTGAAATGTACATGGATGATCTATAAAGTTATCCGTACTTACATTCTTTAATCACTAACATCTTTATTTTTTTTTAGTCAATTTTTTTTCCTTAAGAGAAGCGGAATCCAACCAAAAAGTAAACATTTTTCTTTTATTGCATTAAAATAATTTTCAAACTCGAAGAAAAAGCAGTTGCGAGTAAATTGGTAACATTTTTTTCTTGCTAAATTAAAAAGCCACAACAAACAAATTACATTTAGCATAAGCTTTAAGTCTAAATAAAATTTTTAAAAGTTTCTTAGAGCAGCGGAAAATAAATTGAGTAACCGATTCCGATTACTTTGCGAACTAATTTATTTTTAGGATTAACAAAAAAGGTAAAATAACCAATTATATTTCTTTAATTACTTATAAAAAACAACAACAAAAAGCGAAAAAACAAAGACAAAATTAAAATCTTTATTCCTTTCGATCTTAGGCCATCATCAGGAAGATGTAATGTACTTTCCGAAATATTTTTTTCGGAGTATTTTTTTTTTTTAAGATACAATGAAGGTGTATAAATTTAAGAGTGTTAAACAAGAGGAAAATGCATTTTTGTGTTGTTTGATTTAGTTTATTGACACTATCTTTTTCTCATGAAGAAAAAGATATAGTGCTATCATTAGTAGTTGAATTGTTAGTCTTGTCTCCCTGCTTCTAGAAATGTTCATATTTGCCACTGAAAAAAAAACAAACAATAAATAAATAAAAGAACATGAATTACAATAGCGACTACTGTGTAACATTATCATCAACAAGTAGTTAAATTGTGGCCCTCTGATGTAGTAGGAGCTATACATTTGCTGCTACCCCCACTAAGAAGACTTGTTAGACTAACGGGTCAGTTTGATTAAGAAAAATTAAAAAATATTGAAATTTGATAACTTTTTAAAAATATTATTTTTAAAAATCAAACATGCTTTAGCTATTGGGACGGAAAGTCAACAAGATAAAAGAATAAATATAGTATTATCAGCCGAAAAAACAAAGAAAGAAAAAAACGGAGTGAAAGAAAAGAAAAACTTGAATTTCAGAGCGAGATGTAAATCTCCGAGGGTACAAACAACACATGTATGAAATGTATCAGCACGAATGTAAGTAAATATATAAGAGTATATTTTAACAGACACACGCACGTGTGTGTATATGTGTGTTAACTGTTGAATAAGAAGAAAAGTGTTAGTCTACAGGCAAGAAGAACAAGAATCAGACCGTTAGTATCTGTATAAAGACTTTTTGGAGAAAGAGAGAAGAGAGGAGAGGAGTGTTTCTTCCTTTTCCCTGTGACTAAAAGGAGAGAAAAAAAGTGGCGTTTTGGCCCTTTTTAATTCTTCCTCTTCTTTTAATCATTGATTATTTCCAAAAAGGAAATTAATTTTTAAAAAATCTGGTCAGAGTTGAAAGAAGAAGGAGAATAAAGAAAAAGGTGGTCAAGAAAGACGTGATTTGTTGAGGAATTATTAAAAACTGAATGAGAAGCAGAAAAAGAAGAAAAAAAGGAGGTAAGCCTCGTTGAACAACTATCTGGAAAGAAGACGAAGGAGAGAAGTAAGAACTGCTTTTTTTTTTTTGTTAAGATAATAAAAACAAATAAACAAACAAACAAAAAAGAAGCACAACTTCATCATTATCGCCGTCATCTTCTCTTCCTCCACGCAACAAGAAGCAGAAGCTAAGTAACAACAAGTGTAGTTAGTAGTCAGTTTGGCGACGACGTTATGTCCACCACGAAAGCAATTTATTTAAATGTAAGTGGACGAGATGAACAAGTGGAATTTAGTTCCGAAGACACTTCTGAAGACATATTGGGTGAGTTCACTTTTCTTTTCGTTTCTTTTATATCTATCTTTCAATTCATCTATTTGTTTATTTATTTGTGTACATTTACTTTTTATATGCAAAAACGAATAAAATTATCAACCCCTAAAATTTCGTTTATTTTCCCCCTAACAATTTTTTTTAGTTCTTAAAATTTTTCATAATGACGTCAGACTTTTAAAAAATCTTTAAAAATCTTTTCTTTATATTACACCCCATAAAGCAAAATCTTTTTTTTTTTATTATTTTATCTAAATTTTTCCTGATATTTTTATTAGTCGGGATTTTTCAAAAGAAACATTGTTTGAAAGTCTTCTAGAAATAGATATTTTTTGAAAGACAACTTAAAATTCAAATAATTCTTTTTTTTATCTATTTTAAATTCGATTTCTTTTACGTTTTTATTTAATTTTATGCCTTTTAAAAAATTAAGTAGGTCTGCCTTGGTGAGATTTGTTTGTGAAACAAAACAAAACAAAAAACCCCAAACAAACAAATATTTATTTTTATTAAAAATTTTCATAAATTTCATTTGATGTTCGATTAAGTTTTTTAATTCTTCTTGTAATTCTGTCAATCAACTTTTAAAAAAATTCAGTATATTAAAATGGAACACGTTATACAAGAATGAAAATTTGAATAAGTTTTGTTTAAATATTTATTTAAAATTATTTGAATAACACAGAAATTGTTATTCAAATAATGTTGTGGACATTATCAAAATTATAGTAACACTTTAAAGTATTTTTTAATAATTTATTTATTTATGTTAAGCTGTTTGTGTTATTTATAATAATATTGTTCACTGTAGAATTATTTAATTATCCATATTACTTAAAAAATCCTTTTTGGAGATTTTTTTTTTTTTTCATGTTTATGTAAATCCCTTATTTTTTTCTTAGTAAAATTCTTCTTGAAATAGAAAAAGCAAATAACTAACTTTGCAGATAATTTTTCGCGGTTTTCGTATCGATCTGAGGGTAAAAAAAGCTTAATAGATTTTGAACGAAAAAGACCCCCACATTTTTTTTCATCTCTTCCGATTTATTTGTCATAAACACCAGCTGTTTATTTCAGAAATTATTTACTCTCTCTCTCTCTCTCATACACATACACACACACACAATTCTCAGATTGCTTTTTTTCTTGCATGAAAGAAATTTAGTTACAATTTCATTTTAAAGATGTATGAATAAAAATACTCATGAGAATATTTTTATTTATTTAGTAAAAAAAGAAGAAAAAAATTGAATATCCAACTTATTTTATTTACTAACTTTGATGAATTTTCATGACTTAGATCTGTGTTTACAAAACAAACACGAGTTTTATAAACGAAAGTGCAAATCATACTGGTCGGTTTTTCTTTTCTTTTTTTTTATTCAACTTTATTGTTAATAATTAATCTTACCTGTTCGATATATCTGAGAATTCTTTTGATAAAATGATAATAAGAAAAATAAAAGAAAAAAATCCATAGATGTTCGCCTCTTCCTTTTAGGCGTGGGTTTAATTGACTCTACTACAATTTCTACACATTTCTTCATCCTGTGTGTGAAGGCATTTCTTTTTGACCATTTTTACTTAGAGAACAACAACAGCAAAAATCAACTTATAATCAAATCAAAACGTTCATTTGATATGGTTATTTCTTCTAATTTCGGAAATCCTTTATTTTGTAAATAAATCTTGTTTTAAAGGTTTTAATTTATCAAAATCATGTTTATCATCACACACAAGGGAAGACAACTCCCTTACTCATCATCATCATCATCATAATAATCTGGCTTTTCTGTCTTAAGGTTTTTTTTTCCACCATCATCATCATTATGAAAATAATGATGATAATTAAAATGAGGAGAAATGCTCTGGCATTTCTTTTTGTCTTAAAAGTTTTTCTTTTTCATTCATGAAAATAATGATGAAATTGAAAATAATCCAATCAAAAATAATCATAAAGAAATAAAAATAATAAAAATAATAATCAATTTTTTTTATCTAATTTTTTTTTTCTTTTTCAATTATTATCCTAATACTTTTAAAATTGAAAACAAACATTTTTAGTAATGGGCTCTTTCTGTTTATGATGGGCGTTTTGGCTGCAGGATTTTTGTTTTAAGAGATCTTGGTACCTGTCCAGAATAGCACGTTGGGGAAATGTCTGCGGTAATATCCAAAAACATTATATAGAAATATAGTACTTACATTCACCATCCAGATAAGAGTAAATTTTAGTTCATTATGTTCATTTTTTCCCCTATTAACATTTAAAAAACACGTCTTCAACTCGCTACAATTCACCCATTCGCTATATTTCTTTACTTTCCCCTCCCACAACTACTAAGAAGATGGCGACTTACGGTCGATTACCGCTATATGTTTAGCACACAAAATGTTGTAATTTAGTAGGCATTCTTTTTGGCTTAGATGTGACATAAGGCCATATGAATGAGACACTTAATGAGACTCAGTTCACCCGTGAAAGTTTGCTAGTAATTCTTCTGTAAATAAATGGATGAAATAAATGAATCTTATTCTTTCACGCACGTCTACACACACACACACACACACACGCACGTGTGTGTGTATATATATATATAATATATATATATATATATATATTACCGTAGATATTTCTGCTGGCCGAATTTCTCATTTCTGCAGAGTGATAAGAGCCCTCCCTCCCAATGAGTGTCCTGATATGACCTTAAAATATGTAATCGTCAGGCTTCAGTTTTGGACCTTTGGGGAATGTGGAGTACCCATTTATTGTCATTACTCCCAGGTCCACTTTGACACGTTAAGGTTCCATCTATGGTTCAAACAAATATTTAATAATTTTCTATACTTGAAGACATGTAATTGTGTGCAAACTAATGATTATTAAAGTGAATTATTTGTATTACATAGCAATATTTGAAACCATTTAACTGTGTGCAAACAAATGTACTCCAGCTCATCTTAAAATTGTTAGCTAGAAACTATTCATTTACAAATCATATATATGATATATATTTACAAATAGGATTTGACATTAAATAACCTATAAGGGTTGATATGCCGTGAAATACAACTTACTGTAGACATAGATATTTTGGACAAGTATGAAGATCTTGTATAAAAAAATGTATAAAATAATAAAGAATCAAATGAAAATAAGACAATAATAATGATGAAAAAAATTATAACTATCTCTCTTGAAAAATAGACAAAGGACAAATTATCTAGTGTTACTGTACAGTTCAAATGAGTATGTTGTATGAAGAAAATAATCAGAATGGAGAATCTGTTTATAGGTCGAGTTTTTATTTCTTAATGTCAGCTTTCATCCCAGCCAACCAGTTGTTAGAACTGCACCCTTGCAGTGTGGTAAGACTTTTCCTTAATAATACATTCGGTGGTGAGGTTCCTTATGAATCTACTCTGTCCTGGAGTGGTTGTAACTAAGTGTCCTCTCTATGGGGTAATAGATCTTTGAAAATAATTAATATTAGAGAGAAATGCTTGAAACCATATAACTGTATGCAAATTATTTGCATTAGATAGGAGTACTTGAAACATGACTGTGTGCAAATATGATTATTGTTATTATTATTCATTACATAGGAATAGTTACTTAAGATCATATAATAGTTGGCCCAGTCAGCTGCGGCTGTAGAATAGACCGACTGCATCTCTGCAGAGGGGTAAGACTACCCTAATGGGTGTCCTGTATATGACACTTAACAATCTGATGGTAATGCTCCAGTAATGCAGGAGCTTTGGGGAATATGGAGTACCCTTCATTGCCATTGCTCTCAGGTCCACTCTGGCCTGGAGTAGTAGTACCTGATAGGGTTGTATCTATTTAAACTGTGTACTTTGACTTATAAACTGAGTGCAAACAAATGATTTATGCTAAACTGAATTGCTTGAAATAGAACTGTTTAATAATTTAACTGTGTGTAAATAAATGACTGATGTTTAAATTGTTAGTATTAAATAGCAATACTTGAAAACATTGAACTGTGTACAAACAAATGATTAATAGTAAATATAATTATTTGTGTTAGATAGAAATAAGTGAAACCATTTAATTGTGTGCCAAAAAAGATAATGAGCTGAGGCTTGTTTAAAAATATTATATAAAAATGTGTTTAGAAATCATATTATATATATATATGTATCAAAAGGATTTGGTATTAAATAACCTACAATGGTTGATATGCCATCAAACCAAACCATATAATGGCTTAAGAAAAAAGACAAAAATGACTACTCAGGCATTAAATAGCCCAACAATGCCATAAATATGACCAACCAACCAGCCTGTTTATTGCCCCCCCCATTTTTTTCCCCTGGCATTTATGAAACTCTTGGATAGTCTGATCAAGCTCCAAGAATTGGTAACAATCCCTTTGGCAATTTCCATTTTAGACAGTGATATGTAGGTAAATAAGATGAAAAAAAACCCCAATATTCATTAATCATTGTTTTATAAATTAAACAAATAAAATAAATATGTAGATTTGACTACAATAAAATTGAAATCATTCACATCTGAGATCAAAAGGTTTGGGTTTCTCTTCAACTGTACAACTGATGTGTATTTTTTGACAATATTAGAGATATTGATGAAATAAAAATGGCTACTAGCTAGAAAAAATGAACTAGATAAGGCAAGTTCAAATTCCTAACAAGGCTGTTTTTGTACACTTTGTGTTTATGCTCTTGGGAAAGGCATAAATTCATCTCTTTTCTCATCCCATTTATGGGCTAATAGTAGAGCAAATTGGGTTTCTTTTGCTTTGGTAAGATGACTGGTTGAGAAGGAAATCTCTGAATTTAAAACCAGAAGCTCGAGTCCCAAAGACGGTTCAACAGTATCTTTAACTTTGTTCTAGCAACAGTTGTGATGACACTGATACCAAGTCATTGTGTCCTTCCTTACAATAAACAGAGGAGACCTGCTGCATGGTTAACTGCCAGTCTTATATAAAACCTTGCCCAGGTCCATCCTGAGATTTGGATGTAGATCCATTTTTTTGAGAGACTGGCAGGCATCAGTAACAATCTATTATGCTGCTTTTAATTGATACAATTTTGGGTACAATGCTACAGTTGAGGTCCCATTTTTTTACTGAGTTTTGGGAAGTTTCAGCTCTATTTCACTGCTGCTGAATAGCTTGAAAGAGAAATGGTTTTGACAATTAAACCGTACTTACATTTAAACTGCGTGCTTATGCTAAACTAAATTATTTGAAATAGAACTGGTTTTTGACATTGAAACTGTATTTACACTAAATGGAATTGTTTAACATAGAACTGTTTTGACATTTAGCTGTGTGTAAACATAATCTTTACTAATACTAAATTGAATTAGCTGAATTAGAACTGCTTGACTAAACTGAATAGCTAGAAATAGAAATGTTTTTCACAATTAAACTGTACTTACATTTAAACTGCATGCTTATGCTAAACTGTATTGTTTGAAATTGAACAGTTTTTGACATTGAAACTGTACTTACACTAAACTGAATTGTTACATATAACAGTTTGAATAAACTGAATAGTTTGAAATAGAAATGTTTTTGACAATTAAGCTGTATACTCATGCTAAACCGGATTGTTTTAAATAGAACTAATTATCTACATAAAAATGGATTTGGCGTTAAATAACCTACAAAGGTTGATATGCCATTTTTGATTTAATTTGATTTTTTTATTGAATGTTCTCAACTAGTTTGACCAAGAGAAAAAGGTTTTTAGGAGTTGATATTCTATAAGAGAAGCTATGAAAAAAGCACTATTGACATAGCATTTTCATTTATTGAATGAAAATTATTTTCTGGTATCCAAGTATCTTCAATTTACTTTTATATATTGGTTGTGAAGGCACCTGTCTCTGTTTCTCTCCCTCCTATATATATATATATATATATATACACAGGCAAGTGGTTGCTTAAAATGTATTAGAAAATTTTTTTAAAGTGCTTGAAGATCTTATTAAGCAGAACTGATTTAGAATCTAAAATATTAAAATGGTCACTATATCAAATACTAAGAAGAGTCTCCATAGCGTATTGGCTAACATACTGGTCTGCAGCCTCATAGTTATGTCATTATGTTCACTTTTCACTTAGGAAAATTCTGAACCCCCTTATCTTCCAGCTTTGGATTAAATAGTATTGATGCTGTTCTACAAGGATGGCATTAAATAACCCACGAAGGTTGACATGCTATTAAACAAAGAAGTCAAGCTATATCAAATACTGCCCATGACTCTGAGTTTGATGTACATTGGTTTGTACGGTTTTCAGTTGGATATTAGTATTGTTTGTGGTTATTTACCTTTTTCTAATTTTAATGTATTAAATACGAGTATCAAAATGTTGATATCTGAAAAAAATTTCTGTTTTGCCGTTTATCCACAAACTAGTTTATGTAATTTGCTACAAAAAAGACTTAAAACAAATAGTATTAAAATCAAAAAATGAAAAAAAGTGACGAGTTGTATAAAGAGGAAGAAATAGTGGAGATCATTACTTTTCATTTTTCATATTTGCCTCTCTTCCCAAGTTTATTATACACATGATCATTTAAAAATCAGTATAAAAGGAAATAACTCGACATGATACTGATATCCATTTGATGCTTGTCATATTGTATATGAAAGTCAGTTATGGGCAGTATCTGACATTGTGTAGATTATATGTATATATATTATGTAGGATTATGGAAGAAAATCTGACTGTATGCAAATGTACAAATATGAAAAAACAAAGTATTCATAGGATGATTTTATTTGTAGTCGAATTCAACTACAAATAAAATCATTGTTTTTTTTTCTTGTATTTGTACATATGTATAAAAGTTCTATCTGATGGTTGTGTTTTACATTTTATAGAAAACATGAAACCTTTTAGTTATAGGACTAGTCTAAGTGAGTGAGATTTAAATTGTTTTTATTTTGTGTGTGTGTGTGTGTGTGTGTGTTAGGCATGTGGCATAACAGTATTTAACATTATGACCCTTTGATATTTTTATAGATATACATGTGTGTGTGTGTGTGTGTGTGTGTGTGTGTATATGTGAATTAGTGTGTGTATATAAGACAATAATAAGTGACAAATTCATTACCCAGGTTTTACTGAAATGAATCTTCAGGAAAAACTTCATAAGAAAGTGATTGGGAAAAGCAGAGAAAATAAAGATAGAAATGCAATAGAAATGCATAAATAAGAGGTGAAGGAAAACTCATGAATAGGCAGTCAACAATTGAGCAGCCATTTAATCCTGTACCTTCATCCATTCAATATCTCAGATCTTTGATATAACAATTCTTTAGGAATGGGATATGTTGCAATAGCTAGCTTTCCTTCCCTACAGAGAAGGCAAAATCTATTACCCACTTTATAATTACAAGTTCTTATTAGAATTTTTCTTTTCAAGATAGGGTCTAAGCCATATTTATTTTTAATATCCCAGAAATGTTTAGAAAGTGGGGTACTATATTTAGCATATATAAAACTGGTTTTATGATTATAAAACCTTTTTCAATTTTTATACTAGCTTTATGTACAACACATTCAACGTGGCATTTACCATCAAGAAAGCACCTCATTTTTTAAAATTACAATTGTTCAGTAGATCTGTTTTTTATTTTCAATTAATATACCTTGGTAATTTTATTGATGTTACTTGTAGCATCAGGCATACAGCTATAGCTGCTCAACTTAACAGTATTTTTGTTAAATATCTTGTATAGTTTTTTAGTTGAAAAATGTTTCTTTAATATTTTGAAAAAATTACTTCCCAATTTATTTCCATATCAAAAGGTGGTGTTAACCATAAAATATTCCTCAATTTATTTTTTTATCTTTTCCTCTAACCAGAGTTGGTTTGTTCATTGTCAACCTTGTATATAAGATTGGATTTATATCCACTGTTTTTAAGTGTTTGCTTGTATTCATCTTTCTTCTTGTTGAAAATGTTGATATTAGAATTACTAGATAATCTAATCATTATACCATTGGGGAATTGTTTAAACACTTGCTTGGAGTGACTCAATCCTGTGTTAATATATCAAGATTTTTGGTGAGGTTTTTTGAATGGAGACACAGTGGTTTAAAGTAATATCCAAAAAGTTAACGATTTTCAAATTAGTTTGGATTTCTAATCTAAAACTAAACTTGTTCAACAGCCAATGCAGTTTCTTATGCATTATATCCCTATTTCTTTGGGTACTATTGTCTATAATGATTAAATGATCATCCCCATAAAGACTGTGATATCCAGGGTCTTTTATAGTATTAATATTATACAAAGTAGGCAACCCACCAACTTCAGTCTCATCAAACGAACCCATTGGCATGTTGTAATTATTTTCTGTCTCCTTGATTCACATCTCTTTGTTTTGGTATAACAGCATTCTACAACAATGCTGGATGATACAAATGTTCTCCTCTGCTATATCTGTATAATTTTTAGCCAATTGTAATGCTTTATTAACAGTGAATTCTGTAATAAAAGGGTAAAATTCCCTAACATCACAAGGAGTATTCCTCATGTGTTTCAATATTTCTAAATTGCCCGATGCAGTCAGTAGTACTGACCTACTGATTAATATACAAAGCAGTTCTTAATGTGGTATGAATGTCTTGTAAAATTATTTTACTTGTTTTACCCATTTCGGGTTTTGTTGGGTTTAACTGTCTACAGGATTGGTTGTTAATCAAGTAAAGTCATACTTATAATCTTTTACTTTTATAAAGAATAGATTTTTGTTGAATTTTTTTACTTGGTCCACCATTTTTAATTTAGTAGCTAATAATTTAGCTTCTACATTAATTTCATCTTCCTATTCTGGTGGGGACTTATAAAATCTACTTACTTCATTTTTTATTTATTTGATTTGCTTGGTTTCTTTGTTTCATAGCATATCAACTTTTGTGGATTATTTAATGTCGAAGCCATCCTTGTAGAAGAACAGCAGTGATATTATTTAACTCATAGCTGGTGGTGATAAGGGAGTTCATACCTTTCCCAAGGATATTAGTCGGAAAAGGAATGTAAAAGCATGACTGGAGTCAGAACTTAGTTATCTCGAGGCAGCAGTTCAGCACTTTAGCCAGTACACCATGCGGACCCACTCTTGTATCAATTTGTTATATTTATTGAGGCTTATTTTGCATAAATTGACCAATTTGTCAGCTTTGACAAAGATTTTGGGTGATTTTGTATTTATTTGAAGTCTTTTTCAATTTGGCTTTGGATGGGATTTTTTATAGTTTTGAATTTGATGTATTTTACTAAACCAATCAACTCAGGTTCAAAACCTGGTAATTCCATTATATAAGGTGAATGCTGGTCAGTGTTAAATTTGTATGCTTCTTGTTTTTCACAAGATGTTTGATTGATGTGAAAGTGCAAATTTATCTCATATATGAAATAAAGGACTCAATCTTCTTTAACAGATGTAGTTTGTATAGATGCCTGTTTGATATAGTTAAATTCTTATATAAATATTATATATATCTATTTGTTCCATAGTATTTATGTAGTTTCTTTGTTTAATGGCATCTTAACCAGTTGGTTATTTGATGTCAAAGCCACCCTTGTAGAATGACAGCGGTGGTATTATTTAACCCATAATTAGAGGGTAAGAGGGTTCATACCTTTCTCAAGGGTATTAGTTCAAAATGATTGTTATAGCGCAAATAGAGTTCAAACTTGCTTACTTTGAAGTCACAGTTTAGCTTGTTAGCCACTATGTCTTAGGACTCCCTTATATAGATGAAAATGCTCAATGGTATAAGATATACTAGAGATGAATATATATTTTTCTAAAAAAGAAAATGATTCCACAGAGAAAGAAAAGGAGAAATAAATTGAACACGTCTCACTGCTGACTTTGTTGGAAAAAAAGAAAAAGAACCGAGTGAGTTGTTAAACAATAAGTACTGTGAAAGTACACAATGAATACATGGAAGCAGTTTAGAGGACCAAATAAGTAACAGAAGTTTACTACCCAGGATTTACTGAAAAGAACATTTAGGAAAACTTTATTAGAAAGTGATTGGGAAAGATCACGTATAGATGAAAACACAGTAGAAGTTTGAATATGAAATGAATGGAAATATGTGAATATGAGGAGAATAGATATAAGAGGTGAATGTAAATGCATAAATAGACAGTTAACAATTGAGCAACCATTAAACTCTGTACCTTCATCCATTCAGCATCTCACATCTTTGATTTAACAAGTCTTTAGGAATCGGATATGTTGCAATAGCTATTGCAAGTTCTTATTATAAATTCCCACTTCAGGATTGGGTCCATGCCATATATATATATATATATATATATATATATATATAGTTTGATCCGATGATTGTATTTTGCATTTCATAGAAAACATGAACCTTTTATTAATGGAACAAACATAAGAAAGTAAGATTTCAATTGTTTTTAGTTTGTGTGTAATATATATATATATATATATATATATATATATATATATGTGTGTGTGTGTGTATGTATGTATATATATATATATATATATATATAGGTTTGTATAGATACAAGGTGTGTCAGTTGTCTTAAGACATGGACTAAACATAAGAAAGTGAGATTCAAATTTTTTTTAGTTTGTGTGTGTGTTTGTGTGTGTATATATATATATATATATATATATAATTTTATAGAGACACATGCTGTACCAGTTATTGTCTTAGGACATGGACTAAACAAGCTTGGTAAAGCAGCTAGTCTCATAGTCAGAAAAACTGAACTGCAAACCAGGTTGCATGAGACTAACAACTTGACCCCATAAAAAACCTACTTGTTATAAAACTGTAGCGCCATTACATATGTGGTGTGACTATGCCCCTTGAGGACATAGGACATTTACTTACATTTTTACATACATACATATATATACATATTTTAAAACAAGTCTTTGTTTATATTCTATCAAGAACTCTTCATGAACAGGTGAGGGGCTTAGTTTGATAATAAATTATATTGACAATGTTCTTAAAATTTGAATGTCTTACCCTCAATGTGGAGAAGTCAAAACCTTATGGAACCTATGCTTTTTTTTTCTCAGTTTCTCTTCCTTTTCAGCTTATTTTGTCTTAGCTTTCTTCTTCATGTTACAATAAGAATAGAATTTCCTAGTCCACCGTAGTAAGACCAGTTTGCATGATATTTATAATATATACTAGACAGGCTGTGAATCTGTTGGATTCTGGTGGTAACAGCAGTCCATCATGATATTGATGCTTTTATTTCCGAAGGAGGGATAGATCTAATTAACATTTCTTTGTTATTTCCATTATATCAAGAATTTAAATGCTTAAAAACAATGCAAATACTGAGACAAATATCTGACTTGTGTCCTGGGTATGACTCTAAAATGTAACTGGTGGTGAGGCTCCTGTTTTGAAGCTCTGTAAAGTGTAGAGTTACTTTTTTGTTGCCATTACTCCCTGGTTCAGAGTGGTAGTACTTGTTAGGGTCTTAGCTGTAGGTCAAATAGATCTGGTTGAGGTAATGTTTAAAATGATTTTCAATTACATTAATACCTTGGTTATTCAATATTGATATTGCAACTAAGTGTGAAGTGTTTATCTGTTTAAAACAATTGTGAACTATATGAATAGATTGGTTCTAAAAATATGTATATTGCAATTTAGTAGGAAGTGTTTACCTGTTTAAAGATAATTGTCAAGATAGATCTATGACTAGATGAACCTGCAATGTATGGTGATATTGATACTTTTAATTAAGGAGTGAAGGAATCTTATTAACATTTCTTTGTCAGCTTTGTTATATAAAATTAGATGATTAAAATGTAGGTTACAGGTTAGTCTGGATGGTTTTAACAGCATGTCAACCCATAGTGGGTTATTTTATGTCTAAGTTAATTTAACAATTATGTTTTTCAATTATATATAGTACAAAAATGTATCTTTACAATTATTTTAAGCTGGTAAATACTTCACTATCTCAAAGATCTTTTGACTACTGTTCTTCTATGAGAATAGCTTTGGCATCAAAATAACCTACAAAAGTTGATATGCCATTAAACAAAGAAACCAAACTAACCAAACCAATCAAAGATCTTTTTAACCTGTAAATGGGACCCTAACAGGAACTACCACTCTAGGTTAGAGTCGACCTGGAAGTAATGACAGTGAATGTGTACTCCACATTTCCAAAAGCTCCAGTATTGGAACTTCACCATCAAATGCTGTTTAGTGTCATATCCAGGACACTCATTGTGGCAAGAGGTCATACCCCACTTCAGAGATGCTGTTGGTGTATCCTAGACCCCCAGCTGACTGGGTTGATGTATTTAAAGTATATTGCTCTAATAAAAATTATGATGTGGTATTTTTATCGAATTCGGTGCACTGAGTTCAAATCCTGAACGAGGCTGTTTGATTTTCACTTCATGCTAATGCATTTTTGAAAAGCATAAATTCATCTGTTCTCCCCCAAGCTATGAGTAAATAGGACAGTCTGGGTTCTCTTTAGTCTTGGTTTTGCAAACAGTCCAGAAGGAAAACTCTAAATTTAAACCAATTATACTCCCCTTAGAAATTGACCTTGTGTCATGTGCTGCTCGTAGACATTGACATTGTGTTATATCCTGCTCATGACAGAGAGGTTGTGTAAATACTCTTACACACACACACACACACACACACACACACACACACACACACACACACACACACACAGAGTGAATTTTAATGATGTCTTATTATTCTATGTAAAGAAGATTATTTATTAATTTATTAGAGCAAGGTAAAATATTTTCCCATGACTGCAACTTTGTGTGTGTGTGTGTGTGTTTGTGTGTATATATATATATATATATATATATATATATATATATAGTGCCAAACAAGATTTTATAGCAAATTCCTCTTTTTATTAATGAACTCTTAAAGCTTTTCAAATGTAGCCTATTGGTGTGCTAGAAAAAACAAAAGAATGTGCTATATCTTTGTCTACATTGACATATAAATGTGCTAGGCAATGGTGTCTTCTTGTGGTATTTGACATACCCAAATACTTGATTAACCTTTGCTTTTCTTAAATTTGTGTGTTATCTGCTTCAAAATTATTCTAAAGAACACTGGAAAGTTTAGTCTCAATTTTCTTTCTTTTGTTCTTATTCCTGAAATTTAGTATGAAAAAGAAAAGCGTTTTTTTTCTTCTATATGTGTAAATGTACTTCAGAATACAAAATAGTACTGTATTTATTTGTGTATGAGATGCAATTCTTCTGCCCAAAAGTTAAGAGTGTGTATTATACATGAAAAATATATAGTGAACTTTTTCCTGGCTACATGCCTCTCCATATTCAAGACTGGATAATAACTAAAAATAAGTTATAAAGAAATATCCACTGGAATGTTTCTTTATTTTCCCTGCAAGCTTGTTGCATTTTTTGTGTGTACATGCCCATCTATTTGCCCTAAATACTGTGTAAATTTTGTGTTTTAAATCAATGTAAACTATATAAATTCTTATTTTTTGTCAGTACAAACTGATAAAAAGTTAAACAAAGGCTAAATTTAGATTGAATTTAACTGTTACAAATTCTAAAGGGTCAGTACATATTATATATGAGGATTTTTTCCCCAGAATTTTGCAGTCCAAAGTTATACACAAATAATTACAGTGATTAAATTATGGATCAAACAATTTGACTAACGCATCACTCAATAAGTTCTGGGCCTGACATGTAGATGGTGCCAACTTTCGAGCTCAATCGTATTATTAATTTATAGATTACAGTTATTTAAGTGAAACTACTGTTGCAAATTTTCAAAACAATGGGAAAATCTCCTGTGTTGATAAAGCATTGCTTTCTGATGGGAAAAAATACTTTTCAAGCAAAGTAATGGCTTGATAAGTGTTATTTGGACTCTACTCCATTGGAAACAACAGTTAAGAGGTGGTATACTGACTTTAAATGTGGTTGTATAGACATAAATGTTGCCCAAATTTGGCAGTTGTCTCAGAAAACACCAAAAAACTCCACAACTCATTTTGGTTGATTGTAAATTGAAGTTGCTAGAGATAGCAGAGGAGTTGAAGATATCAGAAGGCAGTGTATTCACCATTTTGCATGAACATTTGTCAATGAGAAAGCTGTGTTCAAAGTGGGTGCTGTGTTTGCTCACAGTCGATCAAGAACAACAATGCGTTGACAATAAAGAGCGTTGTTTGTAAGTGTTTCAACACAAGTTTTTGCTTAAATATGTGACAATGGATGAAACATGGATCCACCATTTCCCTCTGAAGTCAAATCAGCTGTCAGCTGAGTGGACAGCAGCAGGTGAAAGCCGTCCAAAGCGACCAAAGACACAAACATCAATAGGCAAGGTTTTGGCCTCCATATTTTTGGATGCGCAAAGTATTTTGTTCATCGATAACTATCAACATTAATGAAAATTAAAATAAATATTATTCTATCATTCTTTGGGAGGTAGGCTTTTATCCAAAAAATATGAAAATCTAAATACTTAAAAGCAAATAAGTGTATGCAAATTATTTGTATTAATAGTTTCTTGAAGTGAAAATTATTTACTAATGAGAATGACCATTAATTACTTGAAACCATTTGATTATTTGCAAAAAAGAAAGATTGAGTTTGATTGACAATCCAGTCGGCCGGAGCTGTAGAATACACTGACTGCCTCACTGCAGAGGGATAAAATCCTCTCAATGAGCGTTCTGGATATGACACTAAACCATCTGATGGTGGGACTTCAGTCCTGGAGCTTTAGGGAATGGGAAGTACCTCTTCATTGCCATTACTCCCAGGTCCACATTGACTTGGATTGGTAGCACCTTATAGGGTGATTTCTATGGGTTAAATAGAACTGTTTAACATTTGAACTGTGTGCAAACAAATGACTGATGTTTAATTGAATTGTTAGTGTTAAAAAGCAATACTTGGAACCTTTTAACTGTGTGCAAATAAATGATTGATATTAACTAGAATGATTAGTATTAGATAACTATTCTTGGAACCATTTAACTGTGTGCAAACAAATGATTAATACTAAATAGAATTATTTGTGTTAGAAATACTTGAAACCATTCAGTTGTGTGCATACAAATGAACTCTAGCTTGTTTAAAATATTACCTACAAACTATGCATTTGCAAATCATATATATATATTTAATTTGGTATTATATTGCCTACAAGAGTTGATATGCCATAAAACCCAACCAACCAACCATTTTAGTGATCTTTATGGTATGTCAACCCATATAGGGTTATTCTATGCCTAGAGGATAAGGAATCATGTTTATTGCATCTGTATATTTACATTTTTTTTGTATAGTTGTTTCTTAAGAGGTTTTTCTTTTACACATGTTCCTATCAAATACTAATGATTTTTAAAAAGATCTATTTGAGTCATAGATGAGACTCTAACAGGTAGTACCACTTCGAATCAAAGTGAACCTGGGAGTAAGGGTTATGAAAGTGTACTCCACTCTCCCCAAATTTCCAGAATTGGTGCTTCATTATCAGGTGATGCTTAGTGTTATAGCCAAGACAACCGACTTTGACTTTAAACAACTTTACAAGGTTTGACATGTAAAAAAAAAACTACAAAAAACATCTTAAAATACATTTCTATTCCTATGTAAACCAGTTCGTTGGCTTAATAAGTAGAGTGTTTGTCAATGGTCTGAGAGACCTGAGTTCAGTCTTAGGTCGAGTCATGCCAAAGACTCAATAAAATGGTCCTTAATGCCACCTTGCTTAACACTCAGCATTATAAGGCATGTATCAAGGGTAAAGTGGAGCAATCTAGGGAATGGAGTTGTGCTCTAGCCTACACCTTGGTGTAGTAGTTATTGGAAAGGGAGCTTTATTGTTGTCCTCTTTACTTTACTTACTATTCCTATGTATATACTTATAACTATTTAGACATAAATTTTGAAATGCCCCAAACATAATTTTAACTCTGGTTGGTTGGGTTTTATGACATATCAGTCCTTGTAGGTTATTTAATGCCAAATCCTGTTTGTACATATATATGTCTTTGTTGATGGTGGTTAGATTAGATATCACATAGGTGTCTGTGTCTTCTAGAAGTAAATTCATTTTGTCAACATACCTCTTTTTGTGCATGATTACGACACCACTTTTGTTGGCCGGGTGGAGATGATAATGTTTGGGTTTTGGGTTAGGTTGGATAGTGCCTGTATATATCTTTTGGGGAGTGATGAATCATTTGATTAAGAGTCAGTGGCGAGAATGATTCCTTGGATGGAACCTTTGGAAAAGTCAGTGTTGCAGTTCCAGTAGTTGTTTACTATGGTATTCATGGTGCTGTTCTTGTATATACCTGTTGCAAATTTTAATCCTAGGCTAAGGGCTTCCATTTTGGTGATGGAAAATTGAAAGTTGGTTTGGTTTAGGATCATTTTTGGGCGTCTGATGTGTTTTCATTTGCTTTCATCCAGGAGGCGGGAAAGTTTATTGGATAGTTTGTGGGAGTAGGTATGGTTGAAGTTTTTTATCATCCAGTGGATGTTTTGGGAGATTTCATCCCAGGAATCATTCTCACCTGTTTCAACCAAATGATTCATCACTCCCCAAAAGATATATACAGGCACTATCCAACCTAATCCAAAACCTGAACATCATCATTTCCCCTGCTGACAAAAGTGGTGGCATTGTAATCATGCACAAACAGAGGTATGTCAACAAAATTAATTCACTTCTAGAAGACATAAACACCTATGAGATGCAAAGATTGCAATAAACATTACATTGGCAAAACCCAATGTAATCTAGGAAAAAAGAATTTACAAACAATCAATCAAAACAAATGATGATCAAAACTCCCTTTTCTCCCACCATTTACAGCTCAAACACACATTCAATTTTTCCCAAGCCACCCTAAACAAACCCATACACTGCAAAAAATCCCAAAGACTACTAGAATCTGTGGTCATTTTCAAAATAAACCATATAAAATAACACCCAGGTTTTTACCAAATCTCACTATTGTCAATAATTATAAGCTCTATTTTTTTCACATTGCATTATAAGCACTCATATTATTTTTTTATTTTCATTATTGCAAAAGTTACGCATAATTTTTATTACTTGCCTGTGAATATCATAGCATGAAAAAAAAAAATAAAGTGATGATGATTTTAATTTTAACTTCATCATCACTCAACAAAATTCCCCACAAAACAGACATTTCATATTTAAATAAAAAAAAAAACTTCTAGCTACCATAAAGTTAGAACAAAAAAAAGAAATTCTGATTGCAACAATCCATTTCCCCTCCATCACCCACTCTTCCCTTCTCCCACTGTCTTCCTTTGTCTTACTCCTTCCTATCAACAGACAGCAAAAATATGTGTAAGCCTATAAAGGTTCATGCCAGTACATATGCAAACATACGTATATATACACAAACATACTAGCATTCAATAACACACAAACTTAGGCACACATACACACAAATTTGAACAAATGATTAACCATATCAATCTTTTTTTTTTTTTTCAAAACCTTCACTCTGTCTGATGATTGTATAATGCATGAAACCCAGGGTCACATATATTACATGGTAGTGTCTAATATATATATGTAAATGCTCTGTCATTGATATTGAGCACTATTTAGCAATACTTCAACATTTGGTCCTCCATTAACTCACTAAGTGAGCTAGTAAGAACCATAAACCTCAAAGCATGTTCATTTTAATAATAAAGATACATTTTGTATATATTTTTATCAAGATGCTTTCAAGTTTCATGATAATATATATATATATATATATATATATATATATATATAGATATGTATAATTAGATATACATGATTTGTAAAAGAGTAGTTTCTAGTCACATTTTTAAACAAACCAGAGCTCAATTGTTTGCACACTGTTGAATGGCTTCTAGTATTGATATCTAACATTAATAATTCTATTTGCATACAGATAAATGGATTCAGGTATTACTATGTATCACTAGGAATTCAATTTGACATCAGTCATTTGTTTGCACAGTTAAATGGTTAAACAGTTTTATTATGGGATCCTAACAGGTACTACCACTCTGGGACAGAGTGGTGCTGGGAGTATTAGTCATGAAGGGGTACTCCACATTCCCTAAAGCTCCAGGGCTGGAGCCTCACCATCAAATGCAGTTTAGCGCTATATCCAGGAAATTCGGTGGTTGTGGGGCACAGTGGGCTGAAAGGGGTGGATGAAGCAGACATCTGGCTGATAGTGTAGAATACCATTAAATTATCTATGTGTGTTTGTTGCTAAATGCTTAAGAGCAATAAAATGTGTTGTAGGAATGTCCAGAAACTCACAAATTCCCCCCAAATACTATATTTTTGAGTAAAAGACAGTAAATATATGTATAATGGAATTATGGCCAAAACTTAAAAATTGTGAGTTTTGGCAGTTTTTCACCCCTTTTGTATTGAGTATGGCAATGTTTAACAGAATGATTTTAATTAAAATATGGGGGAATCAAAAGAGTTGAAAGTACCAAACATGGATTAAGGGATGATATGCCATTTCACATTTCCTTTAAGGTCATTCTAATATCTTTCAAATCTATTTTATGAATGCATACAAAAGGACTAACAATCATATCAGTTGCTGGTCAAGAAACATTACCCCACTACCCAAATTAAATGAATTTCTGTTGATTGATATAATTAATCTCTGGAGAGATGCCATCTGCATATCTTACAGCCCCAACTGACTGGGCTATTTTTAATTCTGTTTATTGTATCTAAAATGATTATGAACTTTATGAATATATTGACTTCTTAGAAAACATTGATATTACAACCAAGTATAATTTGATCTCTTTTAATGTTCTATTTTTTAAAAATCTATGTTCATATTTATATCTATATTTACAACTATATTTATCTCTATTTTTAAGTTTTACTAATTTTTAAAGAAAAAGACTGAATTTAGCATAAAATAATCTAACAAAGGTTGACATAGCATAAAACCAACCAAGTGGAGCTTACAATGTATTGACTGCATCCCCTGAGGAGACTTGCTGTCACTCAGATTTCAGTGAAAAACCACCACTTAAAACTGGTGTGAAAAATTTGCAAGGTGTAAAATAATTATTTGTAAATAATTAGGGATTCAAGTTACTATTTTTTCTACAAGTATCTATTTCTAATGAATTAACATACAGTTTTAAGTATTCCTATAAAATACTAATAATTTGCAAGCAATTAAGTGTAGTTCACAAATCTTTTGAATAGGTGAACACTTTCATACTTAAGATCTTCTCAAACAGGTCTATTTAACTTTAACAGAGTTGACCTGGCAGCTATGGCAATGAAGAAGTGACTTTACACAACTGGAGCCTCACTACTGGAGGCAGTTTGTCATACCAAGGACATATATTGTGAGTCTCAGTATCTGAAATAATTTTTTTGAAACTATTTCTTTTACAGTCACCTACTATATATCAGATCTCTAACTTTCTGTTAAAGTTGACATTAGAAAATAAAAACAAAAGAAAGACAACTTCTATGCATGCATTTTCAAAAGTCAGAGATTGTTTTGACATTGTATTTATATTTTGACACCCAACATCTAAAACCATAGAAAATCAATATTTTTCCAAATCTGTTTGTTTATTTTCTTACTCCTTACGAGTTTTTCACACCAGTTTTAACTGGTGGTTTTTCACTGAAGTTTGAGTAACAGCATGTCCTTTCTGGTCTCCAGGACTCATCTAAGTGTTCTAACTGATTTTAACAGTGTTGTAATCTAGATGTTTTTTTTTCCCTCCTATCTTTAATTCCCCATCTCTTTTCCAACCCTTTGAGGACCATTCCAAGTGCACCAACAACAATTCGTATTATCATCATCTTCATGTTCCACAGCTATTTCTGTTGTCACGTGATATCCCACTGAGACGATGGAAGTGGGATGACTGCTGTTTGAATTAACAGTAACCTGACTTGGGGGACATCTAGTAGCCCTAACAAAATCGCCTGACCAGGGGGGGAGGAAGGTAGAAGCCAAATGATTGGCTGGGGCCCTAAAACGGAAGTGGCACCCTTCTCCCCGTCGGCGAAAAAAACGAGAAGAAATGTTAGTTATTGGAAGGGGCTCGTGGCAGACAGACCCATAGCGATTTACTCCGGGTGAAGAAGACAAAAACATATCTTGGACACGAGGGACCCCAGGTTCTTCAAGCCAGTGTAAAAAAATAGCATAAAGTCTATTAGCCCATGAAAGAAGAAAGATTCTCCAGTGGAACCCCGTCGAAAAATAAGATAAGTAACTTTGGGGCTATTTCTCCTTTATACCCAAATTTTATATACCACCCTCTCTCTCTTTCTCAATGTGAAGAAACGAAAGAACAGAAAAGAAGAAAGACATTTATGTCCATGGACTGTTCAATTCATTATATATATTTGACACTTTGAAAGTGTATCTCTTTGTACAGTAAAGGATTCATGTATTTTTATGTTACCACATGGTCGAAGTTGTTCTTTGCCGTGTCTTCTACGAATTTGTTACCTCATGCTTCCTTTTCAGCTTCTATTCGCCTTATGTTATCTTGCTTAGAATTGTCCTATTAATTCCTTTAAAATATCACACGGGAAACCAGAGTTGCCGACTACTACAATATAATATTATTACGACTAAAACCTATAGGTCCATATCTTCCATTGTCTAGGGGAAGGAAGGAAAGCGACCTTGGTGGGTGTGTGGATAGTGTGAAATTTGGAACCCCTTGCCAGCGGCGGTTAGTCTGGCCCTAAATTAATCCCTCACGTAATATGCCAGGTCTTATATGCCTGAGAGAAAAACTCTGAACGAGGACTTATTCTAGAAGGGATCAAGTGCCAACCTGCCCCGTCTTCACACGTGCAAAAATAAAGTCCCGTTTTGGGATTTTAGTCAATTTGCCGTCACACTGTTCTCTGACAGATTAAAGTATTTGTTTATCTTTTATTTTTACTCTGTGGTCCGCTGGAATGGCCAAAATTCACTAGATGATGAGTTCTTTTCTTTTTGTTAATTAATACTTGATTTAGTCTTTTGGCCAGGATTGGGTGATTTGTTTGTATCTGAAAGTCCCAAGAATTTTGTAGGCCTCATTTTCAAGAAAAGATTCTAATTTGTGCATATACCATTTGTCAGCTTGGCCAAATTTTAATCTCTTACACAATTTCCAGTGAATCACCTTTCCCACTCAGTCATTCTTATTCTTGTTTTCTCTTTGTGCCATTTTGCTGAATTTGCTTAAACTGTTTCATCTCTATCACCACATTTGCCTTGTGTGAACTAAACTGTTTTTATTTCCTTCTCTACATTTTCAAAAAATTCCATGTAACACATTAGGCCATATAACATTAAAGTGGAATGCTATTATTTTTAATAGTTTATATTCTAATTTGAAAGAATAAATGACTAATCATTTTTGAGTGTATGATGAAAAAGTACCAAGACTTAATTTTTTACTTTTAAAACTTAAACTTTAACTTAAAATGTGTACACTGTTGAACAACTTATAAAATAAAATGATGATGTCAGGATGAAGTATAGATGAGTTATGAAGCCAGTCTTGATACTTTTTAATCTGTAACTTTTGGCAAAACACAGGATTGTGCAAGTGCAACTTTTCCTACATGACTCATGGCTCTGTGCCACTTTTTCTTGTTTTAGAAACTGAAAATTCATCTTGAGAGTAAGATTTGAGGATGTAGAGAACATTAAAAGAAATATGATGGTACAGCTTCACAAAAATATCAAAAGAGGAATTTCAGAGGTGATTCAATCAATAGAAAACTTGATGGATGAAGTGTGTTAAATGCCAAGAAAATTAATGTTTTATTCATTGTTCATTTCTGCCTTAAATACTGCTTTAGTCTGGATACTTTTTTGAGCAGACCTCATATAATAAGATATACACTTTCCAATTATAAAGTTTTAGGCTCAATATTTTTAGAATATGCTTTGTCGATGCCAATCGAATCATCTTGTAAGTGTTAAATCTTAGAATTAATATGAAGCACTCAAGCTTGACAGAAATATTTATCTGGTACTTAGCTTGATGGTTGGGTCAAATCACTCAAAAAGTGCGACTGGTACTCTACCAGGTGCATTGTTGAGTGGTCAATGACTAAACTGGCTCCCTCTACCAGAGGTGGAGGAGATGAAGTGTGAGGAAGGCTTACCTTGCTGTTGGATTCTGGAGATATTAAAAGGATGGGTCTGGACCTGTGCAACCCCCTTGCGCAACTAGATCCCCATGAAAGCATGCAGGGTGTAATGAATTATCATGGTATGAAATAGATTTTGTGAGCTGAATTCAAATCCTGGATGAGGCTGCTTGCATTTCACTTTGTTCTGATGCCATTGCGAAAGGCATGAATTCAATCTATTCTTCTTCAAGCTATAGGTAAAATAGCAGGGCAGACTAAGCTCTTTCATCTTGATAAAGCTAAGATAATGAAAAACTCTGAATTCAAACTAGCCTGTGGTCGAGGGGGTTGGTAAATACTCTTCTAAGTGAACTGGTACACATACTGGCAAGGCTTAGAATATGCTAACTGCATTCTCTGCAGAGGCATAAGTATAGAACTTAACTGCATCTGGTGGTGAGACTCTAGTTCTGGAGATTTGGAGAGTGTGGAATAAGCATTCGTTGCCATTACTCCCAGGTTCACTCTGTCTCTCACCCTTACAATGAGAGTTCTTATGATTGACCTTTTCTTGCCAGTCACCTAACTGGGTACCTAGGTCATTGGTGAAAGGAAGCAGTTACTACATAACAGAATGAGCACTTGTGGTATAATGGTTATTGTGATAAGAAATGGACACAGCAAACCAAGTTCAAATCCTGGACAAAGCTGTTTGCATTTCACATAGTGCTAATACTCTTGGGAAAAGTATGCATCCAACTATTCTTCCTTTAGCTATGGGTAAATAGTATGGGAGACTGGGTTCTTTAACCATGGTATAGCAACCAGTCATGGAGAAAGAAAACTCTGAATACAAACCTATTAAACTCCACTTAAGAAGTGATCTTTTGTCACATCCTGCTTGTAGCAGAGAAGTTGGGTAAATCCATACTATATTACAGAACGTTGTGCTTGATATCCTGCAGAGAAAGCATTAAAGTGTCCTGTGGGACCTGCAACACAGAGTGGGCGGGTGCAGTGGACATCATCTAACATACCTCAACAACCTGAAGCAGGAGAGTTGCTTGGAATCTGTCCAGGAACTGAACGTAGCCATGATGAAAAGAGGCGTGTTGAATAAGGACTTTGTTGCTTCGGCCTAGACAGGAGCCTGGCCTAACTAATGAAACTAAGGAGGTTTGGGGTAGAGGAAAAGTGAATAAATCCCCAGTTTTTCTTAGAAATATCTGATATTAGGATTAAATAGAGAAAAGGGATATGAGAGAACATTTTGTGGTACACTCTTGAAAAGTGAGGGGGTGGTTGAAATAGACTTATTGAACTGGGTGTGTCTTCCAAGAATTCAGATAAGCTGTTCTTACTGTTTATCAGTCATAAAAAAAATATTAGTATTGTAGATAAAGAATTTTTTTCCCTTCTTACTCCTGGTTCCTAAAATTATGTTAGTGATTGTCAATTGAGGACAGCTCAGAAGAAAACGATTAAAAAGGTCAGTCATGGTCATTTGTATATATAACACCCATATATATAAATGGCATAATGGTTAGAGTGTTTGCCTATGGTACTTGATGTCTCCTTGCTTAACACTCAGTATAACAAGGTATGGACCAAGAGTAAGTGGAGCAATCCAGAGAAAGGAGTAGTGCTCTCCTTTACACCTTGGTGTAGTAACTCCTAAAAAGGAAGCCTTTGGGTTGCCTTCGACTATGGCTGGCCAACTTATATAGATATACACACACATATATATATCTGATAGATATTAACATACTGAGATAGATAAAGTATCAAATAAGATCAATAGAACAGATTTTGATAGATGATTTATCAATAAGACCAAATTGAGATAGATTTAGTAAATTTGATTGATTGATCAGATTGGAAGAATAAAAAGAAAATGACTAAAAAAGCAAACATAGCCAAAATAAAAGCTGACATTGTGGGTAAAATACAATGAGTTTTGTTAATACATTGTTGTCGACCTTCCATACTGAAAGTACAGTGCACATGACTTACGTGGGTGGTTGGGGGAGCTAAAGTTTAATCGTATGAAAACAGAATTGGTAACTTGAGTTCATATTCTGACTGAGACAGTATACTTTTACAAATACACTTTGGAAAGGCTTGAATCCACTCTTCCTTTTCAGCTATGGTTAAAAGAGCAAGATCCCTAAAAAAAATGTTTATTTCAGTTTGATCTTTTCTATATTTATTTCAGTCTGTTCCTATCTATCTCTCAGTTTATTCCTATTTCAAATGATTCTCTCTCTCTCTGTCTGTCTCTCTCTGTCTGTCTCTCTCTCTCTCTATTTATCTTGGTTTATGATTTATCTATATCAGTTTGTTTCTATCTATCATCTATTTAGTAAGTACAGTTAAGTAAAAGGTTAATAGTAAGAAAAATGGAATCAGCGTACTCTTCAGCACTGGAAACTAAAAATATGACTGAATAGCAGTCCAAAAATAAGTACACCTCTTGTATATATTTATGCAAATCTATTTTTGCTTGCAAAATTTGAAAGCTGTTGAGCCTAGTAAATTAATAACTAGAAATAATAAGATTTTGGTGTAATGTTCCACTAGGAATAATAAAATCTTGTTATCTTTGATTTAGAAGAATATTAACTTTTCTTTTAAATTAGGAGGGAGTTATAATTATTTACGGGTAATATTGTAGAGAGATTATCATGTTTTATTATTAATTGTTTTTTAAGAGTATTATTCCATTTGTAACAATGAGGGAATTTCATATTATTACAAATAGAATGATACTGTTAAAACCAATTAATGTTAATCTTCTTATATAAGCCAAGCATATTTATTGCCATTTTCTAGTTTATGACATTTATTAAAAAATATAGAAGACTGAATAAAGATAGAAAAAACTCAAAAAATAATTTTATTAGTCATATGTTTTTGGTATCTTTGGTTTAAAAAAAGTTAAGTTTTTATTTTTAAAATTGTTTGGGGTATACTTATTTATTGTTGATACTGTAATACTTTAATAATATCTGTTTTGATTGTATAATGTTCCATGAAAATTAATAAAATCCTGGTATCTTTGGCCTAGAAGAAAATTAATTTTTTTATAAAAAAATTATAGTGTTCACCTTGATTCTTTGTTGTGATATCTATATCTGCATCATTTTAAATCAAGGGCTGATCTGATGAGCTGTTTAAGAGCTCATAATAAAAAAGTAAATCAGACCTAAGTATTCAGCACTATCTATAACAGTTTGTTCCTATTTCTCTCTATATTTCAGTTTGTTCTTATCTTTCTATCCATCTATTAATAGGCATTATTTATTACTAACCTGTACAAAGCAACTTGACTTGGATTAATTCTGATTGAGAATGCGGATAATTCATGTAAATCTTTTAAACGAAAGAAGAGTTATTTAAATTGCCTTGTTTTGACAACACACTGGCGTAAGTGCCTGCTATTTTAATGTTACAAGTTTATATAATCTGTGTGCATATACACACATGGACAGAAAACCAAATATATATATATATATATATATATATATATATATATATATATATATATATATATATATATATATATAAGTCTGATAAGGATTGAAATTACCACATAAGCAGATTAGTCTATGATCTCTTTGACGAGCTTGTTAACCATCACATCACACTAGACAATCACTCTATCTCCTTTTGTTCCCATCTAGCTGTGTGTGCATGTGTAATATTAAACTAGAACATATATATAAAAAAAACAAGGAAAAAGAAAAGCTTGCACTTGTGAATGTCATCTGTTGTTGACAACATTGCATGCATTGGAGTGTTGATATTCAAAGGAAACCTAGTAATATAGCTGTATCACTGGTTCTAGTTTTTTGACAGATCACTGACATAAATGGTAGTTATTTTGACATAGCAATGTTATGTCATATGTCCACACACAGAGAGATTTTAACTGTCTTTTTTTTGTAATGGTCAAAAATTAGTAAAAATGAGATAATTAGAAATATAAAAGCACTTGCTATACTACAATGACTAAAAGTAGATTATAAAAGAAAACAATTTGCACATTACTTATAGAAAGTAATATTGTTAGGAATGACATCATTGAGTATATATATATATATATATATATATATATATATATCATCATCATCATATCGCGCTGGTAGCACGGATATCCCTGACCCTCTCTCGCCACTCCTCCCTATCGTTCATTGCCCTAGGTAGGTCTTCAGGACAACATCCCGTATCCTCACATAGCTGCTGAATGTATGTTCGTGCTGGTCGTCCTGCTTTTGCATGGCCATGTGTGGGGGTCCATAGGAGTACATCTCTTATGAGTTTGTCCCTGCTTCTCCAGCAGTGTCCTGCATGTCTGGTTTGTCTAACTTGAATAGTTTTTGTGATAGGGGGCAGGTGGCCGTACAGTTGGTGTCTTGTGGAGTGTTGCCGCTAGGACTTGTTCAAGATTGCACGTAGCATTCTTGTGTAATTGCTATCTAGCTTCTTCTCCAGCCGTTTTGTTAGCGTCCATGTAGTGCAGCCATATAGCAGTATTGATGTGACCGCTGCCTGGAAGAAACTGCGTTTCATTTTATCGGTTAGGTCTGATTTTCATATAATCGATAGCCTATTGATAGCTGTCCATGCTTTCGTTAACCTCGTTTCGATGTCCTTTTCAGTTGATTCGACGCTGCTTCCTAGGTAAGTGAATTTGTCTACTAGTTTAAGAGGGGTTCCTTCTAGAGTGGAGATGTCCCCTGTTTGATTATAGCACATATATTCCGTTTTGTGTGCATTAACATTGAGGCCTATGCCTGCGGCTGCTCGTTCCAAACTATGTAGTAGTGTTTCGGCTTGGTCGGGTGTATTTGCCAGTATTGCTATGTCATTGGCGTAGTCGGCGTCGGTAATTCTTGTTGCGGGGTACCTTCTGCTTCTTTTCTTTGTCAGTTCGAAGCCATTCTCTCTGATTTTGTCAATGTCCATGTAGTGTTCTAAGTACGTAGTCTAGACAAATGATAAAGAGGTACAGAGCCAGCGTGTCCCCTTGTAGTACTCCTGCTATAATGTCGAAGTATTCTGTGTCTCCATCTGGTGATCGTACTTTTACTTTGGTGTTTCTATAGAGAATCGTTATTGCCGCTACGGTTTCTTTACGTATACCGTACGCTAGTAGGATTTGTTCCATCTTTCCTCTATGAATGGAATCGAAAGCCTTGGTAAAGTCAACAAATATTAATGTCGCTTGTAGGTTTTTTGCCTGTACACCTACAAGGATTCTACGGATGGTTAATATTTGTGAGGTCGTGGATCTATTTCTTCGGAAGCCATTTTGGTTTTTCCTAAGTATGTTGTCGATTTTGCGTTCTATGCGGTTTCGTAGTAGGGCATTGTAGATTTTGGCTGCTATGGATGTAAGTGTTATGCCTCGGTAGTTTTTGGCTAATCCGAGGTCCCCCTTTTTAGGGAAGGGGAGTATGCATCCCTTCATCCATCTATCTATCGGATTTTGATTGTATACTGCGTTGCAGTGTCGGAGCAGTATGTCATCGAATTGTCTGGTCTTCCATACTTCTGGGGAAAATTTCGTCCAGCCCTGCAGCTTTCCTATTTTTAATTTTTCTGAGAACCGAGTCGAGTTCTTCTTGTGTGAACGGTCCTAGTTTAATGTCTAATTGTTTACTAATTATTCTGGTGATTGGTTCATGTGTTATTTTCGGTGGGTTTTCTAGTAGGTTTTCGAAGTGCTGTTTCCACAGTTTTATTCTTTCCTGTTGGTTTGCTGCTTTCAGTTTTGCTTTGGCTGTGTTCTTTCTTCTACTCACTTCGTTTATTGTTTGCCAGGCTATCCTAGATTGTCTATCTTCCACCGAGTCTCTAATCTTATCTATCTGATTTTGAATGTATTCTGTCTGTTCCTTTATATATATGCCTGCTAATTGATATTGTGCCGTTTTTAGTTTTAAGGCATTTGTGTTTGTTGGGTTTTTTCGATAGTTTTTGGAGGCTGTTTTCACTAGTGCACGTTTTTCTCTCACTGCTAAAGTTTCCCATGGGACTCTATATTTAGTTTTGAGTTTTGTTGGAATGCATTTCGCTGCTGCCTCGAGGTGCGCATTGATGAAATTTTCATATTCGTCGTTTGGTGTACTTTTTTCTGTCTTTTCTTGTAGTGTTTCGAATCTGTTTCTTAATTCTAATACGTATTTATCTTATATCTCTGTTGTTCAATAGGGCCCAGTCATAGTGTTTGGTGGTCACTGTTCGTTTGGTGTTTTTTCGTAGGCTTAACCGTATTTTCGCCGTGACAATTCAGTGATCGGTGGACACATCCTCAAAAGAGGAGTATGCCTCACAATTCATTGCACTATTTTTCCATTTCTTGTTTATAAGGACGTAGTCTATCTGAGCTTTAGTATTGTTTGCGTACGTGTATGTCCATAGTTTGCCCTCGCTTTTTTGGTAGTTTGTATTGAGGCATGCTAATCTATTTTCTATCATGAAATCTGTTAGATGTTGCCCATTCCTATTTGATGTGTTGTGTAGGCTGTATTTGTTGTTTCCGTTTTTTCCGATTTGGGCATTCATATCTCCGCCAATGACTAACATGTTGTGTTTCGGGATGCTACGCACTAATGAGGATAACTCATCGTAGAAGGTGACTAGTTCAGTTTGGTAGGGCTGTAGCAGGAGATGATTGTTGCTCTGGGGTTGCCGTTAAAAGTAGCTGCCATCATTCTAGGTTGTATTTTCTCAATGCTATTTAGCGTTTTTAATGCTCTAGGTCCTATAAGTAATCCTACCCCTCCTACTGCGGCGTTGACAGAGTTTTTCCATGCGGATACAGTGACGAGCGACCATCCATTGCCAGTTTCGTGATATTTGATATCTTCGGTGTGCATGTATTTGTGTTCTTGTATGCATATTATGTCACTCTTATGTTCTACGGCTGATGCGATTAGCTCTGGTAGTTGTCCTATTCTATTTAAGGTTCTTACGTTAAATGTGGCTATTTGTAGTGTTTGCTTGCATTTTAGTAGTTTTTATCGTTTGAGCTCTGCAGCAGGACGCACCCCTTTTTTACCCGCGTGAAGAGCGATGCGGTTTGTGTATGTGGTTTGAGTGTGGGTCATGGTTATCTTTCGATGGCTGATTTATTCTCTTTTATAGAAGCCACTCTTATAGAGGAGCAGCAGTAGTTCCCTCGATCGAACTAACAATCCTGCGCGTAAAGTCGTCAAACTCACGTCCAGGACCTGTTTAGGTATTGAGTTTGGTCGTCCATGGGTTTATTCAAATACCTTTACGTACATCATGCTGCTTCCCATGTGTACGTAAAAAAAAAACTGGGGGGTTATTTTGATTTAGTTTTCTTAAGTTTTAACTTAGTTAAAGTCAAAGGTTAAGGTACTTTCGTCAGACTTTCACTGGTACTGAATTGTTGTTTTTTTTGGGGGGGTGGTATTGGGACATTTTCCTAGGCTTTTTAGTTTTTCTTCTATACTACCGTTGGGAACCGAGGAGGCTTCAGGAATTATAGAGCTTTTACAAATTACTTTTTTTTTTTTTTTTTTTTTTTTTTTTTTGGGGTGGTAGCATTGGGTGTTTTAGTCTTTTACTTTTTCTTCTAAACTACTGTTAGGGCTTTCTTTAAGAATTTTTAAATTATAGAAGAGATTCAAAAACGTTTTGCCGTGTTCGCTGACATTTGGACAGAGTCTTATATTCAATTTGGGTTTATAGTAGAGTAAGCATGTCTTTACATTTAAAACGCATAGTTTAAGCATTATTTTACAAACAAAAATACAGCATAACATTTTGTAAAATTCAGCATTTTAAATTAATAGGACTTAAAGACATACTGACCAATATTGAAACATTTTTCATCTGTTGGCACGTGAGTTCAAATCATTCCTCTCCCTTTTAGCGTTTATTTACTACTGAATTTTAGGTATGTTTTGAGACGGTCTACTGTTCGAGTCAGGGGGTGGGGAGAGAAAAAAAAAAAATATATATATATATATTACAATTACTTGTAAAAGTAACTAATGAATTTGACACAAGACTCCAGTCAGATTGTTTGCTCCCAAGAAGAGAGCTCACCTTGCAATGGTTACTGCTGTAGGAAATGAACATGGTGACCCGAGTTCAAATTATGGGTACGGCTGTTTGCATTTCACATAGTGCTAATACCTTTCAGAAAGGTATGAATCCAAATATTCTCCCTCCAGCTATGGGTAAGTTGTGGGGTAAACTGAACACCTAAACTTTGATATGACAACTAGTCTATTAGAAGGAAACTTTGAATTAAGAATCATTAAACTCTGCTTAAAAATTGACCTTTTGTTGCATTCTGCTCATGCAGAGGGATTGGCTAATATATATATATATATAATGTTTTATACTTATAATACAACTACACATGTACATTTACAAATATACACTTACATGCGGAAACATCATTAACTGTTAATGACGACTTTAATAACGAACGAATACACTTCTTTATAAAAATATATCTCTCACACTTTATTCTCAAAAGGGTGATGTTTGTTGTCTGTGAGAGATGAGTTGGAGATGGGGACAGACTGCTATATTGACCCAAGTTCTTTTCACGACCATAGCAGCACTTCTTCCTCATCTTGGCTGGGGTTGCTCAACTGTGTTCACTGAGGGCCCAAAGCCCTCTGTCTGCCGCTGGCTCTCACTTTGGCATCTTGTCTCCAACTGACTCGAACCGTCTGGGCACCTGCTTATATTATTGTCCTACACCCACCTGCTTCTCCTGTTCTTCCACTTATTTACACAGGTGCATCTCTTGATTGACAGCTCGGTCGAGGGTCGATATATAACACACACACACACACACACACACACACACACACACACACACACACACACACACACATATATATATAAACATAAACTGGTCACATTAGGATTATAAATTTATTTCCATCCTGTTATGGGTCTTGATATGAATCAATAACACCAAAAATAACAGGACTTCTATTGCTCTGTGATGTCAGTTACATTGAGCTCTTTACCAGGAAAATTTAAATGTTCATAGTTGAATGATTTTTTGTCCTAACAGAATTATTCCCGACTCTGGTTTAACTGGACTGAATAATATATATATATATATATATATATATAAGTGACTACTCCTAGAGCAGGGCTTTTCATGCTTAGCCTGAAGAGTTATTCTTTCAAGTCTCTTTCAAAGTAATGAAAATTCTCTCAGAACAAATCATTTGTCTATGACTTGAATCAGGATGTTAAACTCAATATCCTGACTCAAGCCATCATGAATAATTATTTTAACTTTTATAGCTTTGTTCCATTTACATGCTATGAAATTTTGTTTTGATCAATTTTGCTGACAGTGTTCATAATATTAGTACATGTGGCTAGTTATTTTTAGCTCATGAAAATCAGCTTTTGAAAAGTCAACAAAATCCTTCTAATAACATGACTCAGATGAATAGATTTGTGGCTGAAATAATGAAAATTATGTTTAAAAATCTTAAATTTGTTTTACTTCCTATTTTTCAAAGAATATATATTTGTTACAAATTTTCAAAAGTTTGTGCTTGTATGTTTGAGATCTGTTCTGCTAACCCAGACATGAAGTGATAAATATTAAAGATTCTTGTGGCAACCGAGAAAGGCACTTAACCTGGATCAAAGACATTTGTTTTGAAAAATACAACAGAAAAAAGGAAAATTTCATTTTAGTTTATCTAGAATGGTCAGTTGTCAAGTATCAGCTGTGCAAACCTGCACAGACACAGATTTGTTGAATTGTATTTAGAAAAAAATGTAGTTGGATGCTAATATTCTCATATTCTAAATCATACCTATAGTTATATAAAAAATATGAGTTTAAGTAACATTGATTTAGAGTTGCTCCTGATTATACACCCTGGAACAAAAATATAAGACCAGCCTCAAAGATGAAGAAAAAGATATTGTTTACTATTTTTGAATTATAAAAATCAGATATATGAAAGATAAGGCATAAAGACAATTAAATTTAAAATATGAAGAAATTTCAATTCATTTTTATATGTATATTAGCATTTATGCTTAATTTTAAAATTTTGTTTTGGTATAAATAGAAGACCAGTGTGCAGAACTATAGAATATAATGGCAAGTTTTTTATTTAATATTTTGTAGATCCACTGTTAGCTTTGATAACCTCAAAAATTCTGTTAGGCATGCTATCAACTAGTTTCTGAAGTTGAATCAAAGGTATTTTTTCCCATGTGTCTTCATAAACTCCTTCATAAACTTTTGCAACAGTCAATCCCCACAAATTTTCTATAGGATTGAGGTCTGGAGAGCATGTTGGGTGGTCAAGAAATTTTTTTTTTGTTCAAGCAAGTACATCTTGATGCATTGTGAATAGCAGCATCATCTTGCTGAAAAATCCATTCTTCTCCAAATAGATGATGCCCTTCTTGTGCGAGAGATAAATCATTTAGCATCTTCACATAATCTGCTTTTGTTGACCACTGACAAATTGTAGTTTAAGTTTTCCTGAAGATGAGAAGTCCCCTCCCCATCTTATGAGATCCTCTTCCATTATGCCTTGTTGAGTAATTCTCTTCTGAAAAATGCATGCCAGTACTTCTGAAAACCATTTGGACCATCTAAATTGAATTTCTTTTTGTCTGAGAAAACAACTTTTTGCCATTCTTTAGCACTCCTGGTTTGATATTGACGAGCATATTCCAGTCATTTCTCTTTGTGTTACATAGTTAACCTTGGATGATGAATTCTTTTTGTATGCTTAATTTTTTTGTTGTTTAAATACCTTCTAATTGTTCTAGTACTGCAAGGAGCATCCATTAGAGATTTCAATATTTTTGATGTTGACAAAGTTTTCTTTTTTACTTTGTGAACAATTCTTCTTTTGAATTATGGTGATAATTTTTCTGGCTTGCCAGTTGGTTTTCATGTTCCATACTTATTTGGACTTTTCAAGTAATTTCAGATAACGATTTTACTGCGTCCTAAAGCTTTCAAAATTTCTCTCTGAGATTTTCCGACTCTTTTTGGAGCTGTAATAATGCCTTTCTCAAATTCAGATAATTTAGTTCCTTTAGCCATTTATGTTTTTAGTATTTTAAGTATTACAGTTTTAATAGCTTTTATATTATGTAGACCTATATATAGTACATTTTTCAATTAAATTAAGTCCTTTTTTCTTTAGCTTTTATTGGTAGTCAAATGTTTATGTCAAAAATGAATTTCAAAATTTTGCATAAGGGCTAATATACGTGTACATATAAAAAAATGAATTGAAATTTCTTCATATTTTAAATTTAAATGTCTCTTAACCTTATCTTTCATATATCTGATTTTCATGATTTAAAAATTGTAAACAATATCTTTTTCTTTATTTTTGAGGGTGGTCTTATATTTTTGTCCAGGGATGTGTATAGATATAAATGATCTAACTGAATAATCTATTGGGTTTTGAACAAAATTAAAAAAAAGTAACGGTGATTATATTCAGAATTTGATTTTACTATAAGAAAGAACAATATTTGTCATTTTGTTTTCTTATCGTCATCATGTTTTAAAGATTATATCATTCAAATGTTTACCCTCACAAGATATACACTCCTGAAACTTGACACTGAAGTTTTACAATGCTCACCTAGTAATTGCCTTGAGTACTAGTGCGATTTCATGACAAATAAAATCTTCCAGTTCATCAGTTGTCTGCCACCTATATTTAAAAATTTGAGCCTTCAGGTATCCTCAGAGGAAGTCATCACAAGGGTAATAAATCTGGTGAGAAAGCCAGACCTGGAATGTCACCACATGACACCTATAAGATGTTCACCATTCCATGTCATGAGGGCAATTGAAATGGCATGGCTGCTATTACTCAAAGTGATAACTCATATCTACTCAATGTTACTAGTGCCAAAGTGTTGGTAATTTCAAATCTGGGAGATGGTTTTGGAAGACATATATATATATATATATATATATATATATATATATATATAATATAATATAATATATATGTTTGTATTTGGCAGAGTAGTTTTGTTATTTTCCTTGTTTATTATAGTAGTAATAATGCCTTCTGTATATCTCTTTGTGCAATCTGTATAGAAGTGTTTATAATTTCAAGTTATTAAATCTATAGTTTATGATGCCTGTCATGAATTTTAATCCAAGCCCGAGAGTTTTGGTCTGTGTTCTTGTAAGTTTAGTGTTTGATAGAATGTTTTGTGTCTGATGGATTTTTAATTGCTGTTTAAAGTTAAGGATGATTATTGGTTAAGTTTGTTGATGTATGTATAATTAATTCTAGTAACTTCATGTCATAGCACTAAGCTTATGACTACAGAGATTGAAGCCCTAAGTTTTGTTTTAAAATTTGCAATTGGCACCACAAGCAAAAACATTGTTTGGAAGAACTTTCACCATTGGCTGCACAGTTTCACCTGTAGAATGATTCAACCCCACATTGTGTAAATTCTTTTAAGTCATTTATAGGTTTGGGCCAAAAACATGGAAGCCATGAGTCAGCTCTACAAAAAAAAAAAAAAAAAAAAAAACAAAGACAAAAAGAAATTCCATGAATATATACTGGTTGATTCTTTATTTTTGCTTCAGTTTGGAAGGTTGTGTGTATGACACTTTGCTAAGATTGACCTATTGCAATCATTAATAGCTGATGAAATTTCCTATCCCATTTTGTCTAAATATCAATTGTTTTCATGAATATGAGGGGTCTAAAAGAACCTCTTCACCTTTTATGTGGACCTGCCAAAATTTAAGTACTTAAAATTGATACTCATGCTTACTGACTTGACTGTACTTATGTTGAAGACTTCTATTTATGACGGACTTTAAAAATTAACTCTTTTCATACTCATATTGAGAAATCCTCCTTTTTCTATTTAATCAACTATTAAAATTTGCCCAGACTTTCAAACTTGTTTAGTTATTCTTTTGATATTCTATACACATCCATGTACATACATATTATACACTAACTATACCCACATACCTGTGCAGATACACTTACTCCCACATGCATATACATATATGCTATGTCAGTATGTATTCTTACTCATATAGACATGCTTGCACCTACATACATGTGCATTATTACACCCAGGAGCATATTTCTTCATCATCATTATCATGTCATGCTGATTGCATGGATTCTCTTGACTCTTTCTCTCTCTCTTTCTCTCTCTCTCCCATCCATCTTTATCATCCATTGCTCATGGCTGGTCTCCTTTATGACATCCAGTGTCCACACAAAGTTAATGAATATAAGTCTTTGCTAGTTGGCTGACCTTGGAGAGTTTGTGTGGGAGCCCACCATAGAACGTCACTTATGAGTTCATCCCTGCTTCTCCTGCAGTGCCCAGCATGTCTTGTTCATCTTATTTGGATGGTTTGTGAGATGGTAGGCAAGAGCCTGTACAGCTGCTGTTTTGTGTGGTACTGCTTCCAGGAATTGTTCAGAACAGCATGCAGCATTCTTGTTTAGATTCCATCTTGCTTTTTCTTCATGTGCTTTGTTAAAGTTCAAGTGGTGCAGCTATACAGTAGTACTGACAGAGTTATAGCTTGGAAAAAATTCAGTTTTATTTTACCAAAGAGATAAGATTTCCATATGGTTGATAACCTGTCAAAAGCCATCCATACCTTTCTTATGTTGACATTACTTTCATAAAAAAATTTTTAGATTTAATAATCTGAAATTACAAACTCTCTTATACAGATTTTGCCTAGGCATTATTATCTATATATATATATATATATATATATATATATATATATATATATATATATTCTACCTCTGCTTTTAAAGGGGAAGATCTTGTATGGAGATGTGTCTATTTATCCAACAACTTCACTGTGAGCAAGATACAATGCAAGGTAATTTTTTTACATGGAATAAAACTGTTTAAATTCAAAGTTTTCCTCCTCCTAGACTGGTTAGACAACCAGGCTAAACAAGGCTAAAGTATTCAGTCTGCTCTGTTATTATTCATGGCTGGAGGGAAAAGAAAGAGATTCGTGCTCTTTCTCAAGAGCATTAGTAAGTGAAATGCAAACAACCTCATCCAGGATTTGAACTTGGCTCCCCCATGCCTGTTTTCTTTGATGTTTAGCATTGTTACCTGCTCTTCAATGGTGTTATTGAATAAAGAGGAAAGCCAGTTGGCTGGGGCTGTAGAATACACTGACTGCACCTCTGCAGATGGAGTGTCTTGGATATGGTACTAAACCATCTGATGATGAGGCTCCAGTCCTGGAGTTTAGCAGAATGTGGAATACTCTTTCATTAACATTACTCCCAGGTCCATTCTTACTTAGAGTGGTAGTACCTGTTAGGCTCCCATCTATGGGTCAAATAGAACTGTTTAAATGATTACTATACTTGAAACCATTTAACTGTGTACAAAGAAATGATTAATATTAAATTGAATTATTAGTATTATATAGCATCAATTGGAACCATTTAACTGTGTGCAAAAAGAACTATTCATGTTAGATAACAATACTTGAAACTATTTAACTGTGTGCAAATAAATGAGCTATGGCTTGTCTAAAAAATGTTACCTTCGAAATAATCATTTAAAAATCCTATGTATAAACAGGATTTGGCATTAAATAACCATCAAGAGTTGAAATGGCATTAAACTAAAAAGAAAAAAGCTAAACCTCAATAAAGAGGAATAATATTCTAATGATGAATTTAAGATTCAATCTGTTGTAACATATTAGTTTCCGCTTATTGTCTTTTTGGCTAATTACTTGTCAGCTGTTGCTTATAGCCTAGTGATTATCCTCTTCCTTGCTTATCTTATGTTTTTTTGTTTTCTTTTTTTAATCTGATGTACACTGCTCATCCACAACCATCTGATAGACAATATAAAAAGAATAAATCTGTCTTCTTCAATCTACATTCATGAACCTCCTGTTAAAGAACAATGATATTAACACTAATAATAATAATCAGATCTTTGTTTGGAATTAACATGTCCCTTCCAAAGGCTTAGCCATCCTTTAAAGTACAGGAAATCTTTCTTTTGTTGAGAAATCTAATAAAGCAATATAATACTTATGTCTGTATTGACAATTAATGGTGGTTGTTGCAATTGTTTTTAATCTCCTTATGTATAAAATACAATTCAGCTATTATATATCATGGATGAACCAAAAGTATGGTATAAACATTTACTAATCATATGAGTTTATTACCATACAAATATATTTTTATGATTGAGTAATTTTAACAGCATGTCAAATTGTCTACAGTTATTTTCTGCTTGGAGGTTAGGGAATTGTCTTCATTTTATGTTCATATTTACACTTTTTGCATAGTTATTTTTAAGATTTTTTTTTGCGATCAGTCCTATCAAATACAAATAATTTTTGAACAACTTCATTATATGATTTTAAGTGACGAATGATAATCTATAAGTTTCCAGTAACAATTCCTAACATAAATAATTCTATTTAATGACAATCATTTGTTTGCACACAGTCATATAGTTTCACATATTCTTATCCAACCCTAATAATTTTCAAATATATCTATTTGACTCAGAGAAGGGGCCCTAACAGGTACTACCATTCAGAATCTGGGTTGACCTGGGAGTAATGGCAATGAAAGGGTACTCAACACTCCCCAGATCTCCAGAACTGAAGCCTCACCATCAGATGCACTTTAGTGTTATCCCCAGGACACCCCTTTTTGAGCAGTTTTCCCCTTCTGTGAGGGATACAGTCAACATATTCAAATTTCTGCCAAAAGGGCTGTAAATATATTTGTATATATTGTGACATAAAGATTGTGGTCCTAGGAAAGGGACTTGGCGATCTGAGTTCAAATCTTGGACTAAGCTGTTTGCATTTCATATCGCACTAATTCCTTTGGGAAGGGTATGAATCCTATTGGGTAAACAGAAGGGTAGATTAGGTTCTTTAACCTTGGTATGGCAACCAGTCGAGGAGAATGAAATCAAACCAGTTGTAAGCTGGCAACCGTAGTTGAGGGTGACCAGAAGGCTCCATTTTCAATAACTACTACACCAAGGTGTAGGGGAGGGTGCTACTTCTTTCCCTGGATTGCTCCACTTTACCCTTGATATGAACCTTATATTGTTGAGTGTTAAGCAAGGAGGTATCAAGTACCATTTTTAAAGTCTTTGGTATGATGTGACCTGGGATTGAACCCAGGTCTCCTGGACCATTGGCAAACACTCTACCCACTAGGCCAATGATCCGGCGAACTCCACTTAAAAATTGACCTTGTGCTGCATATGGGTTGGATACACAATACATTTTGTATATGTTACCAGCTTTACTATTTGTCCCAACATTGCATGAGCACATAAATACCCTTTTTGAAGAACAAGTCAAACGAGTGGCACCTCAAAAATAACATCAACATCAATGTAGAACTGCTTCTTAGCTAAATGTTGTTTGAGGCCTAAGAAGATGATAATCTGAAGGAGATTATTCAGGACTTTATGGGGATAACAAAACAAAAGTGTCTCTTTTTACTCTCTAAGAGCGTTTTAAGTGCATTACTGTAATAAAAATCTCATTGTAATGTGCTGTTTTTATTTAATTACACACACACACACGCACACATTGGTCATGTAAATCCACTCTCAGTATAGAGTAATGTAAAATTCTATTGTTATGGTAACTTGTGGCTTTACTTGATCTACAGTAGATTGGTTGGTGGCACATGTGGTATAAAAGCTATTGTTGCAGGAAATGTACCCAACGACCTGAGTTCAAGTCCTAGACAACGTTGTTTGGATTTCACTTTGCATTAATCATCTTGCAGAAGAGATGCATCTATATCTTCTTCCCTCAGCTATGACTAAATAGTAGAGCAGACTGGGTTCTTTAGCCTTGGTTAGGCAGCCACTCTAGTTGAAGGAAAACTCTGAATTTAAACCTACTGTACTCCATATAAAAATTGACTATGTGTCGCTTCCTGCCTATAATGGAAAGCTTTGGTAAATATATAATTAAATTATGAATTGTTTCCTAAGTTTTCTTTATATATATATATATATATATATATATATATAATGTGTATGTATTATGTGAATCCATTCTACAAAAGTAGTTATATTTGCATATAAATTGATGCACTAAATGTAACATATTATGGGAGAGAGGTTGTAATTTTATCTTATTTCTTAATACTCAAAGTCAAGACACTAAACTAAATCTGTGGTAAGGTTCCAGTTCTGGAGAAGTGGGGAGTGTGGAGTACTCGTTCATAGCCATTACTCCCAGGTTCATTTTTATGTGGAGTGGTAGTACTTGTTAAGGTCTCATCTATGGGTGAAATAGATCTGCTTAGAAATTATTTGTATTTGATGGAAATGTGTGCAAAATAACATCTCTTAAGAAACAACTACACATAAAATGTAAATATAAACATACAAATAATGTGATTCCCTAACCTCTAGTCTTAAAATAATCCTAGACAAGTTGACATGCTATTAAATCAGTCAATATTCAAGGTCACCCTAAACAAGGACAGATGGCTACTATGTGTAAAGTGTTACAAAATGACAAATTAGGGTTATAGATATTACAAGAGTACTACAAATGACAAATGAGGAGTATAGATGTAAAAAAAAGTACTACAAATGATAAATGAGGAGTATAGATGTTACAAGTGTGCTACAAATAATAAATAAGAGGAATAGATGTTACAAGAGTACTACAAATGACAAATATAGTTGTAACGAGTACTACAAATGACAAATGGGGAGTACAGATGTAACAGAAGTACTACAAAGGAATAACAAAACAAAAATCTAGACTAAGATGGTATAGGGTACTTCTTATTAACCAACAGAAGGTTGGGGCTGTTTGGTAAGGGAGTTTGGTCCATAATGCAGATGTTCTTGGAAAGAAGCTGTTAGAATGGAACACGTGTCTGGTATGGTGAAGGTGCCGAAAGAAGAAATGCTGCTCATTAGAGTGAGCAAAACAATTTCTTCCTCAAAACTCTTGAATAGGCAGAACTAATGAATCTAATCAATCTCATTTAAACCTCTTCTGTAAAAGTATCGATAGAAGAGAGACAAGCTAGCTATGCAGGGTTGAACTGACAAGAAGCGATTTTTGCCACAAGGCCATCAAACTGGTTCTGCATGTACTCTATCCAAAGTAAACAAAATAAATTGAGAGGAATGTACTCAGATATAAGAATAGTATTCCATCCTTGGTTAAATCTGGCTTTTGTATGTGTACAACAAAACATTTGGTATTAGATACTTTTTGGAGTGATAGAATTGTCTTACCATTTTTGCTGCACCCTTTGCAGTTGATATAATGTAGGTGTCCTACAGTTGATATGCCATAAAACACAACCAACCAACCAACCAACCAACCAATCGTTTGTTTGTACTATGATTTCAAGTATTAATTGAAAGAGACCTTGCTTACCAAATTTGGTCCCTCAACATCAAACTATTTGGCTGTTTATAGAGGACAGACAAACTTTTGCTGAAGATAGATTTCTTTTCATCATCTGGATTGCCTCACAAACAGTAGTTACTGTTGGCATGTTTTCAGATACCATTCTATTCTCTGTTGATACCTCAGGAAATTCAAAAATGTAAAATTCAAAATAATCGTAATTTTTGTAATTTTCTGCCAGTTTCAAGAGAAAAAAAAACTAAGCAAAATAAAAAGCTCTGAAAAAATTTAAATGAATGTTTATTTTTTCCTTCAAGCTAAAAAAAATTGTTTTCATTCTTTGTAAGACTAAAGAATACTTCCTGTGAAGAAATGTTTTTCCTATTTTTTCATTTTTTATTTTATCATTTCATAAAGAAAACAATTTTGTTTGAAACATCTTTATGAAGATGATGGAATGGAAACATTTATTTTTCATGTGGTATTTCTTTTTCTTTGTTAGTTTTATTTGAATTCATTTTAAAATAAAATTAATCTTTCAAGAAAAGAAATTAAAAACAAGAATTTATTGAAAATCTTTAAGATGAATTTGAGATTGCTTTCTTTATAATTGCCTTGAAACAATTAAAAAAAAATTATACTCTACATTCATAGGGTATGAATACTTGGGTGAATTTTGTCAGAGATTTATTGTAATTCATTTTGTATTGGACAGACTTTTCTTTTTTTTAGTGTTTTTTTTTTTTTTGTTCATGACAGGCATTTACTAACTGACCTTCTGACCCATTGAGAAACTCCAATTAAACTTGATTGATTGATTGATCTTAATGGTATGTCAATTCATCTGGGGATACTTTATGCCTAGTAGTTAGGGAATTGCATACATTTTACATTTATATTTAAATTTTTTGTGTAGTTTAAGTTTTTTTACACATGGTTGCATGGTATCAAGTATTTCTATTTAATATAAATAATTTGAAAATGTCTATTTGACCTATAGATAGGACCTTAACAGGTCTTACTACTCTGGATCAAAGTGAACCAGGACATAATAGCAATTCCACAAAGCTTCAGAAATGGAGCCTAATCACTGGATGCAGTTTACTGTCTTACCCAGGATGCCCCTCCCCCCTTTTTTGGGGAAAGAGGGCATCTTACCCCATTACCGGGGATACAATCAACATATTCCAAGCCCTGCCAACAGGACATACAAAACTTGAAGTTTTTCCCATTATTGACTTGTCATGTCACTTACGTTATTTTTGTCATCCCCTGGTTGGGAATAAGTCTGGTTTTTACATTATGTATTTGTCATGTCGGTTTTTTTAATTTCTTTTTTTATTAGCGCTTTCTAGATGCTATTTATTTCAATCTGAGGTTTGCTGATTAGATCACTCAAACACATATGCACAGCTTCCTTCAGGTATTTTATTTGCCTGCTCTGGGTCTTCCTGTCATTTATTTGAATCTCATTCCATAAGAGCCTCTGTTGGCATTTTTCCTTCCTGTATGATTAGCTATACTGGATTTGAATTGGGCTTGTGTTGTAATGATTATCATCATAGGAAATGGAGACAGCAAACTGAGTTCAAATCCTGGACAAGGTTGTATGCATTTCCCATAGCACTAATACTCTTGGGAAAGGTATGCATCCAACTATTCCCCCTCCAGCTATGGGGAAATAGTAGGACAAACTAGGCTCTTTAAACTTGGTATGGCAACCAATCTAGGAGAAAGAAGACTGAAATTGACTTTGTATCACATCCTGTTCATTGATTGTCTAGTCTCACCTGTCTAACAACTCAACTCCACATTGTTTTGCTGTTAACTAAAGATTAGTTGATTGCAGGTTTTGGTTGAAACTGTATGGGCTTCAAGTCAGCTTAACAATAAGTGCAATTTGTAAGGAATCATTTTCAATTTCTGTTGCAAAATTTTCTAAGCAATTTTTGTACTGGTAATTTGCATAGACACACTGATTGTTTTTCGGATGCTGATGGTCTCCCAGGATTTTTATCTTCATGCAAATATCCTGTTGTTTCAAGTTTCTTGTATCAGTTGTGGATGAATTTTCTAGTCAGGGGTGATTTCCTGGAATGTATTCTAAAATGCCTTTGCATGACAGTAAGAGAACTCTTTTTGCTTAATTCAAGCATGAAAAACACCTTCCCAACAGCTATAGTTTTTGACAGTGAAACACCTGATTCTACAGAAAGCCTTAATAATAAACTTCAAATGTTTCTGTACAAAACTGTATTGTAAGTGTCAATATCTAAAATAGTTTTGTTTTGATAAATTTTTGAAATTGTCTTGATCTCCTGACCCATTAACTAAGTTGAGTACACAATGAAATTTTGTAATCAAGAATAAACAGTTAAGCATCAATAAATCTGTTCAATACTTAAATGGGTGATCACTTAGGAACAGCCAGTCCTGTAAGTAACCTGATGACTGTATGCCAAACTAAGTGAAGCTTTGTAAATAACATCAAAATGTACTTTTGATTCACCAGATCACTGAAGTTTAGTGGCAATGAGCTTGTTCAGTACTTAAATGGGTGAATATTTAGGAACAGCAGGTAATATAAGCAATCTGAAGCCTGTGTGATGGTATGTTTTGTCACACATAGATGATTAAAATCAAAAATATTTTTACACTAGATATTTAGGTCAGTCATTATAACCTCGTATTATTATAGATAATACTGTATTGCCCCCTGCCCCAAGTCTACAGTGAAAGAACTGAAACATTTTTTATTATTATTATATATTTCAATAAAACTTCAATGAGTTTGACACACATAGGAAGTGATTATTTTCCTGGTTTATCTTTGTCAAAGTTCCCTTAGTTGTAGAAATTCTCAGAAATACCAAAAAATAGAAAATTTCTTGGAATTTTCTTTTCCTTGATTTGGTATCCTAATTCATGATTTGTCTTTTGTTAATGACTAGAAAGCAGTTGTCTGAGTTTGAAAAAGGTCAAATTGTGTTGTACAATGATTGTGGATTATCACTTCACAATATTGCAAAGGAATCGAGTTACCATTATATATTGATTTTGTTTTCCTAAAAAATTATTAGAAAACTGGGAATTTAAAAAAAAAAAAGAAAAACAAAAAGGTTTGTTGCTCCAAGTGAAAAACTGCTGCATCTGAAGATACAAAAATTGTTAGAACCACAAAGTGGCAGCATGCTGCAACATCAAGACAGCTCAAAGATAAGGTGAAATGAAACTTTACACCTAAAAGTATTTGATGCTGATCACCTGAATTTCAAGTGTCTTTCAAATTAAAAAAAAAATTGTTTGTGAAAAGAATAACCTGTCATAAACATCAGTTATCATCATAAGATTTTTAATGTCAGCTGACTTTCTTTTTTTGTCCAATATTATACAAGCAAAGATACCTGGTATTACAGGGAAAAATAACTTCATATATGACAACATGTTAATAATATATAATTCAATATATTTCTTCTACCATAACATGAACCAGGCACATATGGAGAGTGGTGGCTGCAGGGGTTTCAGACTTTGCTTTTTGGGCAAAGCATAATTATTTTTGTCTAAACAATACAGTAGATTTTGAACAAAAATTATTTTAATTAAGATGGGGGTGTTATCACAAAGAGTAAAATGATAATAAATCATATAACAAGTGAATGTAGCAAACTGACACAAAAGGAATACAAAAGTAGACATGATTGTGTGCAAAAGGCGATCTACTGAGAATTGTGCAAGAGAATAAAATTCGGTCATGCTCAAACCAGAATCTGTTCCAGGAAATAAGACTCAAAATTCTCTGGGATTTTGAGATTCAAATGGATCATCCAATTCTGGCCAAAACACCACACCTAGTCTTAATTAACAAGGAGAAAAGAACATGTCATCTAGTAGATTTTGCTATTCCAGCAGTCAATTCAAGTAACGATAAAAGAAAGCGAAAAGGTAGACAAATAACTAGATTTTGCCAGAGAGCTGAAAAAGCTGTGGAACATGAAGATAACCGTGATACCAATTGTTGTTGGTGCACTTGGATTGCTCCTCAAAGCTTGGGAAAGAGGCTAGAAAGAATAGAGATCAAAAGAAGAATTGTGGCCATAAAAAAATTTTAAAGATTTAAAAAAATTTGGAATGGGAATTTCTGAAAACATTTCATTCTTTATAGATATATACTGAAAATTTTATTAAAATCCAACAATTGAATTTCAAAATTAAAATGTTTTCCCCTAAAATGTTCTCATGCAAATTATCAGGTTACACCATTTTCATTGTAAAATGATTTTTCAAACAAAAATATCTTTAAGTTTCCTCAAAGAAACTTTATATCAGCATTTTCCTTAATCTTTTTTTCTCGCAAAGATTATAGATTAAGTTTTATACAAGTTTTTTTTTCTTTTCAGGTGTAAAAAAAATTTGAAAAGTGTATATTCATGATGTAAGTTATTAGTACCTCCATTAATGGTTAAGAAAAAATTGGTATGTTAGAAAAAATGAATTGTCACCAAATTTATTGATGTGACAAAACTGTTGAAAACTTGAAAAAACATTGCCTTTCACCAGAAAAATATATTGGGAAATTTTTGATTAAAGAATTGTTTCCAATGTTTAAAACTGGAAACTTCTGTTGCTTGACCTTTGGTGACCTGAAATGAACTCTGATGTCCACCTTACATACCTTAAGTAATGGGTCCACAACCTTTTCAGCATGAGGGCCACAGATCTTAACTCTGGATCTAGAACCATGATCTTAAAAGGACAGAAAAAACCCAGCTAAATTCACAAGGTAACAATCATAATTTATCAATGAGACATCTGATTTTTGCAATCAATAAAAGATGTAATATCTTGGTTAAATCAAGAGATTGACAAAAGGAGCACATCAGATAAGTGATTTGTCAGTTGCAAATGCAGGATATTCTTGGAATGCTTCATTTTGGAACCAACATTTCACAGCGGTATGTCATGCCAAACATGTTTACTACTTGTTGGGTGTGGATGATAAGATTAGGAAATCATCCTGGTGGAAGCACATGGTTTTTATTGAAATCAAGGATGTTGCAAGCAAGAAACTTGGGCTTCAAATCTTAACACTGAAGATCCATAGTTACAATAGTACTTTTTCACAGTCAACATCAAAAGGTGAAGAGAACCTTTTGAAAGTTGAATGTAGGGCTACATGGATGGGCCTTGAGAGTTGCACATGGCCCATGCACCATGGTTGGGGATCTCTACCTTAAGTGGAGGTGTTATGAATCTTCAAGTCAAAAGTGATGCCAATAGACTGTCATTTACTGTAAAAGTGTCACAAACAAACTTACAAGTAGCAAGTACATTTATCATTTTAGACTAGCAGGTTATCTGCAATGTCTGAGGGGAAAAATTACTTTAATTATGACTGTTGAAATATGAATGTTAGTAAATCTTATCATAATTCACTAAATGTCTGTCTGTACCACTCAAGCTCCACCATTTTTTGGTTGATTTCAACTAAGCTTTCTGGAATTGTTAGGGTCAACCTTGAAAATGTTTTTAAACTGTATTTTTATTAAAATTTTCTTTTTACTCCAAGGTCACAAACTTCCTATGTTGATAGAATATTAAGTAATCACAAAGTAGCCATGATTTGCTAGGGAGGTAAGTGATTAAGGTGCTCATGGCATTACAGTTATTGTTGTGAGAAATGGACTTGGTGATGCAGGTTTAAAATTTGGATGAGGCTGTTTACATTTCACATAGTGGTAATACTCTTGGAAAAGGTATGCATCCAACTATTTTCCCTACTGCTATTGGTAAATAGTAGGGCAGACTGAGCTCTTTAAAATTGGTATGGCAACCAGTCTTAGAGAAGAAAAACTCTGAATTCAAACCAGTTATAGACCTGGAAAGGGATAGGCTTAAAATCAGTTAATCAAAAGTAAGGCTTTCATTTATGAAAAAGCACTTTCTGATTTAAGAAAAGGTAAAATGTGTTTATCCAATGAACTATTTTAATAATAATGTAAAAATTATACTCTTACATATCATTAATTTAGAAAAAAAATGATTTGGATTGATTATTGGGGGTGTTGGTTGAGACATGAAAAGGCAAAACCAAAAAAAAAATCATTGACTCAATAATTTTAAATGGAAATTTCTTTTGAAATAAACTTCATCCTTTTGTACTTAGTGCCCTATTAGCAGGGCTTAGAATCTGCTGACCGTGTCCCCTACAGAAAGGTTAAGACCCCTTCTCCAAAGGTGTGTCCTGGACATGGCACTCAACTGCATCCTTTGGTGTGTATGGAGTACCATTACTCCTAAGTCCACTCTGACTCAAAGTGGTTGTACCTATGGGTCAAATAGATCTGTTTAAACATTATTCATATTTGATAAAACCATATTCAAAAAATCTCAACCTCTTAAGAAACTACACCCCCCAAAAAATTTAAATATGAATGATTCTCTGACCTCTAGTTACAAAATAACCCTAGATGGGTTGACATGCTATTAAACTCAATCAATCAACTTTTTTACTTAATTACTGAAAATTTTTATCAAAATCTGATAATTAGCTGTTTTTTGTGTGAACTTTAAAAAATTTTTTCTTGGTGTCTAAACAGGTGCCTGTTTTTCTTTATACCATTTTTATGCAATTTTTTTAAACAAATATCTCAGTTTCTATCGTGGTTCATCTTAAAGATCCCTGATGTTAACTCCAGATACCTTATGTCACTTTATGAGTCTCCATGCTACAAAATTATATTTTATTTTGAAAATAGTATGAACACTGTTAAGGAACATAACTCTTCCCTAAGAAACAATATCACTCTTCAGTAAAAGGGAGTCAGGAGAAAAGGGAAGAAAAAAGTGACAAAGTGGCAGCATAAACACATATGTGGACTGTTGATATCTAATCCTTTTCTATTCTCCTGTATAATGGTCAGTAAGAATTAAGATAAATATTGTTTTATTATGAAAGTGGCATGGACACACACCCAAACAAGAAGCCCATTTAATACAGGATGTTTTCAAAAATTTTGATGTCATTTGAGATGTAAATATCTGAGTAACTACATAGTCTAGGCAACTGAAATTAAACAGGATTAATGTTGAGGAAAATAGGATTTATTTATCAAACTTTGAATCAGAAATTCAAATTTAATGATCAATTTTGCAAAAATATTTCCTGAATTTGCTCAATCACCTCTTCCAATACAGGTGACTATCCAGATATTTTGTTCTGTACTAATAGCCTTTCTCTTTGAACTTTTCATGCCATGTCCAAATCTGCATAGCAGTAGGTGAATTTTTGATAATTTCTCCTACAAATGCACACTGCACAGTTTTGTTCAACAGTGTTTGAGCATATTCAAGCACATGAAATGCCTTTTCTTTTTTTAGTGAATGGCATTTTTATGCCTGAAAAAAAAAACATTAAACATAGAATTTTGAGTTGTTTCTACAAATGCTGTTAAAATTTGAGATAATTTGAATGAGAATTGGTTTAGTTATTAAATTAAGAAATGATATCAATTTTTCTAAACAACCTGTACATCTCAAATAATATCAGATTTTTTAAAAAATGCTCCATAATTAGGTACACTGAAACAATCTTTTTTAAACAATAAATAATGTATGTCTTTCCGTTCATTTTTTCTTTGTAAGGGTATTAATGCAAATAATTGATCTGAAGTAAAAAAAAGAAAAAAAAAGAACAATATGTACTTAAATTTTTCTGTCAATTTTTTTCTTTTCCTCAATGTTTAAATGCTTTTTATTTTCCAGTAAATGGCATTTATATACCTGAAAAGAAAAAATGAAACATTAAATATAGAATTTTTAATAGTTTCTACATATACTGTTAAAATTTGAGATCATCTGAATGAAAATTGGTCAAGTTATTAGATTACAAAATGATGTCTATTTTTCTGAAACCCCCTGTAGTATAGATTTAGAAATGAGAATTTTCTTATTTTTGTCAGGCCGGAAGGCAGCTTCAGTTTGTCTTCTATCAGTTATTTGAAATAGGTACATTTGGTTTGAGTCAAGAGAGGTGTGTGCGAATAACATGTATCTGTGCCAATATTTGCTCGTATTTGTGTAGGAGTAATATAAACCAATGCAGCTTTAGGTCGTATGTGCTGGGATCCAGCCAACATCTTTATCCTATTTGCCTTTAGGTAACCAAGAATCTGAAGCACTAGGCTTGACTTATTTTGTCTCTGATGCATCTAAGCATTGGTTTGATTCCTTTTGATGATATTCCAAGCAAAAATCTAATCAATTACTTCATATCCTGCCATTGCTTCCTTAGCTGTGAGTATAACAAGTGAAGCAATTTCCTCATCATTCCATTTTTCATTTTATTTATTTATTTACTTATTTTTACTATAACTGACTGAGAAAAATGTTTTTAATTATAACTTTGCATCAGTCTTGTATACCCCCCCCCAAAAAAAAACAACTCCCACAAAATTATTATATTTTCTTTCTATGCTTGTTTTAGAAAAAAAAAAATTTTGTTAGTATTCAATGACATCCACTCTTATATATTTACCCAATCACTCTGCTATGGACAGAATGTGGCTCAAGGTCAATTTTTAAGTGGAGTACAGCTGATTTGATTTCAGTGTTTTATTCATCTAGACTGGTTGTCTTATTAAAGTTAAAGAGCCTAGTCTACCCTACTATTTATCAATAGCTAAAAGGAATGGATAGATTCATGCCTTAATATATAGTGAAATGTCATCAGCCTTGTCCTGGATTTGAACTCAGGTCTCTGAATCTATTTCTTATGACGATAGCCATTATACTAAACACACCTCCTTGACATTTGTCCAGGTGTTGTAATTAGATTAGTTTACCTTAGTTTGATTCAAGGCCAAGATTATTCAAATTAAGGAAAATGAATGGTTGTCCCATGAAAAAAAGCTCAAAAAAATCTGTTGACTCAATAATTTTGACTGGAAACTTCTTTTAAAATAAACTTCAAGATGATCTAAGTTCAATTCCTGAACAAGGTTATTTGTATTTCACTTCTTGTTAATGTGTTTGGGAAAGGCATGAATCTGTCTCTTCTCCTAGTTATGGGTAAATAGTAGGACTAATTGAGTTCTTTAATTTTGATTAGGCAATCACTCTAAGAGAAGAAAATCTCTGAATTCAAACAGGCTTTACTCCATTAAAAAAAAAGACTTTGTGTTATATCCTGCCTGTGGCAAAGGGTTGGGTTATTATGTACAAGGCTAAGATTATGGAGCACCCAGTAAGAATTAAACACACTATCAATAGTCTTTATTGGGAATCCTTTTGAGATGAGGCTTCTTAATCTGAGAATTAATTTTTTTTATATTGTGGACTTTTTGTCCTCATCAAAAAAAAAAAAAAAAAAAAAAACCAAGATGAGGACAAAAAGTCCGCAATATAAAAAAGTTAATTCTCAGATTAAGAAGCCTCATCTCAAAAGGATTCCCAATAAAGACAATTACAAATTTGATACAGACTCGACTATGGAAGACCAGATAAGGAGAACAAATAATTGGATTTATAAGACCAAAAAATCCAACCTTGATCGCCCTTCGGGGCCCATGGCACAGCAGATAGAGGCGTTGAGTCTCTACGGTTCCAGGTGAGCATTGTCAGAAGATAGCGGTTTCAATTACTACCCAAGCCGGCCAGAGGTTTACTTGGTCAAAAAAACGTGGTGTGATAGACAACAACTATGGAAGGCAGTAATTACTGGGGATATGGTTACAAGACTCAGCATTCCTATCCGAGGTCACGGTTAATCACCTGAAGAAGACCAGAGGTGAAATTTGGCCGAATTGTTGTGAGGAAAAAAAAAAAAAAAAAAAAAAACTACCAAGATGAGGACAGAAAGTCTGCAATATAATAAAAATTAATTCTCACACTATCAATAGTCTATTACTATTAGCCTAGCTCTTTAACCCTTATATCATGCATAACTTTTTACAAAAAAAAAAAAAAAATCAAGCATGGGTTAGATTTACCCCCAGGCCAAAAGTATGGGCACCAAGTGAGGGTCAAAGTAATAACTAATCTGTGAAATTAACTTGCTAATGATTTCACCATAAAGAAGTGCCCAAATTTCCCTGGGTGAAGTATTCTACACATTGTCAGTTTAACAAAGATTAATATTCATATTGGTATACACAAGGCGTAAAATAGCTCTGTATTATGAATATGTAGCAGTTAAAAAATAAGTAGACTTTATATATATGATAGAAATATGTGGCAAGTCAGATAAATCATTATAGTCGATGTCTTTGATAAAACAGGATATGCTGAAACCCCTTCTCCTCCACCTTTTTCCCTGTTTCTTTCCCATCAGTTCACTAAAATTATTTCCACTTTCATATGATCAAAAATCTCTAATGAAACCTGATACATTTGACTCTAAACTCCCTCCTTCTTCCTGCTACACCTCTCCATCATTTTATCATGTTCTTCATTTGCTTATATATAGAAAAAACTCAGAAAATGATTCAGCCTGAAAAAAGTTCTTAAAATAAAATAAAAGAATGAAATATCACACTTTCTAAACCTGTTTTAAGTGTTTGATTTATCCAACTTTCCATATATTTCTATCATATTGTCAGATTCACCACAATCTATTATTTCAATATATATATATATATATATATATATATATATATATATATATATATATATATATAATTAAAAAAAATTTTTTGGTTAAAGAGTTGCTGTAATTTTATTTTGGCTTACAGTTTGAGAATAAATGATTCTTAATATGTTTTGTTTGTATAATTTTCCACTTGAAATAATAATCAAATTTTGGCAACTTTCATTTAGAAGAAAATTCCTTATTCTCATATCCCATGTTTTTAAGGTTGTTGGAATGTTATGCCAACTTCATGGTGTCTTTCTGGTGGGCAATAAGCGGGTTACAATTGTGATGACAATCTCCTCTCCAAGTAAAATGTGACATATTGTCCTGGATTATATGGTACCAATAGCAAAGAATGATCCCTGACATGGAAGCTGGTTTGAATTCAGAGTTTTCCTTCTCCTTGACTGGTTGTCTTACCCAGTCTGATCTTGTATTTGCCCATAGCTGCAAGGAGGGGACCAAGGGCACTAATGCAAAGTGAAATGCACCCAGAATTTGAGTTTGGTTGACTGATTCCAATTTTGTTCTGCTGTTATATAATTACGGAATGATTTTTTTTATACAAATCATTTTTCATTAATTATATTTTTTCATTCAGTTTGGTTGGGCTTTGAACTATTTGGCTCTTAGTTCAGGTGCACAGACATTGGGTACAGTTTACGCTCGTGCACGGAGGATATGACAATACCAATTGTCATAATAAACCCCAGATAGGAAATGAGACTGGAGTGTGAATGACGTCATGCCCGGAAGCGATGGACTGAGAATTTGGGTATTTTGAAAAACACGTGAGTTGGGTCTTGGCTGTGGGCCAGTCGAATTGGTAGTTTACTGGGGACCAGTCCAGTTGGTTGTTGAATGGGGACCAGTCGAGTTGGTAGTCGACTTGGGCCATGTAGACGGACAGTGGAAGTTGAGTTCCGACCATGGTGTTGAGAAGTTTGGGTTTTGACCGTTGAGGCATACGGTTAAGTTTTTTTGGGCCCGACCAGCAAAGATGAAAGGAGATCTAAAACTCCACGATAGTGCCGAGCGTTTGAGTTTTGTTAGCATAGTATGATATGAAAGACTTAAGAATTGTGTCTCTCTCTCCTTGTGTCGAAGAACCAAACTCAGAAGTCAAGAAATTAATAAATGTTCGTCCATGGACAACAGTGAGTTTGCCTGTTAATATGTTGCGTATTTCCTTGTATTTGAATTTGTACATGTACCGTTGGATTGAGATATCATTATGATTATGATATGATTATGGCTATGGTTGTGAGTATACAACACTACTATATGCACCTCTGGAAGAAAATTAATGTTTTATAAAAAATTATTTGGGTTTTACTTGTTTATGAATTTTACTGTATGTAAACATGAGAATTTACATAGACAGATGTTTAAAAGAATTTTTGGTGTCTAAATTATAAAAAAAACCCACAATTTTTACTTTTTCTTGTTCCTGGACAGAAAGTGTTGTTTTCCAATTGCTTATGCCTAAAGTAAATTAAAAAAGAAAGTCCTATTTTTCTTTTCAAACTTTGCTTTTGTCACCAGAGTAATGATATTTTAAAATTTACCTATTTTCCAGAACATTGTGGGTAGATTCAGTACTGAACAGCTGATAGAGAATTTCTAAACATTTGTTTATTTCATTATAACTTTAGCATGAATGAATGTAAATTTTGATTCATATGTTTGTTTTATTTAAAACTTATGTAAATGAATTTGTACAAATTATTTTTTTTACATTGAAATTAGGTAAATTTCCTTATCCAGAGTAGAAAAGCAAAATTTGAAGGAAATAATTGCCATTTTCTATGCTTTTACAACACATGCAATTAAGAAATAACACATGCTATCCAGAATTAAAATCTATCTTGCATAGTGTTATCCAAGGCACAAAAGCAAAGTTTGGGGGAGATAATGACCATTTTCTATATTTTTACAGTATAGTTAAGAAATAACACATTTTATGCAGGAACAAAATGGTATTGGAAAATAGCAAATTGTCTTATTCACTTAGAAAATGTATTATAGAATCTGATGTCTGGTGGAAAATACATTTGTCTTGGAGGAATTTAAGTCAATTAAAATTCATAATACTTGTTTAGTGGATTTAATTGGTTGTAAAAAAATATTTGGCCTCAATTTTACATTCGAAATTGTATTTTCAAATTTTTTTCAAGTTCAAGTGAACCACAAAATTAAAATTATTTCGAATGAACAAACAAATAAATTGGTTTTCTCTAAGTCTTGATAATCAATAATGTCACTCAGTATTCTTACAGTTTCATCTTTTTATGAATATTTTCATGAATTTGCAACTTTTATCAATTAGAGTTTTTGGACTGTTATTTTCATCTTTATTGTTGTATTCATAACATTTCAGCTGATGTGTCCTCGAATTTGACATGAAACACATTAAAGAAGGCTAAAGGATGCATTGGCCAAAACATTATGAATATAACAATAAAGATGAAGACAATAGTCTGAATTATAAGTTATAAAAATTATCAAGTTTCATCTCAGAAATTTAAACAAAGAATGTGCAACGTAGTTTAATTTTGAGAACTTAGACTTTACGCGTTCAAACTTGGCCATAACATTGTGCAAGCAACCAAAAATATTTGTTGTGTGAAAGGTGAATACACAATTGGTCAAAGTACAGTAAGCAAAGGGTTCAAGGAATTTCACTCAGGTTACAAGAACCTCAATAATCAGGCAAAATCAGGTTGGCCTACAACTGTGGATTCCAAGTCTTTGCTTAAAGCCATTGAGGCAAATTTGGTAAGTAGCACTTGGAGAGTATCAGGCAATATCAGCCGTCTAGTGTGGTTCATCACCTTCACGACCTTGGGAAAAACATCTGTAACTGTCAATTTGTGCTTCATGTTTCCAAAATATTGCAAAACATTTGGCTTGCTCTAGTGTTTGATAGTATATTCCTCATTTGTCTAAACTGATCTTAAAGTTTTATTGGAGTTATCATATAAAAATGTATTTTGAAGCTTTCTTGAAAAAAAAATCTTTTTAGGCAGTGGTTTCATTAGTTCGTTGGTTTTATTGAATGCCAAAGATAGACTTTTTTCAATACAATTATATAATCTCATGTATTTAATGATAATAATCATCTGTAAACAATTATAGCTGAAAGTAACTATTCTTAATACTAAAAATCAATATACAATTATATGGTTTTAAATAATTATTCTTATTTGATGATGATTTCTTTCTATACAGCTATATTGTTTCATGTAATACTAATACTTAGCCCACAGATATATGGTTTCAAGTATTTCAACTAATTATATATATTTAAGTATGTCAAACAATTATATGGTACAATCCTGAAGAACATAGAAAAGAGACTGGGAACCCTGGAAATCCGAGGAAGAATTGAGATTGTCTTCATTATAGATCTACTGAGATTAGTTAAAATACTCAGAAGAGTCCTGTAGAGTTGAGAAGACTAAAATTTGGCCATGCTGATATGTGGTATGTGTACAGAAGGCCAGACCTAGTGTTAATTAACAAGAACTTATCATCTAGTGAATTTTGCCATTTCAGCAAACCACAGAGTGAAAATAAAAGAAAGCAAAAAGACAGAGAAATTTCTGGATCTTGCCAGTGTGCTAAAAACACTGTGGAACATGGTGGCTATGATACTTGGGCTCTTGGAATTGTCCCCAAAGGCCTGGAAAAATGGCCGGGGGAAGAATCAAAACTATACTGACCACAGCACTATTAAGATCATCTAGATTACTTAGAAGAGACCTGGAGACCTGCTATCACTCAGACTTCAGTGACTACCCCCAACTGGTAAAACTGGTGTGAAAAACTTGCTAGGAATAATAATAATAATAATAATAATAATAATAATAATAATACATTATTCTTTGTTAGTACACAGTTATATGGTTTCAATTACTCCTATATAATACAAATAATTTATACACAATTATATGGTTTCAAGTATTTCAAGCACTTATATGGTTTCAAGTAGTTACTTATAATAATTCTTTGTAAACAATTATAGCATCAGGTAACTATTTTTAATACCAAATTTATCTTAATTTATGTACAGCTATTTATTTCAACTAACTATTTCTGCTTAATAATAATATTAATTTGTTTGTGCACAATCATATGGTTTCAGGTACTTGTATCTTATACTAATAATTTGCATACAATTATATGGTTTCAAGTATTTCAAGCAATTATATGGTTTCAGGCAACAACAACAACTACTACTACTACTTTGTAAACAATTATAACTTCAAATAACTATTCTTAATATCAATAAGTTGCATACAGTTATATAGTTTCAAGTATTTCTATCTAATCTTAATTATTTTCAAACAGATCTACCTGAATGATAGATGGGACTCTAAAAGGTACTACCACTCTTAGTCAGTGAACTTTGGAGTCATAGCAATGAAGTAGTACTCTACACTCTTTAGAATTTTGGAACTGGAGTCTCACCACTGTATATATTTTAGTGTCCTATCCAGAATATCTTTTTTTTTTTTGGTGGGGGGAAATAAGGGTGTCTTGCAGGGTATGCAGTTGGTGTATTTTAAAACTTGCTGACAGAGCAGACTTTATGGACCTGTTGTTGCTCCTGTTTTCTTTATCATATATATCATATCAGCCACACCACAACTTGTTATCCAATGACCTTTGATTGAACAACCTTTTCTAAAAACAACTTTTCATCAAAGATCTTTTACTGCAAAGCCTTTTTAATGAATGGCTTTTCATATAAACAATTTTCTTTATTGAATGACCTTCATCAGAACAACTTCTCAAATATATTGAAATAACTTTTCATCTAAATGACTTTTTATTGAATAACTTTGAAGAGCTTTATCATTATCATTTTTTTTTTACTCATTTGAGAGTTTTTCATACCACCGTTAGCTGATAGTTTTTCACTGGTGTTGGGAGTGACTGCAAGTCTCCTCAAGTCTCCTGTACTCTTCTCAGTATTCTGGCCGATCTTAATAATGCTGTAGTCTGGATGGTCTCCATTTGTCCTCTTATTTCCAAGTCTTCCAGTCCCTTTACCAATCCTTTGGGGATTGTCTTGAGTGCACCAACCACAAGTGGTATCACCGATGCCTTCATGTTCCATAGTTTTTTCAGTTCTCTAGCAAGATCTAGGAACTTATCTCTCTTTTTGTTTTCTTTTATTTTCACTCTGTATTCTGACTGGATGGCTAAGTCCACTATTCTGCAGGTTTTTTTTTCTTTTTCTTTTTTTTTTGTTGACTATTGCTAGGTCTGATTGTCTGGTTGAGATTAGGTGATCCATTTGTATCTTGAAATCCCAGAGAATTTTGTGTATCTCATTCTCCTGGACAAATTCCAGGTTGTGCATATACCACTTGGTCAAATTTAAATTTTTTGCTCAACTCCCAGTGGTTATTATTATTAAATAGAAATAGTTACTTAAAATCATATTACTGTATATAAATTAAGATAAATTTAGTATTAAGTATTGTTTACAAAGGATTACTATTAGTACCATCTTGAAACCATATAATTATGGGCAAATCATTAGTATTTGATAGCAATACTTGAAACCATATTGCCGTATACAATTATATTATTATATTATTGATATTTGATATAAATAGTTGAAACCATATAACTGTGTGCAAACAAATTATTTATTTATTTATTTATTAATCAAATAGGAATAGTTGCTTAAAACCATATAATTGTGTATTAATTAATAGTATTATTAGTAGTGACTTAAAACCATATAAATGCTTTAGTTTTAAATAGAGAAAAAAATTAGATGCTGAATGTTTCTAATATTGGTTAATTTTAAATACAGAATTATAAAATCCTGTTATGAAAAAAACTTTGTTTCGATGAAAAACAATTTTGATGGAGAATTTGTACCAGTTATATTATAGTATCCTGGTTGACCAATTGTATGTATTATATCTATCTCTGATTGCATCAAATAACAAAGACTTTCTGATTGCTTGAACTAATTGAAGTTTACTCTCTTTTGTTTCCTGACTCATGTTTACAACAACAAACAGTATCTTCCTTCTTGAAGAAGATGCTCAGAATAAGAAATGATGGAAAATGATGTCACAGTAGTAGTGAATGGAGCTAAAAGAATCTCATGAACTTGATCCTCTCTCATGAACTTGATCCTCTCTCATGAGTAGAAAATAGAAAATTCTGTTCACTTAAATAAAAAAAACAACTTTTATAGAAAATTCTGAAAGTTGTAGAACATATTTTCTAAGAAGCAAATGAAGTTATTTGCTTCTTTTAAGATTTAGATTTTAAAGAATTCTAATATCTTTTATCAGTTTAGTGTTTTTGTTAATTTATAAATGACTTTTATGGTTTGTTTTGTTTCTTTTAATTCATAAATGGTTTTTATAGTCAAAGTATTAACATTCTTTTCATTGTGTATTGGATGTAACAAGATTGCAAAATAAATTGGAGAAATAATGAAAAAAAAAATCACCTTATCATTTGTGGCTACACACATATAGATATATATCTCAATAAAAGTACATTCATTGGCATTTTCTAAGAAGCAATTTGTCCTGGTTATGAAATGAAATTGCATCTGATGTCAAGGCTATAATTGTAGATCTCTGTGGTAGGTTAAGTCACCCATTTATTGCCATTACTCCCAAAAACAAAAATAGTGAGTTCGATTCTCATTGGGTGCTCCATTCATACGGCCTTATGCCACATCTGAGCAAACCACTCCAAAAATAAGTACATAAATTTCATTGCTGTAGAATTTGGTAATAATAACTAATAATAAATATCAGTTTTGATTGTATAATGTCGCTTTAGAAATAAAATCCTAGTATGTTTGTGAATAAGAAAATAAAGGAAAATGTATCCCTAGTATGTTTGTTTTAGAAGAAAATTAACTTCTTATTAGAATATTCTTAGAGGTGTACTTATTTATGGACAAATATGGTAATATTTAATAATATCCATTTTAATCATATAATGTTCCACTAGGAATAATAAAATCTTGTTATCTTTGATTTAGAAGAATATTAACTTTTCTTTTAAATTAGGAGGGAGTTATAATTATTTATGGGTAATATTGTAGAGAGATTATCATGTTTTATTATTAATTGTTTTTTAAGAGTATTATTCCATTTGTAACAATGAGGGAATTTCATATTATTACAAATAGAATGATACTGTTAAAACCAATTAATGTTAATCTTCTTATATAAGCCAAGCATATTTATTGCCATTTTCTAGTTTATGACATTGATTAAAAAATATAGAAGACTGAATAAAGATAGAAAAAACTCAAAAAACAATTTTATTAGTCATTTGTTTTTGGTATCTTTGGTTTAAAAAAAGTTAGGTTTTTATTTTTAAAATTGTTTGGGGTGTACTTATTTATTGTTGATACTGTAATACTTTAATAATATCTGTTTTGATTGTATAATGTTTCACTAAAAATAATAAAATCCTGGTATCTTTGGTTTAGAAGAAAATAAACTTTTTATTTTCAAAATTTGTTAGAGGTGTACTTATTTATGGATGATACTGTAATTAATATTATCTGTTTTGATTGAAAAATGTTTCACCAAAAATAATAAAATGCTGGTATCTTTGGTTTAGAAGAAAAACTTTTTATAAAAAATAGTTGCGATGTACATATTCATAAGCAGTAGAATAATACTTAATAATATCTGCTTTGATTGTATGTTTTATGAGAAATAATAAATAAAATCTTCATATGTTTGGTTTTGAAGAAAATTTACTTTTCATTAAAAAAATAGGATGGATGTATTTGTACTCAATACTAAAAGGAGATTTTTATGTTTTATTATTGGTGGGTTTTAAAAAGTATTATTCCATTTGTAACAATGAGGATGCCTTCTGATGCAAACATATTTATTACCATTTTCTAGTTTAAGGCATTTAACATAAAAAATGTGGAGGTATAAAAAAATGATGTCACATGTTTCTTTAATCATAACTGAATTCCTTCTGTTTATGAATGCGTGGCCATTTTGTCTTTTTTTTTCATTTATACTCTTGAATTCTTTTGAACTGCTTAACAATATTGCATAGCAACACACACACACACACACACACACACACACACACACACACACACGCACACATACCTATATTGTATTGCTCAATCTTAGGCAATAAAAACAGATTTTGTTCTTGTTCAATTACTTATGATCAGTATTTTCTATATTTTTTATAAGCATTACCATATAGCAATTATTTTGGAGCACCTAGTGGTAGAGTGTTTGTCAATGGTCTGGGAGACCTGGGTTCAATCCCAGGTTGTGTCATACCAAAGACTTTAAAAATGGTACTTGATACCTCCTTGCTTAACACAATATAAGGTACGTATCAAGAGTAAAGTAGAGCAATTCAGGGACAGGAGTAGCACCTTCCCCTATACCTCTGTGTAGTAACTATTGAAAATGGAGCCTTCTTGTTGCCCTCGACTATGGTTGCCAACTTTACTTTTACTATTACACAGTATTGTCCATAAACAAGTACACACTTAACAATTTTTTTAATAAAAAAAGTCAATTTTCTTCAAAACCAAAGATATCTGGATTTCATTATTTCTAGTGGAGCATTATACAGTCCAACAGATATTAAATATTACCGTATCACCATTAATAAGTACACCTTGAATAATTTTTGAAAATATAAAGTTGATTTTCTTCTTAAACAAAGATACCATGATTTTATTATTTCTACTGGAGCATTATGCAATGAAAACGAGTATCATTAACTAACATTAAAATTGAATAAAGCTATATAAGAGGTTAACTTATTTTTGACTGTTACTTATATCTTTTGTTCACAGAGTTTCAATTCTGTAAAGTTTGGTAATAAATAATGCATAATAATATCCATTCCGACTGTATAATGTTCCACTGGAAGTAATAAAATTCTGGTATCTTTGCTTTAGAAGATAGTTAATTTTATAAAAATATTGTTTGGAATGAATTTATTTGTGGATGATAATGTAATCATCATCAAGTCATGTTTATAGCATGGATTCCCTTGACTCTCTCTTATCCCTATTAGTTATTGTCCTCACAGAGCTGTTTAATATAAGTTTTTGCTGGTCTGCCAACACTGGTGTATCCATGTGTAGGAGTCTGTTGGAGAATATCGCTTGAGTTGGTCCTTGCTTTTCCAGCAATACCCAGCATGTCTTGTTGATCTTACTCAAATGGGAGGTAAGTTGCCATATAGCAGCTATTTTATAGAGTGCTTCTTTCAGGATTTGTCCAAAATAGTACACGGCATCCTTCTTTAGTTCCCATCTAGCTTTTTCAAGCATTTTATGAAAGTCCTTGTAGTGCAACCATATAGTAGTACTGACATGGTTACGGCTTGGAATAATTTGCGTTTTATTTTGTCAGATCAGATTTCCGTATGATCAATAGCCTGATTATAACAGTCCATACCTTATCTATATGTATACTGACATCCCTTTATGTAGATGTGATATTGCAACTAACCTGTGTGAACTGGTCTGGTAATATCAGAAGCTTACCATTTAATGTAGTGTTGGCTCCATTTTGTTTAAAATACATGAACTCTGTTTTATCTGAGTTCACAGTGTCTCTTGCTGCCTGCTCCAGGCTATGTAGCAAAGGTTCAGCTTGGGCAGGTGTATTTGCATGAAGTGCTAGATCATCTGTGTAGTTTGCAGGATGTCATCTGTTTCTTGCCATTTTTTAATGTAAAACTATTTTTTTTTCAGTAGACCTATTGATGTTCATAGGCAGATTATAAAATATTTCACTTGAAATAAAATCCTAGTATCTTTGGTTTGGAAGAAAATTAACTTTTTATTAAAAAATGTTAGGGGTGTTTTTTATTGTTCATGCTGTATAAAGCATTTAACTTAGATGAATGGTGTAAAAATATCTAAAATTAGCTGAGCTTGAGAATTTACATCTGTAGAATTATATAATGATTATTTTTTAGTGATTTTATGTGTGTGTGTAAAAATGATTTTTAAATCTTAATTTACTTTTATTTTTATTTTAGAAACCTTCCGAAATATTGCTGAGGCCGGTCCAAATGATATCCTGAAATTACATAACCAAAAAGGATTCTTCCTTCAGATTTCTGCTAATATTCCTGTAAATACACCAGATGATCGGTACCAACTTGAAGTTGTGGCTAAAGTATGGCGAGGTATGTAAACAAATGATTTATTATTAAATCTCTTTATATCAACACTTGCAAAATTTTATTGTTGTTTGTAGTAACTCAAAATCTGTCACCATTCAAAACCAAATTGAATAAAAATTTAAAGTGAGCAAGACCTTACCTTAAAACATATTCTTCTGGTCAACTCCCCAGGAAACAAAATGAAACAAAATTACACCAAATCAATTAACAATTTTAATTTCTATGTTGTGGGCATCTCAAAGAAATTTTGTGGTGACAAAAACCTGATGAAGATATGAGTTCTCATCAGAAAAAAGAAAGAGTCACAGAAAAATACCACTCAGTTTATTATCACTGATGCAACCTCATTCTGGTCTCAAAAACGGGGAGACATGAAATGACATTCTTAAGTTGATGAAAGATCTGTTGTTTCATAAATGATAGCCAACCCACAATGGGCAAGGGAAGTGGTTTCACCAGCCCTGAAATTTAGGTTGCTACTAGTTGTTCTGCCAGTAACTCATTAACTACCTGACTCTTTTTAAAAATCTTCAACTCTTGTGTATGAGTTTTTTTTTTGTACCTGCTGTGAGAGTTCTTGTGATTGACCCTTTCATATTGCTCATACAGCCAGGCATCAGGCTCACCAGTGGTGGGAGGCAGCCACTGCATTACAAAATTGAAGTACTTTAAGAGGAGTGAGACCTTACTTTAAAAGATAGTGTTCTGACCCCCCCACCAAAAAAAACAAAAACAAATAATTAAAAAATGGAAAAAGAAACTTACAAAATAATGCTTGTGACAAATCTGATTGTTGGCAATTCAGTCTCACTGGTCATCAATCAATATTTACTTTTTAAAAATAAGTTGGCTGCCAGTGTTGGTAAAAACTGCAGGAGTCACTGGTCAGGTCCACAAGGGAAAAGAATATATTATATAGCTGTTTTTATTAATGACTCTTGTAGCTTCACTTGGACCAGTTTTTCACACTGTTAGCAGGATTTAGAATGCACTAGCAATAGCCCCTGCAGAAGAGTTAGACTGGCCCAAAAATGGGTATCCTGGGTGTGACACTAAACTGCTTCTGATGGTGAGGCTCCAGATCTTGAGAGTATAGAATATCCCTTCATTGCTATTACTCCCAGGTCTACTCTGACCTGGAGTTGTTGTATGTGTTAGAGTTCTATCTATGCATCAAATAAATCTGTTTAAAAATTTTTAGTATTTGACTGGACTGTATGTCAATGCATAATGAATATTATTCTTTAACCTTTAGGCATAAGTAAAATGTATTGTTAGCGACCTTAGTTGAGGGTGACCTGAAGGCTCCCTTTTCAATAGCTACTACACCAAGGTGTAGAGAAGGGCGCTACTCCTTTACCCTCGACCCTTACCTTATAATGTTGTGTTAAACAAGGGGGCATCAAGTACCATTTTTTGAGTCTTTGGTATGACTCGACCTGGGATTGAAACCCGTTCTCCAGACCATTGGCGAACACTCTACTCATTAGGCCAATGGAATAACCCTAAAAACAGTTAAGATCTAACAATCAGTCTGTTAATCAGACCAATGTAGGGATGGCATGTGCAACACTCAGCTTTTCACCCTAACTCAAGCTATACAGCAGTCATAGGAGAGAGAGGACACCTCACTAGCCAGCTCTTTTTCTGTCTATCAACTGCCTCTTATCAATAACTGGACTTGAACTGCCTCTACTGCTATAACTCTTCTGAATATGTGGCCTTTCAGCCTCTAGAATTTTTTTGTTTTGACCACCTAAGTGCTAATGAAATTAGGAAATTAAAATTCTTGTTTTTTAACCTATGACCTTTCTTGCTCCAAATAGGTTCAGTCTATGATGAAAATGAAAAAAAAAATCCTTTTATTCTATTTTGATACCTGGAAAACCTTCTCTTCCTAGTTTATTACCCATCTTTAAAAGCTTCTTTACCTCCCAAGGGTTTTTAGGTACCACTTAATACTATTGTACACATACTATATACTCATACACACACACACACACACACACACACACACACACACACACACATACATATATATATATATTGGCAGCATTTCTACATTAATAAAAATTTTGTTGAATATAATGGGCATGTACAAAGTGATGTAACTTTTGTATGTACATTACTACTTTGTAAGAAGAGCATCTGGGCCGTTGCAGTGTGTAGCGTTTACTTTTAAAATTGTTCTATACATCCTCTCCTGATGATGGTCCAAAGTCAGGTAGAAAGTACTTGGGGAAATAAACAATTATGGAAAATATATCTATCAATTCCCACCGAATACTGTAAAATCAATATGGCAATATAAAAGGATCAACAAGAAAATATGTAGACAGAAAATATTATATTCAACAAAATTTGTGTATATATATATATATATATATACACACACACTATATCTCTACATACACATACACATACAAATATGCTCATACCTACATGCATATGCATTATTGTACATAAATATGTGCATCTCTGGATAGAAGAGCTTATTGTGTCACACAGCATGTTATATACAATTGCTAAATTATAATTTTAAGATATAAAACTAACCTACTAAATTAACACCCAGTTGGTGGGGCTTAGAATACGCTGACTGCATCCTCTGCAGTGAGGGTAAGAACACTCCTAAAGTGTGTTCAAGGTATGACACTAAACTGCATGTGGTAGTGAGGCTCCAATTCTGGAACTCTGGGGAGTATAAAAGTACCTCTTTATTGCTATTACTCCTATTCCACTCAGACCTGGAGTGATAGTACCTCTCAGGGTCTTATCTATGAGTCATATCTATTTGAGATATATACATATATGTATAGAGTATATATATATGTATATATTTACCCAACCCCTCTATCATGAGCAGGATGTGATATAATGTCAATTTTTTAAAGTGGTGTACAGCTGTTTTGAATTTAAAGTTTTCCTTCTTTTATATTGGTTGCCTTACTAAGGCTAAAGAAATCAGTCTACTCTACTATTCAACCATAGCTAGAGGGAGAAGAGATGGATTCATGCCTTTCCCAAGGGTATTAGCATGAAGTGAAATGTAAACAGCCACATCCAGCATTTGAATTTGGATTGCCCATTCTTCTTCTTACAATGATATCCATTATGCTAAGCATGCTTCCTCTTGTTTGCAGAAATTCTTTCCTCATTCCCATTCAATGTCATATTATCAGATTATTCACATTTTACATCATTGAATTATCACTTTGTGACTGGAAAGTTGTAAGTACAACAAAGGATTATCTGATGTGGCTTCATTTTAATCTCTCATTCCTGCGATGTGACAGAAAACTGTCAAAGTCTGATGATGTTGTAAGATAGCACTGGCTTGCTCCAGGTTAGTGGTAATGATGCATTAGCTCTAAAACAATTCTTGACTCAAGAGTTATCATCTGATGAAAACTTTATTGGATGCACATCTTTTTTATTTGCAGCAGCATATGTATATAATATTGTAAGAAAAACAGCTTTAGATTTTCATTTGTTCATACAAAGTTTTCAGCCATGTTTTCTGACAAAATCTTTTATTCCTATAAATTCATAGCATTCAGTCCTCAGGCCATTTTAAAGAATATACCAACTACATTCCTTGCTGAGGAGTAAGAGACTCTTTGTAAAAAAAACAAAAAAAATTCAGTCTGACATTAAATCACATATTCCAAATTCCAACACCCTATTGATGGGACCTAGAATAGGTTGGCAGGATCCACTGCAGGGAGGTAAGATATTTTCCACCCTGAAAAATTGTGTCCTGAGTATGATACTAAACTGTGTTCAGTGATGAGGCTCCAGTTCTGGAGATCTGGGAAGTGTGGACTCACCTCTGTTGCTATTACTCCCAAGTCCACTCTGACCTGGAATGGTAGTATCTGTTTATGGTTTCATCTGTTGGTCAAATCTATCTGTTTGAGATATTGTTTAAAAGGATTTTGATCTTCATTAATGAATTAATAAATTAAGTCTTAAAGCATTGATATTTCATTTAAGTATGAAGTGTTTACTTGTTTAAAATGTTTGTGAACTTTATTAATACACTGGCTCTTAAGATATTGATGTTGAAACTAAGTATAAAATATTTACTCATTTGAAATAATTGAAGATACAATTTTGTGCTGTATATAATTGGATAACATAATTGTTATACTGACTTTTGCCTAAAATAACTCAACAAAGGTTGACATTCTATAAAAACTAACCAACCAACAATAATCAAGGTGTTTTTCCTGGTTTCCTATCATTTTTCAGTAAATTGCATGTTATTGCTGTGACTTGGTTTTTAAGTTTTAAGAAACTGGAAGTACCAGTTCTACCCCAATCTTAGTCTGCTGGAGGTAGAAGGCTGTACAATACACCAATTACATCTCTGCAAAGGGATAAGACTCCTTCACCAACAAGTGTCCTGCATATGACACTAAAGCATCTCAGCCTTGTCGCCTGGGTTTGTAGAATATACTGATTGCATCTCTGCAGTAGGGTAAGACCCCCTCCCCCCATGTCCTGTATATAACACTGGCAAGGCTTCAGCCTTGTAGATTTGGAGAATGCAGAATACCTCTTCATTGCCATTGTTCCTAAGTCCACTCTGACCTGGTGTAGTAGCACCTCATAGGGTCCTATCTATAGGTCAAATATAACAAACTGTGTGCAAGCAAATAACTAATGTTAAGTTATGATTGTTATATAGCAATACTAGAAACCATTTAACTGTGTGCAAAAAAGAGCTCGTTTGTTTAAAAATGTTATCTACAAAATGTTTTTATAAATCATTTATATTTAATATATATGTATAAAGAGGATTTGCCATTAAATAACCTACAATGGTTGGTATACCATAAAACTAAACCGGTTCTACCATTGTTATTTTGTCAATAAAATGGTGTTAGGACTTTCTCTCTCAAGCTAACATCTCACTGGAATCTTGTGTCAAGTTTATTACAATTACCTTCTGATCAAATTGTGATATACATCCTGAGTAAAGAATTGGTTTTTAGATTCAATGAACTAAATTCTATGAGTTGGTATGGATAACCAGTTTTCTGTAAGGAAAAAGGAGATATGAGTTTGAGTTACACACAAGAGCTTATCCTTTATTTTAATATCTGTTATTCACGGTTCCTCACTGTCACAGAAATTATGATCCAAGCAAGTTGTGATCAAAATGTTACTAAAATTTAAAAACTGAAAGAAAATAGTAGATAATTTGATAAGTCTAAAGATGTTTTCTCTTGTATGTTTTTAGATCGAATGCCTGAAGAAGTCTTAGAACAATGGGAAACCATTGAAAGAAGGTAAGGGTTTTTTTATTTAGTTTTTTTTTAAATGTTTTATTTAAGTGCCTCCATTCAAGGGTAGAATGTGATATATGGTCACTATGATATGACCCTCTACTAGCACAAATGTTTGCAATGGGGTGGGGGGTGTCTTTGTGGTGTAATGGTTAAATTGATGGACTGCAGAATTGTAGTAAACAAGTTCAAACTCCAGTCGTGCTATTATGTTCACTTTTGGACAAATACCCTTGGGAAAGGTATGAACCCCCTTATCCTCCTATCTATGTGGTGGTACTATTTAGTACCACCACTTTTCTTCTAGAAGAATGGATTTGGCATTATATAATCCAAGAAGGTTGATACACCATTAAACAAAGAAACACACAAATGTTAGCAAGAAACAATATTGCCTAATCTTTTTGACCAGTGTTATGAAGTTATCTAGCCCTCCTTTTTTTGTGTAATGAAAAGGTGCTGTCCTGGACCAAGCTCACCTCTTTTTTTTTTTATTGCATCCTGTCTGTAAATAAAATCTTGGTGTCCATTCCTGCTCAAAAATGCGAACAGCCCTGATGAAGTGGAACAGATACTGTGCTCTGATCCCAAACAGTAGGACAGGTAAATTAAGTTTAATCCATTAAAAAATCTTTTATACTATTTACTTGAATTATTACCAAATTCAACTTATCCATATTAGCAAAGAATACATTAGAATACACCAGCTGTGTCCTGTGCTCTCTCTCTCTCCAGTGAGGGGAGAGTTATCCTAAGTATGACATTAAACTGCATTTAATGGTATGGTTCCAGTTTTGGAGCTTAGGGATATTACTTTTAGGTCCACTCCAATCTAGAGTGGTAGTACCTGTTAGGGTTCCATTTATGAGTTGAATAGAGCTGTTTGAAAATTATTTGTATTAGTTAGGATTACTTGGAACCATTTAACTGTTTGTCAAAAATTATTATTATTAGTAGTAAATTGAAATAGCTAATTAAAACAGTATAATTGATTATCACTCTTGAATAAAATAGTTACTTGAAACAATACAATTGACTGAAAAATTAGTATTAGGTACAAATACTTGAAACTTTATAAGTGTGCAAGTTATAAGTATTAAGAATTTTTACTTGAAGCTACAAATGATTTTGAATCAAATTTAAGTTCCATTTTACTTTCACAGGTGTTTTTTTTAAACAATACCTAACTTGAGTCAAATAATGACTACTTTATTATTCTTTTTAAGTCTTTTGTTTTATTAACTGCTACTGACTTGACAAGACTTGCTTTTATGCATGTTTTTAAATTCATAATTTTAAAATGTTTTTGTTATTTGTAAAATCAAATCTATATTATAATGGTTTTTGCTGGGCTTACAAAAAAGGGGTTCAAAGAATTAAACTAAAAATATTTTTGAAATTTTCCTTTGGATTCTTTTTATATTGTATAGTGGAAATTTTTTCAATTCAGCCCTTGTTTGTATTTCATTTCAAGCCTCTGAGAAAGGCATGAAACCATCTTTTCTCCTTCTGGCTAAAGGTAAATAGGGCAGACTGGGCTCTAAGTGAAGGAAAACCTAATTCAAACAAACTGTAGGGACATAAGAAATAAGAGGGGTTGGGTAAATACATAAATTTGTCCTTCTGGATAATAATTTGCGGAGCCTTTTTTTGTTTTTTTAAGAAATATAAATTCTAGTAGTTTTTTTTTTTCAGTTTTCATAACTATTTTATTGAATAAAATTAATATGCTAACAAATAAGGTGTTATTATGGAAAATGGTGCAGTTTTTCCATAGAGGGTTTGTTGACATCATGTTCATCTGTTTTTGCTGTTATTGTCACTAATGCTCCTCTTGCTATAAAGTGTGTAATTACTTAGTTAAGTGAATTCCTTTGTAGGATAAATTTTCTAAATAGGATTGGTCAAGCAAACATTTTATATACATAGTTTATTTGCACTAAGTTTTTCATGATGAGGTGCGTTCGACAGCTTAAAAAAAAAAGATGGCGCTATCAGAGTGCCAACTTGAATAATTGATGTTTATCACAAACATTTTGTCCCTAAAAAAAATGTCTCGTATTCTATAACATCCTCAAATGAAATGACAGTTTAGTTCAATTTAATTTTTAAGATGATATATTATTTATTTTGAAGATTTTTTTTAGATTTAAAAAACAAGTTAGGATTTTTATTCATTACCATTATGTGACAGTGTTTTAAGATTAAAAATTTAATCCACTCCATTCACAACCACTTTGACTTATTTTATTGTTATATACTGTACCTATGGACATTAATGGGTATGTCCCATAAATACATTAGACACTATTGTAAGGGGTGTAATATGCTGATTAAGTAGTCACCATTAGCAATGGGTTACCTTCTCCATGCCGCTGGCGAGTATTGTATTTTGTTAATGTTATAAAGATTTCCATTCCTTTTCCAACCTCCTTTTTAGTTATTTATTATTCAGTAACCTTTCTTAGGTTACAACATTTATCATTATCAATCTTTTCTTATATAATTCTATTTACCTATTTTGATATTTTAGTTGCTTTTTATCATAATTTCACTTTATCTGTTTGAGTCATCATGGATTTGTATTATTGTCATTCATTTGAAGCTGATAATGACTATCCATGGGCAAAGAAGTTTATGTATCTGATGAAATTATTTTAGGTACAGAAATTTTTGAGTGAGTTATGATTAAAAGTATTACTGTAAGATTTTGTAAGGAATTCTTTTAAAAATAATTTTTTACAAATAAATATGCCTGGTTCCAAGTGCTCTGATAGTACTGATAAGTTTGATAAATCAAGAAATATAAAAAACACTTTTAACCTTATCAAAATTATGGAAATTAGTATATCATTTTTATCCTGGGCAATGCTGGGTTCTTCTGCTAGCAAGTAATAATTTTGTAAGGTCACTCAATTCATTATGACAAACTGTTGTACATTTGTAGCATCTTAAGAAGTTTTCAGAGACAGAAATGTTTGTGGATAACATCAGTGTTAGATCTTATAAAGGATTTTTTAAAAGTGTATCCAGACTCCAGCATTATGAGAGTAATAAAATGTTCATACAGGAAAATCTACTTTTTAATGCATTTCATAAAGTATCATAAAATGCATTAAAAAGTCCCATATGTGGGTCAAAGACATCTGTTTGGAATAATGTTCACAATGATTTTGAACTTTATTAATGCATTAACTCCATGTGTGATGATTGGTAACCTCAGCTCTTGTGATGTCCAGGCATTCACAGTTCCATCAACAGACACATAAGCTTCAAGTCTGATTTCACAGTGGCTAGCTAGGTCCTTAGCTGACCACTTTAACATTTTCTCCATTCACATTGAGGAGGTTGTGAAATTGCCTTATTGATCATTTCTAATCTGCATGGAGCGTGGTCATCTGAGATGTTTTCAATTTAACTTGTGAAGCTGGCTTAACCCACATCAGGTTAATGCCATCTCTCACACACACACACACACACACACACACACACACACACACACACACACACACACACACACACACACTGGAGTGGCTCTTAAAGTAACTATTTAACAATATATTGTTCTGAATGTAACACTAAACTGCATCTGGTGGTGAGGCTCCAGTTCTGAGCTCAGGGGAGTGTGAAGTCACCAATCAAACATTGATATTATAATTGGGTATGTGGTGTTTACAACAATTGTGAACTATATTTTTCCTGATCACTTCTAATATTGCTGGAATTTGATCATGAATAAAATCTTTCTGTTCATCCATTGTCTGTGGCCTATGTTTAAAGACTTTCAGATGTCCCCAGAGGAAGAGTATGAATTTACCCAACTACTCCACTATAGGGCAGGATGTGACACAAGGTCAATTTTTAAGTGGAGTACAGTTGGTTTGAAATCAGTTTTTCCTCTTCCTTGACTGATTGCTGTACCAAGACTAAAGACTCCAGTCTGCCTAACTGATTCATGCCTTTCCTAGGAGAAAAACTAGATGTGAAATGCAAACAGCCTTGTCCAGTATTTAAACTTGGCTCACAAGGTTCATTTGCTATGATGATAACCATTATGCCAGAAGAAGTAATCACAAGGGAATAAATCTGGTAAGTGAGCTCTTTATGGGATATTACCAGATAGTGAGATGAGGCACTTTGGAAGTTTTTATTACAAATGCATGATGTTCACCATTCCATGCCATGATGATATGACATAGCTGCTGCTACTTAAAAATCTACCTCCCACCTACTCATCACTACCAGTGCCTGTGTAGCAGCAATTTTAAATCCAGGAGATCGTGCTGCCTCACCCTGTATTATACATGTTATATTGCATCTTTATGAATTTTCATCAGAATTTGTTTTTTCTTTGTCTTAGGTTAGCAACTTTAGAAAATATGGTTATTTATCAAACAACGATGCCGAAATGTTTTGAAGAGCTTCTTACAAAGGTGAACAATGTGAAAAACAAAGTTGAGGTAAGACAAACTTATTTCCTCTTTAGTTTGAAATGGTTGCAATCCTTTTTTTTCCATCTTTATTCATGACTGTTCATTCTGTTTCTGAATTGTTTAATATGCTTTTGATATTGTGAAATCTGCCTAGTTCATCAATAATCCTAAAAATCAGAAAATAATTTTTCGTCTGTTACTAAAAGAAATTGTTCTCCTAACTGACTTCAGACCCCTGAATTCAAATCTGAAGTCAGTAGTTCACATTATGTTTTTAAGTTATAATCATTTAAGTGTTATATATGCAATATTTCTTCACAGGCTATATTATATAGTATACTGTCACACTGGAAAGCAACCTCAGTAAATACTTTTTTTACATCATATTTTTATATTCAGATCATATTCATCAATTTAAAATAAGTATTTCAATAAAAAAGTCTCTTATTAAGTAATGTGCTCTCAATATATTCAACTTAAGCTGTGACCAACAGCATTCAAAAGACATTTACACTTGTGCTTGTGTGAGGTGCTAGTCTTCTGCTGTAGAAACCAGCAGTAATCATGCATCACCCATTATATTTTGGTTGAAGCACCCTTGGTATCTCATTTTCATTACTGAAATATATTGGAACATTTCTCCATGCTCAACACTTATCTTGCTTAGATGAGGTGTAAAAAACTTGTGTAGTGAGAGAAAAAACTTACCTCCTGGATCAAAGTGCGTAAGACTATGCCTTGCATGTCAAGCAGTAAAAAATATGTTCACTTCCAAAGGCAGAAGTTATAGTGGGTCGATCTCGAGTCTCCCGAGAAGAAACATACCACACATATAAATTTCATATGCTGGAATTTGCATAAAAGAGCATGCCAGCAGCAGGAGTGGTTGTTGTTGTTCTTTGTGAACGACTTTTTGACTGACAGAGCAAATGAATTGACCAGAGGTATACTGAGGAAGGCCTGCTAGGCGCGTGTGTTGTTATTTTTAGTCAACTGAGGCTACCCAATTGTCTGAGGATAAGACAGTTGGAAAAACAAATCACAGAATCCATTTCCTTCCGTTGTACAATTGCTTTTGAGGAGGCATGCTATCCACCACCCACCTTTTATTACAACTTGAGATAAGGATGCAATACCATTTCATTTATTGTCACATTGTTGGCTTGTTGTTTATTAAATCAGCAACCTTTTCAGCTCTAAGACCCAAGAAAGGTCTGTACAATTAATATAAATCCTATGCCACAAGATTAAATGGATTCAGTTTGCCTCTGAATTTGCTATCAGACATCAATTCTTTGATCTTGTGTCCAATGAAAATGCTTGTTTTCAGTTTCGTGCTACTTTTCTCTCTGCTAAATCTTATTTTTAGGTCTTTAAATCTATAATGATCATATCATAGCTATTACGGACTTCTTAATGAGGTCAAGTTTTATATAAAGGGGTGGACAGGAAATCATTTATTGGTCAATCAGTTGTTTATGTTGTACATTTTACAAAATCCTGATGTCCTAGAACAATTCTAAACACAATTCAGAATTAGCTCATTGGATTTAGACAAAAACAAGTTTTTGCTTTGGTAGTAAAAACTTTATTGATTGGTGTAATTCGTAGCCATTATTATTAGTACCCTTCATCTTCCAAATTCTTTTTTTTTGTCTTAACTGATGTGAATTGTCCCTTTTACAACTATGAAGAACAACATGAATCAAAAACAAGAATAAAGAATTAGCTCCTAGAGAGATTTGAACTTGCATTCCTTTCTTTGTCAATGAGGCCTATGATAAAACATGGAATTGGCAAGATGAAGGATAATACTGGCCTAAATTAACGATAATATATATTCTCTTAACACTAGTAGCATGGAAAACAATTTTCATCCAAACTCGGTGATCACTTTTATGACAGTGAGGAATAATGTGAATCAAAAGAATAAAGACTAAGCTCTTGGTGAGATTCAAACTCACACCCTTTTTTTCATTGGAGAAGCTGTTGGAATAGGGAACATAATTTTTATCTCGAAATTTATGTATACATACATATATAGTTAGAATAGCATAGACAAAGAGTAACTGGGGTTTGGGGGCTGTCAGTTACTTGGTCTGATGATCACATAGGCAAAAAATGATTGTCACCAAGCAGCATTAACTCTTTATCTACATTATTCTAACTTAGATTTACATATGCTCTCTCACTGATATTGAGCACTCTTTATTTAAAATATAGCAAACTAGATTATTTATCTATATGTATGATAAAAAATATAATATTGATATAGTAAGAAATAAGATATATATATATATATATATATATATATATACTCTTAATACTAATTGTATTTAAAACAATAAAAATATGGCACTGACCAATTGTAGACAGGAATATTGAGGGTTTTTTTAGTGTTGTGTTATGCAATGACTTCCCTTCACCATCACCTACTGAACAATAATATATGAATTTGACTGACAGGTAGGGTTAAAGGCTATTTTTGATTGAAGCAAATGATGAGAAAGTTTGTGTTTTGAGTTAGGGTGTTGGATTTCTGTTGTGCTGCTTGATGTATGTGTATTTTTGAGTTTAATCTTTTTGAAGCCCCTTTTTCCTTAGTAAATGAAGAAATTTTCCTCCTATCTGTGTAAGACAGTTTGGAAATTCACAGAGAATGGCTCACCTGAATTATTAACTTAATGTTTATTAAAACATGGTAACCAAACTGTAACATGTTTGTCCATTTTTTTGTCATCTCTTTGATAACTTTGTGAGAAAATCAACAACATTACAACATTCAGACTTTTATGTTTAAATGAAGTTTTGTTAAAGCTAAAATGGTTTATGTAATATTGATATATTTTACCTAATTGTAAAAACCTTCTCTTCTGTCAAACTTTCATGACAGATCTCATCAAGACCTTTTTTTTTTTTACAAATCCTGCAAATCTTTTTAATGAACCTTTTGCATTTATAGGAACTTTGTTGTTGTAAACTAATTTTTAAAATTTGAACAAAAATTAACTTAATTTTTGTTTTTTAAATATTTTATTTATTTTAATTTTCATCTCTGTGTTTTTTCATTTCTTTCCCCTTTTTCAGGGTATTGCCTATCTCAGTTGGTTAGGACTCTATAAAGATTTACCAAATTCAAAGACAATTGTTCCACTTTGGGATAAATACAAAATGAAGGATGAAAAGCTAAAACAACAACAATATGTAATTGATAAATACAGAAGAATTTCGTAAGTAGTTATTTTTTTCTTTTTACTAGAAGAATGTGCTTATTGAGATAGTGCTGTATAAAACTTCCGTAACTTTTTGTTCATCTGTGTCCTACATAAATGTGTTGTCAGAACTGCTGCTTCTTCCTGTTTCAAACAAGTTTTTATGATCCCCGCCCCTCTGAATGGAAAAACTTATTTTGCTATTTTGCTTTAAAAACCACTAAACCAAAAAAAAAAAAAAAGCAAAAATGTATGTTTTTTTTGTTTTTTTTAAATAATAATCCAAAGTATATCAATAGGTAACACCCTAGATATAGAAACCAATTCTTTACATAATTTCAAATGAATATCAGAAGAAATTTTTATGAAAGGTTTTTGAACAAATTCATAATTTTCTCTAATGATGGAAAATAAAGATTAAATTCCTACTGCAGCAGAAGTGGAGGCGCTTGTGGTGTAATGGTTATCATTGTTAGAAATGGATCTGAGGAGCCAAGTTCAAATCATTGATGAGGTTGTTGGTACTAATGCCCTTGAGAAAGGCATGAATCGATCTCTTTTTTCCCTAGCTATGGGTAAATAGTTGGGCAGACTGAGTTCTTTTGTCTTGGTAAACAGCTGGCCCAGAAGGAAAACTTTGAATTTAAACTCTGCTTAAAAAATGACCTTATACTGCATTCTACCTGTAGTGGAGGGTTGGGTAAATACATACTACAACAGAAGTCATTCATTTGATGCTGGTTTTGCATATATATTTTCTCATTATGTACAGTTACATCTTGTTGTGCACCATTGTATGTATAGTTTAAAAAAGTAATGTTCTAAATGTCACTGGGATTAAGTAACAATCTCTTTTGTCACTTCTTCATTTCTTGGCCAACTTTGTAAGAAAACCAACATTACAGTTGTTTAGACTTCCATATTTAAATGAAAATGCTTTAAATAAAATTTTTGTGAAAGCCAAAATGTTTTATGTTATATCAATATATTTTTTGTCAAACTATGTTATCTTTTATTGATCCTAGCTTTTCTGAAGGTTTTTGAAGCTTATCTGATGCTCTACATATGGTATCACTAAAGAGTCAAAGACTATTCACATAGCCACCAATTTAAAAATTCAAATAAATTATATATATTGTATATGTTTCAATCTGAAAAATAATCTTGATATCAATATTAGAAAAAAAAAATTTTTTTTAAATACTTGGGTGAGTCAAAAGTTTTGCAATATTCTAATATGTGTTTTCTGGTATGTTATCATGTGACTAAAGCACTTCAAGCCCTAGACGTTAACTGCTGGGATTGGTAGTTGGTGTGCTGACACATGCATTGCTTTACTTCATGTGTGATTTAAAACCCACACAGATGAATGTGCAACATAGTCTAATTTGGGAACTCATGCTTTACCATTTTAAACTGATCATAATGCCAAGGAAGCAACCAAAAACATTTGTTGTGTGAAAGTTGGAGGCGCAGGTGATCATAATACAGTAACCAGATGATTCAAGAAATTTCACAGCAACAAGTTATATACTAATAATAAAAAAAGTTGCTAAAAATCATCTGGGGAAAAATCTGGAAAAAATTTTTGACTTAATCTGGTTGCTTGAAATATAGCAAAACGTTTGACTCACCCTAATAACTCAGGAAAATAAGTTAGGCATATATCTGCTGAGATTTAACAAATTTTTGTACATAACAATGAATTATTAAATTACCCATTATTGTTCTGGCACATTCTGTCAATTTCTGCATTTGATTTTTATCTTATTAATAACTGCAGTTACTCTACTTCCTAGGAGAAGCACATTCAGCATAATGGTTATCAGTAGTGAAAAATAAAGAATAAACAATTAATGTTTATATGTAATATATGAAAATAGTGAATAAAGAATTCAGCAATGATTAGACAAGAAATTGTATCAAGTTATTTATATAACATGAAGATACAAATTGCCAAAAATCATTAGTGAAATTTAGAAAAATACTTTTGATTCAACCTGGTAACTTGAAATATTGCAAAACCTTTGACTCATTGTTGTATATATATATATATATATATATATATATATATATATATATATATATATATGTGTGTGTGTGTGTGTGTGTGTGTGTGTGTGTATATGCTGGGTGTCTGCAAAAATACAGTTTCTTAGAGAAACCCTGGAAGTTTATTGCTTTAACTTACAATCATCTCACCACAGAAAATCAAACACTATGAATTCATCTTCATCTTTCTAATGTTCCAGAATTCTTTAACTGAAATCACATGTGATTTTTTCTGATCATTTAAGCCAATATATATATATATATATATATATATATATATATATATATATATATATATATATATATATATAGTTGCTATTGCGTGATTCATTGTATAGCACAGATTGACAAACGTACCTTGCATGGTGTTTTTTTTTGTAAACAATCAAGATACTATATAATTTGTAGTCTTGTTAATACAGTAGATAAGATAATTTTTTTTCCTTTCAAAAGTATAGAAGAAAAGAGATGTTCATTACTATGACGAGAAAAATATGTTTATTAGAATAAAGAAACTGATGACAATATACACAGACACAGCTAGTAGTTTCAATTTCGCTTAAAATAAAGATTATTTGTTGAAAATGTATTCAAATAAACAAATTTTAGTTACAGAATGTAATATATGCAACATTCATTAAAGAAATAGACATCTGTTAGTGAAAAAACAAATTAAAACACGCCGTTTAACCAACATTTATCATAGCGATGATGATGACGTCGGCGACGGCTCTAATCTGCTATCCCCTCACTCTCTCTCTCTCTCTATCTCTCTCTATCTCTCTCGGTCCCTCTCCCTCTTCCCAATACACCTATCAGCAGTCTGTGCTAAGATTTTTGAGCACAGTGTAAGGGTTGCTCTTGCTATTGGCTACAGCCAAAAGCGTATTTCTCTAACATTACTGTTATTATAAGGGTCTAGTGCCTGGCATGGATCGGGCGTTCAACATTATAGCCGATTTTATGGGATGTTCAATGAATCTGACGGTGGCCGGACAAAGACCATCCATTCAAAACAGGATCGTTGTATTATTCCCAGATATATTTATGAACTTTTGGCTACTTAGTTATCGAAACTTGAATAGATACGTAATTTAATTGAGATCAGACTAAGTATGTTTGCTTGAAATTAATGGATGATTTTTAATCCATTTTGAATAACATTGACTGAGTTATTGGTCATGCCGGGCACAAGTAGCACTAGTCCCGTCTCCGCCCCTGATATATATATATATATATATATATATATATATATATATATAGCCGGCCCATTGGTCTAGTGGGTAGAGTGTTTGCTAATGGCCCCGGAGACCGAGGTTCAATCCAAGGTTAAGTCATACCAAAGACTCAAAAAATGGTACTTGATGCCGTCTTGCTTAACACTCAGCATTATAAGGTATGTATCAAGGGTAAAGTGGAGCAATCCAGGGAAAGAAGTCGTGCCCTCCCTTACACCTTGGTGTAGTAGTTATTGAAAAGGGATCCTTCAAGTTACTCTTGACTACAGTCGTTAAGTTTACTTTTTTACATACACTTACACAAATGGCCATACTTGCAACTATGCACCTGTATACTAGTGCACCTATTTGCACCCAAGAGTGGAAGAGCATCTACTGTCAAACAGTCAGGTAGGTAGGTCTAAAATTGTGGATTCCAAGGCCCATACTCAGTGCCATAGAGGCAAGTCTGGCAAGTAGCACTTGAAAGTATCAGGCAAGCTTGACATCTCATAGTCTAGTGTGGTTCATCACCTTCACAACCTTGGCAAAAGCACCTGGAACTGCTGAATCATGGCTCATATTACTATAATACTGCAAACTTTTGATTCACCCTAGTAAAAATAACATTCTCTCACTTGTCCCCTTTTTTACATTATTTTCTGTTTCCTCCCTCCTTCTCTCTCTCTCTCTCTCTCTCAACCTTACTCTTTCTACCTCTCAATCTATTTCCTCTTCAATTACTCACTTTTTATTATTATTATTATCTCCAAATCAACTGCTTTTTCTTGCCTCAAATACATTTCTTATTTATATCTTCTAATTTGCCAAATTTCCTTCTATACTGCTAAGGTTCTTGCATTTTTGGCTTCATTTCAAACCAATTTTCAGTTATTGTTGACTTGGAAAAGATTTCATCTGTACTTGGAGATTAAGCTCAGACGGGTTTTCAGGTGGGATCTATCTCTCACCCTCAATATCTTACTGGCTCCCTTACTGTAAAAAGGTGTCCATCTCAGTGTTTACTCACCCTTTTGGTAATTGTCACTAAAAACAGATGGGTCTCACTGATTGCTCCATTCATTCTGCCTTGTGCCACATCTATGCAAAAAGCTTAGTAAATTACTACTCAAAACAGATGGATTTCTCCATCCTTATATGCACTTAGACCTTCTCTGTCTAAGTCAGGTGTTGAACTACTGAATGGGAATTAATTTCATCTTAACAGTCAACTAGTTTAGAATAAGCTAATACTACCCATCTACGTCTGTAAAACTATAAAATTGACTATGTATTTTAAATATTTATTCAGTTTTAGGGGTTTCAACTCTGAATGAATCAGATGCGATATTCTGTACACTATGTTCAGTGAAAACATGGCAGTACACTGAAGTAAATAAATGATAAATGCAAATAATTATTCTAAACTTTTATAAAAGTGACTTTGTTTTTTATTTTAAATTATGACCATCTTACAACCTGTATGTAATATGGGTAAGTACTTCTGCTTTGACCCTTTTAACTACAAATCTTAAACTTTAATAAAAGTGACTCTATGTCCTTTATTTTTAATAATACCTATGTTACAACCCTTATGTAATATGGATAAGTTCTTTCAACCACTATGTGATATGGGTAAGTACTACTAGCATATATATAATCACAAAATCTGTCTCTCTTCATTGAACCATAGTTACAAATCTAGCCATGTTACCATGGTTACAAAAATCTGTTTAAAATGAATTGCTGTGACAACTTTTGAAATAAGTTTTGAAGTTTCCCTTTTCATTCCCCAAACACCCCTGCTGTCTGCTGATCATAGCACATTTTCCCCACTCAAATTTTACTACCACTAGGCATTTCTTTTCTTTTAATGTGTATGCTTACATATGATATTACCTGTAAATAAGTAGCCATTTGCCAGACTAAGTTTTATAAATACTGTACTGCCTACAAATAAGGACATCGCTACTAGTTTTTTTTTCTTTACAGTTTTCTTTTACATAAAACATCTCAGGATTTTATTTCTTGCTGAATATTTCCTAATCAATAATGGGTATTATTTGATAGTATTCATTTTTGAGGAAATGGATAGAATAGTACCATTTACTGAGTTCCTCTTAAAGTGCTCTTTTATATTTCATCTATTGTAAATAAAAACATTTTTCTTCTTTGGTATCATTTAACTCTACAACATTGAGATTGTATCCCAAAATAAAATTGCACAAATATATTTTGGGTTGTACTTATTTTTAGACTGCCATTTATTTCTATTTTTAGTTACAGAGCTTCAATGCTTTTGAGTTTGGTAAAAAGTATTACATAATAATATCTGTTTTGATTGTATATTGTTCCACTTGAATAACAAATTCCTGGTGTCATTGGTTTCAGAGAAAAATTAACTTTTTCTACCAAATTGTTTGGAGTATACTTCTTTATATGCAATGTCATAATGGTTAAACAATCAGCCCAACTATTTTGCCCTTATTTGCTGAGGGAAGAATGGATTCATGCCTTTCTCAATGATATTAACATGAAGTGAAATGCAAACTACTTTGTTCAGGATCTAAATTTGGGTCATCAAGTCGATTTGCTTATGATGATAACCATTACTCCTCATCCATTTATATATATATGTATGTATGTATATATATATATATAAATTTGCGCTGGTTTCCTCGTGGCTGAGTGATAGAATCTTGGATTGGCGTTATAGTCAGCCAGGTTTCGATCCCAGCTTCTGGAATCTAGCCTGTCTAGCCACACTGAAGAGTTCTGATAGAACGAAACAGTTTGTCTGTGGATGACTATATATATATATATATATATATATATATATATGTGGTGCATTCAATAAGTTTCCAGACTTTTTTTGTACAGGCATTTAAAATTGTCGTAGACTCTTAAAAATTCAGTATGTTATTGCTATACATCTTCTGAGATGACTGACCAATTTTTATGATTTCAGTTTCAAATGAAAAGCTACAGCAGCATTTGGAATACACCCTACTAAAGCCTGATTGTCACAGCTGGTGAATTTCAAAAATGCAATCTGGACTTTAGAAGAATGATATGCAATAAAATTCTGTTTTAAACTTGGAAAAAATGCCATGCGATGAAAGCTGGATCTACTGCTATGACCCAGAGACCAAGAGACAGAATTCCCAGTGGAAGCATGCTGGCTCTCCTAGACCCAAGAAGGCCAGACAGAGCAAATCCAACCACAAACTTTTGATGATCCCTTTTTTGACTGCACTGACATGATCTACATGCACTGGGTTCCCACTGGACAGACAGTCAGCAAGGAATACTATGTTGAGGTTTTAAGGGAGTTCAGGAAGAGATTCCTAGGGAAGAGGCCAGCGCTCTTCAAATCGGGTCAGTGGCATTTCCACCAGGACAATGCAACAGTCCACAACTCCATCCTTGTCACAAACTATTTGACCAAGATGGGCATCAAGACAGTTCGTCAACCTCCCTAGAGTCCAGACCTTGCTCCCTGTGACTTTTGGTTATTCCCTAAGCTCAGAGGCTGTCGTTATGAGACAATTGAGGAGATGAAAGAGGCTGTGATGAAGGTCATTGACACGCTCACACAAGAGGACTTCCATGGGGCCTTCCAGAAGTTGTTGGAATGGTACAACAAGTGCATTGCAGCTGGAGGAGATTACTTCGAAGGGGACTGGAGTTTCATGTGTGTACTATCAATAAAAGTGCCCATACGAAAAAAAGTCTGGAAACTTATTTAATGATCCTCGTATATATATATATATATATATATATATATTCCTTGTGTGTGGTTTTATATCTATGTAACTTAGCTTTATACTTGTGCCTTGTGCAGTATAAATACATTAATCTAGTATATATTGATATATTTGTTGGTTTGTTTTACTGCATGTGAACCTTTGCTGGGTTAATTAATGCCAAAACCAGTCTTTTATTTTCTTTTAAAGCAATTATATAGTTTTGTGTAACTAGCAGTAATAATCCTTTATGAACGATTATAACTTCAAGTAACTATTCCTAACTTAATCCTAATAATTTGAACTCAATTATATGATTTCAAGTATTCCTATCTATTACTAGTAATTTTCATATTTGACTAAAAGATGGACTCAATTCTGGGTCAGAGTGGACCTAGGAGTAATGGCAATGAAGTGGTAACTCTATACTTGCCTAAGCTGCAGAATTGGAGCCTCACCACCGGATGCAGTTTAATGTTATATCCAGACCTCACCATCGTTTTTTTTTTTTTTTGTAGAGTGACCATGTTATTCCTCTGCTTAGGATGCAGTTGACATTCTCTTGGTCCACTGATTAGACATATACAGTTCTGCTGAAGTAACAAACTTATATCATGATTTGGAAGTTAAAAATTACCAATTAGGTGTCGTGCTATGTGAAATTTATTTTTTCTCTTATGGCTTAAGCGAGGGTTCTCTATGAAAGGAGTTTTCCATCAATAAAAAGCTATGGGCTACAATGTTGCTGTAAGATGTAAAAAATTGTACAGAATTTAGATTTCCAGATTTTAAAAGAAAAAGTTAGATTATTTATGCTATGAAAATTATTCTCATAAATTATATCTTTAAATAGAGCATACATCATAAGTTCTAAAAAAGCCAAACCTTTTTCAGTCCTCCTTTCTTTTTCTTTTTTTTAGAATTGATGATGTATGTTCTACTTAAAGCTATTCTAAAATTTTGTCCATAGCATAGAATATATATATATATATATATAATGCAAAGCTCTTCAAACGAATTGAGCACTCTGATATCCGGTAAGGTATAAAATGTAAACAAACAAACGTTACTATTTAATACCTTATAATTCCCTAGCTGATGTGGTACACTTGTTGACTGAGTGGTCTGATACTAAATCTAACGTAAAGTTGGGCGGGTTTCGATCCCAGCTTTAAGTGTCCTACATATCTAGCCACACTGAAGAGTTGTGATACAACGAAACAGTCTGTTTGTGGATGACAATATATATATAAATTGAATCTAGAAGAATACTTTAATGTAAAAAAATTGGTTACTGCTCCAGAATATTCCCACGGAGGAAATATTTTCAGTAATGTACAAAAAAATTATATGGAAATATAATACTTACATTCACCATCTAGATAAGAGTAAATTTCAGTCATTATCTTAATTTTTTTTTCACTGAGTATTTGCATTTAAAAAAACATGTATTTCATTCCATACAATTCATCCACTCTTTCATATTTCTTTAGTCTTTTCCTTTTCCAACCACTAAAAAGATGGCAACTTATGGCCAATTGCCAATATATCACTGTTGAGACTAAAATATAACTGTTCAACAAAAAATAAACAAATTACTGAAACTTAGTTTTATCTGGATGGTGAATGTAAATATTACATTCCTATATAATCTTTTTGTACATTACTGCAGTTATTTTTTTCTGCAGGACATTCTGGACAAGTATCAATTTATCTTTTATAATAACAATTACTATTTAGAATTTGTGGCAAATTCACCTCGATTGAAAAAGCTTTTGTGTCCTATGCATGATCTGTCAGAGGAAAAAATTAATGTTTGATATTCTTCCCACTTCAAGTAAAGCTCAAAATATTGTAATTTTTTTTAATCCTCCATAACTGTCTCAACCAGTTGAAAATTTTGTTTCCTCAATAAAAGCTGTCACTTTTTTAATGGGTGGTAGTATATTCTTTTTATTTTGTAAGTGAAAATGAGGTCACTCTGTTTGGATTAGAAAGTTAGATTTTTGTCTGCTCTCTTTTTTTTTTTTTGCTTTATTTATTTGCTTTTTAGACTTTTGACTTTGGACTTTTGATTCTGGATTTTTTACTTCATTCTTTCTCTTTAGATTTGTGAATCTGGATTTGCAATACACACTTCTTTACTGACCTTATTGTTGGCACACTTATTAACTGACACACAACTGCTCAGTGTAAATATTTAAGTGATAACAAAGATTGTTAAATAAACAATATTTAAAAAAATGAAATAAGTACAATAAATTTTTGACATTTATTAGTCTCTCCAATGTCTGTAATCTAATTCTTTTACTTGGGGCATAGACAGTTATTTCAGGTAATGACTATATACTTCTATGGTTTAACATTACTAATTAGGTTTATAGTACACTAAAGCAAGTTTAGTAAATGACTAATAATTAGGTTTATAGCTAGAGATGTAAAATAACCAGAATTAATTATTGTTTAGTTAGTCCTAACAATCTGAAAAAATATGTTCCAGTAAAACATATCACATTACAAAATATTTCTTTTATAAAACTTAAATTTGTCACAGAACAATTTTAACTTCCTAACATAAAAATATCATTGGTAAATCTCTTTTTCTCTTATATTGATTTTTATTTTTTATAGTAATAATTGTAGTTTGGTATAAATTTTTAATTGTAAATATTGTTAAATGGGTCCCTGTGGCATAAGGGCTAAAGTGTTGGACTTTGACCTTGAAGTAAGTAAGTAAGTTCGAACACTATTTGTACTATTACATTCATATTTGGAATAATACCTTTGGGAAAGGTATTTGAAACCCCCTTATCCCACCAGCTAAGGGTTAAATAGTACCACTACTGTTCTTTTACAAGGATTGCTTTAGGATTAAATAACCCACAAAGGTTGATATGCTATTAAACATAGAAACAAAACCAAAGATTATCAAATAAATGTCATTTAGAAAAATGAAATAACTAGATTTCTTTTTCCTTAGATATTTGTCTGTTGGTGATCTAATTATTTTAAACCTAGCATAGACAGTTATTTTAATTAGTGAGTGTATATTTCTATGGTTGTTATGATATTACTTTCAGAAATGTCATTCATGGGAAGGGATTTTACACTGATAAATAAATTAACCCAATTGTGATTTCATGTTCTCAGTTTAAACTTGTGATGCATCTCTCAGCAACAATAAACATTGAATTTATTATTGAACAAGATATTTCATGTGTGATTCCATTCATAATCTTTTTTTCTTTTTGTTGGTCCATTTGGAATTCAAACTATCACCTTTTATTCTATACAAGTTAAAGGTTTAGTGTTTCTACTGAGCAGTCAAGTAGAAAAAAAAGTTATCTCAGTACTTGTTTAGAATTGGTGTCAGTTCAGGAATGTGAAAAAATATACACATCAAAGTGTGATGTCACTGAGCGTTGTGTACAATATGGGACACTGCTTTAGTTTTAAGTTAATGGACCTAACTTCAATGCTAACCTTGAACTCAAAACAAAAAAAAACCCACTAAAAATACATTCTACTTTATGAAATTGTCCTATACTTAAAAAAACAAAGCTAACTGTCTTTATTTTGTTTTTAATGTCTGTTCTTTTGATTTCATTTAAGTCCAAAAATAGGTTTCCATATTGTACACAATGCTGTATGATGTCATACTTTGTTGTGTACATTTCTTTACATTCCTGAACAGACTATGTACACTAATTCTAAACAAGTTTCAGAAAAACTATTCTGTGTATGGTTTTTGTTGTTTAGTTTGGAAGAGGAATTAAAGATTCATTTTAAAAGTACAAGCATAAAACTTACCTTCCCAACTAAATTTTTTAGTTATTATAAATTTATCTGTCACATTGATTTCTCAGTAGTTCTTCAAGTCAAACATATGAAATAATTATATGGCAATTATCATTTAGTTATGATAAATAATCTGAACAAAATAAAATTGTTAAAATTGATAAATCTTTATTTATCTAAATTTCTGTGATGAAGCTTGATAATTATTATTACTTAGAATATTCAGACTATTGCCTTCATCTTTATTGTTATAATTACAACATTTTGGCCAATATATCCTTCAGCCTTCTTCAGGTATTTCATATCGAACTTGGGAGTCTACACAGAATCTTGAACTGAACCCTTTATTTGAACCTTGGGGGTAGACTGTTCCAATTCTGTTAACCATGAGCAGGTACAAGTGTTAAGTTATAGTAAGTATTCCTCGTTAGTCTTACCTGTTGTTGGGATTGAACCTGCAACCTTGAGATGATTTCACTCAGAAGCACCTACCGACCAAACACCTTATCTACTTGCTGGACAGTTTGATAAATCTTTGTCACTCGCTTTAATTTTTAAAAAAATTCTTTACCAGACTGTAAAATTTTTTCTCACGACAATATTAAATTCATATAATATAAAAACATATAAGACACTATAAAGTACACATTATTTAAAAAAAATTATACAATTTATTTTAATTTTATTTTATTTACATTTGTCTGTTAGTCACCCAGTGTTTATCATTGAAGTCATGACCCCTTTACCTGGTCACCTTTTTTGGTTGGGGGATGTTACCACTCTGCAGAGAATGCAGTTGGCATATCCTAAGCCATAGAAAATGAATTTAAAATATATGATGTGGTAAAAAAAAGTTCTAAGGCTGTTCTTGTTGCAAATAAATTGTGAGATAGTTATGTTCATACAGTACGAAATGAATAGTAATTGTCATGAGTCAGCATGTCATGTATCTTCATGTTTTAAATGTTTGGACACTTTTTTGCAACTATGTTCACGTGTTCATTTATTACTTCAGGTCTGGATGGACAGTTGAAAAAGTACAAATTTTTGTGCTGCACCAGCATGGTCAATGAACCACACCCATCCTATTAACCAACTTCATTTCTCTATGACCTTTTCCTTTTCTCCAAGATGAAGTCAAAGCTGAAGGATACATACAAAAATTACTGTAAGATCCAACCGTCATAGGACACCATCAATGTTAGAGTAAAGAATTCATCTAGAATGAAACTGATACACTAATGACCAGCATATTCCTAGAGAAAGTTACCATCTTAGAATACACTAGAAACAGTTACACATGAGGCAAATAATATATGAAGGACAAAACCCAAAGCTCTTTAACAATCGCTGGAGGTGATGCAGGAAATGCTGATAAACACTAATGTTGGATTCAGGCTGAGAAATAATCAGTCTTGGCTGAGTTCCTTTTGAGAGGGGGTTATGTTGTTGAAAAGACCCAACTCCCCAATGAACTAAATACATCATTGATGAAGCATCTGACTGCATCTTAGAGATGTATTTTGCCTCCCCTGCCAAAAAAAAGTGTGAATCTCATATGGTGCTTGACATGCTTAAAGGGCAGGAGTCTCAAGGATCATTCCAAGCATGGCAGAAGAGCTAGGAGTGGTGTTTCACTTCAAAAAGAGTGATGGTTAAATTTAATCAAAGTATGCATGAAGCTTTTTCATTTAAAAAGTCTCAGAAAATTTAGATTGCACCGTGTACTCAACCCATAACATTATAATTTGAGTCATGCCTGTTATTTTTATCTTATTTTATTTTTTTTATTCTGCACATGTCTGTTGGTTATTATCTAAAAGAAAAATTTTTATCTCTTTTAGGTTCTATACTACTCTGCTGACCAGCATTTGAGCACTTTTTGATTTAACAAATGTTTTTTAAACAATTTCTTTATTCTTCCCATCTGTTCACTATATATATGAGGATCATTAAACAAGTTTCCAGACTTTTTTTGTATGGGCACCTTTATTGATAGTACACACATGAAACTCTAGTCCCCTTCGAAGTAATTTCCCCCGGCTGCAATGCACTTGTTGTACCATTCCAACAACTTCTGGAAGGCCCCATGGAAGTCCTTTTGTGTGAGCATGTCAATGACCTTCATCACAGCCTCTTTCATCTCCTCAATTGTCTCATAACGACAGCCTCTGAGCTTAGGGAATAACCAAAAGTCACAGGGAGCAAGGTCTGGACTATAAGGAGGGTGAGGAACTGTCTTGATGCCCATCTTGGTCAAATAGTCTGTGACAAGGATGGAGTTGTGGACTGTTGCATATGGTGGAAATGCCACTGACCCGATTTGAAGAGCGCTGGCCTCTTCCCTAGGAATCTCTTCTTGAACTCCCTTAAAACCTCAACATAGTAACCCCTAACCCTAACCGTTTGGCCAATCAACTCTGGTGTATTGACTTCCTTACTCCTCCCACACCTCTCATCATCCCTCACAGACTCCCTGGCTTCCTTGAATCTCTTATGCCACTCAAAGATGGTCGAAAAGCAGTCTGAAGCATTCCATATGTTTCTGCAGTATTTTTTCCAAGTTTAAAACAGAATTTTATTGCATTTTGTTCTTCTAAAGTGTCCTCACATCCAAATTGCATTTTTGAAATTCCCCCGCTGTAACAATCAGGCTTTAGTAGGGTGTATTCCAATTCCTGTTGTAGCTGTTCATTTGAACCTGAAACCATAAAAATTGGCCAGTCATCTCATAAGATGTATAGCAATAACATACAAGAGTCTATGACAATTTTAAATGCCTGTACAAAAAAAGTCTGGAAACTTATTGAAAGCACCATATATATATATATATATATATATATATTCAAAAGATGTATCTATTTATATATGGATAATACGCCAATGTTTGATATTTTTTAAAACCATTTTCAGGATGATGTTATTATGTCATCATCATCATCATATCGTGCTGGCAGCACGGATATCCCTGACCCTCTCTCGCCACTCCTCCCTATCGTTCATCGCCCTAGGCAGGTCTTCAGGACAACAACCTGTATCCTCACATAGCTGCTGAATGTACGTTCGTGCTGGTCGTCCTGCTTTTGCGCGGCCATGTGTGGGGATCCATAAGAGTACATCTCTTATGAGTTCATCTCTGCTTCTCCATGTTATTATGTAATGATATCTAATCCTTAAGATTATTTTTCTAATGAAAAAATAAAAAAATTCTTAGTGTTCTATCATCATTAATCGTCTTCTATTTCAAGATGTATGTGATGTAATTAGTGTTCAAAAATTTCATTTTTATTTTATTTCTTTTCCATATATTTGTTTGTTTATTTTTTCTAATTTTTTCTCTTAAAAAAAAAGTTAATGTATCTACTGTAAATTTAAAAAAGGTTTTTTTAGAATTCTATATAAGAATTCAGAAATTATATAGAATTTTTTCAAAAATGATGTCTGTGTGGAGTTGGGAAAAACTTTTTGAATTTCTATTTTTATAAATTTTTATTTTTGTTTTATTTCTATATCAAATAAAATAATGCATTTGTTGTTTGCAATAAAAAAATCTAATTTAGAAAAATTTTGATTAGAAATCCTATTGAAACTATTAGAATTAAGTATGATTTAGTAACAATTAATAAAAAAATTTTTTTTAAATTTCAAAATAACACATGTAAATACTATTTTTGCTAAAATTTTAAATGCATATTTATAATGTATTATTTTTTCATATTTTCATACTGTCAGATTTATTTCATTTTTCTCTGATATATATATATATATATATATATATATATATATATATATATATATTTGTTTATAAGTGTGTATATATGTATGCGTATGTAGGTATATATATATATATATATATATGTGTGTGTGTGTGTGTTTATCAACCCCTCTGCATGCATTGGATGTGATACAAGGTCAAAGTTTAAATGAAGTTTAAGTGTTTTCCTTCTCCTAGACTGGTTGCCACACCAAAGTTTAAAAGCCTAGTCTGCCCTACTATTTACCCATAGTTGAGGGAGAATAGTTGGATTCATACCTTTCCCAAAAGTATTGATGCTACATGAAATACAAACAGCTTCATCCAGGTTTTGAACTTAGGTCGCTATATCTATTTCCAACAGTGATGACCATTACACCATGGTCACCTCCATATATGTGTGTTTGTGTATGTATATGTATGTGTACATGTGTATGCATATGCCTTTATGTGTGTGTGTGTGTGTGTGTGTGTGTGTGTGTGTGTGTGTGTGTGTATGTATATGTGCATATGCATGTGTGTGTGTGTGTGTGTGTATGAATCTATGTGTGTGTGTGTATATATATATGCATATGTAAGTATATATAAGTATACTTATATATAGGTGTATATATATATGTGTGTGTGTGTGTATATATATATATATATATGTATATATATGTGTGTATATGTATCTGTATGTGTATATTTATGTGTATATGTTTATTTACTAACCCCTCCACATGAGCAGGAAGTGACACTAGATCATTTTTAAGCAGTTTAACAGATTTGAATTCAGAGTATTCTTTCTCCTAGACTGGTTGCCATGTCCAGATTAAAGAGCCTAGTCTGCCCTACTATTTTTCCATAGCTGGAGGAAGAATAGTTGGATTCATACCTTTCCCAAGTGTATTAGCGCAATGTCAATTGTAAAAATAGGAATGATGATAGCTTCATTTAATGTCCACCTCAGCACAACCATCATCTCCTGCTAAAGTCCTACTAATGCTAGGGATGAAACGGACCTCACTGCCTTCTACAAGGAGCTAGCTTCCCTTCTCTGTAGCATTCCCAAACAAAATGTACTAATCTTTGGTGGAGACATGAATGTTTAAATACATAATGACGAAAGTACAAATTTTGCTTACACAACTCGTCAAACAGAAATGAGGAACATCTCGCAGAATTCTCACTTGAAAACAGACTAACATGTTTTAATACCAAATTCCAGAGAAAGAAAGAAAAACTATAGACCTACACCTGCCCAAATAGTACTAATACTCAGATAACATCCTCATAAACAAGAAATGGATTAATAACACTCTGAATTGTGATATTCCTCTTTTGAAGGTGTGTCTCCTGATCACAGAATTACCGCAGTAAAGATATGCTCGAACCCATGCAGGAATATGATGCAAACAATCAAAAGCACACACTATGACTGGCCCTATTACTATAGAGACATTAACAATAAATATATGATAACACTTAGAAACAAATTCGATGCCCTTCAGGACTTATCTGAAATACTTACTCCAAATGACAAATACGAGAACTTCATCAATGTCCACATGGAAGCAGCAGCAGAATGCATACCAACCAAACATAGAGTTCCATGGGAGACATTAGCAGTTAGGAAAAAATGAGACAATAAGAAAACATCTTCTTTATGTAATAAAAGGAACCCAACTGATGCCAACACTCCGGAACTTAAGAAGGCTCAAAGAGAACTACTACGCATACCAAAAAGAATGAATAGAATACATTCAAGGTCAAATTAGAAACTCAGTAGAAGGTAGACAATCTCAAATAGCATGGCAAACACTAAATGAAGAGCTGAACTAAAAGCTGTCAGCCAAGAAGAATGAATGCAGATTTGGAAATAACTTTTCAATGGTTTGCTTGGAAACTCTTCTAAAAAGAGGTTCCCAGAAAATTCTTGAAAACAGATAAATCTATCATGAAAATTATTAATAAACAAGACATCAAACTAGAACAGTTAACTCAAAAAGAACTTGACATAGTACTAAGAAAAATTAAAAAACAGGAGAGCTGCCGGCCTTGATGAAATACCTCCAGAAGTATTGAATACAAGGAAATTCGATGACTTACTGCTCTGATACTGCAATGCTGTATATAACTAGAACACAATAGAGAGATGAACAAAAGGCTGCATCCTCCCCTTCCCCAAGAAAGGTGGCCTCAGAATTGCCAAGAACTACCAACCCTTATTTCTATTGCTGCTAAGATTTATAATGCTCTGCTACTCAACTGTGTCAAACCAGAAATCGAGAAAATTCTTAGAAAGAATCAAAATGGCTTTTGGAAAAAGTGATCCCCAACATCACAGATTCTGACAATCCGTCAAACCATAGGAGTTTGTGCAAAAAACCTTGTGGTGCCACTCTTATTTGTAGATTTCTCCAAGCCATTTGATTTCATACACAGAGGGAAGATGGAGGAAATACTACAAGCATATGGTCTCCTCAAAGAAACTGTCACAGCCATAATCATGCTCTATAAAAACATGAATGTAAAACAGATGGAGATACAGACTTCTTTGACATTGTTACTGGTGTTCTGTTCTACATTAGCCCTATATCTGTTCATAATCTGCCTAGACTACATACTTTGAATGTTGATAGATCTAATGAAAGAAAATGGCTTTCCACTAAAAAAGCCAAGAAGCCGGTGATACCCTGTAGAAACTATTTTGGATGCAGACTATGCAGATGACATAGTGTTTCTTGCAAATACACCTACACAAGCTGAATCCCTATGACCTAGTTTGGACTGGGCAGCAAGTGGCTTTGGCCTCCATGTGAATGCTGACAAATGGAGTAAACATGTTTTAATCAAAAAGGAGAGATCTCCACTCTAAATGGTGGTTCTCTGAAATTAGTGGACAAGTTCATGTACCTCAGTAGCAGCATCTCATCTACTGAAAATGATATCAATATGTGCATAGTGAAGACATGGACTGCTGTTGATAGGTTATTGATCATATGGAAGTCTGACCTATCTGATAAGATAAAACACAATTTCTTCCAAGCCGTGGTTGTGTCAAGTCTGCTATATGGATGTATTACATGGACTCAGACTAAGCGTATAGAGTAAAAGCTAAACGGGAACCGCACAAGAATGCTATGAGTTATATTGAACAAATCCTAGAAGCAACATTCCACAAAACAGCAGCTGTACAGCCACCTACCTCCCATCTCAAAAAACATCCAAATTAGACAAACAAGGCATGCGAGACATTACTGGAAAAGCAAGGATGAACTCATAAGATGTGCTAGTGTTGGCTGACTAACAAGAACTTACCTACAATGACTCTGTATGGACACAGGATGTAGTCTAGAAAACCTACCAAAAATAATGGATGATAGAGACGAGTGGGGAGAGAGTGTCAGAAAAATTTATGCTAGCAACGTGACATGATGATGATGAATGCAAATAGCCTTGTCTAGGATTTGAACTCCAGTCACTATGTCCATTTCCAATAACAGTAACTATCATATATGTGTATATATGTATCTGTATGCATCATCATCATCATCATGACGTGCGGCTAGCACGGATATCCCTGACCCTCTCTCTCCACGTCTCCCTATCATTCATCGCCTTCGGCAGGTCTTCAGGGTTACATCCCGTATCATCACATAGCTGCTTTATGAATGTTCGAGCTGGTCGTCCTGCTTTTGATTGGCCATATGCAGGGGTCCACAGGAGCACATCACTTACAATCTTGTTCTTGCTTCTCCAGCAGTGTCCAGCATGTCTGGTTCGTCTAGCGTGTATAGTTTTCGTGATAGGTGGTAGGTGGCCGTACAGTTGGTGCCTTGTGGGGTGTTGCTGCCAGGACCTGTTCAATATTGCTCACAACATTCTTGTATAATTGCCGTCGAGCTTCTTCTCCAACCGTTTAGTCAGCGTCCAAGTAGTGCATCCATACAGCAGTATCGACACGACCGCAGCCTGGAAGAAACTGCATTTCATTTTATCGGTCAGGTTTGATTTCCATACGATCGAAAGCCTATCGATAGCTGTCCATGCCTTCGTTAGCCGTGTGTCGATGTCTTTTTCGGTTGATGAGACGCTGCTTCCTGCATACAATTGTATATATATGTATATATATATATATATGTATATATATGTGTGTGTGTGTGTGTATATATATATATATATTCAAATATATGAGGATAACATAATGTATACATAAGTATATATTTGTATATATGTGTATGTGTGTGTATATGTATATATATATATGGGTATATATAATTGTATGTTTACATGTATGCGTTTGTATATTTGTGTGTGTGTGTGTGTGTATTTATGTATGTGTATATGTTCATATGTGTTTTTATATATATATATATATATATATATATATGGTGCGGAAGCAAAATTAGGAATATTTTAGCATAATAATAAATGACTCTATTATTATAAAACAAGATTAATTTAAAAAAATTAACAACGAAATAAGAAAATAGACACAAAACAGTAAATTTACTCAAAATGGCCACCATTTTTTCAATTATTGTATCAAGATGCCTTTGAAATCATTTGCTGCCTTCATGATAAATTCTTCTGACATTTTATTCCATTCTTCCTTATCAGCAGTCTTAAGCAAAGCAATATTTGGATGGGAAGTTGCATTTGTTTTGTTTTCTAAAATGCCCCATATAGCATAATCAAGGGAATTAAGGTCTGGGCTTAAAGCTTGTTTAATTGTTGTTCTCACAGTTTTCTCGTTGACTTTCAATTTGTTAGCGTACTTTCTTATTGATGTTGTTGGGTCCTTCTTAATTGTGGTATTGAGAGGAATTAAAAAGCCATTTTTCATTTTTTGTTCAATCCTCCACTCCCACTTTTCCTTAAAAAGCTCTTTCTGAAAAAATTTTTCTTTACTTTGTATTCGGTAGACAAAGAAACTTTGACTTGATTTCAGTGTTAAGTGAATCATAGGTTCTTTGTTGTTTCTTGTCTTGCTCACTCATATTGGGCTGAATTTTGATAAAAAAAGTGCTTGAATAATAGAGCTAACCATGAAAATTTAGATTTATTGCATTTTTTCAAAAATTGGACTAATCAGGCAAAAATAAAACATTTAAAAAATTATTCCATATTTTGCTTCCACACCCTCTGTGTGTGTGTGTATATATATATATATATATATATATATATATATATATGTGTGTGTGTGTGTGTGTGTGTGTGTGTATGTTTATGCATATATATGTTTATGTATGTATATGTTTATATCTACATATATATATAAATCTATGTAAGTATATATACAGTAGCAAATATAAAGATCTAAATGATGTTAAGAAAAAGTCTATATGTGAAATAACTTTTTATCTTAAAGCTTCATAGAACATTTTATCAAGGAAAAATAAGGATATAAAGGTAAATTATATGATTCCAAAATATAAAGCTCAATAAACTTATTTTGTAAAGTTATAAGAATATAACATTCGAAAAAATGGATGATCAAAAACATCAGAACAATTAAATAAATCCCTAAAATTTAATAATTCTTTTGTATTATTAAAAAAATTTTTAGTGTAAGAATATAAAATTAGGTATCTTAATAAATTAAATTACGCCAGCTCTTCACCGGCTCTAGCATTCTAAACATGGCAAAAAAATCTGACATCATTAGAACTAAGAAAACTGATAGTGAAATTATGTAATGAAGATAAACTCTCGATTGGGGATATTTCAAAGACTGTCGGGAAATCTAAAAGTTTTATTCATAGCATTTTAAGAAAGCTTGAGGAAACTGGGTCATGTGAAGCCAAGAAACCACCTTGCAGACCTAGGAAAACTACTGCAAGGAAAGTCATGGATTGGTAATGAATCAAAAAAAGATCGATTTGCGACACCAACTACTATCTCTAAAAGATCCAATGCTAACCTTGGCATTAAAATATCAAGGTACACTTATTCCCGAAGACTTGATGAAATAAATTTGAACAGTTGAGTAGCTTTTACAAAGCCTTACATATATATGTATGTAAATATGTGTGATATGCATATGTGTATGTGTAAATTTATGTATACGTGTCAATGTTCATGCGTATATGTGTGTGTGTGTGTGCATGTATATATATATGGGTGTATATATGTTTGTGTGTGTGTATATGTGTGTGTGTGTATATATGTTTGTGTGTGTGTGTGTGTATGTTTATATATATATGCGCGTGCGTGTGTGTATATATGTGTGTGTATGTGTGTGTGTGTATATATATATATATATATATATATATATATATATATATAATCTAAGTTAGAATTTCTTTTTTAAATGTTAAGTCTTTGATTTTGAAATTCAAGTTAATATATATGTGAAATTTTGAATATTGGTAGAAATATAGTATTTTTATTTATTTATATTTTTTTACTTATTTCAGGTCATTACCTTTGGATGTTTTGTAAGTAATTAATTAGACTCTTGTCTTATTGTTAGAAATGAGGAATGCTCCAAAAATAAATTCAATGAAATATCTTTTCAGAAACTCTAATAAATCCAGGAAGAATAATATCTCACTTAAAAATTGTATGTTTTTAGTTACAATGCACTATTTTTCCATATAGCCACCTGCACTGATGATGCTTTTTTGCCAGTGATAATGTTGAGCTTGCATGTTACACTCAAAAAATCAGTGCTAATGGTTGTGATTGACTCTTTTGTAGCAGTAATGACAGTATCATCATCAAAATTTCGTCTGTCTTGGATCAATATTTGTTGATGAACCAATTGAAGTGGTCTTCATTTTGTGGTTTTCCAGTTCCTGTGAATGTGGCTTGTCACTTGCATTGCTGTTGTTACTGCTAAAAAACATTTCTCACTGCCTTACTGTACTCACATTCACTTGTTGGTCTTCATAAATGTTCAGTAAGCATTGATGAATGTCAGTGGACACAATTCAGTGGTAGATCTCTCTGCTTTCATGTTAGAAGCCATTTTGCCAGACTGCCATTCAAACCTGCTTTCCTCTGCTTGAAAATTGACTTTGTATCATATCCTACTTATGATGGAGGGGTTGGTAAATAGGTACATGCATTTTTGCCACCAATGAACAAGAGATGATATACTTTACTCATAGAAATCTAGACCAGCTGAGGCAACCTGTTTTTTCACAGCAATGATGATAGGAAAAATGTTATCTGCATAGTTTCCCTTTTATTGGCCTGATTCACAAAGATGAGTGGATCAATCTGTTCATCATTTCATCAGTTAACCTCTGTATTGAATATGGCTGGTCATTTTCTCTTTTATCACGATTACTGAAATGCATTTCTTACATTCACTATTTGGACTCAGTCATACATATTGATAAATGTCAATGGATACATTTTTTTTTGGCATGGTGGAATTCAGTTACACACCTCTGTTTGGCATTAAATGACCCACAGGGGTTGATATGCCGTTAAACAAAACTCAAACTCAAACACACCTCTGTATTCATGCTAGTTGCTATTTTGCCAGACTATCACTTAGCTTGTATTTTTAACAAGGCAAATTGGTGGATAGGTTCACTCTCTCTACTTCTATACCACTAACATCTACCTCTGATGTTATGGGAGAATATAATAAAATAGTTAGTCTTTTATTAGCATGGCATGCAAACTAGTGTTCATTATTGGTGAAAATACTTAGTTAATCATTTTGTCTGTGAGTTTTTGTAGCTGAAAACTTGCTCTATTCAACAGTGTTATTATGCAACTTCTATCTGCTGTAGCTTCAGTGGAAATAAAATGGAGGCTTCATTTTTAAATGTTCCTTGTAGAATTCCATGTTCAGAGTTTTCTTCCTATAAAACCATTTTATATATGCCACCTCATTGTGAAAACAAATAAAATGAAAAAATACTTGTCATACATGGTCATTTCTTTTGAGAAAGAAAACCTTTTAAATACTTGAAAGCAATGATTTGAAATCCTACTAAGATGGGGCTATTTGGATTTTTGGTGAGAATAGCCAAAAGTATTCTGGCACCAGGAACTGGGTCATATTAAGATATGTCATGTTTCAAAAAAATGTTATTTCATTTTATTTATTTTTTGTTTTTTTAGAACTTCATTAAAAAAATTTTTCTTCAAATAATTTCTTATTGTTTTAAGGTTTTTATCTTTAACTCCTTTTAATAAATTTTAGGGTGTTTAAAAAATATTGATATCATTTGAAATGTACAGAGTATTTTAGAAAAATTGATATAATTTCATAATCTAGTAATTTGACAAGTTCTCATTCAAATGATCTCAAATTTTAACAGCAAGTTCAAATGCTTTTTCTTTTCCAGTGAATGGCTTTTCTATATCTAAAAAAAAAAAAAAAAATCAAACACAGAATATCAAAGTTATTAGATTACAAAATGATATAAATTTTTCTGAAACACCTTATACTACTATACCTTTCCAACACTAAATTTGTTTTATTATACTATGCAACAAAATTTTAATTTTTTGGTGTTCCTTAGTAGAGAGTATTATTTCTCAATGGCATATTTCTAAAGTAAATGCAAAAGATCTATTTTTCTTTTTAATCTTTGCTTTTGTAACCTGGTAATGAAATTTTCAAAACCTGATGGGGAAACTATATTGGCGACGGATAAGTGAAAATGATTTAGATTATAGTTGCAAATCTCAAAAATCTATTCACATCTAAATATTTTTGTTCAACTTTAGTATAAATACATACATATAAATTTTTATTCATATGTTGTTTTATTTAGATCTTATATAAATGAAATGTGCAAATTTGCCTGTTTTTATATAGTAAATAGGCTAATTTGTATATTTCATCATCCAAGATAGAAAAGCAAAGTTTAAAAAGTATATAAGTTTTATGAAAATTGTTCAAACTTATATGGTGTAAATATTCTACTCAGGAAATTATCAAGTCTCTTGCTTGGCTATCTGAGCTCTGGTGCAAACAAAAGTATTAAACGTTAATTAAAATAAAAAGTATTAAGCCTTAATTAAAATAGAAAGTATTAACCATTAATTAAAATATAAAGTATTAAACCTTAAAATAAAAAGTTTTAACGTTTAATTGAAATAAAAAGTATTAAGCCTTAATCAAAATAAAAAGTATTAAATCTTAATTAGATTAAAAACCTGTTGAAGTATAAAGCAAAATATATGAAAGAATTTTTTTACATTCTATTAATTTTCATAAAATTTCAATATTCTCATTTTTACACTCTTTACATTATATTATTAATATCCTATTCAAGAAATTTTTGAGCATTCTCACTTGGCTCTCAAAGTTCGAGTTCAAGGTACAGGCTGCATCACTGGTTCCTTTTGTATGCTCTATTGAAAATATTTATTTACATTCAGAGATCTTCATGAAAAAAACATTTCCACTATAAATTTGATTAAACAAGATGGAATCATTATTAGATAAGTAACTAATTTTATATGAAGCATGATCATTTTAGCAAGATTAAAACAGACTGAAACATCTCCTTATTGGAAGTAATTCTCTTCTTGTTTTTAAATTGAGTCAATAAATTATATAAAAATGCTAAATATAATTACGTAAACATTTTTTACGAGAATTAATGGAAGTACAGGATTTTTAAGGTACATCTGATCTTGTGAATAAAATAATTAATTCATGGAATGTGAAAGGATGGCCATCCTTGCTCTCATTTCATAGTTTGTAATTTCAAGCTTTCTACTGTCATGATTCAGACGAACATTTGATATCTTATGTTTCACTCTTAGATCAGCTTAACCCAATCCTTAAAGCTTAAATCTATCCATGAACAATGCTCTCTTCTTTTTACTGGTAAAAATAAAAAATTATAGAATTGCTTGCTGGGATACCAGGCATTGCCTGGAGGGGACAGAATGACATCAAATACAGTTTAAATATGCATTGTTAATAAATTTTCTTTTCAATACAACAAATAAAAAGAAAATAGAAAAATTATTTATACTATCTACATATGAAAAAGTTGATGTTACTGAAAAAATATTCTGATACTCAAACCTAAACAAATGAGGTGGTTCTTTTGGATAACAAACTTTTTGGTTTACACAAAATTAGGGCTTGTCCCATCGGATGTCGATATAAAAAGGTTGTTTGGAGATTCAGCTCTAGAATAACCCACCTTGTCAGCAGGACCTGGAATATGCTGAGTCCTCTATATCGAGGATTAGACATCCCCACCACTCCAGGTCAAAGTTCACCTGGGAATAATGGCAATGAAGGGGTACTCCACACTCCCCTGAGCTCTAGAATTGGATCTGAACCACCAGATGCAGCTTAGTGTTATACCTAGGATACCCATTTTGTGGGGGTATTACCCCTCTGCAGGGGATGCAGCTAGTATTTTCTGTGCTCTACTGACAGAGCAACTGTTAATTTATACAATTAAATGGCTCAAGTTATTAATAAAAATCCTTAGTAAACAATTTTAGCTTTAAGTTATTTTTATTAATAGAAATAACTTGTATACAATTAAATTGTTTTAAGTATTTCTAACATTAATTCTAATTAATAAAAATCATTTATATGGTTTCATATATTCCTATCCAATACAAATAATTTTCTAACAGATCTATTTGACCCATAGATGGGATGCTAACATGTTAACATGCTGAGTGGATCTGGGATTAATGGCAATTCCCCAGAGCTCCAGCAATGGAGCCTCACCACTAGATGCAGGTTAGTGTCATATCCAAGTCATCCCTTTTGGAAAAGTATCTTACCTCTTGACAGAGAATGCAGTCAGAGTATTCTCAGTTTTACTGACATGGCAATCTGTGATCAGGAAGTGTTTACTTGTTTAATATGATTATGAAAATACATTTTTATACCATGTATAATTAGAGACCATAATCATTAAACTGACTATGACATAAAATATCCCAACAATTGTTTAAATGTTATAAAATCAACTGACCAATCCTAGAACAACCAACATAGAGCTGGCCTTGAAAAAGCTGAAAAAAAAGTTAGGTCGAGGTTGAGTCATAGATAGGACCTTAACAGATATTACCACTCTGGGTGAGAGTGTAGCTGGGATTAATAGCAATGAAAGTGTGACTTCACACTCCTCAGATCTCCAGAACTTAAGCCTCACCACTAGATGCATACTCAGGAGAACCCTTTTCTTTTTAAAATTTCTTTTTTTTATAGAGGGGTGGTGTTTTTTTACTTCTTTGTGGGGGATGCTGTTGCCAGCTAACAACATTTTAAATTTAGAATAGGTTTAGCTATGAGCTTGGAAGCAATTGCATCACTCTTCACCTCAAGCTAAATTTCCTTGGAATTTTCTTATAGTCCTAGAGCCTGTGGTATATAGAAATTTCTCTGCAGTAAACTCATTTCAACACCAATTTTTATCTCTCTCTAAGAAAAAAAAATTAAAATAAAAGGAAATCTAGATTTGGTGAGAGGGGAAACTTTTCTTTGAATTGTTCAATTTCAGTAAATTTGGTATCATTTTATCAGAATATGATCATTCTATCCCAAAGTTTTGTTATAATTTTAAAACCATGTAAAAAAGCAGAAAAATCAAATCAATGCAAAAATATCTTAATTTCAAGTGTCACAATTGCATAAAAAATTATTTATGCTCCCAAACTAGATTTGATGGATATTTTCCTGTAGCCATGAGTCCTGTTAAACAATAAAATCATTTATTAGCGAATATTTTGATTTGTACTTCACCAAACACCCCAGTTTTTAATACCTCCCCTGAATGGCATTAAAAATCTATATTTGAAGATAGGAAAGAATCTGAAACCAATAATTTCTTGTTGGATTGACCAATTTCAATAAACTTGATGATATTTTGTAGGATGTTGGTAACTGAATTATAAATTTTTGTCACATTATAAATTAGATGACTAATGATGCCATCAGATGGGTTAATGTAAAACGACAGAAATCAGTGCAAAATCAAGTCACAGTTTCAAATATCACAAACTCAGGAAATTAAATTAAAAGTTTATTAGGTTTTGGTTTATGGTATATCAACCCTTATAGGTTATTTAATGCCAAATTCTGTTTATACATATACATTAAATATATATGATTTGTAAACACATTTTGTTGATAACATTTTTAAATGAGCCTGAGCTCATTTATTTAGCACACAGTTAAATGGTTTCAAGTACTGCTTTTTCATATGAATAATTCTATTTATTATTAATCATTTGTTTGCAATTTAAATGGTTTAAAGTATTGCTATGTAACAGTAACAATTTAACTTCATTTATTTGTTTACACATTTAAATAGATATACATGATATCTAAGAGATTAGTTTGTTGGTAATTTTTATTTTTAAATGAGTTAGAATTAATTTGTTTGCTCTCTTGTATTGCTATTGTTTCTATAGAGTTAAATGGTTTCAATGATTGCTATCAAACACTTATAATTCTATTCAACATTACTCATGCATTTGCACATCATTAAATGGTTTCAAGTATTGTTATGTATCACTAACAATTCAATTAAACATCAGTCATTTGTTTACACACACCTAAATGATCAAACAGTTTTATTTCAAACAATTTAGTTTACCATAAGTCATTTGTTTGTTCTCAGTTTAAATGTCAAACAGTTCTATTTGACCCATGAGTATCAGGCCTGAGTGAACCTGTGACCAATGGCAATGAAGAGGTACTCCGCATTCCCCAAAGCTCCAGCATTCCTGGAGCCTCATCATCAAATGATTTAGTGTCATATCAGGACACTCATTGGGGAAGTCTTACCCCTCTGCAGAGATGCAGTCGGTGTATTCAACAGCCCCAGTCGACTTGGCTAAGTTTATTAGGATAAGTCATTAAGGTAAAGGATAATAATATGATTAGAGGATACACATCAATTATTTTATAGTATATATAATATTATAATAAATAAAACTGTCAATTATGGAAATATCAGTTCAAATTGTGAGCCTTACATTTTTCACTGGTTATAATCGTATTTAATGTTGAGTTCATAACTTAGTTTTTTATTGAAAAATATATTGATATATTTGCCTAATGATATACTCTAGTTATTATTTGCTCAGAAATATTCATCAGAATCCTCATAGCAACTATCAGTGTCAACTGACATTTCATTTAAATCTCTATAGTTGCCATCATTACAGTCAGATTCACACTCAAAGTTTTCAGGTTGAATTGGCTGATGTTTTGCAATATTCTACTTGGTCTTCATGCTTTCACTGGTTGTGGCAGTGCAAGTGTTCTTAAGAGGAAAGGAAAAGTGAAGGCAATGAAATTTGTTGGGAAAAAAAGAACACTTTTTCAGGAGGTATTTATGAAGTTAAGACAGTTATGGTAGATAAATGAAAACACTTTAAGTTCGATTTGGTCAACTTATCTGTGTTCTGCATGGGAATAAATGAGTTGAATTATTGATGAACTGAGAGTCTTCATTTTGCAATCAAAAGTATAGTACGACAGATGGGATTCTTTATTTATCAGAAAATTTTGACTTGGATACATTACCATTTGCACTGATATTCTTCAGAAACATTTGAACCATGTCAACTACCTGATTGGTATTTGGAAACGGGCTCATATTGCTAAACTTGATGTGCTTCAACCAATCAGTGACCTTGAATGGACTCATAGTAAATATGATGAAATAATACCACTTTGAACTAGTGGAGGAATGAATGACAAAATCTTACAAGAAAATATTCATAGCAAAGCCACACTATTTTGACATTAAAGTAGATATATTCATATAGTTTTCACTATTATAAAATAATAATCAAGTGTAGTCAAGAATTTTGTCTATTAATATGATTAATCTTCATTTAGCATAAGAAAAGAAGCCAAACATAAGAGTGATGCTGTTCCAGATAGTATTTTCAACCCATAGTAGTAACAATTTTCTATCTAGAACAACATCATTCCAACATTCCATGAAATGAGCATAAAAAGCTCTCTGAATAGCAATTACAGATTCATCAGTCTTAAAAAATGTTTCAACAGCAAATGCACAGTGTGCATCAGTTCAAACCAGGATTGTAACTGATCATATCTGAAAAATAAATAGTAAGACATTAGCTCTTGATGGAGCTACTATTACCACTTGCCTAAGTTCACTTGCATCACAATGATGACAGTTAAAAATGTGGGAGGTGTTTCTACCACAGCCTCTGTGTGTGTGTGTGTGTGTGTGTGTGTGTGTGTGTGTATACATATACATATATATATATATATATATATATATATATATATATATATATATATATACACACACACACGCATACATTCTTCAAGGGGCATCTGTTAATTATAAAGGGCAATTACTACTGTGTTGTAAGTTTGTTTTCGTCCCTCACAATGTGCTCAATGCTTGTGCTAAATTGAGGTGTGCCTAGTCTAGCTGTTTTGGTGATAAATGATACCTAATCATATGTATTTTGATTGTATAATGTTCAACTTGAAATAAAAAAATTGGTTGGGGTATACTTGTTTATGGGTAATATTGTAATACTTAGTAATATCCATTTTGATTGTATAATGTTCCACTAGAAATAATAAAATCCTGGTATCTTTGGTTTAGAAGAAAATGAACTTTCTATGAAATTTTTTTTTAGGTGTCTACTTATTTATTGGTGATTCAATATTTATAAAGCTTTAATCAGGTTTATAGTCATTTACTTATGAGCATTATTATATTTTTAATACTGTTTTTTCATTGTAACTCTCTGTATTAAAATAAACACTTGTTTTCATTCTGCTAATTAATATGTTTTACTTATAGAGAATCACAATTTTCCCTCAATATCAGAAACCATTTGAAAGAATCATCATTTGACAACTGGCAATGGGAGGAAGCAGAAATGTTACTTCTTCTGGAAACGATGTTCCAAGAACTGAACTTTATTTCCACATTTAATATACAGGCAAGTCTTTTTTTTTTTGTTGGCCAATTATTGTGTGTTCTTAGTCTAATTTTTTTTTTCCTGCTGTGTTAAGGATAAAAACTATTTTGATGTAGAATAACAGATTAGGAAATTAGACAAAAATGACATACATCTTCTTGCTCGTCCAGTGAGGCAAGGTGACCATCTAGGATTGACCTTATGACATTGAAGTGCACTCTCTAGCCTCACTTTTATTATGTGTACTCATTTTCCCTTTTGTCTTCTTAGCCTGCTTTTTTTTTCTTTTTTTTCTTCTTTTTTTTAAATTTAATTTCGATTTGAGCTTTTTCTAATGGTTGGATTAACACAACTGTCATCAAAAAAGATAGAATGACATAAAATGAATTTCTTTAGAACCAATTTGGATCTTATTTTTATTGCGTCTTTGCAAATGTTTTCCTGTGAAACAAATCAAATGTAATTGTATCACGAGAGAAGGTTTTGAGTGAATTTACTGATAATGGTGGCTATAGTTTCTGGGGAAGAATTAAAGAAAGGAAAAGAAATTGCATCAAATTTTATGGTATCATCAGAACAAGTGAAAAAGAAGAGGGTTAAATCTAAATGTGAAGGAAAAAGACTACAAGTGTCTTCAAAAAGTATTGAGACTGAAGCTGTATTTACTGAGACTGAAAGGAGCAAACATTAATTTTTCTTCAAAATACATGATGTGTTTAAAAAGTATTAAGATGAAGCTGAATTTACTAAGAAAGAAATGAATAATCAATGAAATGTTAATTTTCTCATGCCATTCAACACAGTGAGTTTTTCATTGGTCAAAGCACCTCTAAAACTCCTCTTTTCAGTATGGTGTAAAGCTGCACTGTCATATTTCTTTTTATGTCCTCCAATTTTACCAATGAAATAAATTTTCAGTTTAGGGAGTAAATCGTATGCAGTTAAATCTCATGATATTTATATTGGCACTGACTCATCTAGATTAAGTCTAGACATCATAAGTTTATTATATTAGTTGCTTAGTTTTACACATTTTTATTTGAAGTTTAAAATGAAAAAAAAATTAAGGAATTAATTAGCATAATTTTAAGGTATAACTTATTATTCTAGAGTTAATATTTATTTAGATATGGCCATTTATATTTCTCCTATGCTACTGTCTTGTTTTTCTGATCTTTTCTATTGTAATTTTCACACAATGCACACACTGACAGTTGTATGATTTACATATTTGGATTTCTCACACTTTAATCTCTTTAGGCCACCAGTCAAACCATGTGCACTCCCAAAACATAAATAAAATGGTTTCAGCCACTGGACTATCATGGAGCAGAATACCGAGAGGAACAGAAGAAAGTAGGCATCTAAGATCTCAGTTCTTAATATAAAGAAAAATGACCCTTACTACTGAGGAGAAAATAGAATGGGTGATTTATGTTCAATTCACCTTGCACTGATTCCCTTAGGAAAGACTGGAACATCTTTACTAAATGTGCCATATCAAAGATGTAACATTTTTACCAGATGTACCATATCAAAGATTTAATATATTTATCAGATGTGTCATATCAGTAATCTAATATTTTTAGCAGATATGACAAATTAAAGATCTCACATCTTTAGCAAATGAGCCATATCAAAGATCTAACGGTTTTATCATGAATTGTATCAAAGATAGAACATCTTTACCAGATTTTCCACATCAAAGATTTAATGTCTTTATTATGTACCATCGCAAAGATCTAACATTTTTACCAGATATAATATATCAAAGATGCAATATCTTTGTCAGATGTGCCATATCAAAGATCTAACATCTTTACCAGATGTATCATAGATTCAATGATATGCCATATCAAAGATCCAATTCTTTTAACTGATGTACCATAACATGCTCCTGAAAAATTATTGAGAACTGTATGAATTAATTCTTTTTATATGGTTTTGAACACAATGTACAAGAAACAATCAAATATTGTAAGAGAATATCTCTAACAAGTCAATAGTGTAAATTTCTTTTAGAAACTACTATTACTTTATCTTCATTAAATCTGATATTTTTAACCTGTTTATACTCGTTGCAGAAATACAGATGCATTGTAAGCTTCTATTCTGTCATGTTTGGCTAGGTATTTGCCAAAGACTCTCCTATACAAGTTGGTCAAAAACAATTGTTTTCCACTGGCTGTTCATGGAATTAAGTAAATAATTTGGCTGAGGAAAATGATTGTCCAGTTCTAAACAATGGTCTGTGGAAAAATCAATAATACTTGATCAGATTAATTGACATTTGCTGCTGTCTAAGATGTCTGCAAAAACAATAACAGTTCAATGACACCTTGTGTGGTATAATGCTTAGTGAGTTAGTCTTAAATATCCATTACAACTGAGTAGCATGTTCAAACTTCACTAGTTGCCTTGTGCTAAACCTAAGTTATGGTTAGTTTTATAAGGGTAATCATTTAGAAATATCAGGTTTTGTAAGAAATCTGAGTGCAATGATTGATTGGTTGATTTTAACTGTATATCAACCCATCTAGGGTTATTCTATGCCTCAGGGTTAGGGAATTGCATTTATTTTACATTTATATTTACATTTTTGCGGAGTTGTTTCTTAAGACTTTTTACCCACAGTTGTATATCAAGTATTTTTATTTGTCTAAATTTCTGAGATGAACCTTGATAATTATTATTACTTAGAATATTCAAACTATTGACCTCATCTATATGTTGTTATAAAGATTTTTTTAAAAAGTTGTGGAGATGTTAGGTTTATAAGTCCCAAAATTTCACTCCAAATTGTCTGGCAATGACATATGGTACTGTGAATAAGGCATTTGGATGGAAGGTGCTTCGGAGTGAAATTATCTGGAGGTTGCAGGTTCAATCCCAACTACAGGTAAGACTAACAAGGAATACTTACTATAACTTACCACTTGTACCTGGTTAACAGAATTAGAACAGTCTACCCCTGAGGTTCAGTTCAAGATTCTGCGTAGACTCCCAAGTTCGATATGAAACACCTGAAGAAGGCCAAAGGACATATTGGCTGAAATGTGATTATAACAATAAAGATGATATCAATAGTCCAAATATTCTAAGTAATAATAAGTATTTTTATCTAGTACAAATAATTTGCACACAGTTGTATGGTTTCAAGTATTTCTATCTTATACTAACAATCATATGGTTTCAAGTAATTATTTCTGTTTAATATTAATCTCTGTTTTGCACATGATTATATGGTTTTATGTAACTAATAATAATCCTTATCAGACAATTATAACTTCAAGTAAATATTCCTAATACAAATAATTTACAGTCATATTGCATCAAGTATTCCTATTGAATATTGATAATTTTTTAACAGATTTATTTGATCCATTGATGGTATACTAACAGGTACTACTACACTGGGTTAGAGTTGACCTGGGAGTAAAGGAGCCTCACCATCAGATGTAGTTTAGTGTCATATCCAAGACACCCCTTTTGAGGGGAGTCTTATCCTTCTGTAGGGAATACAACCAGCATTTTCTAAGCCCGGCTTGAGTGAAGGCAAAGTTTTGTAAATTATGGCAATAACAGAATATGCTACAAGATGTGATAAATTAACTGAAGGAAGTGTCAAAGACTTCCAGCATATGTTTTCAAGTATGGGAACATTGTCTTTGTTGGATGTGTGACTTCTTGAAGGAACTATTTTGATGGAGATAAAGTTGATTTGTAATTAACTTGATGATGGAAAATTTTTGTACCGTCGCTTTTAGATTAACCTTGAATTATCATTTGATAATGGTTAACAAGTTTGTCTGACAGATCAGTTACTACTGAGTAGTGAGTTCAACCCTCACTAGGTGCTTTGTACTTGTAGCCTTTTGCCAAATCTAACCTACACTTGATTTTAAAGGAAGCCAATTGTTATTTAATTGTTATTGAGCCAGCATTGCAGACCATGGTTAATGAGTTTGATTCTCACTGGGTGACCTATACTTCTAGCTTTGTGCTAGAAGCTAAACTTAGTTGATGACAACCTTGTATTATAAATAATTTGTATATTAATAGGTAGCAATAAAAAGAGACAATAATTTTTGGGCAGAAAATCAACAGCTTATATCTAAAATCTAAATTAAAAATATAAAAACATTCTTAATTTTTTTTATTTAGTTGCTCGAAATAAACAGTACCAAATGTCTGTCTAAAAAAAAAAAACAAACTCTACTGTCATCTGTTGTAACTGAAACTGGCTTGTTTATTGGTCAGCTTCTGTATTTTGTTTTTATTATTTTGGCAATTCATTGGCAGATGCAACTTATACTGCCTTAACTTTTAGAAGTATGGAGATTGCATGGGTAATAATATAGATATTTAGGAGGTATAATCTTTTTCTGAATAATGGTATTCAAGGTGTAGCAGTTAAAGACATTGAAAGTGGTTTCAGCTATCTGAGTTTAGATGCTGGATGAGACTGTTTACATTTCACATAGCACTTTGGGAAAAGCTTAAATCCTACTATTCTTGCTCAGCTATGGGTAAGTAGAAGGGCAGACTGGGCTTTTTAACTAGTCTAGGAGAAGGAAAACTGAGTTTAAACCAGTTGTAAAACTGGAGAGGAACAGACTCTGCCAAGTTATTCCTGCTCAATACACATTATAAAGTCCATGACCAAACCAAATTATGGGATGAGTCTATTTTTTTATAACTTCTGAATTAAATCTTAAAAAAAGGAAGTATTTCTTAACAAAAAAGAATGGGAGCATTCCAGTGGTGTAGTGGCTAACTTGCTGGACTGTGACATGATAAGTGAGTTCAAACTTTTGTCATGCTATTACACTCAATTTTGGATTAATACCCTTTGGTAAAGTATGAGCCCCTCCCTTGTCTCCCTAGCTATAGCTTAAATTGTACCATTATTCTACAAGAATAGTTTTGGTATTAAATAACCCACAAAGCTTGATATGCCATTAAACAAAGAAACTAAACCAAATAAAAAAAGAAGTAACAACTTATAGAAATGTACACAGACATTTTTATTTAAGCAATTGATAAACACATCTTATCAGTCAGCCCATTACAGGATTTCTAATGTCGACTGGCTTCTATACCAAAAATATCATCCAATGAAAAACCACTCAACCAAAATTTTTTAGCCATATTTATTTATTCAATGTTGTTACATTTAAATTAACAATATCACTTTCTTTGATAAAATTGTGCATTTTTCTGAAAAAGAAATGTGAATATCTTCTTTTTTTTTTTTTTGACTGATCACATTCCTACTAAAATATAAACAATTAAGTAAAAAGATTGCCTTGAGAAGAGCAATAAAAAAACTTTAATTTTCCTGTTTTTAAAGTCCCAAAAATAAGCGGGTCCAGGCCTTTTGACATGATGACTTAAGTACTTGATTGCAGCCTCAAAGTAAGCAAGTTCAAACTCCAGTAGTGCTGTTACATTCCCTTTCAGACTAATGCCCTTGAGAAAGTTATGAACCCATTTATTCCCTCTTTCCCCCTGCTATGAATTAAATAATACCTCTATTGCTCTTCTATATTGATGGCTTTGGCATTTAATAACTCATAAAGATTGATATACCATTAAATAAAGATACCACTCCAAAAATAAGGCTTCCATTTACAAAAAATCACCTTCTTATTTAAAAAGATAAAAGGTAAACTTTTTTATCCTATGAATTATCTTTTAAAAAATGTAAAAATTAAACTCTTACATATCATTGATTTTTTAAAGATATTTAAATCAATTGGGAAAGGAGAACACCTAAAATAAAATTGTTGACTTTAAAATTTTGAATGAAAAGTTTTAAAATAAACTTAATCCTATTTTTTACTTAACTACCAAGAATTTTTATAAAATTTAATACTTAGCCAATTTTTGGTGAACTTTTTTAAATCAATATTTAAAAAAAAATATCTGTGCCTTTTTGTTCATTCCTTGTTTGTATATTAACATTTTAGATTGATTGATTTTGTTTTTCTTTCTGATTGTCTTTTCTAGTTTTCCAGTTTGCAAGAATGGCTGTGTGATATCTATTTGCATTACTTTAATGTGCCATTTCACAATTTCAAGCATTGTTTTATGGTTGCTCAGATGGTAGGTATACATTTGGATAAATGCTTAAGTAGAATTATTATAATAGCTCTATGTCATTTGGTGAGGTATCAACATCACCCACTTTACCAAAAGAAACACCTTGTCTTACCATAACAAGGAGTTTTCTTACTGTTTTGGTTGCTTGATTTTACAATATGTCAACCTGTTGGTTTTATTTACGCGGCCTTTTCTGTCTCTTTTTGATTTTGAGTTGGAGTTTTAAAAAAGGTACATTGTTGAAATGTATTACTTTCCTTCACCACAGGCACATGTGGGTTAACTAGTTGGGTAGAGTAGGCTCTCAAGTCATGGTAAGGGCAACTAGTTTAGGAGAAGGAAAGGAGTATTGTTTGGGGAATCTGTTGAAGACTTGTGCACCATTCTTCTGTTCTTATTCAAGTGTGGCTCGTTCCATGCAAGCTTTGACTACTGTAAGCAAATCAACTGTGGAGTTTATTTGCTTCAGCTTAGTTGTCATCAATGCCAATGGTCAAACATTATTATTTACTTTGGTAACATGAACTGTTGATGGATTTGCTTCTGAATTGTTTTGTAATCTCTATGAATTGTTGGGCATGAATATATCTTACTCCACTTCTCTATTCCATTAACATTATTTTTAGAAAGAAAATGAATTTAATATATCATTAGTTAAAGCCAAAAATGACTTATGTGCATAGGAAACCAAAGTATTTTTTTGGTTTTTGCAGAGTTTGTACTGATATATTTATGACTTGAATTGAAATTTTAATTTAAAAAAATCTTACCTGTTAATCATGAAACATTTCTAATTTTTCTGATTTAGCATGGAAAAGAACTTATTCAATTTTCATGTTTCTGTTGATTTGAGCAAATTTTCTACAATTATGAATTGTTGATGAATGTTTTGTAATCTCCTGCTATGAGGATGAATTGATAGGCATGAATTGTTTATAGTTATAAATTGTTGTCTATGAAGTGTTGACAATGAATGTTCTGTGATCTATCACTGTGACCGCTATTTATGCCTATGAATTGTTGTCTATAAAGTGTTTGCAATGAATGTTCTGTGATTCACTGTTATGTCTTGGAGATGATTTCTTAAGCAGTAATTATTTATGGCTATGAATTGTTGGTGATGAATTTGCCAGACCACTTTGTTATTTTTTTTTATTTTTAAAATTCTTTTATTTCAGATGTACAGTCTTATATGGCAGCTAGAATTACGTAATATTTTCACCGAAGAAGAACTGCTTACTTTATTAATATCTGCAATATGCCATGATTTGGAACATTCAGGTTTCAGTAATGTCTACCATGTGAGTTGAGTGAGGAATTTATTTTTTAATTTTTAAAAATTTCATTTGTATCCAAATAATAAAAATAGAAAACTGGAATTCACTTTTTAGAAAAATACCGATTCGTTTTGTTAATTATAATTCAATATTAATTCATTAATGATTAAGCACCAGTCATCTGTGGTGCAGTTAGTGGATCTATTTGTTATTGTTTAATATTGTACTATGTGGGGTGCCAGTGGCATAATGATTATCAGCCTAGGAAATGAATTCAGCATGCCAGGTTCAAATACTGAATGTGGTTGTTAGCATTTTACTTGGACTAGAAGTCTTTGAGAAAGGCATAAATCCATCTTTTCTCTTTCCGGGTGTGAGTAAATATTAGTTGATGAGACTAGGTCTGATAGAGAAGAAAAACTCTGAATCCAGATTCTCCTCTGTTTGCCCTAGGCTTACTTAGAGGTCAATGTTTTACCTAGCAAATCTTTATTAAGACTGTAAAGTAATTGCACAGCAAAAAAAAAAACAAGCAAATGTTTAAATTGATTAATCTCTCAAGTGTCACTTACATAAGTTAGAAAAGTATTTTTCCCAGAAGTTCCATACATTTAAACGTCTTTGCCTATGCCAATCACATGATAGTTTTTTAAAAAAAGATTGCTGATTGAATAATTGATTGGTTTTATGATCTTTCTTTGTATATATATATTTCTTTTCCCCTGTTATTGTATTTTATTAAAACATCCATTGTTCTAGCAACACTTGTTTCACCATCTTAAAGTCTTCGTGAAGGCTTACTAAAACCGAAATGTTATAATGTTGACTTTCCTTTATGATAAATTCATCCCTTTTGGATTATGAATTGAAATTTTAAAAAATTTCAATAAAAATAAAATGAAAATAAAAATGATAACTTTTGGATTACTTTGTTTTTCTATTTTCTTCAAAAGTATTTCTCAACATAAGTCCATAAAATTTTTCACAGAAAAATATTAGCTTCATAAGATATTTTAAAACATTTGATTGGTAAATCTCTTTTCTGTTCAATGGATTCAGTATGCAAGACTAAGCAAAACTGAGTAAATAACAAGAAAATATACTTTTATATACCAGATCACTGAAGTTAAGCTGTAATCAGCCTGTTTAGTTCTGAGATTGGTGACTGCCTAGGAACAGTGGGTATTCTAAGTAACCTGAGGCCTGTGTATCAGCTTAGTAAATAACAACAATGAATGTTCTGTTTTAATTATTATATACAGGTAAATGCTCAGACAATGCTTGCTCGGACTTACAACGACAGATCTCCACTGGAAAACCACCACTGTGATGTTGCATTTCGCATTCTGGAAAAGTGGGGATTAATGAAGAATTTATCCAAAGAACAGTATTTAGAAGTTCGACAAGGTATCATCAGGTAAGAATTTTGTTCAAGTTGTTTCTTTTATTGGAAAGTAAGTTTAAGCATATATCAGAAAAACACTCTATTTAATTTGATTTTTAAAGATTTGTTTTCATTAGTGATTGTCTCTCTCTATGATTATGGGATTTGGCAACTCTGGTTGTATAATATATCATTTGTGATTGTATAAGTCAGAGGTCTTCATGGCCAAAATGGGATATAAAAATAAATGCTAATCTCTGGTGATGATGATATCGTCAAAAAGGTCTGTGAATTAATATTTTTTGGATCAGTGATACTCGGAAACTTATCTGATGTAAGAAGGATGATAGCTTTTGTTTTTTTAGCTTTCGGTGATCTTAATAAAAACATATTGAAAAGAAGATATCATTTAGAGCCAATGAAGGTTTATCTATATTATGCACTAATGGTCCTAATAATGATATTAGTATTAATAATATATTGATATTAGTATTAATATTGATATTAAGTAATATTGATATTAGTATTAATAATGATAATAGTATTAATAATGATATTAGAGAAATTTGGAATGTAAAGGAGGAGGACAACATTTGTGCAGTCCAACATTCAATTTTCAAAATTTTCATTTCACCTTTTGATGCAGACTGTGATGAAGTACCATTACGACTGCTGGTGGATCTTGTTGATCGTCAGTGTTCAGAAGATTTGAAGTCCAAGTTTCTTACTTTCCACTGCCTCAATTTCTATAAGAACTACATACTTTCATCTGGATAAATTCCTCTCACCCAGCAAGTTTGGCGCTACATACCACTGTGAATAGTTGATCTCTAAAATAAAGCATACCAAGAGTAACAGTCAAATTGTTTGCAACTGTCAATTCATCACTTAATTGTCTGATGTGCTTCTTCCGTCAGCCTCTTCATTTAACCCTGATGTTACATCTTTTTGTGACTACAAACAACATCTGATGTCTCATAATTGAATTATGACTGTTATGTTGTGAATTCAACTTCTTTTTCTATCCTTTTAAGATCACAGCCCTGGAACCTTCTGATTTAAGCTTGAAAAGGTTTGGGACCCCTGGTATAACTCAATTTGGGAGTTGGGTAACTTGAGTGGTATAATTTTTAAGAAGCTAGGTGAGCAGTTGGTATCTCAACTTGGACACTTGAAGGTAAAATGCACAAATGATTATCAGGATACATTTCTGTTCAGTTAATGACCATCACAGGGAAGAGCTTCTTGCTTCTTATATTGTTATTAATGAGAAGATTACAGTTATGGGGTTTCTATGCTCTGTGTAGGAGATTTTGGAACTGGGCCTGAGGATTTTGCCTTAACATTACACAGTTTGGCTTGACTTGGTCAATTGGTGAAATAACAGAGATTATCAGAATACCCTGTTGTTTGGTGAAGAGACAATCTACATCCATCACAGGGAAGGGCTGCTTGTTTCTTCTGTTGTAGGATGATTGTCTGTGGAAGAAACATCAAAAACAGAACACAATGAATCACTGTACAAGTTCAAACAGTTTTTATTATTCCCCTCACCGTCTCTCTTTAAAGACATAGTAGAAATAAATGATTCTGATTGAAATCATGCTGCCATCATCTGTATTAGAGATTCATCTCTCCAACCCCCCCCCCATTCTGGTGCCTTCTATCTCAAACTGACTTCAAATTCCAATCTGGCTTTCAGTCTCTATTCAACTATATTGGTTTATATATATGAGGATTTGGTGTGGCTTAGAACTTTTTGAATGATCCTCATATATATAAAACAATATAGAAAAAGGTTTTGAATGATCCTTGTATATATGAAGCAATATAGAAAAACTAGAAAAACCAATTCATATTATGTTAAAAATATGGGTCCAGGTTACATTGATGACCTAGAGTCACCGCTGAGATATGAGGATCATTGAATAAGTTTCCAGACTTTTTTCGTATGGGCACCTTTATTGATAGTACACACATGAAACTCTAGTCCCTCTCGAAGTAATCTCCTCCAGCTGCAATGCACTTGTTGTACCATTCCAACAACTTCTGGAAGGCCCCATAGAAGTCCTCTTGTGTGAGCGTGTCAATGACCTTCGTCACAGCCACTTTTATCTCCTCAGTTGTCTCATAACGATAGCTTCTGAGCTTAGGAAATAACCAAAAGTCACAGGGAGAAAGGTCTGGACTATGAGGAGGGTGAGGAACTGTCTTGATGCCCATCTTGGTCATATAGTCTGTGACAAGGATGGAGTTGTGGACTGGGGCATTATCCTGGTGGAAATGCCACTGAGCCGATTTGAAGAGTGCTGGCCTCTTCTGATGGAATCTCTTCCTGAACTCCCTTAAAACCTCAACATAGTTACCTTAACCGTTTGGCCAATCAACTCTGGTGTATTGACTTCCTTACTCCTCCCACACCTCTCATCATCCCTCACAGACTCCCTGCCTTCCTTGAATCTCTTATGCCACTCAAAAACTGATGCTCGATTCATCAAGATGGTCGAAAAGGAGTCTGAAGCATTCCATATGTTTCTGTGGCATTTTTTCCTAGTTTAAAACAGAATTTTATTGCATATCGTTCTTCTAAAATGTCCTCATGTCCAGATTGCATTTTTGAAATTCCCCCGCTGTAACAATCAGGCTTTAGTAGGGTGTATTCCAATTCCTGCTGTAGCTGTTCATTTGAATCTGAAATCATAAAAATTGGTCAGTCATCCCATACAATGTATAGCAATAACATACTGAATTTTCAAGAGTCTACAACAATTTGAAATGCCTGTACAAAAAAGTCTGGAAACTTATTGAATGCACCACATATATATATATATATATATATATATATATATATATATATATATATATATATATATATATAATTGTTTCTCAATGATATTTTGCTCTGCATAAGCTAATTTATATATGTTTACATATATTATAAACTTTACAGTGAGCTCTCAATTTGGATAATTCTGTTTAACTATATCTATAGAATCTATTGATATGATATAATATACATATATATATGTGCATTTTTTATTAGATAATAAAGAGAAATTTTGTCTATATAGTATTATTCGGATTCTTTTAAGTTTCCTGACAAGTGTTCTGGTTTTAGGTTGGAGTTGGTAAATAAATTTACCAAAATTGTCTTGAGTACTTTCAGATCCTTCATAGGCCATCATCAAGGGTTGTTTGCAAGTGTAAAGATTGTTTTTTAAAACATTTTTTCAAGTTTTTTATAACATTGCAAAAATTATGTAAACGTATAGTTGGATTAAACTAAGATGCTAATGAAATTGAACAAATTTAAAACAAAACACTATGGCCTATGAAGGGTCCAAAATCACTCGGGACAATTTCGTAAATTTATCTACCAACTCTAACCTGAGACCAAAGCACTTGTCAGGAAACTTGAAAGGATCCTAATAAAATTATATAGACAAAATGTGTCTTTATTATTTAATCAAACGTGCTTAAATGAAGAGCTGCTGCCTAACTACATACACACACACACACATATATATAAAAGTGGTGTATGGTTCTTACTAGCTCACTTGGTGAGTTAATGAAAAACCAAAATGTTGCAGTATTATAGCACACAAACTTTGTGTTATGGTACCTACCTTACGGACTATAATGAACTCTTCCTATTACTATGAATACCGGGAGAATTTTCATCTTAGTGTTAAGTTAACTCCAGCCTAATACTTTGGCAGTCAGACCGACATTCAACACTCTTTTACCTATGCTGTATTTATACTATCGTTCAATATACTTGTTTCACAAAATCCCGAGTTTGTATCTTTCTTCCAGACCTTTTACTGGTCCACAACACTTAGGCACACATACACATGAATAACCCCCACTTTTCGAACAAAAAATTAACCATAATAATAATCAGTCTTTTTTTTAATATTATCTCTCTGATGAATGTGGAAAACATGAAACCCTGGGTCAAAGACACTACCATGTAATATATATATATATATATATATATATAGAGAGAGAGTTTCCTTGACTTGTTTCTTGTAATCAGAAATATATGTAAGTTTTCAATTTCTTAACATCAGTAAATCTGCACCAGGTGATTTTGCAGATAGTTAATGTAATGAACTTAATGTTCTTAACTTCGCTGTAAAGTCTTCACTTATTTTTTGGAAACTACAACAGATATTGGGAGTGCAATAAGATTGTTGTATAGAAAAAGTTTTCAGCTTCAAAACACTATTTCCCATGTAGTCACTACCATTGATTTTTGCATTTTCTTATGGTTACTGCAAAAAAAAAAGTGTTTTATAGCTGAAAACTTGACCTATCCACTGCTTTTATTATACCTGTTTTAGTTTGTGTGGAAATAAATAGGGGGCATTACTTTCAGAACATCATCTCTTATGAGTGTGGTGGGAAGGCTCCTGCACATCGTTCATAAAAATGTATGGCTAATATGAGTGACTATATGAAAAACCTGTATTTTATTGCTGAAAACTTGGCCTATTCAATAGGGTTATTGTATGTTTATTTGTTTTAGTTTCCATTCAGAAAGTCCCTCACACTAGAAAGTAGAGTTCTGCCATTTTTCAATCTTTGTTTTATTGTCTGCTTATTCTTAACTGTTGCTTAGTAAACACGTATGCCAAACTTTTATTTGGGGTGGACTATCGAAGATCATATCTTTAAATTCAAGTGGTGTGTTTTGATAGACCAAACTTTCTAAAAAAAATTGTCCACTCTTGAATTTGAAGATATGACCCCCCTCCCCCCCAAAATGGCCTCTATAGCCCATCCCTTATTATATATAGACAGCTGCAGTCTTGAAGTACCTTATGAGGATTAAATTCATTGTCAGTAGTTTATGAGGTCATCTTCTGACTTTTCAGATTGTTGACTTAAAACAAAAGGAGAGGATATAGGTCATTTTCTTAACATTTCTCCTGTTGGCCCTTTCTTTATTTTTCAGGGTGAAAGTTTATCTTATATCTAACATAGAAGTTTGGACCAAACTGTTGATAACTTAAAACAATAAATGAAGCCTTGATTTTAAATGGAGTGTAAACAATTAAAATTGTATTGAATTCTTTTTCCTTTTTATATTAAACTTTTATCTTTTTTTACTCATTTCCATTTTGGAACATTATGAAGTAATTGTTTGAGAATATTAACAGAAATAGGACCCTATTTTTTATAAGGCATGTAGGCCTATATTTAAAATATATATATATATAAAATCCTACATTGATATTCATACCTGATATATAAAAATATTCTCAAAAACTTATTTTTATCTATATTATCCATATTTCTAGGGGGGGTGTCCTCGTGGTGTAATGGTTAAAATGATGAACTGTAGAATCGTAGTAAGCGAGTTCAAACTCCAGTTGCGCTATTACATTCACTTTTGGGCAAATACCCTTGGAAAAGGTATGAGCCCCCTAATCCCCGCCAGCTATGGGTTAAATAGTACCACTACTATTCTTCTAGGAGAATGGCTTTGGCATTAAATAACCTACAAAGGTTGATATGCCATTAAACAAAGAAACCAAACCAACCATATTTCTATATTCTAAATATATTAAAAACATATCTTTATTTTCTAAATATTTTAAAAACATTTCTATCTATATTATCCATATTTCTATTTTCTAAATATTTAAAAACATTTATATTTATGTTTGCTATATCTCTATTTTTATGTCTTTCAAATTTTTACTTTAAAAAAAAACAAAAACAAAAAAAAACCACAAACTGGTATAAAATAACCCAACAAGTATTGACATGCTGTAAAAATCAACCAACTGACAATTTTCATTTTGTATGTGTGTGTGTGTGTGTACACATTCTTAGTTATATATTTCCTCATCTTTATTTTTCATTGATACTCAGATGCATATTGAGTACAGACATGGCAAAGCATCTAAATATTCTTCAAGATTTTGAAGTTGTATTGAATGACTTTAATCCAGAAAAGAAAGAACACAGATTACAGGTAATTATTTTTCAAGTCATTTTCAACCTATGCTTTTTTTATTCATTTATTTATTTATATTGATATATTTTTGTAAGTCTCTTTTAATTTAAAATTGATCAACTCAGATTCAGTGGTTCCAAAATTGATTCAACTCAAAAGGATGTATTTTCTTAATACACCATGTGATGTCGCTGTGACTGAATATTTCTTTTTTTTTTCTTTTATTCCAAATATAAAGATTTCTTCTCTTTTTAAATATGGATTTTTTCATTTATTTAAAAAAAAATTTTTTTGCAAGTTTCTTAAGACAAAATTTCCTTTATTGTCTCATTAGTTCTTTGGGATCAACTTAGATCTAGTGGTTGGCCCTGTCAGTGGGGTTTGGAAGATACCGACTGTATCCTCTGCAGAGGAGTAAGACTCCCCTCAAAGGAGGGTGTCTTGGCTATGCATGCCATGGTAAGGCTCCAGATTTGGAGCTCTGGGAAGTATGGAGTATCCCTTTATTGCCATTACTTTCAGGTCCACTTTGATTCAAAGTGGTAGTATCTGTTAAGGTCCCATCTATCAGTCAAAAAGATCTGTTTGAAATTTTTTGGTATTTGATTGGAATATTTAAAAACATTTAACTGTAAGCAAGATATTTGTATTAAAAATAGTTATTGAAAGTACAATTGTTTACTAAGAATTGATATTATTATTATTAGGTACTTGAAACCATATAACTCTATGCTAACAAATGGTTATTATTAAATAGGAATAGTTAGTTTAAACCATATAGTTGAATATAAATCATTTGAATTAGGAGCACTTGATATTTATTTCTTTTCCCTTTATTTCTGAAAATATAGCAAAAAATGAAAGGGTACCAGTAATGGTGACTAGGACTGTATTATTATGTAATGTCTTCTTACCTGACCCTCTATCAATTGATAAATTTGATTGACAAGTGGGGTTAAAGTAGAGCTTTTCAGACTTTTTACTTAATGCACCTTTGGTAACCAAATTTAATTTCCATTCATCTTGCCCATTCAGCTGGGGCTGTAGAATACACTGACTACATTTCTGCAGACCCCCCGACCCCACCAACGAGGGTCCTGGATATGACACTAATCAGCCTGATAGTGCTGAGGTTCCAGTAATGCTGGAGCTTTGGGGAATGTGGAGTACCCCTTCTTTGCCATTGCTTCCAGGTCCATTCTAACCTAGAGTGGTAGTACCTGATAGGGTCCTATTTATGGGTCAAATAGAACTGTTTGACATTTAAACTGAATGCAAACAAATGACATGCTAAATTGAATTGCTTGAAATAGAACTGTTTGATCATTTAACTTTGTGTAATGACTGATGTTTAATTGAATTGTTAGTGATACATAGCAATATTTGGAACCAATTAACTGTGTACAAAAAAAAAATGAGCTCAGGCTCATTTAAAAATGTTATCAACAAAAAATGTTTACAAATCATATATATGTATAAACAGGATTTAAGATTAGATAACCTACAATGATTGATATGTCATAAAACCAAACCAATCCATTCATCCCCAAATAAATTAACTGAATATCAAATTACAAAACATTTACCAGTGTTTAATAGAATTTACAGGAGAAAAGAATCTGTAAACTATAAATGCAAACTATTAAATTTACCTCTAATGACCCTGTCAAGATTTTATTCTTTCCCAGGGGTCTGTTTGGACTACGAGTGAGGTGCCCGTGGTGTAGTCGTTATTGTCGTAGGAAATGGACATGGCAACACGAGTTCAAATCCTGGACGAGACTGATTGCATTTCACATAGCACTAATACCCTTGGGAAAGGTATGAATCCAATTATTCTCCCTCCAGCTATGGGTAAATAGTAGGACAGACTAGGTTCTTCAGCCTTGGTGAGGCAACTAGTCTAGGAGAAGGAAAACTCTGAATTCAAACCTGTTAAACTCCGCTTAAAAATTGACCTTGTGTCATATCCTGCCCGAACGGAGGGGTTGGTAAATAGTGTCTGTTTGGACTACGAGAAACTTTGGTTTAAAGATTATTTCTGATTGAAGCAAGCAATGAGAAAGTTTGAATTTTGATTTTTTTTTTTTTTTTTTTTTTTAGCTATATTTTTGGTGTGCTGAAGTGTGGTTGTCTGTTTTGAGTTGAATGTTTTGAAAGTCCTTTTTTAGGGTTTTGATATTTTCTTCAGAAATTTTCTTCATAAAACATTGTTTGGAAACTTACAATGGCTGGCCTGAATTATTAACACATCAATAAACATGGGAACCAAACTAACAATGTGCTTGTCTGTTCTTTTGTTACAAGAATCAAGTGACAATCTCTTCATCTAGATTCTTTTTTTTAAAGAGCTCACTATTTCAAGAGAACCAACATGTTGCTGCAAGATCTAATTATAAATAATCTAAAATCAAAACTAAAAAATGAATTAATAAATAAATTAATGAATTGTCTAAAATTTAATTTAACTTTATTCATTGTTGTTGTTGTTGTTGTTTGTTTTGTTTTGGTACAGTATTACCCAGAAATACATATAACTCTACTAATGTTCTTGAATAAAAGTTGTTTTTTTTTCTAGACCAAAGATACCAAGATTTTATTATTATATATTACCAAACTGTACATGATTAAACATTTGTAACTACAAATAAAATTGCAAAACTTCTGCAACCAAAAATCAGATTCTTGAACAATGCCAAAAGATTTATAGAAAATACTTCCAAATTCTTAATGAGATTCCAAATCTTGAAAATGAAACTTTTTCTTTCTGATGTTTTCTCCATGTTTTGGCATATCCATTCTTTGGCTTTTTTTAAAAGTAATAATGCATAGGAAAATAGGAGAATAATTATTGCACAAAATATTCTTTTTAACTTATAAGAAAAGCTTATGAAGCAAGACAAAATGAAATCACTAATTCAATCAGAACAATACCAATGTCTTGATGCCAACTGAACAATCCCTCCACTTAAAAGGAATCATTGGCTAATATTTTATATTGCACAATATCATTAACTGAATTACATCAATAAGGAAATTAGGCTTTATAATGGGTCAACTTAAATCTAGTGGACTCAAATTTCTTAACCTCAAAAGCATATATTTTCATCTGATGTCCTTTTACAACATGGTTACTTGATAATTAATTTTTTTCTTTTATACAAAATGAATTCTGTTCTTTCTTTTCTTTTCTTTTCTTTTTAAATACAGATTTTTTTTTTGACAAAAGACCAAAATTTATGAAGCAATTTATGACAAATCTAATTTAATCAAAACAATACCAATATAATTTACTTAGATTTATTTCTCCATAAATTTGGAAAAAAAATTTCTTAATTGAATTACACATTGTTTCTTATTTGATTAAATTACATATTGTTACACACCTGTAAATAATGAAAGTAAATTATATCATTGTTTTAAAATATAATCTTTTGCAAACATTGGAAGTAAAACTAGTCAAGTATCCTCAACCCTATCCCTGTTGAATGATCACATCTCATAATCCCAGAGTTGTGGTATTATTATTATTATTATTTGTAGTAGTAGTTTCTTGAAAACTTATTATTTGTTACTTAAAGCTATTATTGTCTTTTTCTGTAAAAACATTGTATCGAAATAAAAGAAAACTAAATTTATTTATTTTGTATTAAAAAATATTTAAACATTAAATTACAAACAGTTTATTTTAGAAATATGTCCTTCTGAGATGAATCAGTTTTGGTGCCACTAGATTAGAAATGATCCATCACTTTTTTTTTTATTCTTATTCAAAAATATGTATTCTGAAGCTTTTCAAAGTGTCATAAGTTCAATAAATTATGAACAAAAATTGATCATATATTGTCATTTTTGTTTTTTCAATGCTTGATTTCAGCTGATGTCAATATTAATTAAAGTGGCTGATATTTCAAATGAATTACGACCTTTGGAAGTTGCAGAACCCTGGTTGGAATGTCTTCTGAATGAGTTTTTTGCCCAGGTTTGTAAAATTTAATCACTATTTTTTTTAATTTTAAAAGCATCTTCCCATAAAAGATTTATAGAATTTAGTGTCTGTTTTTAAATCTCTTGTTATTATCATCATTAATTCCTGTTCTGTCTTGGGTGCAACAGTAAACTGTAGGTATGTTTGGTATTATTATCATAGAAAATGGTATTGATAATATGAGGTCAAATCCTAGACATCGCTGTTTGCATTTTATTTCATACTAATACCTTCATCCTCTCAGCTATGGATAAATAGTTGGGCAGACTGATTTTTTTAGCCTTGTTAAGGCAATCAATCTAGCAGAAGGAAAACTATGAATTTAACCAGCTGTACTCTACTTAAAAATAGCAAACTCCATCTGTTTGTGAGGTTCCAATTCTGGAACTTTTGAGAAGAGTAGAGTTGCCTCTTCATAGCAGATATGTACTTGTCCGCTTTGAATAAAGTGCTAATACCTGTTAGGATCCAATATATCTGTTAAATAGGTCTGTTTGAAAATTATTGTATTACAGAGGAAAACATAAAACCTTGTAATTGTGTTAGATAGGAATACTTGAAAGTAAATAACTATATGCAAATTGTTTGTATTAATAATTACTTGAAGCTGTTATTGTTTGCAAATAATCATTATTAGTTATTTGAAACCATATAATGGCCTGCCAAAAGACTGACTTTGGCTCTAAATAGTCCCACCTATCAAAATATTGCAAAACTTTTGACTCACCCTAATAAAATCATAATTTTAGGGTATGTTTATTATTCCATAAACTAAAGCCAATTCAACAAAACTAATGTCATTTGTGGATTTAGCATGTCCCAAAATACCTAAGTAAAGTTGGTGACCTTAGTCGAGGGCGACTTGAAGGCTCCCTTTTCAATAGCTACTACACTAAGGTGTAGGGGAGGGCACTAGTCCATTCCCTGGATTGCTTCACTTTACCCTTGATCCTAACCTTATAATGCTGAGTGCTAAGCAAGGCAGCATCAAGTACCATTTTTTGAGTCTTTGGTATGACTCGACCTGGGATTGAACTCATTGGCGAACACTCTACTCATTACTCTAAATATCTTAAAAAATCCATTGTGACTAAAAAGAAAAATGTTATGTGTAGATTGGTGCTTCTGCCTTGAATCAGACTCTGCTGAGGATCAAAATTCTTTTCGATATTTTTCTGCTCTCTTTTCTAAAGAAAAAGTGATCAGAACAAGAGTCCCTTTCCTGAGAGAAATTCATATGACACCTGAGAAATGCCAGAGACTGTACTGGTCAAGATGTTGTATGAACAGCAAAACCAATCAGTTTAATTGTCTAAAGACTTCTCTGGATAGATATTTTACTTTTTAATTGATAAAAATGTTATACCATTTGTTTGCATGCAACACCTGTCTCTTTATTGTACAAACTTGTTGCAATATCTTTTTATTTTGTTTTATTTATTATTTTTTTTGGTTAGAGTGATGCTGAGAAATTGGAAGGTCTCCCTGTAACAGCATTTATGGATAGAGAAACAGTTGTCCGATCCAAATCACAAGTCCATTTCATCAAAAACGTATTATTGCCACTGCTACAGGCTTTAGCACGATGTTTTCCCAAGGCTGTGGTAAGTACAATAAATCAATATATTTCTGCTACTTCATCTCTTCCATATTTAAGGCATGCTTAGCATAATGGTTATTGTTGTGGGAAATGGAGGCTGAATCCTGGACAAGGCTGTTTGCATTTAACATAGCACTAACAGCTTGGGAAAAGCATGAATCCATCTATAGGCTAGACTAGGGTCTTTAACCTTGGTTAAACAATCAGCCTAGGAGAAAGAAAAATCTGAATTCAAACCAGCATTCCTCTACTTAAAATTCATTTTGTTTTCCATCCTGCCTATCAAGGAGGGGTTGGGTAAATACTTGCTTCTATCCCATAATAGTTGTTAGATCTGCATAAAAATTTCATATACTAAATGTAACTATTATTATGGGACAGAGGTAGTACATTTTTATTAAAGCACAACAGACATTCACTTGGAAATATAGTAAATTTCTCTAGAATCTGATGTTCAGCATGTCAATGATACACAGAGAGGTACCCACTAATAAAAAAAAGGGTATCATGAATATGAAACTAAACTGCATCTGATGGTGTGGTGAAGTGAGGTTCCAGTCCTAAAGTTGCTCTTTCATTAGCAAAAAAGAAATTGCATAAATATATATATATATATATATATATATATATATATAAATATAAAAGGACTGTACAATACTGCTATGTATTCATATTTTTGGTTATAGAGTTTCAATGTTGTAAAGTTGGATAATGAATAATACCTAATGATATCTGTTTTGATTGCATAATATTCCACTAGAAATAATGAAATCCTGGTATTTTGGTTAAGAAAATTAATAACTGTAAAGGCACAAGAAAAGAGGGTTTCCTTTAGATAAATTAATTTTAAATGTGCTGGTTCACTGCTGCTGCATATATCCACTACACCCAATGATCTGTATGTATTTACATGGGCAGGTTGTGACACAAGGTCGATCTGGTTTTCCAGCTAGATTATTTGTCTAACCAAGGCTAAAGAACAATCTTTCCTACAATTTTCCCATAGCTGGGTGTGTGAGTATACAGATGGATTCATATCTTTTCCAGGGGCATTAGCACAAAGTGAAACACAAACAGCCTTGTTCAGAGTTTGAACTTGGGTTGCCAATTCCATTTCTTGAGACAGTAAACGTTATGCTAAATTCACCTCCTAACAGCCAATTACCTTAGTACTGCCGATGTGACTTAAACTGATAACATAAATTCATATTCCCTCATCCCTTCTCATTCTTCATTTATTTGATCTTATTGCTATGTCATAATAACCCTTTGCTGAGTCATGGCCATTGTGGCTTTGCTTAGAGTGAATCATAGTAAAAAATAAATTAAAAAATCAGATTCTACTGTATATAAATAAATGAATATATATATGTGTGTGTGTGTGTATATAATTTTTTGATTTATTTTTCAGAGTTTACTCATATCACCGGCTCACGAAGCTTTGTCTTATTATGAAAGACAATCACAGGAATATGAAAATGACCAACGCAATAGAGAGACAGCACAGAGTATTTCTTGATAAGACATTACTCCATGTGATTGAGCAAAAGACAATTAATAGTTATCATTTCGTTTTTTCTTTTTCAACATATGGAAAGTTTGGACAATAAACATTGGGGCAAGGGAGAATGTCATTCTTATATAGCCCTTGGCAAATGAGCAAATACTGTCATCGTAACTTTCCTTTAATCAATGAACGTAATCATTTACCTGTTCATTCATCATTCATTCAGGTAACCTTGGATCTATTGGACCTAGAATTGGTTCCTCTTAAAAGATACATTTTCGCAAATATCTCTGATCACAGAGGCTTAATATTCAAATATCTAAGTTTTTTATTCAGCCAAAAAACTCAAAAACAAACTATGAAAAAAAACTGAACCATTTTTTATTATTGCCACAAATTTTAATGAAACTTCAATGGCTGGGAAGTGATTATTTTCCTTGATTATTGTTGTCAATGTTCACTTACTCGTACTGAAAAATCATTAGTAAAGGACTAATCATTAATTAGTTTTAGTATATCAAATCAAGGAAAAGAAATCTTAGAAATTTCATGTTTTTTGCTATTTCTAAGAATTTTCTTTTTAGAAAATTATGACTTTTTGCTATAACTAAAATATATTTTTTTTAACATTTAAGTAAATTATATTGTTTTAAAATATATGTAAATAGATTATATTGTTTTAAAAAGCATGTAAGTAAATATATTGTGTTAAAAAACATGTAAATTGTGTTAAAAATATGTGAGTAATTTTTTGTTTTAAAAGTAAATTATTTTTTTTTAAATTTTTTGTTTTAAGTAAATTATTGTTTAAAAAACATTGTTTTTAAATTTAAGTAAATTTAAGTAAATTTTTTGTTTTAAGTAAATTATTGTTTAAAAAACATTGTTTTTAAATTTTTTGTTTTAAGTAAATTATTGTTTAAAAAACATAAGCAAATTACATTATGTTAAAAAAATCTATTTAAAAAGAAAATAAATACATAAATTTTTCTTCTTTTCTTACCTTTTTCAATATGGATTTATTTTTTTATACAATAGATAAAAATTTATGAATCAAGATGAAATTTAACCAATAAATTAATTTTATCAAAACAATAACAATATTACTTACTAACATTTATTTACAAATGTACAAAATCTTTGTCATTTGTGTTAAAAAAAAATTTGTATTTAAAAAGAAAAGTAAATTGTTATTGTTTTCATTAAATCGGTTTGTTAAAATATTTGATCTCACTTCATAATTTTTAATCTTTTGTGTTTTTAACACAAATTCATATTTAAAAAGAAAAACGAAAAGAAAACTATTTATTTATTTTGTATAAAAGAAAAAATTTAAATATCAAATCCCTTAATAATGTAGCATATAACATAAGATAGTGAATTGCGAAAATGTGCACTTTTGAAATTGGTCAATTCTGAGTTAAATAGATCTGATTCAACCTGTTCATTCTTTCAACACATTCTTCAATATTTCATTCATCTGTGTATGTTGACATCTTAGCATACCTCCCACCACTCCCCTCCCTCTCTTCTGTCCTACTCCTGGCTCCTTTTAATGTCTCCTTTGTTGACTTTTGTCCCCCACTCTCTACTGGCCTTTCACTCAGAAGAACAGACTACAGATAAAAGACAACAAAACTGATCTTGAAACTTTTCCTTTTTGCCTATTTGTAAAACAAAATGGTGGAAGTTTCAAAGTCTTGGAAGTATTCTTTATTATTGAGATTGGAAAATAAAGACATGTTAAAAATAATGATTTACAAAAAATTCATAATAAAGAAGTATAACAAATGAAGAATATTTTTCTTTTTCGTTTCACAAGTGTTTTAATAATTACAGCAATCAAATGCACCCCCACAATCAAATGTGCTAGCTGAAAACCATAATCTTCATCTTTTGGAGTCATAGAACTTTTGGAATAAAGTTAATCAGAAAGATCATGCTTGTATAAAAAATTAAAAAATGAGCATCTGAATGAGTGCCCTCTCCACTTTGTGGCTGAGAGAATATTTTGGTTGTATCCTGTATGTTTTTGGAGTAAAAAATTAATCAGAAAAGTTGAATTTGGATGGAAAATAAAATTGGCATCTGTATGAGTACCCACTCCTCTCTATGATTGAAGGACTATTGTAATGTTGCAAGATTTGTGTAACATTGTGGCACCAAATAGAATGTGTGTAACATTTCTTCACTGACCCAGCACCATCTCAAACATTAATAGGTGTTACACTTCTCAAATGCAAGACAGACTCATTGCTTCAAATACAAAAAGTTTATTGGCCGACTAACATTTCATACAGCATTTGGCCATTAAAAGAGCCATAGAATCACTAAGAGTCTCGTGTGTGAGATAAACGGAAATACCATCTCCGCTTTCTTTGCCTGTAACAGGCCCTTTGCTCCAGGGTGCTGTCACTGTTTCAACCCTATGCGCCTGATTCTGAACTGCCTGACTGCCAAAAAATTCTGCTCATATATCTCTTAATTATTTCATTCACTAATCGTATAAGAACATGTGTCATTAACTTTTATTTAATTTTGATTAATCATATCCTAATTCAGGCAACATTGTTTTTAATATCTGGCCTTCAACAATCATTTTAAAACAAATCTCTAACATACCATCCCTGGTGGTTTCCAAAACAACCTGTCAACTTGGTAATCTGCCAACATGTGTGACAAGTGCACTATATGACCTTCACATGTGACCTACACTTCATTCAAAGATTTTAGTGAAGCTGCAATCTATCACCACTAGTAAAATAATTACCTAATATAATCAATTATCATCCTTAGTTATATTACAGTATTTTGGTAGTATCCTGGAAGTTTTTGTTGTAAAAATTAATTAGAAAAGTTGAATTTGAATGGAAAAAACAATGGCATCCTAATGAGTGCCCCCTCCTCACTGTGGTTGAGGGAGTATTTTGGATGTATCCTGGAAGTTTTTGGAGTAAAAATTAATCAAAAAGGTTGAATTTGGATGAAAAATAATAAAATTGGCATCTGAATGAGTGCTCCCTATCTCCTCTGTGGTGGCCTGAATGGGATAAAGAAAATTTGTCTATCATCCATGATTGCAATAGTAAGGAATCAGTGCTCAAGCTAATTCTCTGCCAAGTTTCACACATGCTCCCTTCTGTTAAGAACTCTTGGAGAAAATAAAGAACAAGTCAGTATATTCTAAGAATGTTTTTTTTACCATTGAGTTTTACTGGTATTTTATATGGTTTTAACCCCAAACCTGTGAATGACTAATCTGTCTTAAAAGGATCTATAAGATATGGGCAGATGAAACTGCTGCGCTAGAACAAAAGTTTTGGCAAACTGGTCCAGAGTAAGAAGTGATTGTCAACAATAATTCAAATAAATAAATCAGAAACAAAAAAATGAATCATCAAATTTTCAGACAAAAATCACATGTTCTTTAATATTTAGTCAAAATTGTTGAAGAGAATATTCTAGTAAGCTTGTCAATATTTTTGCAAAATTATAAAAACCAAGTTAATGCCAATGAAATGTCTGACAATTATACATCTGGACTGGAGGCTGACATATAGTGACCTAAATTATTACTTACCTACAAATATTGATGTGACACGATGGGTGCCATTCATTTCTGTGGGTAAGTGCCAGTCAGAAGATTCCTTTGTTGGTTTTGGCACGAAACCCACACAAAGGGCTTGCATGTGAGATTTCTCACAAGACTGGAAGAGGATGAGGGAAGGAAGTTCCCAGAGTCAAGAGAAGGAGTGAATCAACAGAAGAGACCAGGACAGTGAACAGAAGTTGGGGGAAGCTGACTGCTAGGATGTGCGAACTCAGAGGCTGGGTTGGCCAACGTGAAAGGATGAGTCAGCATTCCTGGTGACTTTGTGGAAATTTTGCTCAAATACATGCTCACAGATGCACAGAATGCTAGGAAAGTATTACAATCTCCCTTCTTGTGCTTGGAGCTAACCCAAGCCCATGATTGTTCTCTTTTCTTCCACCCTCTCGGTTGTCTATGTTGTGTTTTGTGTGTCCATAAAGAAATGTGAAGTACTCCTGGTTGGAGGTGAAAGAAACCACTAGATGATTTAATGGCCATGAGTGGTTTAGGAGGTTGAGACAGTGTATTGCCACATTAAGGAACATTTTAGAATGCAACTTGTAAGTAATATTCATTAATTAGCTATTTAGCAACAATAACTTGCTGGTAATTGATTATTAGTTATTAGAAAGAAGAGAAAATTTACTTGTATAAATGAAACTTTATTTATATGTATATATACCCAACCCCTCTACATAAACAGGATGTGACACAAGATTAGTGTTTTTAAGTGGAGTTTAACAGAGTTTTCCTTCTAGACCAGTTGCTATAACATGGGTTTAAAGTGCCCAGCCTGTCCTACTATTTACTTATTGTTTGCGGGATAATAGTTGGATGTAAACTTTTCCAAGGGGTGTCAGCATTATGTGAAATGTGTACAGCCTTTATTTATTAAACAATCTGATGATTGTGTCTTTTATTCAATAGAAAATACATGAAACTAATATTATTTGTCAAAATTTCTCAGATGAAGCTGGACAATTTTTATCACTTAGAATATTCAAACTATCTTTATTATTATAATCACAATGTTTTAGCCAATATGTCCTTTGGCCTTCTTCAGGTGTTTCATATTGAACTGTGGAGTCCTCACAGAATCTCAAACTGAACCCTTTATTTGAACCGTAGGGGTAGATTGTTCTGATTCTGTTAACCATGACTGGATAGAAGTGTTAAGTTATAATAAGTATTCCTTGTTATTTTTGCCTGTAGTTGGGATTGAACCTGCAACCTCCAGATGATTTCACTCAGAAGCATTTTCCAACCAAATGCCTTATTCACTGCGCCATGTACCTGGTCATGGTTTACAGAATTGGAATAGTCTACCCCAGTGGATTAAATAAAAGGTTCAGTTCAAGATTCTGTGTAGGCTCCCGTGTTTGATATGAAACACCTGAAAAAAGCTGAAGGACATATTGGCCAAAATGTTGTGAGTATAACAATAAAGATGAGGTCAATAGTCCAAATATTTTAAATGATAAAAAAATGAAACTTTTATACTTCTCTGCTAACCAGCATTTTTTATCAAATACTATTTAAACAATTGTTTATTCTTATCTGTTTACACTCTCTCTCTCTCTCTCTCTCTCTCTCTCATATATAGTCAACATATGGATAGGGAAGATGTGAACTGCTATTGATAGGAAATCTGATCTCTCTGATAAAATAAAATGGGATTTTTTCCAAGCTTTGGTCATGTCGGTACTATTGTATAGATGCACCACTTGAACTTTAATGAATCGCTTGGACAAAAATCTTGATGGGAATTACACAAGAATGCTATGTTCTGTTTTGAATAAATCCTGGAAACAGTATCCTACCAAATAACGGCTGTACAGCCACTTACCTCCTATCTCATAAACCATCCAAGTAAGATGAACAAGAAATGCTGCACACTGTTGGAAGTAAGGATGAATTCATAAGCAACATTCTTCTATGGACTACTACACATGGACACACCAGTGTTGGCCAACCAACAAAAACTTATATTTATCAGCTCTGGATGGAGTCGAGAGGACTTGCCAGAAGTGATGGATGATAGGGATGGATGGTGAGTGAGAGTCTGCTTGACTTGATAATGATATATATATATATATATATATTCAATTTTATCAGCTCAGTCATATATATATATATGATAATCAAGCTGGTTATTAAATTTTATTAACTTATTTATCATACATTTAAGTTGATAAAATTAAATCTTTTAAAGATCAATGAATATACTTTTTATTGACGTCTAACCAAAGTTAGAGAATGTTTTCAACTGACCGTACTGAAAAAAAATAGATGGAATACTCTCTACTCTTAATAAAAACGCTTGGTTATCTGTAGCCTGTTGGATGACCATGGCTATCCTTATTTCTGAGGGAGGACACACTGTCTCACAATATGACATAAACGTGTAGACAATTTGTCCTACCTGAGAATATCAGCCTGAATCACACAGATGATGGTAGCAAAATAAGGAAGACTCTCTTCTGTTGCTCAAAAGAACTGAAATAATTAAAAATGAATTAAATAATTAAGTTGTATTTAAAAGCAAAAGTTGGAAGTTATTATTTTTGTCAATGATTGGTTTTATTTATCTATTTCTTATGTTCATTTGTTTTTATGGTATGTCAACTCTTATTGGGTCATTTATACCAGTTTCAATATTTTTTGTTAGCATTTATGTGGTTTCAAGTATTCTTATCTAATACTTATCTAATTCTTATCTAATACTAATTCTTATCTAATACTAATACTTATCTAATTCTTATCTAATACTAATTCTTATCTAATACTAATACTTATCTAATTTGTACACAATGATATGATTTCAAGAATTCTTATGCAATGCTAATAATTTGTACGCAATGATGTGGTTTCAAGTATTCCTATCTAATAGTAATAATTTGTACAGTTATATGGTTTCAAGTATTCTTATCTAATACTACTAATTAGTACACAATGATATGACTTCAAGGATTCCTATCTAACAGTAATTGTTTGTACACAATTATATTGTTTAAAGAATCACATAACCATCTTCATATACTAAAAATTTGCAAGTAATCATGTGGTTTCAAGTAACTATTTTGATTTGATATTAATATTCATTCATTTGCACACATTGCCCAGTCGGCTGGAGCTGTAGAGTAAATCAACTGCTCCTCTACAGAGGGGTAAGGCCCCCTCAAACGAGTGTCCTGGATATGACACTAGACAATTTGATGGTGAGGTTCCAGTGATGCTGGGGCTTTGGGGAATGCAGAGCACCCCTTCATTGCCATTGCTCTCAGGATGGTAGCACCTGATAGGGCCCTAAATAGAACTAACGGCATACTTATACTAAACTGAATTGTTTGAATTCTGAATAGCGTGAAATAGAAATATTTTTCACAATTAAACTGTACTTACATTTAAACTGTGTACTTATGCTAAACTGAATTGTTTGAAATGGAACTATTTTTGATATTGAAACTCTATTTACACTAAACTGAATTGTTTGATATAGAACTGTTATGATGTTTAACTGTGTGTAAACAAAATCTATACTTATACTTAGCTGAATTAGAACTGTTTGAATAAACTGAATAGCTTGAAATTAGAAATGTTTTTGACAAACTGTGTACTCATGCTAAACTGAATTATTTGAAATAGAACTGACTATTTGCGTAAAAATGGATTTGATGTTAAATAACCTACATAAAAACCAACCAACCAATCATTTGCTTACAGTTTTCAATATCAAGTATTCCTAATACTACCAATCTGTCAGCAAGAGCTGTAGAATATGCCAACTGCACTTCTGCAGAGGGGTAAGACCTCCTCCAACAAGTGTCCTCTGTATAACACTAAGCAATCTGATGGTGAGGCTCCAATTCTGGAGTTTTGGGGAATGGGAAGTACCCCTTCATAGCCATTACTCCTAGGTTCACTCTGATCCTGAGGGGCATTACCTTTTCAAATCCCATCTATGTATCAAATAGAACTATTTAATCTTTTATTATACTTGAAACCATTTCACTGTGTACAAACAAATGATTAATATCAAATATAATTAATAGTGTTAGATAGCAATACTTGAAACCATTTAACTGTGTGCAAACAAATGAGCTGTAATTTGTTTGAAAATAAAGTTACCTACAAATTATTTGCATACAAATCATAATTTTATAAACAGGATTTGGCATTAAATAACCATCAAGGGTTGATGTGCCATTAAACCAAATAGCCTAAATATCTAAATCTAATAATTTGTACACAACTATATGGTTTGAAGAATCCCATAACTATCTCCTTATACTAATAATTTGCTGGTAATTATATGATTTCAAGTAACTATTTCAATTTGATAATTTGTTTACACTGTTATATGGTTTTAAGCATTCCTATTATATAATTTGTAAATTATTATATAGTTTCCATAATCTCTAATATTAAATATTTGCAAGCAATTATATGGTTTCAAGTAACTATTTCAATTTGATTCTGTGTATTGAAGGAAGGAAGAACATCAGTTGAAAGTGATGAGATTCCAACGAAACCTTCCATCAGTTGTAATACTGAAACATTTGAGAAGGAGCTTAGTCTAGTTAAAACCACATAGATTAACTATTTGAGAGTTTTGTGATGAGGTGAACAGTTTTGTTGGGTCAAGTCAATTATTTTTTATTGAAGATTCAAGAATGAGATGACTTACAGCTAAGTTTGTTTTACACCTTCAAACATCGGAACAAAAAGAGTTTGGGATGACCATAGCTATTGAGTTGTTTCTGGAGGTACGCTTAGTGTAATGGTTGTTGCTGAAGAAAATGTAATATCAGAGTTCAAGTCCTAAATGAGGCTATTTGCATATCACTAATGCCCTTGGAAAAGGCATGAATTCATTTATTCACCTTCTGTCGGGCAGACTGGGTTCTTTAACTTTGGTAAAGCAACCAGTCAAGAAAAATAAACTGTATTGAAGAAAATGTAATTAACAACCAGAGTTCAAGTCCTAAATGAGGCTATTTGCATAACACTTTGACTAATGCCCTTGAGAAAGGCATGCATGCATTTATTTTTCCTCTGGAGAGCTGGCTGGGTCTTTTAAGAAGAAAAAGGTAAATTCTAAATTCAAACCAGCTGTACTCTGCTTAAAAATTGACCTTATGTCACAAGGGTTGAATGAATACATATCAAGTTGTTTCATAGCCCAGTCGACTGGGGCTGAAAGCGCCCCACCCTCAACAAGTGTCCTGGATATGACATTAAACAATCTGATGGTGTGGCTCCAGTAAGGATGGTTTTGGCATTAGATAACCCACAAAGATTGATATCCCATTAAACAACCAAACCACTCTGACCCAGGGAGGTAATACCTGTCTGGGTCCCATCTATGGGTCAAGCAAACCCGTTTTGAAATTATTTGTATAGGATAGAAATGCCTAAAATTATATAACTTTGTGCAAATTATTTGTATTAGATAGGAATACTTGATACTATATGAGTGGGTCCCCATGGCTTAATAGCTAACAGCGCAGGACGATGGTCTCAAAGTAAGCAAGTTCGAATTCCAGTTGTGCTATTATGTTCAGTTTTGGACTAATACCCTTGGGAAAGGTATTAATCCTCTTATCTCCAGCTATGGCTGTTCTACAAGAATGGCTTTAGCATTAAATAACCCACAAATGCCATTAAACAAAGATATTAATACCATTGATACCATATAACTGTACAAACAAATGATTATTATCAATGAATAACAAAGCACAATTTTAAAAAAATGATTGCAATGGAATGTTCATAATATAGTGATGATTATAATCAAACATTTAGAAATTGATCAAATTTTGGCATTAAATAACCCATAAGAGGTTGATATATCATTAAATAAACTAAAGCAAACTCACCAGGTTCGTAAGAATAACTAGTTGCTGCTCACGATCTTTTTTCTTTTCTTTTCGGCAAAGAGGTTCTGGTTCACCATGAATTTACTCCCGGCAGACAAAAGAAGAATCAAATACTTTGAAACTGTTGTTAAAAAACCTTTTCCAAGGGAGGACACACTGTCTCATGAGGGCATAGGTCTGACATGCAGAACAGAGTAACCTCCCTTGGCATCTGGCTTTTTCGTTCCAGTCATTGATACAACAGAAATATTGTCTATGTCCATGGTTCTCAAAAAGGGAAGTGTTTTGGGTATAACACTAAACTGTATCCGGTGGTGAGGTTCCTGTTCTCGAGCTCTAGGGAGTTTTGCATTATCATTACTCCCAGTTCCACTCTGAATTGGAGTGGTAGTATCTGTTAGGGTCCCATCTATGGCTCAAATGAATCTGTTTGAAAATTATCTATGTTAGATAAGAATACTTGAAACTATATAACTGTGTGCAAATTATTTGTATCAAGAACATTTCCTTGAAGCTGTAATTGTTTATGAAGGATTATTATAATTAGTTACTTGAAACCATATAATTTCTTGCAAATTACTGGTGTTAGATAGGAATATTTGAAACTAAATAACTGTGTATAAATTATTTGAATTAGATAGGAATACTTGATACCATGTAGCGGTGTATAAATAAATAATTACAATCAAATAAAAAAAAGTGAAAAAAAAAATGCAATGGAACATTGAAACTATAGTTTTGATAACAGTTGTAGGAAAGCAATAGATAATTATCTCCCTTAGAGAATGGGTGTGTCTGTTGGGTGCTTTGTGAACAGTAAAGGCATGTCTTGGACCTTGCCGGAGAAAAGTAAAGCCACGGGTCTATTTTACTTCTCATTAAATAAACCTCTTCCACAAACTCTTTGTTCATGGAACAATATGTGCATATTTCGAGCTGTTGAGACATTTATGTGTTCTTTTTTTATTCCATCGATATGTATATTATGTATATAAAACGTCACATATTCTAGTATGTACTAATACATTTATGTTGTTTTTCCTTTCGTTGTGTTCAGTGTTAGTATATTATGAATATACTAATGCTAATATTGATCCATTAGAAGTTGATATGTCATTAAGCAAACCAACCAATCAAAGAGAGGAACCGCCCCAGGGAAATGGAGCCTGAAATGAGATGTAAAATGTTGCATCAACAAGAACACCGAACATCAAGAAGCAGTGAAGATTGGTGTGAATCTCTTTTTTCCCTCCCGGCTATGGATAAATAGTTAGGCAATTTCGATTTTTTAGCCTTACATGCTAACCTTCTATGGTTTATTATTCGAATAATTCAGAGTTTTGTGTAAATTTAAAAAGAAAATTTAAATTCAGAAGATACTCATTTCGACTCTAGCCCAATCGGCTGTTAAATATGCTGACTACATCCCTCTAACGAATGTCCTGGATATGACAAACAATTTGATTGTGAGGATCCGCTAATGCTTGAGCTTTGGGAAATGCGGAGTACCCTTTTATTGCCATTGCTCCCAGGTACACTCTGCCCCGGAGTGGTACTATTTACCAACCCCTTCCGCTCGGCCAGGATATGACACAAGGTCAATTTTTAAGCGGAGTTTAACAGGTTTGAATTCAGAGTTTTCCTTCTCCTAGACTAGTTGCCTCCCCAAGGCTGAAGAACCTAGTCCGTCCTACTATTTACCCATAGCTGGAGGGAGAATAAGGGGGTTCATACCTTTCCCAAGGGTATTTGCCCGAAAGTGAACGTAATAGCGCGACTGGAGTACGAACTCGCGTACTACGATTCTGCAGTTCATCGCTTTAACCATTACACCACGAGGACTGCCCCGGAGTGGTTGCACCTGATAGGATCCTATCTATGTGTCAAATAGAACTGTTTTGACATTTAAACTCAGTGAAACCGAATGACTTGGGCTAAAATGAATTCTTTGATATGAGAAAAGGTCATAAAATAAGACAAACACGTATTAAGAGAGAAGAATAAAGGTTATATATTTAGGTAAAACGAGTAATACAATGTATTACAGTGTAGTACTTGTTACCTTCTCCCGGGGTGGATTACAGCCAAATACATCCTTATTGGAAGAGCCCATTGTGTATCGAAAACAGGGATGATGCCCAGTCTGTCCGACTATTTACCCACAGTTGGTGAGGAAAATTGTTATATTTATACCTTTCCTAAGAGTATTAACTCTATGTGAAATGCCAACAGCATCGTCTAGGTCTTGAACTCAGTTCGCCCTGGCCGTTTCATACAACGATAACCATTACACTACGAGTGCTCCTGATTTCAAACAAGTTGTACTCAGCTTAAAAATTGACCTTGTGTTACATCCTGCTTGTGTCGAAGGAGTTAGGTCAATACATACTTTTGTTCTGATCATCATTAACTCAAGAAAGAGAATTTAAATTTCATTACTTGTACTTACATATATCATTATCATATAGAGGAAAACATTTCTTTTAAAGTTTTCCTGCGAAACGAGGGTAGTAACCAATAAAGAGATATTGCATTAGAAATTAATCATAGTTTGGCTTTGACCATTGGCATCTACAAGCATAATCGGAAAAGACATCAAGATTGGCTGTTACAGATTTAGAATTCTTATCAACAAAAACAAAGTTTTTAGTCAACCAAGTCTTTCGCTGTCTGATGAACATTATATATTGCACTGATTGTTTTGTCTCTGCCCACGAGATCAAATACAGTGCGAGGTCAGAGTTTCAGGTGGGAGCCTGACAGATGCCGATATTTAGTGACCTCACTCCAAGGATAAATATATCCCAAGGGCAGGTTGAATAATATGAGTCCTTACAGAAACTAATCACAATCAGAGCCATTGTTTCACTTTGGCCAATGTCATGTTCGTGCATAATAATGGAGAATAGATATTCCCTGTGTACGGAAATATTCATAATCATCATCATCAAGGTGTACTGTTTGCATGGATTCCTTTTCTTATCACACCCCATCCGTCCCTATCGACCACCGCACTTAGTAAGTCTTCTAGACGGCACTTAGTGTTCGCGCTGTGCTGATGAATATAAGTCAATTTTTAAATGGACTTTAACAGGTTTGAATTCAGAGTTTTCCTTCTCCTAAACCGTTTGCCATACCAATGCTAAAGAGCTTCGTTAGAGTCTAATTAGTGCAACCATACAGTAGTACTGACACGGCTACAGCCTAGAAGAATTTCCGTTTTTTTTTCATCAGAGATCGGATTTCCATTTATAGAAGAATGAAATGAGGCTTAGAACATTAGGTTCTTGAAAATTCTTGCCACTTCTTTTATTGATGTGTGAATTAAGCTAGAACAAAGATATATATTCTGTAACGTTACACATTACATATAAAACGTGGCCAATTCTGTATCTAGTTACATGTAACATACATATAAATGGTTGCATATTCTTTAATATTACACGTAAATGTTGGTCTATTCTGTACGCCAACATGTTAATAGTGTTCTATTCTGTAACGTTGCACATTAAATGGTTGCACATTCTGTAGCGAAACATAAAAATGGTGGGATTTTTCTAACGTAACTCGTGAATAGTTGAATATTTTGTAACGCTATCGATAAATAACCATTGGCATGGGGTGTACAGAATAGGTTTCCATTGATGCGTTCATGTACAGAATATGTAACCATTAATATTAGCGTGTACAGAATAGGTCACCATTAATATTAGCGTGTATAGAATAGGTCACCATTAATATTAGCGTGTACAGAATAGGTCACCATTAATATTAGCGTGTACAGAATAGGTCACCATTAATATTAGCATGTACAGAATAGGTCACCATTAATATTAGCGTGTACAGAATAGGTCACCATTAATATTAGCGCGTACAGAATAGGTCACCATGAACCTGTTTGTGTACAGAATTGGCACTATTAACGTGGGCGTCTACAGAATTGGAAAATATGTTGTTGGAAAATATTTTTAATGTGCAATAGTTTGGTTTGGTTTGGTTTGTTGGGTTTTATGGCATATCAACCTTTGTAGGTTATTTAACGCCAAATCCATTTTTATGTAAATTATCAGTTCCATTTAAAACAATTCAGTTTAGCATGAGTACACAGTTTAATTGCTAAAAACATTTCTATTTCAAACTATTCAAGCAGTTATATATAACATTTCAGTTTAGTGTAAGTAGAGTTTCAATATCAAAAACAGTTCAATTTCAAATAATTCAGTTTAGCATAAGCACGCAGTTTAAATGTAAGTACAGTTTAATTGTGAAAAACATTTCTATTTCGAGCGATTCAGTTTAGTCAAGCAGTTCTAATTCAACTAATTCAGTTTAGTATAAGTACAGATTTTGTTTACACACAGTTATATGTCAAAACAATTCTATGTTAAACAATTCAGTTTAGTGTAAATAAAGTTTCAATGTCAAAAAACAGTTCTATTTCAAATAGTTCAGTTTAGCATAAGCGCGCAGTTTAAATGTAAGTACAGTTTAATTGTGAAAAACATTTCTATTCAGTTTAATTAAACAATTCAGTTTAGCATAAGTATGCCGTTAGTTCTATTTAATCCATAGATAGGGCCCTATCAGGTGCTACCACGCCGAGCCAGAGTGGACATGGGAGCAATGACAATGAAGGGGTGCTCCATATTTCCCAATACCCCAGCATTACTGGGACCTCACCATCAGACTGTTTAGTGTCATATCCAGGACATTCGTTGGGGGAGGGGTCAGTGTATTCTACAGCCCCAGCCAACAGGGCAATAACGTGCAATAGAAACCCTGCTTATTTTAAAGAATTTATATCAAAATGATTTTTTTTGTTTTGTTTTAATACCTCTCCTCAAACTAATAAACAAAAAACTTCGGATATTCGAAATACTCTTCATTCATTTTTTTTCTAATCGAAAAAGTTCAGCGACGATATGAAGTCAACAATTTGCTGTTCACCTTTTGATTTTATTTTCTTGGGCAATTGCTCTCTCCAACATGCCAAATCTGTCGCAGCTAGCTTTGATTTAGAGTTGTCCTTCTCTTACACTAGTTGCCCATCAAGGCTACGGAGCCCAGTCAGTCGTTCTATTTTTTCAAGCAATGGTATTGCAGTCGATCAAATGACATATCTAATAATCTCGTCTCCGATTTGTGGGTGGTAAATTGGCGACTGCAATAACATTGTACTTGCACAGGTGGAAAGTAGGTAAAATGGGTTGGTTTTTTTTTTCATTTTCATTTTCATTACATACACACTATTCATCTTTCTTGTTTGGTTTAGTCGTTTCTGTTTTGTTATATATGGAAGTTATTCATTTTGATCAAATCGCACAGACAGCATGGATTTCCTTGACTCTCTCTCTCTCTCTCTCTCTCTCTCTCTCTCTCTCTCTCTCTCTCTCTCTCTCTCTCTCTCTCTCCATCCGTCCCTATTATGCGTCGTTCTCGGTAGGTTTTCCAAACTACATCTGTATCCATACAGAGCTGATGTAAATAAGTTCTTGTTGGTTGGCCAATGTGTGGGGATCCATTGAAGAACGTCACTTATGAGTTCTTCCTTGCTTCTCTAGCTGTGTCCTGCATGTCTTGTTTGTCTTACTTGGGTGGTTTTGAGATGGGAGGTAAGTGGCCATGTAAGAGCCCACAGAAGAACATACCTTATGAGTTTGTCCTTGCATGTCTTTTTCGTCATACTCGGATGGTTTTTAAGATAGGGGAGTGGCCGTATAGCTGTTGTTTTGTGGGTGTTGCTTCCTGTATTTGTTTTAAATAGCTCGTAGCATTCTTGTGTAGTTCCCATCTAGCTTTTTCTCAATGTGTTTTGGTTTGGTTTCTTTGTTTAATGGTTTCTTTGTTTAATGGCATATCAACCTTTGTAGGTTATTTAATGCCAACTCCATTCTCCTAGAAGAACAGTAGTGGTACTATTTAACCCATAGCTGTGAGGGTTTGGGGGTTCATACTTTTTCCAAGGGTATTTGTCTGAAAGTGAACGTAATAGCGCGACTGGAGTTCGAACTCGCTTACTACGATTGCGCGGTCCATCGCTTTAACCCCTCAATGTGTTTTGTTGGCGTTCATGTAGTGTATCCATACAGTTGTATTGACACAGCCACAGCTTCGAACAAATTTCATCAGAGAAATCAGTTATTCCATATGATCGATAACCTATCGATAGCAGTCCACGCCTTCGCTAGGCGTATGTTGACATCACTTTCAGTAGATGAGATATTACAACTGAGGTATGTGAACTTGTCATATTTACCCAACCCCTCCGCTCGGGCAGGATATGACACAAGGTCAATTTTTAAGCGGAGTTTAACAGGTTTGAATTCAGAGTTTTCCTTCTCCTAGACTAGTTGCCTTACCAAGGCTGAAGAACCTAGTCTGCCCTACTATTTACTCATAGTTGGAGGGAGAATAATTGGATTCATACCTTTCCCAAGGGTATTAGTGCTATGTGAAATGCAATCAGTCCAGGATTTGAACTCGTGTCGCCGTGTTCAATTCCTGCGACGATAACCATTACACCACGGGCACCTCCAGAATGTGAACTTGTAGACGTTATTAAATTATGAAAATTGTTTTATTTATTTATTTATTTTTTTACTTCTTGAACGAAATTAATATTTTCTCAAAGGACAATTACAAAATACGATCCAGAAACAGAATTTGTGTCACAGTGTAATAAATCTTTGTCAACGATTATAGCTTCAAGTGACTTTTATCTTTTAGACATGTTACATAGCCATACATGAATACGTGAAATGTACGTAGAATGTTCATAAAATGTTCACATAGAACATAGGAATCTGGAAACACAAAAACACTTACGACTTCTTAGTTCAGGTACGAAACTTTTTATTACCTTTAAGTTAAAAGGTTTTTCGACATAAGGAGAGAGATACCATCTTTCTATGCTGACTTTTCCATCTGCCCCAAACTACGTGTGGCACCCACCACAAGGCCTCAGCGAGCAAGCGGAAGTCACCCTTCTTCTTCGGACGGCAAGACTCAACTAACTGACTTTTTTCAAATCCCCCCAAATCCTTCGAAACGCTTCCGGTGTATGACGTCATTCACATACTCCTGGTCACATTTTCTATCTGAGATTTTTATTGTGACATCTCTGAATGACACGTCCGCTCCCCGCGCGCGCATGAACACCTGAGCTCATGTTTGCACCTAACTAACCCATGCACTGAGCCGAAAGGTTCTCAGCCTAACTAAACCCGAAGGCAAGATATATAAAACGAAATCCCTCGGCCATTATATTACAGACATAGTTATATGGTTTTATGTAAACTAATAATTTTTAAACAGAATTATTTGGAGGCATAAATGAAATTCTAACTGGTACAACCACTTCAGGTCAGGTGGACACGGGAGTAATGTCAACGAAAGAGTTACTCCACACTCCCCAAAGATCCAGAACTAGAGCCTCACCACTGGGTACATAGCCAGAAGGCCCTTTTGTGTAGTGGGTAGGTCTGACCCGAGGTCGTAGTACCTGTTAGGGTCCTATCGGATAGATCTGTTAAAAAATTATTAGTATTGGATAAGAATACTTGACACCATATGACTGTACATTATTGTATTGTTATTTAAAGCTTTAGTTGTTTATTGTTTATTAAATGATTATCATTAAACAGAAATAATTACTTGATGTTTTGGTTTGGTTTCTTTGATTAATGGCATATCAAACTTTGTGTGTTATTTAATGCTAAAGCCATCCTTGGAGAATAATAACAGTGAAACTATTTAATCCTTGGCTGAGGATAATTTCTTGAAATTACATATTATAAGAATTCGATCGGAATCCATGAAACCATACAACTGTTTGAAAATTATTTGTATTAGATAGGAATACTTTATATATGACTGTGATCTAAAACTTTTCAGAAGCAATTATAAAAACTGAAAATATACATGTACAATGAATATAATTCTCAAAGCTTTGGGCATGAAATAACCCAAGACGAGTTGATATGGCGTTAAAATCAATCAATCATTGGTCATCAAACTGTGTTTTATTGTTACTCATTTGATAAGAGGTAAATAGAAATATCTTTTACTTTAATTTATGAAGTTGATAATTTGTTTTACTCCCCCAAAATACCGACATCTTCTGATTTTAAGTTTTGCATTACTTCGTTGTTAGAAGCTTTCACAAAATGAGGACACGTCTTTAGTTTCAGCGTCTGAGGTTACGTTTAGTTTAGAAATAATGTCACTGATATTGTCACCCAGTCGCCAATATTGACATTCGAGATCCTTTAGATTTCATTTCAATTAATTCAGGTCAGTGGAGAACAAAAAAAATGTCATTGGTCTTTACTAAACTTTATCCTATTTACCAACCCCTCCGCTCGGGCAGGATATGACACAAGGTCAATTTTTAAGCGGAGTTTAACAGGTTTGAATTCAGAGTTTTCCTTCTCCTAGACTAGTCGCCTCACCAAGGCTGAAGAACCTAGTCTCTCCTACTATTTACCCATAGCTGGAGGGAGAATAATTGGATTCATACCTTTCCCAAGGGTATTAGTGCTATGTGAAATGTAATCAGGCTCGCCCAGGATTTGAACTCGTGTCGTCGTGTCCACATCCTGCGACGATAACCATTACACCACGGTCACCTCTTTACTAAACTTTATAGGAGTTTCATTTTTTATTTTTCTAAAAAAAAAAAAATAAATAAAAATAAAAAGAGTCTCTGTCCTGTATGGAAATTTACTAAGCTTTTTGCTTAGATGTGGCATAAGGCCATATGAAAGGGGCACCCAATGAGACTCGAACTCACTCGTGTAGGTTTGCTAGTCGAGCTTGCGAACCATTACACCACCAGAGGCGCCTGACTCTGTCCTGTATGCATAATACTTGCTTTGTGATATTGTAAGTTTAAATTTTTGTACAAATCCAACAAATGAAACACCTACTCCAACAGTAAGAGTGGGTACGTCAAATTCGGACTATTGGGGCTCTAGTCTACTATTTTTTTAGATTAACTAATGTTTTCAAACGATTATTAGATAATCTAATAACCTTTTGTAAATATTAAAAATATCTTGAAAAGATTATTAGATTGGATAATGTCTTCAAACCAGAGGAAATAAAACAGCTTCAGGAAAACAAGGGGTCACGGACTATAAAGGAATAACCATTAGAAGGGGTGGTGAAGAAATACAAACAAACAAACACATTCTGACATTTAACAAATCAACAATACTCAAGGAAGTGAAAATTGGACATTGTCTCGAAAGAGCAGGACAGTACATCCCTGCATATGTCAAATATGAACACCACCGGGAGAGCTGCAGATGACGTCTAACATGTAGAAGGTGTGGCCAAAGAGACCCAAACCACATGGAGAAAGATTGTCCAAACGAAACTAATTACTCAAACTACCAGAAAACCATCTCGCAATTTCAAGATCTCGTGGAATATACAAAAGCGAGAAGAAAATCATGGAAATAAAGTAGAGAAGGCATATTACATTTCTTGAAGCCAGAAAAATAGTTGAATTCTATATAAAAGAGAACACCTACGCCACCGTTGCACAAAAATGCGAACCCAGTCAGCAGCAACACCAAACAAATACCAAACTCTCGTTGAAAAGCTGACGCAACTGGGATCATACGACTGGCCCAAATTCCAAGAACAGTTAAAAGAACTACACTTAGCTGAAATCAAACCAAAAAAATCCACAACAAACATCCATACCAAAATTTAAAAAAATATCTATAGAGAACCGTAAAACTCCAACCAAAATAAATACAGTAAAAAGAAAATCACATAGATCTCTAATCCGCCCACCAACTCCCAAAATAGATAATTCTACAAATTCAGAACCAAACATCAAACAAATAAAAAGATAAAACATAACTACACCTGCCAAATTTAAACCTTTCCCCTAATCCAAGATAGATCATGCCTAACCATTATCTGGGCTGGAACGGCTGAAGGTGTCCAACCCCCTAAGTCGATCCATAGATTCCTTAACACGAAACCAAATTCAACCAATTTGAAAAAATGAAAATAGAAGAGACTAATTCTACAAAAAAGAAAACCTGCCATGGACCACAAAATCAATACAACCAAAGCATATAAATACGACCCTTATGTCAAGGAACTGCAGAGAAATCCAGCCCAATTACGAAGAATTTCAACAACTCTTAAACTTTAACCAAGAATTAGTATGTCTTCAAGAAACGTCCCTCAAATCAACTCAATATCAGAAACTACAAGTAACACAGTTACATATACAAAATTTGGAGGGGTCTCAATCCTGATCAAGAAAGATATACCCCACTACCAAATTAACATTGATACCGAATTCCAAGTGATTACTGTCAAAGCAACTCTACACAAACCAAAGAAGATCTGTTCCATTTACGTCACACCACATGACCCTATAAACAAAACTAAATTAAGCTGATTAATAAAACAAATTCCTAAACCCAACATATTAGTAGGTGACTTGAAAACTATCAAAAAAGGCAAAGATCTGGAAAAGGTAATTAATAACAACCTCTGCACCCTAAACTATAAATCTCAAACCTATCTTGAACCATCTACAGATCCCATTTAACTATAGACATAACCCTATACGATCCATAAAACTACATGGACTATACTTGGAAGGTACATTATGATTTTTGCGGCCGCGAGCGCTTCCCTATTATTCTCGCAAGTTCACAATCCAATGACAATAAACTTCTCCGTTGGAAATAAGTAAAGCAAACCGGGAAGAATTTAAAATTCAGTGCAACTCAAATTGATACAAGACCCAAACAAGAAAGACCTAACAAATTATCTAATTCTTATCTAAGGATAATAACTTGAAATTATATAATTATAACCCTAACTTCACCGAAACTCAGTAGCAAAAGAAACTATACCAAAAAAACTCACCTTCAAACAGACGTAATGTTGCATTCTCATATACATGTTCATGCAGGTGTTACTTGGGGTAGAAAAATAGAAGAAATATATTTTCTATGTACATTACAAGGTGTGTTTCATTCGCCCGTATTATTCCGAGACGAAGAATAAAATTGGAAAAGGAGGCGCCAAATGAACCTTTTCTAATCACGCATGATTCGAGGCTAAAGGAGGAAGAGAAAAAAAGACGACGACAAGAAATGGAATTGCAAGTCAACCCCTTTCCCCTTTTTACCCATCTCAGCTAACCTTGAACTCTTGGAGTGAACTTTGGGTGACCTTATCAACCACGTGTTCGGCTCCAAGAGTCAACAAAGGACCCTTTTGGTTTTTGACTGGCAAAGTGACTATAGCAGTAGCGGTTTTGACTCCAAGGCGTCCACATTCATCCCTGGGCTCTGTTTCATTACACCCGAAATGTGACTAAGAAAAAGGACAGCAGAAAACTAACTCCTTGTGGCAAGCTTCTTCGAGAAAAAGGAAACAAAGAAAAAAAAAAAGAGAGAACGAAAGAAAAAAAAAGAGATTATTAACCAGTCCTAAACCCTCAGCGAGTGTCGTATTTCTTTTGCCTCTATGTGTCCATCGTGCAAATCTGTTTGAGTTAAGATTCGTCTCGGACTTCTATATATACATAGTAACAATAGTTTTCCATCCCCTTTTGTTCTTAAAGCCTTTTTTTAATATATTCTTATTCTTCCCTAAATAAATTGTTATTGTTATAATAAAATTTTGTTGTTAAATCTTCAAATTGTGTTGTGTTGGTTCTGTGAGTGCTTGTCGCTTATTCTGCTGTGATTTACCGTGAGTCTTATATTGGAGAAATTCCCTTCCCATAGTTCACCCTTTTTTTTTATCGAACCTTGGGACATTCTCGCAATTTTATATATATTTTTTATTATTCTCGTTACGTGCCTGTTTTCGCAGTCCCAGTGAAAGTCGGTTTGTAACACAGGATACATACTGACGCAATGATAAAGACGCACGCAGGAAGACTTCTTTAACAATATTTACCTCTCACTTTATTGCAAGGATTCGAAAAGGGTTACTCAAGGTTCGCATGTGAGAGGGAGCTGGAGACCGAACATAACTGAAATATTTTGACCCCAAAGTTATGCCGTCAGCGTTGTGTCTTTCTCGTTCTCCAGGGCTGCTCAACCGGAGGCCCAGTGCCCACTCGGCTAGGTGATGGCTTTCTTTATTGCATCTTATCAGCATCTTCTCTGGACCCCAATTCATCAGGGCCCCAAGCCCCTTCAGCCTGGTGTGGCTTTCCCTACCACACTGGAACTCGAACTCAACTCAACTCAACTGGTTCGTCGAACTCAACTGAGTTATATAATCGTTCGACGCCCACTCGATTTTTGAAATCGAATGTTTAATCGTCATCAAGCGGAAATAACTGTCATGCAGTTCAGAGGTCACTCTCTTCCGGTGCATCAGTCTGTATTGGCACAGTGGGACCTTCACCTTGTCCCATATTATCAGCCTTAATCCGCCCACGCGATCTCTTTCGATCACTGGCCATTGGAATGTGTCACTTCCTTCCGGTGCATCACCTTGGAATAGCATTTTGGGGCCGGGTCGAAGGTCAAAATATTACAGTAACTTATCCTGGTTTAATAACAATTGCAAAACATCAACCCACCTAAGGCAAGTTGCTCTACACGAATTTAATAACGAACCTACAACCACCAATTTTAACTCCTTCAAATTACTCAGAGCATCGACACGCAAAATTATCAAAGACGCATACAAGAAAAATTGATAAAACTACGTGAACTAATTCAAATCCTCCACCAAAACAAACAGAATATAGAAAATGATCGGGAAAATTGCTAGGAAAACCCAGTTAACCCTGTTCAAATGTTGTATCGCCGTAATACAAATACCAGTGGGAACATAATCAAACATAATTTACGAACTTCAATGAACGAACGAACACACTTCTTTATAAAAATATATCTCTCACACTTTATTCTCGAAAGGGTTGATGCTTCTGTGGTAAGTGAGAGATGGGTGGAGAGACATATACTCAGAGAGAGGACTTCTTTTCATATCTTCTTCCAGGAGCCAGGGGGGTGCTAACGCTTGCACCCTCTTGCGGGCTCGTCAGGGACGCCCGTAGTCGGCTGCGTGTCCCACGCTCGACTCGATTCTCTGCACTGTCAAAATTGACCGCATGGTTCTCATCACGTGGTCTCCTTCCGGTTACATACCTATTGTACCCGAGTGCCCTGATCGCGCTGCTGTTTACTAATCAAAATGTGACAGCTTGCCAAAGCTCATGGGGTCTCTAGGAACGAACCGAAAATCCATGGCATATGTTATGTAACACAAACATCTCATTGAAAACATTTTGGAAGCAACCAATAAAAAATATATAGTAAATGTACTAGCTGGGACCTTCTTAACAAATTCTTCCTCTAAGAACGCCAACCAACGATTCTTAAACTATAAGCATAATGCAGAAAAAAAACAGAGACTAAAGTTTAAATCAGACGACATGAAACCTACAACGAATCATTCACATTACGAGAACAAACAGAAGCCGTCCAAAAATTCCATAACATTGAGGTAGGCCCAGATTAAATCCTTACGAATTCCTTAAGCAGTTGTTCCCCCCCCCCACCAAAGAACCAAAAAAGTAGACTATTTTGTAACCACTATCTGGATAAATGGTAACTTCCTAGAATCATAGAAACAATCAATCATAACCCTCACACCAAAGCCAGAAAACTTCCATCCAATTACACTAACAAGCAAAAAACCAAATTCTTAGTCGTTGTCAAAATTTGATACACAAATTTGCTTGTTGCGAGGACCATGTACAGTCAATTATAAATGACCCATGAAAACTAATCTTTGTTCACTTGTATTGACCCATGGAAGGATGCAGTCTCTTCATCAGGTCGGAGATTGAACTTGCATCTTGTGACTAATCACTCAGACGCATTTTGCAAGGGAACTCTTCGAATTCTTATCATGGAAGATATTTTAATATTTCTTCTCAAATGAAATTTACTGTCAAGATAAATTTCAAAAACTGAGTCTACTAACCAATTGTAGTTTTTTTGCTCATAAAGTAATGTTTTTTGGAACAAATTGCCAAATCAGATCAAAAACAGCAACAGTGTTAAAAAGTTTAAGATCAGATTGGATGGTTTCAGAAATGATTGTAAGAAAAAGATGTTGGTTGGTTTCTTTGTTTAATGGCATATCAACTCTTTTTAGGTTATTTAATGCCAAAGCCATTCTCATAGAAGAACAGTAGTGGTACTATTTAACCCATAGCTGGGAGGACAAGGGGGTTCATACCTTTCCCAAGGGTATTTGCCCGAAAGTGAACGTAATAGCGCAACTGGAGTACGAACTCGCGTACTACGATTCCGCAGTCCATCGCTTTAACCATTACACCACGAGGACACCTGCCATTAAGAAAAAGAATGTAAGTGGGTATTTTGGGGAACTATCAGATGAATTACTTAACAGAATTTGATCTGTATATAGATGTATTAATTGTGTGTATGTTCCGAGCAAAAATTCTGCTTGTTTTTTTAGGTCAATGTGGGAAGATTGTAAAAAAGGGAGATGCCCAAAGAGGTATAAGAAAAAAAAGGTTTGACAAAAGCAGCAGCAGCAGCAACAACAACAACAATAATAAATATTCTTTGGAACGGGAATTCTTACTTCTTAATAGTTTTTTTTTTTTGCACACAGTTATATAATTTCAAGTATTCCTTTCTAATACAAATAATTTGCAAATAGATCTATCTGACCTATAGATAGGATCCTAATAGGTAGTTCCCCTCGGAGTTTGAGTTGACCTGGGAGTAATGGCAATAAAGAGGTGACTCCACACTCCCAATACTTTCGCAACTTGAGCATCACTACCGGATGAAGTTTAGTATCATACCCAGCGGACCCCTTTTTATGAGTGGGGGTATTACAACATCAGAGAATACACTCGGTAGATTCTAAGCCTCGCTTACGGGGTCAAGTAAGATTTTTGTGCCAGACTAATAAAATCTTTGTGAATTTAGTCTTACGGTTTTGTCATACTGAAAGCACCGGTAAGAACACTCAACTTAAGCAACGATGAACCTGTTCATTGCTTAAATGGATCCACATAGTGACAATAGGTGCTGTAAGCAACCTGAAGCTTATGTGGTAGACTAAGCAAAACTTACCAAGTAACAACAACAATGTTCTCATCTTGACTTCCGTTCAAATCACGTGATGGTTACCATCGAATTACCAAAGTTAAGCTGTAATGATCCTGCTAGTACCTAGATGGGTCACTATAATCGATCTTAAACAAAGCTTAAGTAAGGTTTGTTTTCTTTGTTTAATGGTATATCAACCTTCTTGGGTTATTTAACGCCAAAGTCATCCTTGTAGAAGAATTATAGAGGTGCTATTTAACCCATAGCTAGGGGATAAGGAGGTTCATACCTTTCCTAAGTGTGTTAGTTTGAAAGTGAACGTAACAGCTCAACTGGAGTTCGAACTCCTTTGTAGTCAACACTTAAGTCATTACGCGGCCAGGTGTCAGACTAAGCTTTGCTTAGTCTGGCACCCGCTGCGTAATAAAGAAAAAAAGCGACGTCAGTGTTATCTTTATGGGTCTATTTCTGTAAAAGTTAAACAATTTAAATTTAATCAATTTTAATCAGTGCGGTTTCACGTGATTCCCCTCCCTTCCTTCCTCTCTCTCCCTTTAAGAATAAGAATGGAAAGACTTGCGTATCATCTCGATATGTAGAATATGTGAAATCACGTTCGACCTGGCACAAACCCGTGCCCCGTAAGATGGTTACAATGTTATCTTCCAACGAAAACTTATAAATTATTCAATCAATTTCATGAATAGCGTCAAATCATAGAAAAGCTTTTTTCTTCAATTTTTATTTGTTCATTTATTAGAACTAAGATTTTTTTTTCTTCAGATACTGACGAACAAATGCTCATTGATATAGGGAACTTTGTTTCTAGAGGATGTAAGGGAATACTAGATAAAATAGAAACAGCAAGTTGTTATATATATATATATATGATCTTCAGTAATTTCTATATGTCTGACCTTGAAAATAAAATATTTAATGGCATTAAAATACCTTCAATATACCTAAGATATGTCGATGATATACATATTCTCGCTATGGTACTAATGAAATAAACATACTACAAGACACCTAAAGAATCAGTTCTTAATTTTACCCATGAACTAAACAAAAGCAATAAAACTTCGTTTTTAGATGTTCTGATCTGAAAAACTAATAACAACTTTACTACCTCTACTTACAAAAAGAAAAAAAAAACAACACTAATAACAGCTCCTGTATCCTTAACTTTCAAAGTGAATGCCCCTTCTGATATAAAAAAACAAAAAAAACAATTATTAATAACCAAATATCCCGTGCAAAATTAATCTCTCCTCTAAAACAATATTTTATAAAGAATTAAAAAAAACATAAAAACAAACTCTCATCAATAATGGGTTCCCTAACTATATTATTGATGAACAAATTAAACATATAATTAAAAATGTCAGCCAACAAAAACACTGCAACACGCCACCCAACAAATAAACTTTTTACCGTAACAAAATGCACTACAATTATTAATTCTATGAAAATATCTTAAATACGTCGATTAAAAGAAACACACTCTCCACTGATATTTATGAAAATAAATGAAACTTATCGTATACTATAATAAATCTAAAACCTCCAATTTGATTATTAATGATAATTCCTCACCCTCGATTGGGTTTTTGCAAAAAACAAACGTTATATATCGATTTAAATGTACTTTAGGAGATTGTATCTCTGAAAATAACAATATATACGTTGGTTTAACCTCAACTACCCCATCGAGACTCACTATGCATCTCTCTGACACCAGTTCAATAGCCCAACATCTAAAAAAAAAAAAATTCCTGCCCAAAAACTGAATTTCGGAAAATTCTTTCCGAAAACAACAATATTATAACAACAAAATAACAAGCAAAATTACAGATTCTCGAAGTGCTTCACATCAGAAAGAAACTACTTAAACTCAATAGAATTAATTTCGAATCTAGTATTTATGTACTTAAATGTCTTTAGCTATTGCTGATATCTATAGAACTAAATTTTAAAATAAACGTTACAATAAGACACCGGTATAAATAATAAACGTTCAATTTTTACAAAGTAGTAATGTACATGTAAAGGTCACATCGCTTTTGCAATATACACACCCCTGATGATGGCCCAAGATTGGACTGAAAGTACAAGGGAACCGATTTATCATGGGAGGTTTATTAACCAATTCCCACCGGATATCATAAAACGGATGCGGACACTCGAAAGGATAAATACAAAAATATGTAGACAAAGGATGTCTATATTGTATATATACATTCACATATGAATGACATTTTGTCCTTGAAATAAAAATATACCAAAATTTGTAAACAGAAACATGATCAGTGCCATACAAAATAATCATAAAAACTATCCCAGAGGATTTTGACAAATAAAACAAAAATACTATTAAACTACATAAAACTACAATTATAAAACGTACAATATACGCAATTCTCTAACCTTTAGGCATGAAATAACCCCAGACATGTCGTTAAAATCAATCAATCAACCATCCCCTTATGGAGGAGCACTTTGCATCTGAAGAATGCAACAGCTTAAACTTATGTGAAGAACTCAAATAAGGGATTTAGTTGCCTGAATAAGTCTTTCAGTGACCTTTCTCAGAACGTTAGATTATAACATTTTCATGATGTTTATAAAAAGGTTAAACTTTTATATCATGAAAACATTGAACTAAAATTAGTTTTAGTTCATAAAAAAAACCCAACTCTGTTGACATTATTTAACAAGTATATATTCACTCAACCTTTACATATACGAGCAGGAGGTGACACAAGGTCAATTTTTAATCGGAGTATAGCTTGTTTGTATTCAGAGTTTTCCTTCTCCTCAACCGGTTGCCATATCGAGGTTTAAAAGCCCAGTATTCTCTAATATTAACTAGTCGGTGAATTGTTGGATTCATACCTTTCCCAAGAGTATTAGCGCTAACTCGAAATGCACATAACCTCGTCCGGGATTTGAACTAGGGACGCCGTGTCCATTTCCTACGATGGAAACCGTTACGCTGCAAGCGCCTTTTAAAACGTACACAAGAGTATAATATGTTTTTTTAGTACAATTGTTAGATTACTGTAATGTTTTGTATAGTTAGGATATTACAGTTACGGCATCTGATTTTTTTCCCGCACGAAAATATTTTTATTTCAACGTTTTCATTGTTTACATGAACAAAATCTTGAAAAAAAAAGTATCATCTCTGTCATAAAAGTCGTTTAAGTCCACAATATTCTGTGTGTATGAGTAAGCGAATACCCATGGAGAGAGAGGGAGGGAGTTGAGGCTATATGAGACAAACTGTTTTTATCATAGAAGACAATATACTGGGAAAAATTGATATCATTTCGTAATCTAATAAACTGATATTTCGTAATCAAATAACTTGACAAATATGCGTTCAAATACAGCTCAACTTTTAACAGATTGTGTTGAAAAAAAAAAAAATCAAAATTCTGTGTTTAATTTTGATGTTTTTTCTTTTTCCTGTAAAGAAATGCCTTTCACAGGCAAAAAGACATTTTGTGTGTTAGAGTATCCTCCAACACTTGTAAAATCATTCATGAAATCTACATACTTTGAATTTCTCATTCAAAATTTGATAAATCTTATTTTGTTCAACATTCAGCGTGTTTAGTTTCATTATCCTTAACCAGTAATTCACAACGTGGGGTGCATGGCCCACCGGTGGGGCATGGTAATATTTAGGTTGGGTATGCAATATTCTGATGGGGTTTGTTTAGATACCAAGTTAATGGCGTTCGCTTAAGTAGCAGTAGATTTTTTAATATATAAGAATTAAATATTACCGGAGGAGGGGCATCAGTATTTTAGAAATATAAAAGTGGGACACGGCCCCAAATTGGTTGGGAACCACTGGCCGAGACTATGTAGTTACTCAGCTATCTATATATTAAAGGATGCCAATTTCTTGAAAAACCATATTATAATTGGAAGAAAATCTCAACAAACCGTCATTTAGCTATTATCATATTTACCAACCCCCTCCGCTCGGGAAGGATATGACACAAGGTCAGTTTTTAAGCGGAGATTAACAGGTTTGAATTCAGAGTATTCCTTCTCCTAGACTAGTTGCCTCACCAAGGCTGAAGAAACCAGTCTGTCCTACTATTTACCCATAGCTGGAGGGAGAATAATTGGATTCATACTTTTCCCAAGGGTATTAGTGTTATGTGATATGCAATAAGTCTCGTCCAGGATTTAACCTCGTGTCGCCATGTCCATTTCCTACGACGATAACTATTACACCACGGGCATCTCCATTTAGCTATTATAATCTATTTCAGCTGGTCACTCCACATAAGAAACCAACCTCTTCAAATAGCCATCACATAATGGAGAGAAAAAAAGATTCTTACAATGGATTCTTACTCGCTGAAAAAATAAATGAAGATAGGGAGCAAAAAGATATGGGCTAGAAAAAAGAATTGAGTAAACTAGCTTTTATATATATATATATATATATATATATATAAAGGTAGTTTATTTAATTCTCTTTGGATGCTTTTTTACAATCAGTTTTAGGCAATATTTTTAAAGGAGTAAGAAAAAATTGCAAGCTTCATATGCGAGCAAATTACTTGTAATTCCGATATTGCAATTCTTTTGCATGGAACTGGTAGTAATAGGGCAGCTGAAGAGAGGGTAAGTGAACTATGTTTGTTTTAGGCTTTATTTTGCTCTGCCGGCTGGTATGAGCACTTTCTATTGATTTTTTAAAAATACGTTCAAAAACAAACTAAAATAACAAATAAACTTCTTCATTCTAATTATATATATAATATATATATATATATATATATATATATATATATATATATATATATACACTTACCTTGTTTTTCTTCTGTACTTCGACTCGATGTTTTGTTTGATAATGAATGCAAATATAGTCATTTTTCTTGAGACCATTGGAAAAAAAAAAACAGCGTTAGTTGTAATTCACCGCTGAAATATACTGGAAAAAAATTTCCGTGAAGAAAAATGGCCCCAAGGAAATTTATTTTCTAGTTCAAAAGTCGATAAATTCAAATGATTAAAAAAATCATAAAAAATACGAAAAACCAACCAAAAAATCTTCCCCACCCACCAAAAACGTGTCATTGAGTTACCTCAAGGAGTTAAAGGGTGAATATCAGACACCCCGACTCGTAGACTGCTTTTTTTCATTATTTGTTCAGGCTTCCGTATTTTATAATGTCTTTCCGCGGTCTTTTTTGTTCACACCACAGGTGTTTATTTTAGAAGAGCAAGTAATCCGAACAGGTTTCCAGACAAATTTACGTAGAATTGATTCCACAGTTTCACAAAGCCAGCCAACTTTTGATGGGAGATAAAAATGACAAAAAATATTGTCGACATCACCGTCGCCTCCCACTCCGTTGACTGTCATTCGTCCAAGTTTAGAAAGAAAAGCTATACTGTGTACCCAGCTAGCCTCTCTTCTAGATTTCAGAGTCACTCGTCAAGGTGCAATGAACAGAAAGAAGAAAGAAAAAATAAGTTTCTAAAAGCTCCAATCACGTTTAACTGATCAGATATTCTCGTTCTGACGGCAGACACGTGCCGTGCTAATTTTCAACTTTCTTTCTTTGTAGTCTGCTTATATATATGCTGTTTAATAGATTTGTAGTAAATACATTTAAAACAGACCGTTTGTTTACCTAAATGCCTCTGATGTGTCTGTTCTATGATCCAGCAATTCGTTACACCAACCTTCCACCTTCCAGTTTGAGGGAAAAAAAAGAGGAGAACAGGAGTGGGAGACCCGTCAAAAATCTATATCATTTTTCTCCGAGCTGGTGTTCGTTTCAACTAATAAACTCCTAGTCTCAAATCTTCATTACAAACGCGTGAAAGAAGGACATGAAACAACCGCGCCCTGCGTTCTATAAATTATCCGAATTCACTCATAATCAGATTTAACGTGAAATCATTTTATTGTAGGGGTCCATGCACGTATCGAGACTCGTGCAAGGCAAAAAAAGAAATGTTCAGTCTCCTCAGTTTTCCCCTTCAGGTGTGTTACAGACGCCGGGCAATTAACTCAGCTTTGTTAAGCAAGTACAAATTTATCTAATAAGTAATGAGATTGTTTGTATATATGCATGTTGATAAAAAACCCCAAAAGCCCTAATACTTCTAAAAGAGGTTAATATGTGAATATTTCTATGGAGGTATCTTTATTAGAAAAACAGAATTGATATTACGGAGACCACCTGGGAAAGATTCCAAAAATGTATTGACAGGGATGGTGAACATGTGGAGACTTTAAAATCAAAATATGAGAGAATTCCTATGGAAATGTTAACATTTTTTTAGGTTATTTGTTTATTGGCATATCAACCTTTGTGGGTTATCTAATGCCGAAGCCATCCTTGTAGAAAAAATAGCAATGATGCTATTTAAGCCATAGTTGAAGGAATAAGGGAGTTCATGCCTTTCCCAAGGGCATTAGTCCGAAAGTGAACATAATAGCGCGACTGGAATTCGAATGCGCTTACTTCGAGGGTATAGTCCAGTATTTTTGTCATTATGCCATGGGGGATAGCATCTTTATTTATATATATATATATATATATATATATATATATATATATGAGAGAGAGAATGAGGTTAGTTATTTCTGGCCCATCAAAATCACTCTTAAAATACAAACGAATTCCTTCTAATCATATGACTCAAACGAGTAGATTTAAAAATAATCTTTAAAAATTTCAGAAGTAATTTACTTGTTTTTTGAAAAATATTTTTTTTATTCCAACTTAACTGCTAAATTTTCTGTAAGTTATTTCTTTTCTGTTTAGTATGATATTACATCTAGGATTACTCGGTTGAACATGAATTCTGAAAGGCAAACATGAACTAAATGTTCTCACTCATGGTCGAGGTCAACACTGATCTGCTGATTTTTATCAGGGTTGCCAACCTGAAAAAAAAAAAATCAATCTCTTTACTTTCTTAATTGACCAGGTAAATTCTTGCGTTCTGTTTCGTGACTGAAATGGTTTCAAATTTTCCACAGGGGTCAAAAGGTCATTGTTTCAGGTGATTTTCTTGCCAAGTAGATGCAGTTAAAATTTTGTCACGTAATAAAATTCATTGCGTCCCAAGTTAAAACTATTTAACAATGTTTTCATTTTACCTTGGTAGCCGGGAACAACGTTGGGTAATTTTTTTTTTTAAATTTCGTATCATATATCGACCAGTAGATGATATTTTTTTTTTGGTGTGTGTGTGGGGGGGAGGTAAGGTAATTTTGAATTTTTCTCAACGAAAGACTATTATTGAGACAGTGAACTGCGCCCGATCTTGGCTCAAGTCGAGCCAAGGTGGTATGAAAGACCAGCAGTTACCGATGCTGCAGGGCTTCCTCTTCCCTGTGTAACGACTTTCACTTATCTGAATAAAAGAAAAACACCATGTTTCACGTTTCTTTCGTGAAAGCGGCTATTTTCAATGTGATTCGCTTAAGATTATCGTTGCCCTTCGGCAATTCAAATCTAAAATTCCTGTTGAAAAAACGCTGAGTCATCTATGACGTCAGCTAACGGATATTTTTAACATCATCCGTTCATTGGCGAGAGTAATTTTCCATTACTAACACGTGATGAATCAATTCTATATATCATCTTGAAGATAGCTTTTAATTGCAGAACAAAACAGATTGCATTTTTAAGCTTTTCTCATCAGTAAAATGAGATATTTCATTATTACTAATATTTAAAGAGAGACTTCCTGTTTCGACTACTCAGAATTTTCGCCACTCACGCACCTAAGTAGACCATCCGATATGGTAAAAAGTAGTCACTAACCCCAAACTTTAGCTCGCGACCGCGTCTTCAGACTAGTGCTTAGCATTCGTACCGGGCGGCTGTGTTTGCATACTATGGTACCTTGGTCTCAGGAGAGCGCATTTCCAGGTCTTTGCCTGATTAAGTTTATTGCTTGTTGCCTAAGGTGCCTTATTCGGGGGATGCAGATGGGATCAAGAATTTTCGCATATGAGTCTCAATTCATGTGCGGCCCCCACCATAAAACTGCCTTGTACCATATTCCGACACTGTGGGATGTCAGATAAATCACAGATTGCGGTCAGGCACTTTGCCTGGAGGCGAGGGAGACGAAGTCCTTTCCACTGGTCCAGCACCTTTGTATCAGATGCCTCTTCTGCTAGCCAGCAGTTGACGCGGGATCCAACCAATCATAGCCGCAGTCGATGCCAGGATTCGATCAACCCCACAACAGCACTCTCAAATAGTTCTTATAGGAACTAAAATACAGAAAGGCAAAAATACTCAGCCTTTGTCAAGACTACTATACTGAAAGTCAACCGAATTGCCATTCTCAGGATTAAGAGCCTTGCTTCCGATCTTCGATCCATTTTAAGGATCTTTGCTGAAACCAACGAGACGGCGATGCAGTAGCCAGTTAGACCTGTAGCAGATCAGTTTCTATATCACCAGACCTACAGTAGTCCTCGAGCAACAACATTGTTCTATCATCAGCACATCGAGGCCACGGTATCCCCCGGTTATGCTTCGGTATCTCCCGGTTATCCAGCAACTGAATAAACCGGGACATCGATCATCCAGCCGTCGCAACTCATACGTCCACCTCTCCAACCGTCTCCAGATTCCTGACCACACAGCTACACCAACGACCTGCACGGAACACCAAGACTATCCTGATCTTCTAAACTTGCTATCGCGAAGAACTTGTAGACAGCCGAATCTATGCTTGTTTCGACCGCACCGACTTACAATACCGCTAAGATTGCACTGACACTATATAATCGCGGCAATTCTACACAAACGCAAACTTTTCGTGAACGAAATAAAAGTGCGGTGTTTTTACCTTATCATCTTGCCTTTGTTATCGTTGCCTAGTTTGTTGTCAGTCACATCATTTATAAAACGTTTACGGGATTGACATATTTATCGGTGCCGTAACATGAGTATTCCTGACCTATCGTGTATATACGAACTCGGCAAAAGGAATAGTGAGCAGTTGTGTCAACGACAGTTAGAAGCGAACCAGAAAGAGAGTGACACTTGGTTGAAGCATACAGAGCGGACCTGAGAGAGAGAGAGAGAGAGAGAGAGAGCAAAGAAATCGAATTCGGTATGCTTCTGTCAGTGAGAGGAAATGAAAGACAAACTCTGCTTTGGAAGAGATATTTTGACAACAGTCACAACGACGAAGCTTACGACGGGAGAAGAAACGAATCTCACGGCATTCCTCATAGTAGACATGTCGAATAATGCCAACAACTAAATGTATCCTTCTCAAACATGTAAAGATTTGGTTTCTTTAATGGCATATCAACCTTCGTGGATTATTCAATGCCAAAGCCATCCTTGTAGAAGAACAACTGTAATTCTATTAAAAAAATATAGCTTGTGGGTAAAGAGAGGGTTCATGCCTTTCCCAATGGTATTAGTCCGAAAGTGAATAATAACGCAGCTGAAGTTCGAACTCACTGACTTTGAAGCCGCAGTCCGGCACTTGAAACTTTACTCCACGAGGACTCTGCCTTCGAATATGCGATTCCTTCACGAACATTCAGACCTTTTTATAAACTTTACACACACATATATACCATTAAGGACTTAAACGGGATTTCTTCCAAGCTATGGTTGTGTCCATACTATAGTATGGATGCACCATATGGACATTCATAAAACGCAAAGTGAAAAAGCAAGATGGGAACTACACAAGAATGCTACATGCTATTTAGAATAAATCCTAGAAGCAACACCCCTCAAAACAACAACTGTACAACCATTTACCGCCTATCTCAAAAACCATCCAAGTAAGACGAACAAGACATGCGGGAGAAGCAAGTGACTTTCTTCTAAGGACCCCTATACGACCACTTACCTCCCATCTCAAAAACCATCCAAGTAAGACGAACAAGACCCACGGACACTGCTGGAGAAGCAAAGACGAGCTCATAAGTGACGTTATTCTATGGACCCTTATAAATAGATGTGCCAGTGTTGGCCAACTAGCAAGAACTTATTTATATCAACTCTGTGCGGATATGTGATGTAGTTTGGAAGACCTGCCTGGAGCAATGGATGATAGGGACGGAGAGAGAGAGAGAGAGAGAGAGAGAGAGAGAGAGTCAGGGAAATCTGTCCTGTAACCATAACTTGATCATATATACACTTGCATTTGCTCTTTTTTAAAAGTTTATTTCTTTATGTATCTATCCTCTTTACTATTTTGTTGTTCCGGTAATAATTCTTGTTTAGGAGAAGGAATTATTAGTATATCCATTACTGCTACAAATATCAAAGCCTCTACTAGCTAAAATAAACCATGACTTAACTTTCTTACGATTATCTTTGGGAAGTTTCCTCTTCTTCATGTCACATATTACAAAAGTTTAAATACATAGTGACATTACTGAAACGAGAAATTTTGAGACCACCAAACACTTTTTGAAGCAATGAAGTATATTTCGGTAAAACGCCCGAAACTTGTAACATGTTAATTTTATCACAACACTTATGTACTTCCTTTAAAACTGTATCTTCTTTGTGTTTTGTTTTTAAATACAAAATAAAGAACGAATTTTAAATTATTTCGTATGTATTATGGCGATGTTGTTATCTGCTCGTTTTACCAACTTTTATAACCTGGCAACGCCCTGATGTGTGTATGTGACTATTTTGTAGCTTTATTTCTTGGGTTTTTGTATGCGTTTTTTTTGTGTGTATGTCTATTTTTGTGTATGTGTGTGTGTTTTGCATGTTTTATGTGTGTGTTATTGTGTTCTTTTTCAATTATTTTTTAAAGTCTTTTTGGGTGTATTTCTTTATTGTTTTTTTTCTTTTCTTATACGTGCATGTATTTTGTATGTTTTTGGATGTGTGTGTGTAATTTTTTGCGTTTTTTTCTTTTTTAGTTGGGTTTTCAGCGTTTATGTGAGTGTGTGTGTGTGTGTGTGTGTGTGTGTGTGTGTGTGTGTGTGTGTGCGCGCGCGCGCGCGTATGTGTGCGAGTGCTTACCTGTTTTTAAAAGTGTGAGTGTGTATGCGCATGTGACAGTGTATTTTTTAGTGTTGTTTTTGTGTATGTTTTTTTCGTGTGTCTATGTCGTTGGCGTGTTAGTGTTTTTTAGTATGTGTTTACTTTTTAGTGTGTTTTTGAGTGCTTTTTTTATTTGTTTTTGAGTGCTTTTTTGTGTGTATCAAATATGTATGATTTGTAAACATTTTCTTGATAACATTTTAAAATGAGCCTGAGCTAATTTTTTGCTCACAGTTGAATGGTTTCAAGTATTTCTATCCAAAACGAATAATTCTATTTACTCTTAATTATTTGTTTGCACACATTTAAATGGCACCAACTATTGCTATTTATCTAACAATTCAAGAAAACATCAGTCATTTTTTTTTTACACACAGTTTTATTTCAAACAATTTAATTTAGCAAAAGTCACATGTTTGTACTCAGTTTAAATGTCAAACAGTTTTATTTGATCTATAGATAGGACCCTATCAGAAGCAACTATTCCGGGTCAGAGGGAACCTGGGAGCAAAGGGGTACACCAAATTCCTTAAAACTCCAAGATTGAAGCCTCACCATCAGATTGTTTAATGTCATATCCAGGACACTCGTTGGGGGATCTTACCCCTCTGCAGAGATACAATCGGCGTACAGCCCCAGCCGACTGGGATAGATAGATTGAGAAAGAGGGAGAGGTGTTGTGAAGCAGAAGAAGACGACAACACTATGTATAAAATATAATCTTTTTTTCCCTTTTATTACTCAAAATGTACGGATGAGTAGAGTACAGAAGCGTTGAAGAGGGCTGAGCTGCACACACACAGAGGCCCTAGTACTAATCTTACGTGAATTCCTTTTTCTTCTTCTTTCTCTTAGAGTCAAAATCTTCCTTGTTAAATAACATCCCAGACGCCCATTAAATTCACGGAGTCACACATTCTCCAGCCTGCCACCTACATGTTGCAAGTGAACCTGCTTCTTTCTACCATGCACACCCACTCAAATTATCGTGGCCACACCTCCTCATCCAGCCGGCCGCCAACATAATGCACGTGATCATGCTTCCTTCTAGCTTGCTCCCAAATAATTTACGTGACATTTTCGCCACGAACACCTGCATCCTGTAGGTACCAGGCGCATTTCTTTTTAATTTCGTTTAACGCGAGTCCGACTTCCACCGCTGCATCGACAAATGTTAAAGAGGTCTTCAAGCCATTATCAGAGAGAGAGAGAGAGAGAGAGAGAGAGAGAGAGAGAGAGAAAGAGAGAGAGAGCATTTCAAACATTGATCCCAAATGGCTTTAACATCAAACTAAACCATCCTCCCAAAATGCTTTGAAATAGGATGGACAGATATGGATTGCTACATAAACAACTAAATAGACAAATGTGTTAAATATCTAACTAAAACAGTTACGGCTAATTTGAAATACCCCCCCCCCCAACCCACACTTAACAAATATATCCCAAATGTAAATCTCGCTATCAGGGTTTTACGATATCAGAGATCATAAAATAGTCAGTTCAAAACACTGATACCAAACAATAACTTTCATGTAACGAATAGACACGCTACATTACCTGTTTATTTTGTGGTATATCAACTCTTAAAAATATTCTAAAAGCGTCAAAAAACTTTTTTTCAAAAAATCTTTTCTCCTAATAATGTCCCAAAGTCGAAATTAGTAGAGAACAATTAAAAAAAACATCAGAGATATATTTCTAATTGTCTCATCACTTTGGTTAATCTTTCACACACTCACGAATACACACACACACACGCATATATATTGAAGACTGTATATTGAGGCAGCAAGTTATTTAAGCAAGTTTTGTTAAAGACGATGGAACACTGTTTATTATTTTTAATTTTATTTTTTCAAGACTCCTTGTTATTTTTCTAGTGTCGGGATCTATATGGTAAAAGATTTGTCCCATATCTTCTCCCCAAGCGCTTTCAACCATACTTATGGTCGTCATCAGGGGTAGTGTAGTTTTGAGTTGACTATTGAGTTTTTACTGTTTTAATTATTTGTGGCGTTTTGTTTTGAAGTTATCAGTTGGAACGTTTTCAGCGTTTTGTTTTAAAACGTTCGGTTGTAAAAATGTTTACTAATAGAGTTAGTGATTTTTAGTTATTAAAAATATTCAATATGTTGGTACCTGTGTTAAATGCTATTTTATTTATGCCTGGTTTTTATTTTTTATGCATATTGTTTCTAGGATTTGTAGTCGTTTTTTATTATTGTTTTTATATATAATTATCATATTATACGCGAGAATCTCCCTTACATTGGAAGATATAAGTTGGTTAGAGCTATTGTTGTGTTCTATAATTAAATGTTGCTTTATGGCGTTATTTTCAGAAAGGTTCTAAGTAAGACGACGAGATAATGTTGTAGTTGTATAGCCAACGTAAGAATTATTTTTGTTTTTCTGGAAGTACTCTCGAAATGGACATATGAATGTATAAACTACATTGGCGTGGTTTAGGTGTAATTTGGCGGAGTTGGTGTTATTCTTAAGATAAGGTTTGATGTTTTAAATTTATTGTAGAAGATGATAAGTTTTATTTGTTTGTTTTTGTTCCGATATGTTTAATGTGTCTTTAAAAAAAAAATGTTGGTTATTGCTTGTTCGTTTAATTTGTAGTTATTTTGCATTTGATTTCTGTAATATAGATTAATTCTGTTAGTGTTGTTATTGTTGGTAGTCATTATTTTTGCGAATGTAGTGAAGATATAGTTTTATTTGTTGATTTACTAGTTTATTAGGAAAATTGTTATTTGTTTTATGTTGGTAAGTTCTTTGTAAAATGTTGTCTTAGATGAGATGAAAAAAGCTCTATAATCAAGTTTTTTTTATAATTGCTATTTCATATTTTGGGGGACATTCGCTGTGGTAGTTAAGTAGGGTGGAATTGTCGTTGATAGGGGTTTTATATGGAGGTGTAGTGAATTTTTTATTATTAGTGGCATCAGTGAGTACATCAAGGAAAGGGATTTTTTTTTATTAATGTTGAGTTCAGTAGTAAAGTTTAGTACGGAGTTTTTTTTTTTCTAGAGTTTCTAAGTTTGTTAATTTCGTCGTAGGAGTGTGTTGCAATGAAAATGTCGTCTACATAGCGGACGTATATATTAAGTTTAATTATTATTGTTTTAAATATTTGTTTTTAAAGGTGGGACATTTAGAATTCGGAAATGGTAGGACCAAGAGGAGACCCCATCGAAATACCGTCAAGTTGTATATATATATTGCCAGAGGGAATCATAGAATGGGACTTTTTTGGTTGTATAGCTGGAGGAGGAATTGAGGGGTGATTATAGACGTTTATAATTATTATGGTTTAGTGAACTGGAACGTTTGTAAAAAGGTTTTTGACATCAAATGATACCGTTATGCATTTGTTGGGGGTGGGAGTTAGAGTTCAGACTTTTTATGTATTCATTTGGGATATATGGTACAATTATATTGTTGAGGATTTTTGATATATGGAATACGGGAGTAGGAAACTGTGAAATAATTGGTCTAATTGGGATACGTAGTTTGTGGGTTTTTATTTTACCATATTTGTATCCGGGTTTGTAATCTCCAGTTATTTTTATTTGCTTAATGGATCCAATTTCCGTGTTATTGGTTGTGATAATTTTGTTAATGTGTTTTTTAAGTTGTTCGGTGGGGTAAAATTACTAGACACCCTAACCTTCGCGACTTACTAAAAGCAGAAGGAATTAAAAACCGTTTCAACCCCAAACACTAAAACAAACTACTCACCCCAACACTAAAAGAAGTTGCAAACCAACTGTTTAACAACCCGGACATTACCGTCCGTACCGGTGACAAGACCAGTATTTACATTATATTAAATAAAAGAGACTACAACAAAAAATTGAAAATATCCTCAACGAAAAAACAAAATTATAAAAGAATCACTCACCCACTATCGACCAACTAAATGGTTATCTAATGCCAAATCCATCCTTGTCGGGGAATAGTAATAATACCCTTTAACCTATGGATGGGTGGAAGTATAAAGAGGTTCTTAACTTTACTTAGGGTATAGTTCTGAAAGCAAAAGTAATAGGGCGACTGAAGTTCGAATCCATTTACAACGTTGTTGTAGTCTAGCATTTTAGCAAATACGCAATGGATACTTCCCTAGATTCAGTTGACCGAAGGAATAAGAATTGGAGAGAAATTGTGTTGGTTTGGTAACACGAGACGTTTTACAAATATAGATATATCGATGATTGTTTTCGTGGGTAATGTTTTGGTAGACGACACTACCTAATCTCTCTTTCAGTCTCTCATTTTCTTTCTTTTCTCTCTCTCTCTTACTATATACAGGTTGTTTTAAAAAATTATATAACTTCCTGATGAAGATTTTCAACTGAATCAAAAATTTATCACTTATAATTATTTTTCACACTTAAAATAATTTTGATAAAATATTTTTGTATTCAGACAAAAAACTTTGAAGCCCAAACGCGTCGGTACAATAAATCAAACAAATAATCAAATATACCAACATATACCTTTTTTCTGTTTTACCTTTTTCTACATACAAATCTTATTTTACTCAATATTAAACCTGTTTTGTTTCATTTGCCTAAATATGATATCATTGAGATGTGAATATCTGAATAACAATAATGATGTCAAATTTTTTGGAACACCCTCTATATATCTTCTGTTTTGTATTTTCAATTTTTCTTAATTTCGAACTTATTCTTTCCTTCCCTTCTTCTTTCCTTTCTGTTTAGTCGAGTGATTTTAAAGGGTTTCAAACAACCGCGCTTTTTATCATTGTTAATATTTTTTAAAGATAAGATCAAAGAACTCCATAAAGATATATGTAAATAATAATTATACATTTTGTTAGTTGAAAAAAATCCATGATAAATTAGGTAGACAATACACTAAATATCTTCCGCTTTCACTATGTACACGAATAGATACAATGAGCAAAGGATTGCTTCTAGTCTTTTCCATTACGTTTGAATTTCTACCTTACAAAACTATGATTCATGTATAGGTTGACGCCAATTTTGAGCCTCAGAATCAGTTTTTCAAAATTTGACCAAGACACGGATATAAGCGGCAAATGATAGTATTTTGTAGCGGGGCTGGGAATAAAACAAATCGAGCAAAGAGTTTTTTGGAAACAAAGGAAAGATGAAACTAAAATATTTTATGTCTGGCTAGGATGATAGCACTCTCGCAAATGAAGCAAATAATTTAACAAAGGTTTTACTTGACCTGTAAAGGATTATTTACGTTCCATTTTCGTACGTCTATCACAGGTAATCCAATCTATTTTAGGTACAAGCAAGCAAGGTTTGTACGTAATACCAACACAGCAGTAAAATAAGTGTCCCTCCCAAGAAGAAAAGAAAGAAAGGAAATAGCTCTTATGACCCTTGATAGTTCTAATTACATTGTTATTTATCTTGTTTTGTCCTATTGTGAAAAACATGAACGTTGCTATTTAAAGCCGTCTATGGATAGTAGTAACAAAATAGACTACCCATAAATACGTTGGGTTCCCGTGTAACAATTTTTTCGCCATAGTTTACACAGTTTCATCTGCAGAACGATTCATTCCCACGTTGTGTTGATTCTTTTATGACAAGATTAGTCAGCCGCAGGTTCTGGTCGAAACCGTACAGGCCACGAGTCAGCTCCACAAGGAAAATAAAGAAATAAAAACAAATTTCAAGAATATACTGGTTGTTTCTTTATTTTCTTCTCTTGTTCTTAATCGGGGAACACGTGTGACAACACGTAAAAATGGACTCCTTCCTATCACGTTCATGAAAAGACGGACGAAATATCTTATCCCATTCAGTCTAACTGTCAGCTAAGACTACCCAACTACGTCTCCGCATTCAAGGAGATGGGTGACCTGGCACAATCGACCACTCTCCAACGCTGCAACAATCTATTGTAGGAGCTAGAAAAAAAAAAATGAAATAAAATAAATCTATAAGTGTAGCAGTTCCAAGAAATCTCTGCCAGGAGGCAGGAACTGTGCAAACTTAAAAGACAAGAATTATCGGCGCTAAACAAAATTTTCTCTAATTCAACAGTGACAACTTAGATTGGAAAGATCTACTTCTCTTCTCCGTGCCCACTTAGCGGCCCGTTAGCTCACTCTCCCACCAGTAGACCTTTAAACTCCCAATTCACCAGAGATGACTCTCCTATAGCAAGCAGACACGAAAACACCAACTGGGCACGACCACTGACTTTGGACTTATCACCCACTACTAAAAACACCAACTTTGGACTTTTGAACCACTATTAAAAACACTAACTTTGGACTTATCAACCACCAAAAATGACTATACATCTCAACGCTTTCCTTGGGGATATGACAGTTCTTATAACGCAGGAAAATATTTCCTCGTTACAGAGTTGTCGTATGGAAACCCCCCAAAATAAAGTTGAAATTTTAAAGGTACCTTCCTTCCTTCCCTAAAATAAAAAATCCTCTAGTCCTATACAATCTCCTGATTTACTCCTTGAACATATGGAGCCTTTGTTTGGTTTGGTTTCTTTGTTTAATGGCATATCAACCTTTGTAGGTTATTTAATGCTAACTCTATTCTCCTAGAAGAACAGTAGTGGTACTATTTAACCCATAGCTGGGAGGATAAGGGGGTTCATACCTTTCCCAAGGGTATTTGCCCGAAAGTGAACGTAATAGCGCGACTGGAGTTCGAACTCGCGTACTACGATTCCGCAGTCCAGCGCTTTAACCATTACACCACGAAGACACCCCCTGGAGCCTTTGTTTCCGCGGAAATAACCCTACAGCTCTCACATAAACTTCCCCAATACCAAAGTCCTAAAAAAATGGTATTCATGTCTATTGACCACTGACTGTATTATCACCGAAAACCTGTTTATAACGGACTTAAAAAACTGACACTTTCAAGCCTATCAAGAAATCATTCTCTTTCAATTTTATCAACTGCCGACCTTTGTAACTTGTTTAGCAAACCTTTTGATATTTATCATATACGCGCACATCCATGTACATGTTTACATATATAGAAACATAAGTACATATACGCTATCTATGCTCACACACATCCATACAGATGTGTTTACTCCAATATACATATATGATATACCGATATGCATTAATACCATGGAGATGCTCGTAGTGTAATGGTTATTGTTATAGAAAATGGACACAGAGAACTTAATTCAATCCTGGGCAAGGCTGTTTGCATTTCACATAGATCTAATATCATAAGGAAAAGTATGATTCCTACTATTCTCCTAATTATGAGTAAACAGTAGGGCACACTGAGCTCTTTAATCTTGGTATGGTAACCAGTCTAGGAGAATGAAAACTCTAAATTAAACCTGTTAAACACCGCTTAAAATTGACGTTGTGTTACATTCTGTTCGTACAGAGGGGTTGGGTAAATAAATATATGTACACACCAAGACAGTTTTTGACATCTATTTATTACTAACCTTTTCATTTTCCTTATATATGTGTGTGTGCGCGCGCACGCAAACAATGAAAATTTTAGTTATAGGTAAAGAGAGGTGATTTTTGGATTTTAAAGATTTAATTCTTAAATAATCATTAAGGTTTAAAAAATACACGTCTGTCTAAGTCAGTTCATATCTATCTGTTATTAACCTTTTCATTATATATATATTCTTGTTTGTCTTACTCAGTTTGTGAGATGGGAAGTAAATGGCCGTATTGCTACTGTTTTATGGGGTGTTGTTTCCACGATTTCAAAACGGCACGTAACATTTTTGTGTAGTTCTCTTCGAACTTTTTCTCCATATAAAGACGAACAAGATATGCTGGGCACGGCTGGGAAAGTAAGGACAAACTTATGAGTGTTAATTTACTAAGCTTTTTGCTTAGATGTAGCACAAGGCCGCATGAATGGGGCACCCAGTGAGAATCGAACTCACTCGTGTAGGTTTGCTAGTCTACCTTGCTAACCATTACACCACCCGAGGTGCCCAGGACAAACTTATAAGTGACGTTCTCTTATGAACTCATTCGCATGGAAACTCTAGTATTAGTCGACCAGCAAAGACCTACATACGCCAGGTCTGTACGAACACTGGATGCAATCTAGAGGACCAATTGGAAACTATGGGTGATTGGGACGGATGGCGAGAGAGAGAGAGAGAGAGAGAGAGAGAGAGAGAGAGAGAGAGAAAGTCAAAATATGTGCTATCAGCACTTTGATGATTTTTCGTTCTCTCTCTCTCTATATATATATATATATATATATATATATGCATATGTGTGTGTGTCTGTGTGATGTAATGTTTACTATCGTAAGAGATAGACACAGCGACACGAGTTCAAATCCTGGACGAGACTGTTTGCATTTCACATAGTGCTAATACCCTTGGGAAAGATATGAATCCGTTTATTCTCCTTCCAGCTATGGGTGAATAGTTGGGCTAACTGGGCTTTTCAACTTTGGTGTAGCAACCGTTCTAGGTCGAATTCAAGCCTGTTAAACTCTGCTTAAAATAATTGACTTTGTGTCGTATACTGCTCATGCGGAGGAACTAAGTCTAACGTAAAGTTGGGCGGGTTTCGATCCCAGCTTCAAGTGTCCTACGTGTCTAGCCACACTGAAGAGTTGTGATACAACGAAACAGTCTGTCTGTAGATGACTATATATATATATATATATATATATATATATATATATATATATTTTGGTTTGGTGGGTTTTATGGCATATCAACCTTTGTAGGTTATTTAACGCCAAATCCATTTTTATGTAAATAATCTGTTCTATTTAAAACAATTCAGTTTAGCATAAGTACACAGTTTAATTGTCGAAAACATTTCCATTTCAAACAATTCAAGCAGTTATATGTAACAGTTCAGTTAAGTGTAAATACAGTTTTAATGTCGAAAAACAGTTATATTTCAAATAATTCAGTTAAGCATAACCACGCAGTTTAAATGTAAGTACGGTTTAATTGTAAAAAACATTTCTATTTCAAGCTATTCAGTTTACTCAAACAATTCATTTTAGCATAAGTATGCTGTTAGTTCTATTTAACCCATAGATAGGGCCTGCAGTCAGTGTATTCTACAGCCAAAGCCGACTGGGCAATACACAGAGTTAAATGTCAAACAGTTTTATTTCAGATAATTCAGTTCAGCATGAGTACACAGTTTAGACGTCAAAAATAGTTCTATTTCGAGCAATTCAGTTCAGCACTAGTACGCAGTTCCAATGTCAAAAAATTTCTATTTTAAACAATTCAGTTTATCATAAATACGCAGTTTAAACGCAAAAATCAGTATAGTGAAAGAAGCACAGTTTAGTTCTATTTAACCCATAGATAGGACCCTTATCAGGTGCTACCACTCCGGGCCAGAGTGGACCTGGGAGCGATGGCAATGAAGGGGTACTCCATATTCCCCAAAGCTCCTGCATTGCTGGAACCACACCATCAGATTGTTTTGTGTCATATCAGGACACTCGTTGGGGGTAGGTCTTACCCCTCTGCAGAGAAGCAGTCGGTGTATTCTACAGCCCCAGCCGACTGGGCAAATATGTATGTATGTATGTGTGTGTGTGTGTGTGTGTGTGTGTGTGTGTGTGTCTTAAAGTGATTTCTAACCAAATCAGAATGCAACATAGGGTCATTTTAAAATTGGGAGCTTCGTACAAATCGAGACTCCTGTATATGTGTGTGCGTGTGAGCATACAAACATAATGAGAATTTACGAGCTAATTTCGTTTTCGTTTGTCTATTGGCTAAATTTAGGACGTTTGTAAAATGTAAAAAGGAACAAGTCATTTTCAGCTTAAATTTCAAGTTTTGTAGGTTACGTTAACAAAAATAAACAAAATCATTCCAACTGTGCACTCCTTAATTCAAGAATTTTAAACCACACTGTTGGAATTTAGCTGTAACATCAGGTAAATCCCCAGATGAGCGTGTGTGAGGAGTTAGGAGTGGTAAATATCCATGAGAAAATGAAAACTAATTTAATCTAAGGAACTCGTGGAAGCACCCCCCCGCAACTCCTTTGGGAGACAGTTTAGTAAGTGACAAAAGAAGCATGAAAAAAAAAAAAAAAATAGCGCATAAGACAAATGAATCTGGATACCCGATGCTGATTACCCCTTCATTGCTGTCACTCTCAGGTCCATTCTGGTCCGGAGTAGCAGCACCTGATAGGGCCCTATTTATGGATCAAATTGAACTGTTTGATATTTAAACTGAGCATAAACAAATGACTTATGATTAATTGTAAATAAAATTATTCGTGTTAGATAGAAATACTTGAAATCATAACTGTCCAAATTAATGAGCTTAGGCTCGTTTAAAAATGTTATTTACAAAATGCTTTCATATAATATATACTTAATAAGTGTGTATAAAGTGGTTTTGGCATAAAATAACCAACAATGGTTGATATGCCATAAAACCAAACCAAACCAATTGTATTCGATAGGATGTTGTGCAGAAAAAAAAATCTCTTACAAAAACACTCCAGAAAAAAGGTAAAATTTAAACGAACTCTGAATGCGGTTTTCATACCCCAACGAATAAGATAACCCCTGATGGTTTGAAATACCGTTAAAATAAATCAGTCATTAAAACTATATAATTATGAGCAATCTGTTTGGAAACGATTAGTATTCGACGGGATTGTGTAAAAAATCTTTAGAAACAACTACTCAAAAACATAATTATAAACGGACAATAAAGACGATTCCTTAACCACTGGGCATAAAATAACCCTAGATTGGTCGACATGACATTAAAATCAACCAATCCATCATTTTAAACGATTGTGGCCCAATAAAACCAAGAAAAAGTAAGTATTTTATCAAATCTAAACTAGAAAAAGATCTATGTGTGTCATAATTGTCAAAAATAATTTTTTCCTCTATTTTACCGCCAAAAAGTTAGTGGGTCTGAATATACCAGACCCCCTCCTCCCGTGCTTGTTTGTAGCAATCTAGAAACCAAAGTGGACAGATCCACACCTTAGATTTTCCAGCCACTTAACCAAAACTATCAGTCCCAAACATCATGACGATAACCAAAAGTCTAATCGGCTGCTACTGTAAAATACATCGAATGCATCTCAGCAGATGGGTAAGACACGTCCCCTCCTCGCCTAACGAGTGACTCTAAACTTTATCTGACGGGGGATGTGGAGTACCTCTTTATTGCCATTACTCCCAGGTCCACTCTGGCCAGGTGTGGTAATACCTGTTAGGGTTTCATCTATGGGTCACATTGAACCAGTTTACTGTCTGAAAATGAATGTATAATGTTTATTAGAATTATTATTATTGAATAGCAATACTTGAAACCATTTAACTGAGTGTAAATAGAACTCTTACTGTTAAATAGCAAAGCTTTAAGCCATGTAGGTGTGTGCAAACAAATTATATATATTATTTTTCATACTGGTGTAGTGGTTATCGTCGTAATCGTCATAGGAAATGGACACGGCGACACGAGTTCAAATCCTGGACGGGACTGATTGCATTTCAGTTAGCACTAATACCCTTAGGAAAGGAATGAATCCAATCATTCTCCCTTCAGCTATGGGTAAATAGTAGGACAGACTGGGTTCTTAAGCCTTGGTTAGGAAACCAGTCTAGGAGAAGGAAAACTGACTTCAAAGCTCCGCTAAAGACTGATCTTGGGTCACAGCTTCTCCGAGTGGAGAGGTTGGTAAACACACACACACACACACGGACAGACAGACAGACGGGGACACGGACACACACACACATATATACATCTATGGGTCGAAAAGATTTGTTTGTAAATTATTTGTTTTCAGTTGGACCGTGAGCAAAAAAATCTTAGAAACAACAGCACAAAAACTGGAAATATGAACGTACAATGAAGGCAATTCTTTAACCTCTTGGTTTAAAATAACCTTAGATGAGTTGACATACCGTTAAAATCAATCAAACAATATATATAACTATCACGGCTGTTCAACTCAACCTCCTGTTATTTGTTTTCTGTTTGCTCCTTTTATCTTATAAGTAATTTCAGGATTAAACCCAATTAAATGATGATAAAAAAAAAAACAACAAAAAGAAAAACAGTACAGAGGAAACTTTCGAGTCACAAGTCAGTATTTATAGAAATAGCAGTATATGGCTGGTTCCCCATATTGGAAGCCTAGTTCTCTTTGAGCAATGTGATGGCGTCTACAACGAAATTCTTCGCTGTGAGTGCTATCCTTGTGAGGAATTTCGATGTAAACACCATCTCTACCAGTTGAGACTGTGGTTAAAATACCAGTCTCGATATTAGAGTCGCAAACTTACGAAGAATTGAAGCGCGTCCTTATAGAAATCAAGCGACAAGACGAGACCGGAGCTCTTTGGCAGATTAATATCGATAGCAACGATTTCAGAACGGCCTTCAGCATACCAACAAGAAATGCTATCCATAGCAAAACGAATTAGTGTGGGCGAAGAAATTGAACAGCACAAATTTCTTCTGGCATTACCGTCAACAACTGAAACAGTCATCGTCTTAAAACGTCGTCTTTGGTATGTGGTTTCCCAAAGGAACTATATTGAAAGATATGATCTATTTAAAAGATATAAAATTGATTTGTAAGTACTGTATTCGACGGTATATAACACCCCCCCCATTTTTGTTGGGCTGGTCAAGAAAAAACAAAAACGAAGTACTAACATCAAACGCGATGAAATTAATATAATATCATCAATGATAACACTTTTAATCTGCATAACAGCCTTTTAAATAAGTTTATGAAAGTTACTCTAAAGTCTAAGCTAAGAGGAGTCACAAGGTTGCTAATTTCGGCCGACTATTGCGAATTTTACACCTACATATGGCATATAAGACGCAGGGGAATTTTAAGAATTTTAAAAGATATTTTTAATTAAAAAAGTACGCTTTATATGCCGTCAAATACGGTAAGTTGATGATATGAATAATTTTTGTTTGATTCAGAAGTCTGATTGCTTTTTGGACAGACCCAGGAATGGGTCTGATGAGGCCCTAAGCTATATGAAATTTGAGGCTCTTTTCAAAAAACCATAAACAAGGTAAAAAGTTTTCAATAATTATACATCATGATTATTTATAATTTTGGGATGAATTAGTGTAAAAGAATAAAAACTAATGATTTCAATAAAAATACATATAGAAAAAGGATTATTTAGCAAAGAGGTAAGTTCAGCAGAGGACAATTTTCATCAACGTCTTCACAACTACAAAATAGCAATGAAAAATTAGTAAATATTAAACTTACTGTTCATATTATTGAGCGCGTTTTCAGATACAACATTTTTTTTAAATGACATTTTCTGGACGTAGTTGTGTCTCTCGATAAAACAGGGCCACTCTATCATGTTTCTCAGAGGAGGATCAATGATTGGAGTCTATATACCATGCAATGTTGCCGGTAGACTACAGAGGAAGCTATTACGTGACTAGACGCTTGTCAGGTGGACACGGACGTTGGTCATGGAGGCGCAGATGGGGGGGGGTCAAACTTGTGTGTGTTTCGTGATAAAAACAGTGTTGGTTGTAAATTCCCGAAGAAGAAAACTGCTGGCAACATGAAAAGAGGAAAGATATTTTGAAGATTTGTTCATGACAGCGGAGGTTTAGTAGAGATTTTAATGGTATAAGCTTTTTAAAAACTGTTTTCTTTAGCAAATAGATATACAACAACGTTTCTATTTGAAGACATCATATGTATTCGTTTCATCTATCTTTAGTGACCCATCTCTCTCCCTTTCTTACTCTCAATCACTCTCTTTCACGATCTCCACTCTCACGACCCCCACACTTTCTCTCTCACACACACTCACCAAAGCAAGGTTGACATTTTGGTTATATCGTTGAAAAGGGACTGAGCGAGCGAATTACAAATCCTGGGTGAGGCTACTTGCGTTTTTCATCACGCTAATGCGGACGTCTCGGGTGGTGTAATAGACAGCAATCTAGACAAGCAAACCTTCACGAGTTAGTTCGAGTCTCACAGGGTGTCCCATTCACACAGCATTGAGCTACATCTAAGCAAAACGCTTAGTAAATTACTAAAGACAATTCTATGGGCGCTTCAGATGGCTTAATTGTCATTAAGCTAGAATAGCAAACCAACACGAGTGAGTTCGAGTCTCATTTGGTGTTTCATTTATACGGCTTTATGTCACATCTAAGCAAAACGCTTTGTAAATTACTAAAGATAATTTCATGGGCACCTCGAGTGGTTTAATTGTCAACAAGATAGACTAGCAAACCTACACGAGTGAGTTCGCGTCTCATTGGGTGTCCTATTCATACGACCTTATACCACATCTTAGTAAACGCTTAGTAAATAACTACTTCACACTAATGCCCTTGGAAAAAGACAAGTCTACATATGTCCTCTTTCTAGTTATGAGTAAATAGTAGAACAGACTGGGCTCTCTATTTTTGGTAAAACTAACTGGTCTCGGAGAAAGAAAATTGTTTTTAACATGTCAATTCCTCTGGGGTTATTTCATGCCCAAAGGCAAGGGAATTGTGGATATTGTAAGTCTATATTTACATTTTCGTGTATTTTTTTTTAAATTTTGGACACGCTTATATGATATCAAATATAATACAAATAATTTGCCAACATGCTGGACTGCGACAGTGAGTTCGAATTCGAGTAAGTGAGTTCGAATTCGAGTAAGTGATTTCGAATTCGAGTCGCGGTTTTACGTTCACTTTCGGACTAATACCCTTGGGAAAGGCATGAACTCCCTTATCTCCCCAGCTATGGGTTAAAAGTACCAATACTGTTCACCTACACGGATGTCTTTAGTATTTAATAATCCATAAAGGTTGATCTGCCATTAAACAAAGAAGCCAAATCTAATTTGCAAACAGATCTATCTCAGCCATATACGGGACCCTATAAAATACTACCACTCTGGGTCAGAGTGGACCCGGGAGTAATGGCAATGAAAGAGTACTCCATATTCTTAAGATCTCTAGAACTCTAGTGTCACGATCAGATGTTTTTTAGTGACATACCTTGGATACGCTTTTTGGGGGGGAGTGGGTATCACCCCTCTGCAAGGAATACAGTCAGTGTAGTTTAAGCCTCCCAAACAGAGAAAACTTAAACATCTGCTCACGCGGCAGGGTAACTTACCTCTTTGATGAGTCATAAATTAAGATCTGGTGTTCCTAAGACAGTGTTCCACTTCATTCTAGCAACTCTCGCATCGACACTAATGCAAAGTTGTATAAGCACCTTGTCCTTCCCTTCGACAAGCTTGATGAAGGAAATAAAGACCAGCAGCATAGCGAACGGTCGGTCTTCCACACAACATTGCCCCGGCACAGATTCTGAGTATCGAGAGACTGATCTATGCTAAAACAATACACGCACCTGGGCTACTTCGGGTGTATTTCGTTTTATTTCTCTTTAAAAATTTCGAATACATTTTTAATCGATTAAATATTTGTTATTTCTTTGCATAAATAATTAAAGAAAATGTTAAATAAATAAACAAATAAATAAATAAATAAGTGAATTTGTTTCGCGTCAAATTTTGTCAGGTATTTTTTAAAAGTGCACTTACATGAGTTCAATTAAGATAGAAAAAAAAACGTAACATCGAAAATCTGCGCAAAATTGATTCCAAAGAACTTCACCCACTGGGAACGAGCTTTTAGCAAAAAGGAACATCCCTGTAGTACCATAATCTCCATATTTCCCTTGTGGCTATTTCCTAATCACAAAAATCAATCACAGCCAAGTCGACTGGGACTGTAGAATACACCGACTGCATCTCTGCAGAGGAGTAAGACCCTGCCCCCAATGAGTGCCCTGGATATGACACTAAACAATCTGATGATGAGGCTCCAGTCTTGGAGCTTTGAAGAATGTGGAGTACTCCTTTATTGCCATTGCTCCTTGGTCCTCTCTGATCCAGAGTGGTAGCACCTGATATGGTCCTCTCTGTTGGTCAAATAGAACTCTTTGATATTTAAACTAAGTGCAAACAAATGACTTATGATAAAACAAATTATTAGAAATAAAATTGTTTGATCATTTAACTGGGTGTAAACAAATTACTGTCTAATTGAATTGTTAGTGATACATAGTAATATTTCGAACCATTTAACTGTGTGCCAACGAATGAGTAATGTTGAGAATTATTAGTGTTGAATAGCAACGCTTGAAACTCTTTAACTGTGTCACTAAACTGAATTATTAGTATTACATAGCAATACTTGGAACCATTTGACTTTGTGCAAATAAACGAAATGTGTTCAATAGAATAATTAGTGTTAAATAGCAATACTTGGAACCACTTTACAGTCTGTAAAGAAATGATTGATATTAAATATAATTATTAGTATTAGATAAATATCATTGAAATCATTTAACTGCGTAGAAACAACAGCAATAGTAATGTGCCAACAAATTAGTTCTAACTCATTTAAAAAATTACCGACAAACTATTCAATTACAAATCATATGTGTATATCCATTTACATGTGTGCAAACAATTGACTGATTTTAAATTGTTAGTGTTACATAACAATACTTGGAACCATTCAACTGTGTTCAAACAAATGATCAATAGGGAATAGAAGTATTCGTTTTTGATAGTAATACTCGAAACCATTTTACTGTGAACAAAAAAAAAGAAAAAAAAAAAGAAAAAGAAAATGATCTCATGCTCGTTTAAAAATGTTATCAACAAAATATGCTTACAAAGCCTATATTTAATATATATGTATAAACAGGATTTGGCTTTAGATAACCTACAATAGTTGATATGCCATTTAACCCAAACAAACCAAACCAAACCCAACCAAAAATTAAAACCTAATTCCATAGTTCCATGTTCTCAAAAATTAGGAACAAATGAGATCATGTCACAGGTCAGGATAAAAACAGAAAGGAGTGTCAGTTGAAGACTTCCAACACTGTTTCCGGTATAAGAACAATATCTTTGTTGGCGTGTGACTTTTCAGGACATAAAAAGTTTCTTATGATTTGAACGCTTACCTTAGTGGATTGTCGCATTGTAAGGTCTTATCGACGGGGAAAAAGATGAGATGAAGAGATGACGCCGAATTCATAATCAAGGAAAAGAAAAAAAATTGGACACGTGACCACAGAAAAATATCCACTCACCTTATTACTCCTCGGACCAGCGTTAAATCAGGAAGACATGATGTATCATTTTGAGTCGATGAAGCTATTACTAAATCGTTGCCCCATCTTAAATGGGAAAAGGAGGCGGTTTTGCTAACTCCGAAATTTAAGTCGTTCCTTGTTCTCTGTCGGTTGATAACTATCTACTTGAACCTTTATGAACATTCCTACTCCTCTTGTGGACGCTTCTTGCACCTACCGTGAGAGTTCTCTTGATAGACCCTAGGTTGTTTTTTTTAATATTGGCTGATTAACAGGTACACTGGTTTTATGAAGCGGCTACTACGCAGCTACATAATCAAGAGTGAAGAAATTAACTTTTTTCCTAACTTATTTTCCAATTTTCTAGAGCTACATTTCCAATAAAGAAGTTATTTTCGAACCGTTACTTTCACTCAGATTCTGAGTGTAAATCACAAATTTCTTTCTACATTTCATTTCAAGATACTGATCAATTCGAAGTAACTGTTGCCGTGTAACTTTACGAATTTCCATGATAACAATCTGAATACCTCTCTCTCTCTCTCTATATATATATATATATATGGTGGTGTAACGGTTAGCAAGTTAGACTAGCAAACCTACACGAGTGAGTTCGAGTCTCATTGGGTGCCCCATTCATTCGGCCTTGTGCCACATCGAAGCAAAGAGCTTTGTAAATTACTATATATATATATATATATATATATATATATATATATATATCGAAAATAGTCGAATTTAGTGTCAAATAGATATAAACATCTCTGCAAAATTAGCCAGTGGATGGAAAATACGAACCAGCAAACATCGTGTTCTATGAAATTCTGCGATACTTGTTAATTGCGATAATCGAATTCCTAAAAGCGTGTTGCATGCAACACGCTTTTAGGAATTCGATTATCGTTGCACATGGCACGATTCCAGGGATTCGATGATAGCCATACGTAGCATGACGCTAGGAATTCGACTATATTCGTACACAGCGCTGCAATAGGAAATAGCCTTATAACGCACACAGCACGACGTTAGTATTTCGACAGAACACTACAATAGGAATTCGACAAAAGTCACATACTGCATGACGCTAGCATATCGATAACAATGGCACACAGCACTGTGTTAGGAATTCGAATATTGTAACACACTGCACGGCGGTAGGAATTTGACCAGTGTCACACATTGTACGACGCTAGGTATTCATTCGACTTTAATAGCATATGGCACAGCGTTATGAATTTTTGCTATAACCGCACTCACCAGTTAAGGTGTTTAGTTCCTCGTTTGGATATAAACAGCAATAACATATATACAAGTGAAATAATTCTTACGCGTGGAATAAGAAAATATCGTTTGGAAAAGTTTTTTCTTCATTTTGTTTTTGCCCTCGAGACAACTTTTCGTAGCCTCGTCGGACAATGAATTTTAACAAATCTATTTAAGTGCATTTTATTTTTGGAATGACCACACACAAAACAACACTTAGCAAACAGCAACGATGGATCCACCTGATACAGCTATTCTAAAGTGTGTCCCCAACAAAGGTCAAGTTTGTTTTGCTATTTAGCAGTGACACCTAAAGTCGTATAAGGCGCTCCCGTATTCAACACGCGCCCTAAATTTTAAGTTAAGTTTCTCGAAAAAAATAAAAAATAACGATTAATCTATAAAGCAGCCCAGTCAGCTTGTACTGCAGAATATGTCGACTGCATCTCAGCAGTGTGGTAAGACCCTTCCCACTAAGAGCGTCCTAGATAGAATATTAATGTTACTATAGCGTTTATTTTAAGGCTAATAGCAACAAATAAATGAATTAATATTTCGTTTAATTCTAACAATTTATTAATCAACACGTGAAACAACTAATAACAATATACAGTCCTCACTGTGAATAAAGTCGAGTTAAGGGACTTACCGGCGCTTTGAAGAGGATATCTGGTCTCTTAGGGTTTTCTTTCTGAGAGTTTTTAACGTCCCTGCTTCACGGAACGTCTGATGGAATATGTCTGACAAGATTTTGAATTTTTACGCCAAGACTTCTGGACTCATCACGTGATTAGTATATCCAATCACAGAGAGTCTCTTCCTCACTCACTCCAAACCCAGGAATTACTATTTTACTAACCCAAACCTAAATATTCTGATGGTGAGGCTCTTGAGCTTTGTGGAATGTAGAGTATCGCATCATTGACATTGCTCCTAGGCCCACTCTGATTCGGAGTAGTAGCACCTAAAAGGGTCCTATCTGTGGGTCAAATAGAAACGTTTGACTATTTAAACACTGAATACAAAGAAGTGATTTAGTTAAATCGATTGTAAGAAACAGAACTCTTTGACCATTTAACTATATGTAAACAGGTAATTGATATTTGATTAAATTGCTGGTGATGCATCACATTGCTTGGAACCATTTAACTTTATGCAAATAAAACCATTAGTGTAGAATACTTGAAACCGTTTATCTGTATGCAAAATAGAATTATTGATATTACATTGCAATACATGGAAGCATTTTACCGTGTAAATGAACTAGCTCGAGCTCTTTTAAAAACATCATCTACAAAATGTGATTACAAATCATATATATTTGATATGTATGTATAAAGAGGATTTGGAATTAAATAACCTACAAGGATTGATATCCCATAAAACCCAACCCAACCCAACCAAACCCAACGCAACCCAACCAAACCAAACAAAAGCATCTATAAGAAAAGGAAATAACATAAGAATATTCAATAATCTATTTTAATCTTATTATGATGCCTGACTGCATCTCCTACATAGGGGTGGGAACCCTATCTGAAGGTTTCTCCTAGGTATGATACTAAACTTTGGTGGTGAGGCTCTTGTTCTTTGCCATTTCTCCCAGATCCACTCTGACCAGGAGTGGTACTATTTATCCAACCCCTCCGCTCGGGCAGGATATGACACAAGGTCAGTTTTTAAGCGGAGTTTAACAGGTTTGAATTCAGAGTTTTCCTTCTCCTAGACTAGTTGCCTCACCATGGCTGAAGAACCTAGTCTGTCCTACTATTTACCCATAGCTGGAGGGAGAATATTTTGGATTCATACCTTTCCCAAGGGTATTAGTGCTATGTGAAATGCAATCAGTCTCGTCCAGGATTTGAACTCGAGTCGCCGTGTTCATTTCCTACGACGATAACGACTACACCACGGGCACCTCCACACCAGGAGTGGTAGTGACCAGGAGTGGTAGTGCCTGTTAGGGTCCCATCGATGCATCAAATAGACCTGTTTACAAATCATTTGTATGAGAAATACTTGATACCATGGAACTGTGTACAAAAACTTCTTAAGAAGCTAAATAAAATGTAAATATAAACGTGCGCAATTACTAACTTCTAGGCATAAAATAACTACAGATGTGTTGACATGTCATAAAAATCAATCAATCAATCAAACTCTGATCATCATCTTCATTCTTAAAATGCCATAGTAACGAGATGGTAAAGAGAAGAAAAAGAAGAATTGCTTTTATAATTTATCATGAAGTTATAAACGAGTGAAATATTCTTATCAGTCGATTGTCTATTCGATTTATTTTGTTATGCCGCACGCACGCACTGGCCCATCGGCATTCGACCAACCCATTGGAATAACGGTTTAAGTGTTCACCAATTGTCCTGGAGACCGGGGTTCAATCCTAGTCATATCAAAGACTCAAAAAATGGTACTTGATGCCTCCTTGCTTAGCACTCAGCATCATAAGGTACGGATCAAGCGTAAGTGAAGTAATCCAGGGAAAGGAGTAGCACCCTCCCCCAGATATCGGTGTAGTAGCTATTGAAAAGGGAATCTTCGAGTAGCCCTCGACTACGGTCGCCAACTTTATATATATATATATATATATATATATATATATATATATATATATATATATATATATTAATAAATACTGTGAGTACATTTTAGAATCCGACGGAAAAAAGCAGTTTTGAAAATCAGATTGACTTGTGGTTGAATGCCATCAGAATCAGTGACTACTCCGGGGGGAGGGCTTATCAGGCTTAACCCGAAGAGCTATTCTCTCAAGTTGATAGCAATATAAATTCGAAGCGATAAAAATTCTCCCAGAACAATTTCGGTGACAGTTTTCATAATGATGTTACATGATATAAATAAATAAATAAATAAATAAATAAATAACATTGCTGCTTATTTTGGATTCATGAAAAAAGCTATAAAAAACAGACAAAATCTAATAACATGACTCATACGAATAGATTTCTGGTTGAAATAATAAAAATAGTCTTAAAAAAATCTCAATTGTATTTTACACCATATTTTTCAAATAATTTTTCTCAACTAAACAAAATTTCGGCCATAAATATTTGTGGGAGGTTTATTACAATATCATATGAAGGACATTTAATTATAGATTGCCTACGCCTGGTTAGCACAGCAATATATTTTCAATGGAAACCAGGATTGAAAGAACAGAATTATTACAAGATAATATCTATTGTAATGAGGAATCTAGAGGAAACAGGTTATTCTGAGAAGTGTTATATATGTGAGGAAAAAGGACCTCTTGTGACGTACAAAGTTTGTGAAATATGTCTCTGGGGCAAGGATCTCCGATATAGGCAATTCTCAGTTGTAGTCTGAAGTAGTGTTAATGGAAGTAAATTATTTACGTGAGAAGTTATGGAGTTGAGCAATTGCGACCGTGGTCGAAATGCAGGCACGTATGGAGTGTCCGTGTTCTATCGAGGGCAGAGATGAAATAGAGCGAATGGTTGGTGCCCATGAGCATTTTTGTATTGGCCACTTTGCTAATATTCACAGGAACCTTATTGCCCTTCTAGGGTGTGTGCGCATGTGTGCACGTATTGTGTAGGTAACGCTACAAATACGAATCAGGCCCAAAAGATTAGAATCCTCATTTATATTCTGTGCGTGTTTGCGTTTGCTTGTGTCTGTGTCTGTATATAACTGCGCTCATGTGGGTTTGTGATCTGTCACGTTGACCTCGACGTTGAGCAGTTAGCATCAAAGATTATAGTAATGACTGAGACGGGCGCTCAACTTGAGTCAAAGAATTATTTTTGTTTGGTTTTATGGCATATCAACCATTGTAGGTTATCGAATGCCAAATCATGTTTATGCATATATATACCCTTATACCCTTTTCCGAGGTCGCCCTGTCGGCTGGGGTTGTAGAATACGCCGACACTGAGCTCTGCAGAGGGATAAGCCGTCCACAATGGGGCCACTTGTTGGCCATGGGTGGCGACCCGAAAGGCGCTAGGACAGGATCCTGGTGGTTGAGCAGTCATTGATCCGGTGACAGAGTGGTCAATGGCTTGCAGCACACCACTTTGGCCCTTACTTGGTCTGACGAGCGGTCAGATAGACCAGATCCGATCAATCAGCTGGTCCCGTCATACCCAAGCACACGTATATTTATTTTCTCCCAATCTTCTCTTCTTTGACCCTGTTAAATTGTTGAGTTACAAAATCCAGAATTTGGCAGAGACTCAGAATCTTGCTCTTAACACGAGTATACTGGTAAAGTATCCCCGTCTCAACCAGGGCGAATGGGTTTGCCCCTTAGTACATTCCCAATACAAGTTGGACTCTGTGGTGGGTGGTGGAGTATAGGACTAGCGAAAAACAAATACGTGTAGCTTTCCCAAACAAACATTCAAACGAAACCTCTCAGAATTAGATTCTTCTTCGGATAATGAAGCTGAATCACTTATCCCAAGATTCATAGTAATCGAATCTATCTCCTTTCATAAAAGAAAAAGTTATATTAAAAAGTTATATTAAGCAACTTAACGTCGATATCTGTAAAAAAATTAAAAATTGAAACTCTGCTCGTGGAGGTGGAAAAAAAGAAAATATGCAGATTTCCTGCTGAAAATGACTAAGTTTCACAACATCTCTGTCAAAAACCCCCCTCACAAATCCCTGAAGGTAAGCAAAGAGGTTGCGTGAAGTAAAGAACTCTCGCTCTGTACAATTGAGGAAATCAAAAGAGAACTTAAAAAGCAAGGGTTGACAGATGTTAAAAGAGTATCCGTTAAAAAGAGGAGAAAATGATTAAACTAATACATATTTAATGGCCTTCAACACTCTCAAAGTATCAGAAAAAAATAAAAGTGGGTTATACTATGGAGAGGGTCGAACAATACGTACCAAGTCCCTTGGGATACTATAAATGCCAAAAATACGGCCATCACGAAGACAAGTATAGAGGACGAGAAGTGTTCGCGAAATGTGGTCAACAATATCATGGTCACGACATTAATGATTGTGAACTTCCAAATGAATATACCAACTGTGACGGTTACCATCCGGCCAGCGCAAGATCTTGCGACAGTTGGAAAGTAGAAAAGGAAATCCTAGAAATAAAACACAAAAACAACATTCCTTATCATAAATCACGGAAGATGGTAGCAGGATCTAAAATCCCTGCATATTCTCACGTAGTCCAAAGAGGAAAGGCTTCACTCAAGAAATATGAAGAGATTGTGAAAACTTTAATTCGTCTGGAGCCAAGCAACTGGGAAAGCTTTATCAATGAAATAAAAGCCTCGCTTGAACTTGGAAAAAATGACACCACCAGAGCTTCAGAAGCACCATCCGCCCAAACACAGACCTCCATGGAGAAAATCAATCTGGAGGAGAAAACAGCTATACCACCACCAACGCGACTGATAAAAAGCCCTACTAAAAATCTCTCAGCAAAACAAGAACAAAAGAAAAAGATTCCTAATACGATCAGTAGCTTCTCTAAACAAAAAACACTTAAAGATAAACAAAAACCTATCTTAAAACAAAAAATACAAGAGTCAGAAACTATAGAAACAACAAATGAATTCAAACAATTTGAAAAGATGGAAACTAAACCCAATTCAGACAATTAGAAAAGATGGAAACTAAACCCAAAACCCAAAAGAATAAATCAACAAACAGCCCGGAACAAAGGACTAATAATGAACCACCAAATAACTCTGTGGAACTGTCCGGATTAAATACAATAAAAAATATCTAACAAAAATCATACAATGGAACTGTAGAGGTATTAGAGCTAATTACGAAGAACAGCTGCTACTCCTAAATAAATACAACCCCAAAGTAGTATGTCTTCAAGAAACATTCATCAAAGATAAGAACCAGTTGAACAAAAAATACTTTCAGTCATATAATCACCGAAACAAAGATGGACACAGAGCTTCTTGAGGTGTCTCTATCCTCGTTAGGAAGGACATATCCCAACAGCAAATCAACATCGACAGTGAACTCCAAGTGATTGCTGTCAAAACTACACTTCACAAACCATATCTGCTCCATTTATATACCTCCACATAATCCCATAAACGATAAAAAACTTAATAAACTAATAGAACAAATTCCTAAACCCTATATATTACTAGGTGACCTTAACAGTCACAATACTATATGGGGGTGCCTGAAAACCAACAAAAGGGCACTGATCTCGAGAAGGTAATCATTAGCAACAATCTCTGTATCTTAAATAACAAATCTCCAATTTATCTCAACCCATCTACCCACTCTTACTCAGCTATTGCCCCGTCGGCTGGGGCTGTAGAATACACCGTCTTCACCTCTGCAGAGGGGTAAAACCCTATCTATGGGTTAAATAGAAATATCTAAACTAGGAAAGAATAATATTTACACATCAAATTATCGTCCTATATCTTTAATTAGCTCCCTGTGCAAGACCATGGAACAAATGGTCAATAGAAGTTTAGTTTGGTTCATAGAATCCAATAATCTTTTTATCAACTTCCAGTGCGGCTTTAGGAGCCGAAGATCAACAATGGATCATGTGGTCAGATTAAAAACCTCCATACGAAAGGCAAATGTTCAAAAACAACTTGCCGTAGCAACATTCTTGAACCAAGAGAAGGCATACGAGACTACTTGGTGGTATGGCATCATGAATGACCGATACAACATGGGATTGAAAAACAGACTTCCAAACTTTATGAAAGCTTTTCTTTCGGGCAGGAAATTCCGAGTCCGTATTGTTTCAACCCTATTAAACATCCACAATCAAAAAGACGGTGTCCTTCAGGGGAGTATACTGTTAGTAACCCTCTTCAACATAATAGCATCACCAATTGCCTGAATCCTAGAGATGATAAGTATTTGTTTGTTGATGACTTCTGCATCAAGTTTACACCCAAATATATACGTACAGAAGGATGTCAACTTCAGCAGGGCATCAACAAAATAAACAAATGGGCAATGATAAACGGCTTTAAAATTTCCAAAACAAAAACTCAGTGCGTGCATTTTTGTCAATAAAGAAAAATGCACAACAACCCTACATTAAATCTGGACGGATTAGAGATTCCAGTCGTTGACCAGTACAGATTCTTCGGCGTTACTTTTGATAAAAAGCTCTCTTTCATTCCACACATTCCATACTTAAAAAAGAAATGTTGCAAAACATTAAAACTCCTTCGTGTAATAGCCCGCAAAAACTGGGGTGCAGACCAGTACACCTTGCTGAAATGATATAGAACCTTAATCTGCTCAAAAACTGACTATGGCTGTTTCATATATGGAGAAACCAGAAAATCCTACCTCAAATCATTACAGACAGACAGGCAGTCCATCATGAAGGATTGAGACTCGTCTTAGGGGCTTTTAGAACATCCCCAGTGGATAGCCTTTATTCTGAAGCCTACAAACTACCTCTATAACTTAGATTAAAAAAATTACGTCTACAGTACAACAGTAAACTGAAATCTTTACCATCCAATCCGGCTTATGACTTCACTTTCAATCCCAAACAGCAAGACCAATTTGAGCAAAAAGAAAAAAGACAATAAAACATTCGGTTTTAGTATGAAACATATGCTGGAAGACAGACATTTCACTCACAATCATTCATGATACCACACAACTAAGCTCTCCTCTCTGGCTACTAAAGTAACATGTGGTTATCCTTGATTTAAACAAGCTTCCTAAAAATAAAACTCATCCCTTACCTACCAAGAGAAACTAAACAACATTCAGAGAGAAACTAAACATATTTCCACTGATGGCTCCAAAAGCAACAATGGAACCGAATACGGAGCGCTTCTCTACGAGAAAACCTTGAAAAACGCCTCCCAAAAGAGGTCTCTATATTTTCTGCCGAAATCTGTGCAATAAATTTGACACTTAAATTTGTTTCAATAAGCAACAAGGAGAAGTTTACCATTCATTCAAGCCCCATCTCTGTTATACAATCTCTTAAAAACACAAAACTTGATAATCCCTTCATTGTCAAGCTTCTAAACAAATTCAACTGGCTTGTTTAAAAATACTAAACTACAAAATATGCGATTACAATTCATATACATTTGATATATATATATAATCAAGATTTGGCATGAAATGGCCCATAAGAGGTTGATACGCCATTAAACCCAACCAACTAACTTTTCCGAGGACATAACAATAATCCATAAAGATATAGATGTGTCGTTAAACAAATAATCCACTTGAATAGATTAATTTTTGCCAAACTGTTTCCATTTTTCGCTGAATGCCTGATCATTACTTTTACCAGGTTTTGTTTCGGTTTCTTTGTTTAATGGCATATCAACCTTCGTGGGTTATTTAATGCCAAAACCATCCTAGAGCAGTAGAGGTACTATTTAACCAATAGCTAGGGGCTCATACCTTTCTCAAGTGAACGTAATAGCGCAATTGGAGTTCGAACTCGCTTATACGATTCCGCGGTCCAGCGCTTTAACCCTTATACCACGAGAACACATCTCCCTTATACCAGGTGAGATGAAAATATACCAAGGAAAAAGCTTTAACTTTAAAAATTTATAAGGTTTAAAATTTGAATGAAGGTGCATGCACAGATAAGTAACTTACAGAAGAAAGTAATGGTGTCTAGACGTCTAGACTACTGAATAGATATCTAGACTTCGTTTAGATCAGTTAGTGCAACTTTGAGAAAAAAATGAAGTCAGTTACGATAATTTTTAAACAGAACTTCAGGGTGAAACATAAGGTTGCGCAGATGCAGCACCCTCTTTATCCACATGATCTATGTCCTCGCGACTTTTCTTGTTTCCTAAAATGAAAATCATTCTCAAGTGTTAAATTATATATATATAGATATATATATATGTACGTATGTATATATCTATGCATATGCATATATATATATATATGTATATATCAATATATATGTACGGGCATATATATATATATATATATATATATATATATATATTTGTATGTACGTATATATATATATATATATATATATATATATATATATATATATATATATATGCATGAGTATATATATATATATATATATATATATATATATATATATATAGATAGATAGATAGATAGATAGATAGATGTATTTTTGTGGATATGTATATATATATGTGTGTATGTGTGTGCATTTATATATGTTCGTATATGTATAGGATATGGAAGGCATTAAAAGAAATACAGCGAGCAGTTTCATGCCATGTGAAAACATGAGCTTCGAAATTTAAAAAAATCTACTTAGTCATTAATAGAGATAAGCATAGATTAAAGAAAATGAAAACCCTAAATTCTGTTCTTTTTATAAATGTCATTTTTGGCGATATCAAGTTTAGTGTAAGCTGAATTTTTGTGTCATACCCAAGATAGTTAAGAGGTAATGGAAAATATAAACACTCAGTAATGTATAAAGTTGAGTATAACTCCTTTGTGTCCTGAGTATGACATTAAAATGCATCTGAAGAGGCTCCAGTTTAAGAATTTGAGGAATGTGGAGTACCCCTTCATCATTGCCATTTCTCCCAGGTCCGTTCTGACCTAGAATGATAGTACCTGTAAGAAAACCCACATATGGGTCTATATAACTGTTCAATCATTGACTAAGGATTAATATTTTGCTTATACAGCTGTATGCAGAGCGTTTGTATTAGATAGGAATACTTGACAAGTAGGATTACTCATGTTACATAAAAATACTTGAAACCATGTAACTGTGTGTATACAAATGAGCTCTAAGAGGTCATTTAAAATAGATACTAACAAATTATTCGCTTACAAATCACTATATATATATATATATATATATATGTATATATAACGATATTTGTCGTACGTCCCATAAACTGGACGAGTGTGGCCCAAGGCCTTTTTTAAGTGGGTCCTGGAGCAGAGCCGTTACCCAGACACGTTGGGTGGTTCCAAAAAGGCCAAGGATCTCGTCGGCATTCACCTAGAAAAGGACGCCTCAAGCGCCTGGCAATAAACCTAGCCCATCCGAGGAGGGTTAAAGTCTGGCGGAGAGACGACAGCCCCCCTCCCCTGAGGCTCTAGGGTACCAGTCTTGGCGCGCCCGACATGAATGTCGATTTCCTGGAATCCATGTCTGACGGCTTCGACCGACTGCCACCGGAACGAGAGCACACCGAACCAGATCCGTGTACCGACAAACACGGCCGATCGAAGTGTGTCCCGACCAACGGTGTTGCAACGTGTGTGAGAATTTCAAATTCCCTTAACAAAAACTAAAGCTGATAGCTATGTTTTCGGACTTAACTCCGTTTTTCCCTTTGGTGGATCCTCTTAGACTACTGTCTATCACTCCTCTGTCTCTGAATCCCTCTTTGGTTCTATCTTCTATCTTCGCCTATCTTCGTGTATCTCTGCCTCGGGTTCCATTTTCTCGTCTCTCTGAGTAACAGGCTGACTTTTCTTGTATATATGTAGGGATGAACATTCATATTATCGGATTTTCGGCAACCCATACTCTGGACATAAAAATATAGCCAGACTTTAGTAGTGTTCGCCAATGGTCCGAGAAACCGGGGTTCAATCTCAGGTCGAGTCATACCAAAGAGTCAAAAAATGTCACTTGATGCCGCCTTGTTTAACGCTCAGAATTATAAGGTAAGGATCAAACGAAAAGTAAAGCAATCCAGGGAATGGAGTAGCACCCCCCTACACCTGGGTGTTGTAGCTATTGAAAAGGGAGCCTTCAGGTCACTCTCGACAAAGGTCGCCAACTTTGCTTTGCTTGCTTGTATATGTCTCCAGGCCCCAAAAAAGGGTGTGATGATAAAATTTTAAAGTTACGCCTCCACTTTTATCTGAACATCTTTTATACCCGCAGGGCTGAATTAGTGGTTCCTCCGCAAATATGTCTCGGTCCCAATATGAACACACACATATACATACATACACATACCAATGGTCAACTCACAACCATACACGTGTACACACCCGCACATATATACATATACATGCACGTATTCACACCGACTCATGTGTGCACATACACCCACTTACACAAACATAGCCAGGCATCAATAGTGTCACACAGTCTGGAATAACTAAATGGGAGTATTTTGAAGAAAACGAACGTTTTGCTCATTGTCTATTTCACTTCTTAGTAAATACAACTTCAGTCACGATTCTTTTTGAAAACTGCTCGTATTTTGAAGAAAATTAACGTTTCATTCATTGTTTATTTTTGTCTGGGTAAATACAGCTTCAGTCTCAATACTTTTTGAATGCATCTTGAAAGTGACTAATAGGAAAAGAAACAGAACAACGGGTTAATTTGAATTTATTTTATTTACTTTTTGAATTTCTATTGTTTCTTAATGATTCCCCGGATCTGAAAGAGAATAAACAAATATTCGTTAATCAGCACAAACTATACAAAACTGTTAAGAACTCCTGAAAACTCGTATTTATTTTTAAATTAATGATAATAAACAAGCAGCATCCATGAAAATACCTCTTTTCATAAATCAATATTTTTTAAACAATACAATTAAAACGGAACAATATACATAAAAATGCCCCATTTATTTATTTCTTGGCTTACCTGTACTATCAAACGTGTTATTCATTTTTTCTTTTCTTTCCTATCGATTTATCTATCTATTAATCAGTTTCTTTCTTTCTTTCTTTCTTTCCACTGAAGCATTTGATAAGCAGCTCATATATAAAATTTTAGGTTAACCTCACTATTCTTTTTCTTTATATGTTTCTTTGATTCTTTCTTTTTCTTTTTATTCCAAAAAGCAAACAATAAGCATTCAACGTATGGTATTATCGTCATCCTTTCACTGTCCCCTTTCTCACTTCCTATTCTAATGAAGCAGACGATATGCTTCTGATGTATTGTATTTTCATACTCCCATTTCTTTCTTATTAATGCTTTCCTTTTCTCTCTGATGTTTAGTATATTATTTTTTCCCTTTTCTTTCCTCACAATCATAAACTAATGGTCTTTTGTTTATCTGAGATGATGATAGGGTGTAACATTTGAACACATGCATCCATGTCATTTTTTGTTGATTTCATCATCATTGTTCTTTGTTAAATTTTGCCCGAAGATTTGTTATTTTTTGTTTGTGATTTCGATTTTTATTCACACCATTTTCGGGGGTGGGGCAGCGCTGAACATATTCCTGGTGTAAATGAGGAAGATAGAAATCAACCACTCAGATCAATCCTTTCTCTTCCTCTTTCATTCTGATTCGTTTAGGGTACGATAGTGGCTCACACGAATTTAACCGGTTAGAGTTTGGCTCTATTTAATGGCTGCTGTAGTTTTCTTCTTCTATTGTAACTTGTTTTCAGGATTTACTTTCAATGTTTCCACTTCTGTATATTAATATTTCGCAGTCATAACTGTTATAGTCTAAGTCAAATCTCGTTACAATTCATCAACTCTTCATTGCGATCAAAAATAAATAGATAAATAAATAGAACAGCAAGTTTGCCGTTCGAGGTCACTGACTGGCGGACGAAGCAGTGAGTAATCACGTGACAAGAAATTAAGGCTTTTTTTTAGCCAATCAGAAGGCGCCGCAGACTGAAGCTGTGGACGCTTTCTTGATCTAATCAAAATCATATAAATGCCACGTCGCGTTGCACAAAATGCAGTTCTCATCATCATTGCTCCCTTGCGACTTCAATAGACAGAAAATCCTTCACTCACTCCAAACTTTAGGCATGGATAACAACCAGAACATTTTCTTTTTGGATCAAGTTACCTTACCTCACGTAATCACAAAAGGGTGGCCCAAACAAGTCATCCATATAGTTACCGAGAACTCAACACCACAGAATGGTCATTCAATGGTCATTGGCTTCTTATTAAGCTCTCTGAACTAATATAAGGAGAGGGGACCTCACGTGTTGTAATGGTTAGCAAGCTGGATTAGCAGACCATTGGTAGATTCTCATTGAGTTTTCAATACTTCCAGCTTTGTGCTACATCTAAGTTGCTTAGTAAATTACTATAAGAAAAAGGACCTCTCATGTATATTTTCGTACATAAATTACACCTTATTGATTGTATTACTTTCTTGCCATTTCTGTCCTCGTCTCAGCTATTTTAGTAGGTTGTTTTCGGGGAGTGTTGTTTTTATGGCATATCAACCATTGTAGGGTATTTAATGCCAAATCCTCTTTATACATATTTAATATATATGATTTGTAAACACATTTTAAAAAGTTTTTTAACGAGCCAAAGCTCATTCTTTTGCACACAGATAAATGGTTCCAAGTATGACTATGTATCACTAACAATTCAATTAAACATTAGTCATTTGTTTAAACTCAATTAAATGATCAAACAATTTTATTTTAAACTATTCAATTCATTCGTTTACACTCAGTTTAAATGTCAAGCAGTTCTTTTTAACTCATTGTTAAGACCCTATCTGGTGCTACCACTCCGAGCCAGAGTGGACCTGGGAGCAATGGCAATGAAGGAGTACTCTGCACTCCCCAAAGCTCCAGCTCTACTTGAGCCTTGTCATCAGATGGTTTAGTATCATATCTAGGACGCTCGTTGGAGGAGTCCTTCCCCTCTGCAGAGATGCAGTCGATGTATTCTAAAGCCTAAGCCGGCTGGGCTCGCTATCTAAGTCGATAGTACGACATCCTGGTCAGCGCGTTACTCTTCTTCTTCTCCTCCCCTTTGCATTACCATGCATGAATATAACACAAAATACATATTAATTTTGTACCTTAATTTTGACATTTCACTCGTCGAGAACAAAAGGTGGCTCGAAAGTGGTTTGTCACTTGATCCCAGACAGAACTCAAAAATCTTCGACCGTCATTTTACGTTCTGATGAGAGAAGTTGATAATTGCATTTTATGTTTTAGATTCCCACGTTTCTCCAAGCAGAAAATCGAACCCTTGCCGTCGCTGTGAGAGCACAGAATCCTGACCACTTGGAAATCAGTCCCATCCAGTTATATTTAGTTAGGGGATACACGTGGAGTAACGGTAATCAATGTAGGAAGTGGAAACGCAGACCCGAGTTCAAATCTTAAGCAAGGCTGTTTGGATTTCACATACTATTGGGAAAGATATGAATCGAACTATTCTCCAACCAGGTTTGAGTAAATACTAGGACTGACTAGTCTCTTTAACCTTGTTATGGCAACTAGTCTAGGAGAAGGAAAACTCTGAATTCAAATCAGTTATAGACCTGGAGTGGTTTCCGCCTGATTATTCCTACTCACTATTAAAACTAGATTAAGGAATCAGTGAGTTGGTGAGAAATTTAGGAGGAGAAATTATTTAACAAAATCATTTCCCTGTAGACCGTGGAGGTGGCTAAGATTCCTTAGTTGTGGGTGGAATTCTAAGTCTCTGTTATGCAACTGCTTTGCTTCGAGTCTGGATCCAGGTTGACATGTAGAATCCAACTAAATCCCAGACGCTACCTCTTGTTGTACCTTTTACTGGTTCTATTTGTTAGTATAATTAATAATACGTAACGGAGAAATGTAGCAAGAAGTATTTAGTAGTAAGACCATATTTTATTGTTGTCAAAGCAAGGGCAAGTAACCCATACAAACATATAAGACATGGATAAGATAACTCATGTCGTGACATCCCTCTTTCATTAAAGGAAGGATTGTTAGTTTTTTTAGAGGGGGTTTCAGGTGTGAATCTTTTCTATAGGTCGTACCTTTTAGGGGGTTGTTTCTGTTGATGGAGTGCAGGTATTGGTATGTGTGTTGGTATTTTCTGTAGGGAGTATGTTTGGACTATTCGGTGGTGTAATTTGTATGTGATGCGTGGGTGTATTATGTAGAAATGCCTGTTTCGTATTAGGAGTGTAGGCATCTTCCTTGAGATGTCTGCGATTTCTACGAAGAACCTGTCCTGTTGGGGTCTCAATAATGTAGGAACGCGGTTCAGCGCAGGCTTGTCTGATAATCGCTGGACTCCATCTTCTGGTGTCCTGGTCTTGTACTCGGACCCGCTGTCCTGTGATCAGATTAGGAAGATCCTTAGCATGTTCATCATACCGTCTTTTTTGCATCAACTTCCTCTGTAGTAGGCGATCTTGAATTTCCCCTTTTCGGAAATTTTAGTTGGTGCATTTTATAGGGAGATTGCTGACTAACTTTCGATTAAATAGTAGCTCTCCCGGGGATGGGATGATGTGATCTATCGGAGTAGATCGGAGACACAACAGGGTCATGTTTATGTCTCGAGAGCTCATTACAGCTTTCTTCATGGCTGCTTTGACGGTCTGTACACATCATTCTGCCATGCCGTTCGATTGGGGGTGTCTGGGAGAAGATGTGATATGCTCAAAATCCCATGCTCTAGCAAATTCTCTGAAGTGCTGAGAGCTAAAATGTGGGCCGTTGTCGCTGATCTGTCTTTCCGGAATTCCTTGCTCCGCAAAGATTTGCTTGATGAAACCAATGACTTCTTTACTGGAGAATTCTCTCAGTCAGCGGATGAAGGGGTACTTGGAGTAGTAATCCACGAGGAGGAGGTAGTTGATTCCATTAAGACTGAAAATGTCAGGGGCTATGATTTGCCATGGTCGCGTAGGGATCTCATGTGGCATGAGGGTCTCAGCAGTTTGGGACTTCTGGAGTTCTTGACATATAGCACATTTCTGCATCATCCTGTCGATATCATTGTTGATGCCACTCCAGAAAACACAGATTTTGGCTCTTAATTTACACTTGTCACTTCCTTGGTGGCCATAATATAATTTCTCCAAAACTTCTGGTTGCATTGAATTGGGGATCAGAATCCTGTCACCTTTGAGCAATACACCATTTTCTATAGAGAGCTCGTCTCGATAAAACCAATATGGCTGAAAGTCTTTATGTAGTTCTCGGCGAGATTCTGGCCAACCTTTAAGAATTCGCACCTTCAACTCGTATAATGTTGGGTCGGCATTCGTTGCTTGACGGTTCTGCGTTAATTTCTCAGTCGAGAATTGCACAAAGTCTACCTTGATGTCTAAATCGATGACTTCTTTATTTTTCTTGCTGGGTAGCCTTGATAATCCGTCTGCTAGTAGCATCTCACTGCCTGGTCGATATTTGATGACCATATCATATTCCTAGAGCATCTGCTGAAGTCGGGGAGGTGCTGCTGTTAAATTCTTGAGACAGATCATTCCCAGGGGTTTGTGGTCACTCGTTCACAGCCAAATACGACTGCTAAGAGCTCCCGTTCAATATTGGCATAGCGCTGCTCCGTTTCAGTTTGGGATTTCGAGGCAAAAGCTATTGGTTTGCCTTCTTGGATTAGGGCTGCACCCAAACCTCTGGATGATGCATTCACTTGTATAGTGGACTTTTTGGAAGGGTCATAATAGCGGAGTAACATCTCCTTGCATATGATGTCCTTTATATCCTGTAGTGACTCCTGGTGGCTACTGCTCCATTTATATTCAACATCTTTTTTTAAGAGCTCTCTGAGGTTGGCTGTGTGGTCTGAGAGCCTAGGAATAAATGGTGCCATGAAGGTAATGATTCCCAATACCTTTTGTAGTTCGTTAATATTAGCTGGGCTGGGGAGTGATTTTTTCTCCTCCACCTTTTGAGGATCTGGGTGTATACCATTCTTGTCAAATATCGCACCAAAAAATCTGACTTGTTTCTGTTTTATTGCACATTTGCTACTGTTGAATGTTAAGCCAGCAGTGCGTGCAGTCTCCATTAATTTTTGTAGATTGTGGTCGTGCTCCTCTTTGGTTTTTCCATGGATGATCACATCACGAATTTGTGCAAGCGCTCCAGGGCATTTTTCAATAATCATGTCCATCTTTTGTTGGAAAACATCTTGGGACATGACCAGTCCAAATGGCATTCTCTTGAAGCAATATCCCCCAAATGGTGAGTTGAAAGTGGTGAGTAGCTGTGATTCTCTGTCAAGCTTGACTGACCAGTAACCATTTTTCGCGTCGAGCTTGGAGAAAATTTTAGCACCAGACAGTTTGTGCGAGAGTTCCTCCATGGTTGGGGTTTTGTGGTGACAACGCATGATGTTTTTGTTTAGATCTTTAGGGTCTAAGCATAGGCGAAGGTTGCCGTTGCTCTTGTGCACATACACAATGCTGTTCACCCAGTCCGTTGGCTCATCCACCTTTTGGATTATTCCGTGGGACACCATTTCCTCCAGTTCTGCCTTTATTTCGTCCCTCATGTGGATGGAGCATTTTCTATGCGCATGAATCATGGGGTGGTTGTTCGGGCGAAGCACGATGTGGTATTCTCCTGCGAAGTCACCAATTCGATCAAACTGTTCTGGGTACCCTTCTATCAGATCTCTCGTAGAGTTGATTGGGGTATGCTTTGGAGGAGCAGCTGGTGTAGCTGTTTTATCGTTGAGTGGGGTATACTTTGTTCTCTGGATGGGGCAGTGCAATGTGACCAGTTTTAGCTCTTGAAGGGAGGGTAATCCTAGTATTGTTGGTCCATTGGAGGTTACTACATAGAATTTTATGTATCTCCATTCACCCTTGTAGGCACAATGAATTTCAACGGAACCGTGCGGCGGAATACTAGAGCCGTTGTATGCCGTAAGTATTGCTGACTCCTTTTGCGTTGTGCCTGGGCGTGGATGACCGTTCTGGTCTACCCATTCCGGGGAGTGTATTTCCCTCCGCACCTGAGTCCACCTTGATTTTCAAGTCATGTATTCCTTTCCTATTTGGTAGAATGACGTCCAGTGTGGCGAATACTTCTGACCGAGGGCTCTTTTTTTGTGGTCATGCACTGAATGGAAAGACATTCTCTCAAATTCGTCACACACCTGATCCTGAACATTAATACAGCTCTGCCGGTTTTTAAATGTAGGCTGGGCTAGTCCAAATTTTTTATGTTTGGCAAACCTGTTTGTTTGTGGCTGCCTGTCAGTTTTTTTTTCTGGTTTGCTGGCACATTTTAGCCCAGTGGTTTTTTCGTCCACATGCTGAGCAAGTGCTGCCTTGAGTAGGGCAATATCCATGTTGATGGTGAAGTCCACATTTACTACAGGTATTTGAACGCTCGGGTCTGTGTTTGACTGCATTTATTTGGCTTTCATTCTTTCTTTGAAGCTCGCTCATTTTTTCATATATTCTATAGAAGCCTCATAGCTTCTACACATGTTTAGCACTTCTTCTATGGTCATGGTCTCATTCTTGCTAAGTAGTTGCTTTTGCAACTCCGGGAATCTTGTTCCAACAATTAACTGGTCAATTATACGTTCTTCCAGCTCTTGCTCATCTCTGAATTTGCATTTGTGTGCTTTTAGTCTGCACCTCGCGAGAAAATCATCGATGTTTTCCGTCTCGTTTTGAGCGTAGTTTTGTAGGCTGAAACGTGCGATCCGAAAATTTATTTGAGGCTCTAATTGTTGTAGGAATTTTTCCCAAAATACAGAGGTGTTCCGTCTGTCGGCCACGTTTGCAAATAATCAAGAATTGTACCGTCTTAGACCTTCTTTTCCCGACAACAAAAGAATATAACCAACCTGTTTATCTTCGTCAATGCCTCTCATGGAGAAGCACAACTCACATTGTTGCTTGAAAAATTTGAAGGATTCTACCAAATTAGTTGTTTCCCAGCACATATGTGGTTCATTTGCATGATGTGACATCGTTCTTGTTATTATTATTAAAACAATACAAGGGATTGTGAGAAGAAAGCAGACAACTTACTGTTTACAGGTTGAAAATTCAATATGGCGTCTTCGCGCACGTGTTTATACTTGTCACCGGTTAAGGACAGAAATGTTGTTGGAATGTTAATATTCTCCTATTTTTTCTTTCAGTTTTTGCTTAGGGTAACGCTCCATGTTTGAGTTTTTACCGCTGCCACCATGTTGTATCTTTTACTGGTGCTATTTGTTAGTATAATTAATAGTACGTAACGGAGAAATGTAGCAAGAAGTATTTAGTAGTAAGACCATATTTTATTGTTTCAAAGCAAGGGCAAGTAACCCATACAAACATATAAGACATGGATAAGATAGCTCATGTCGTGACACCTCTCATCCAGCAACTCTCTACAAAACCTTTCACATTGGTACCAGAATTTCACGATAGAACTATTCATCTATAATATCCACCTGCTGGTCATTTCTGCAGATGTTTAATAGCGGGGTCACATATCCACTGCAAGCCCCCACATGAGTGTCTTACCACTTTACACTATCATCTACCAAAGGTTATTTAGTGTGATCTGTTCACGAGAGAGAGTGTGTGCGTGTGTAAAGCCTTAAAAGAAGACCTTCCTCATCTGTGGGAGAAGTTATGTCTGCAGACAACACAAGCCGCTGACAGGAACAAAAGACACCGGTCAGACTTCCAAGTTATCTCCCTTCATGAAAACTCTCCTCGCAAAACCAATGTTGAGGAGGAGAATCAGAGTTGTAAAATCCTTGGTGTGTAGGTAAAATGAATAAAGAGATAAGTTTGAATGTAAAAGAAAGAAATACAGAAAGAATGATGAATGTAAGGAAAATAAAAAATAAAATAGAATAAAGAAAGTCTGCGAAAGAAGAAAGAAGTCTAAGGAGAAAGAAAGAAATGTCAATTGGGATCCAGACACGAAACGAAATAGTTGCAAAAGAAAGAAAGAAAGAAAGAAAGAAAGAAAGAAAGAAAGAAAGAAATTTGTGTAGATAAAATGAATAAAAAAATAAGGCTGAATGAAGAAGAAAGAAAAGTCTGAATGGAGGGGAAAAAGAAGGCTTGTGAAAGAGTGAAAAAATAAGACAGATGAAGAGAAAACGTATATGTGACTCCGATGTCAAACACCTGCGGAAATGATTGACAGTAGGATGTCATAAGGGAATAGTTCTGGCGTGGGAATCTGGTACTAAGATGAAAGAAGGTTTTGTAGAGAGTTGCTGGATGAGAGGTAGCGTCTGGAATTTAGTTGGTTTGTCAATGTCAATCGGGATCAAGACTCGAAGCGAAGCAGTTGTACAAGTGAAAAAGAAAGAAAAAATTGCATTGATAGAATAAATGAAAAAGAAGACTAAATATTGAAGAAAGAAAGAATGAATGTAAGAAAAAAAAAAAAGAAAGAAAGGAAAAAAAGAAAAGAAGGCATGTGAAAAGAATCGCGTTTATTGTACATTTATATTGGTATTTTTGTGTAGTTGGTTTTTCAGATTTGGTTGGTTGAGTTGGCTTTTATGCCAAATCAACCATTGTAGGTTATTTAATGCCAAATCCTCTTTATACATGTTATGATTTGTAAATATATAGTTTATTAATAACATTTTTTAAACGAGCCAGAGCTCATTTTTTGCATTCAGTTAAATGGTAATACACATGATTTGTAAGTCAGTAGTTTGTAGGTAATCTTATCTTAAAATGAGTCAGAGCTAATTTGTTTGTACAAGTATTTTTATTGTTTGCACACAGTTAAATGGTTCCAAATATTCTTACACGAATTGTTCTTTGCCCAGTCAGCTGGGGTTGTTGAATACACAGACTACATTTCTGCAGAGGAGTAAGACCCCCACCCCAATGAGTGTCCTGTATATGACACTAAATAATCTGATGGTGAGGTTCTAGTGATGCTGGAGCTTTGAGGAATGCAGAGCACCTCTTCATTGCCATCACTGGCCCAGAGTAGAAGCACCTGATAAGGCCCTATCTAAGGGTCAAATAGAACTAAACTGCGTATTTATACTAAACTGAATTTTTTCAATTAGAACTGTTTGACTAAACTGAATAACTTGAAATAGAAAGGTTTTTTGACAATTAAACTGTGTACTCATGCTAAACTGAATTCTTTCAATTAGAACTGTTTGACTAAACTGAATAACTTGAAATAGAAATGTTTTTGACAATTAAACTGTGTATTCATGCTAAACTGAATTGTTTCAATTAGAACTGTTTGACTAAACTGAATAACTTGAAATAGAAAGGTTTTTGACAATTAAACTGTGTACTTAAATTTAAACTGCGTACTTACTAAACTGAATTGAAACTGTTTTTGTACGCTAAACTGAATTATTTGAAATAGAACTGATTATTTGTATAATAATATATTTGGCATTAAATAACCGACGAAGGTTGATATGCCATAAAAGGGGTACTCCGCATTCCCCAAAGCCCCAGCATTACTGGAACCTCACCATCAGATTGTCTAGTGTCATATCTAGGAAACTCGTTGGGGGAGGGGTACCCCTCTGCAGAGGTACAGTTGGCGTATTCTACAACCCCATCCAACTGGGCAACTTAGATTCGGCTCAAGGCCACAAGAACGGGAGCACTGAGTGGAGTTCTTACTTTTACCATTACGCCTCGATGAGGGTAACTTTATTTACCCAGTTCAGGTGAGTTGTAGGCAGAAACTGGAAGTATGGAGTACTTAAAGTATCGGACAAAAAAAAAAAAACATAAATAAATAAACTGGCAGTGAAAAAGGAACCTTTTTTTTAATTATTGCCGCAAATTCTAATGAAACTTTAATTACTTAGATAAACATAGGGAGTGATTATTTTTCTTGACTATCGTCGTCAAAGTTCCCTTAGTTGTAGCGAAAAGTAATTAGCAAAGGACTAATCGCAAATTAGGATATCAAATTAAGGAAAAGAAAAATTTTAAAGAGTTTTTAAATATGTATTTCTGAGAATTTTTCTTTTTAGAAAATTATACTCTTTAAAATGTGTGGCAATGATTTAAAAAATAGTTCAGATTTTCACTTTTTTTTTACTAATACTTTAGTGGGGTCGATCTCACTACTAATTGGTTTGCGAGACGAGCTGGTTAACCATTACATTAAAACGAAATCCACTATTAATAATAATTCTTACCAAAGCTACATGCAGCATATTTGCCATTCCTCCGGTCCACATAACCCGTGTTTAAGAATGGAACAGAATTCCCGACGACTGTCGTGACATTCACCTTTCATCGCGGTGCATTCTGGGGTCTGACCTAAAATAAATAAATAAATAAAACAGTGGTGACTTCGAGAGTAGGACTTTTTGAGCCCAGTCCGAAGAATTATTTCCTCAAGTCTAGAGAAAATTCTCAGCTACCTTCATTTGACCTCACATTACAGATATAATAGCAGAAATGATAACGCAGAGAAAGGACAATCCTGACTAGTTTTTTTAAGCGTTCACAATGAATTGTATTTTAATTTCAGTCTTTCCCCCTCCCTCCATTCTTCTTAGCTATACTGACTTCAAGAATCACCCAATCACACGGTAAAAGTCAGGTTCATTGCATCAGGCACTCCCTTGAAAAAAGGCTGGAATGCCGCAAAGCTGAGTTGTCCTCGACAACCGAACGCAGGTCTATACTAAAAAAAAAAAATGCAAAACAAAAACGACCTTGTATCGAAATTTGCTCAGAGTGAGAAGGCACGGTAAATAGCTGAACCTTAGATAGATTTAATTGACGCTTCTTTTGGGTTGGTTTCTTTGTTTAATGGCTTATCAACCTTCGTGAGTTATTTAATTTCAAAGTCATCCTTGTCGAACAATTATGGTACTATTTAACGCCATATTTAGGGAGATAAGTGGGTTCATACCTTTCTCTAGGATATAAGTCAGAAAGTGAACATAACAGAGCGACTGGAGTTTGAACTCACAAACTACGATATCATACTCTAGCACTTTAGCTAGTACGCTATATAGACTACACACCCCAATGCTTTATTTTGTTTTAGTCTTAAACATTTAAGGAATGAAATGATTTCTCAACGACGTAAATTGTCTTTAAACTCAATCAAATCACGTTCTGATATGAAGTTTATCATTATGCTAGAAATCATTCTTATTACTAACGTATATATATATATATATAGAGAGAGAGAGAAATGGTAGATTTTGGTAAATCTGACAAGATGATAGAAATAAGTGGAAAAGTGGATAAATTAAACACTTGCAATGGGTTTAGTTCTTTATTCAAGGAAGAACTAAATTCTTTTGAGTCTTTCTACATTTTAGTAATTGAGGAAATATAAAGAATAATGATGAAAATGTAAAAAAAGTATAAAGTGAGGGATAGGGTCTAAAGACAAAAGATAGACAAGGAAAGAACAGGAAGGGAAATAGATATCAGTTTGTCTTTAGACCTTCTACCCCCCCCCTTTATAACTTTTTACATTCTCTATTATCTTATTTATTGCCTCAATTGCTAAAATGTAGAAAAACTCAAAAATGTTTAGTCTGAAGTAGTTCTTCCTTAAATAAAGAACGAAATATTACCACTAAACCTTTTGTAAGTGTTTGAATTATCCACTTTTCCATTTATTTGTATATATATATATATATATATATATATTTGTCGACTCTCAAGTCTAAAAGTAGATGATATCCAACAGAAACGATTACCGACGCAGACTAAGCAGATGATCTAGCGCTTCTTGCAAACTTAATTTCGTTCACTCAGCGTCTCGTGGTTTAACAGTTACCCTCATAGGAAATGGACACGACGAACCGAGTTCAAACTCTGGATGTGGCTGTTTGCATTTCACCTTGTGTTAATACGCTTGGGAAAGGTATGAATCAAACTATTCTTCCTCCAGCTATTGGTAAATAGTAGGGTAGACATGCTCTTTAAGCTTGGTATGGCAACCAGTCTAGGAGAAAGAATAATCTGAATTAAACCTGTCAAACACTGCTTAAAAATTGACCTTGTATCACATATCTGCTTGTACGGTGAAATTGGGTAAACACACACAAATTATATATATATATATATATATATATATATATATATATATATATATATATATATTTGTGTCGACTCAAGTCTATTTCGAAGCAATAAAAATTCCCTCTGTAAAAGTCATTTGTCATTGACTTTCGTTAGACTCATCATCCTCACCCAATCTATTATGAATAATTATTTAACTCACTCTTTTATTGCTTTGTTTTATTTTCCTACCTTAAAATTTTGATTCATATACATTTTTCTGACGGTATTCATGATATTATTGGAAGGAAAAATAATGTAGTTATTTTGGTCCCATGAAAATCGGCCCCAAAACAATCGAAATTATTCTAATAATATGACTCAGACAAATAGATTTCTAGCCGAAATAATTAAAATTATCTTTAAAAATGTGTTTTACTTTACATTTTTCAAAGAATAATTTTTTGTTTTTACTTAGCTGCTAAATAATCGTAAAATGCAAATAATTTTTTTCAGTTTATTATAACATCAGATGACAAAAAATTAATACATCGAACCCAAAAGATTTAAGCTCCATCTAACTTCTGCGCCTGCGTGTATGAATGTGTGTGTGTATGTTTCCACGCATCCGAGGTCTGTATGCGTATCTGGTTCCGTGATTTGTTCCGCTGCCTCACACATTGAGTGGTCGACATTAAAGATTCTAGGGGCCAATGTGACGGGCGCTTAAGCTGGGTCAAAGACGTTTGTTATGAAAATTACTACAAATGAAGAGAAAATACCGTCTTAGTTTTTTGTAAAATGGTCAGTTTTCAAGTATCAGCAGTGCAAACCTGTACAGGACCAGAGATTTGATGAATTGTATTTAGAAAAAAAAGTAGTTGAATACTGAAATTCCTCTTATAATCTAAATTAGACATGTAAATTATCTTTAAAATATGAGCTCTGGTACGACCTAGCATTACCACACACACACACACACACACACACACACATATATATATATATATATAACGACTGCTACAGCTTGACAGATGATAGCCATCTTTACCACCAAAATCATTATTCAAACACCCTGATTAATAATTCCCATTCGTGAGATCTCCAATGACTCTTAAACCCAGCTGCTGATTTACAAGACTTTAAGCAAATATGAAAAATCTAGCTTGAATTTTGTACTACTTTAATAGGATCTAACCGTGGAATATCCTTTTTAAATATTCACGTATCTTTTACATCCAGTACTTGACTTACACACCTTATCACAAACAACCCATATGTTACTATGAGGTCGAAGTGGCAACGATAAGTTTCTTGAGTTCATATGATCTCATGTGATTTGATATGGTTAACGTATTCAACTTTTAACAACAGGTGACGATGGCAGAATTCGCATTCCCAATTCTCAGAACCATCTGGCAGATTCACATATGAATTCGCTTTACATAAAATACACTTCAGATCTACATGTTGGATTTTCCACTTTTTGATCTCAATACAACTATTCTTTTGCCCAGTCAGCTGGGGCTGTAGAATACACTGACTGCACCTCTGCAGAGGGGTAAGACCCCCCCCACCAACGAGTGTCCTGTTATAACACTAAACAATCTGATGGTGAGGTTCCAGCAGTGCTGGAGCTTTGGGGGATGCGGAGTACCCCTTCATTGCCATCGCTCCCAGGTCCACTCTGGCCCGGAGTGGTAGCACCTGATAGGGCCCTATCTATGGGTTAAATAGAACTAACAGCATACTTATGCTAAAATTAATTGAGTAAACTGCATAGATTGAAATAGAAACGTTTTTTTACAATTAAACCGTACTTACATTTAAACTGCGTGCTTATGCTTAACTGAATTATTTCAAATAGAACTGTTTTTCGACATTAAAACTGTATTTACACTTAACTGAACTGTTACATATAACTGCTTAAATAGTTTGAAATGGAAATGTTTTTGACAATTAAACTGTGTACTTATGCTAAACTGAACTGTTTTCAATAGAACAGATTATTTACATAAAAATGGATTTGGCGTTAAATAACCTACAAAGATTGATATGCCATAAAACCAAACAAACCAAACCAAACAACTATTCTTAATGATTCGGCGAAAATTATTTCTATCTGATGATTTTTTCTCATTCTTTATCATGTTTCCAAAGACTTCAAGTTTTCTTTAAGACATTAGTTATATGCCTTTTTCCCATCGATGGATCAAATAGAATTATCTAATCTTTTAGTATATTTGAAACCATTTTACTCTGAGCAAACATATAATTGATATTTAATTAGATTTGTATTAAATTTCAATGCTTGAAACCATTTATATGTATGCAAACGGAAAAAATAATATTACCTAGAAATATTAGTGTTGAATAGCGACACTTAAAACCATTTAAATGTGTACAAATAAAACTATTAGTGTTGAGTAACAATACTTGAAACCATTTAACAGTATGCAAATAAATGGACTCTGGCTCGTTTAAAAATAGTAACACAAAATCATTTGCTTACAAATCATGTGTATGTGTGTGTGTGTGTGTGTGTAAAAAAGTATTTGGCATTCAATAACCCATAAGGGTTGATATGCCATAAAACATAACCAAACCAAACTTATGTTCTTGTTCTTGGCTAAATGTTGAGGGTATTTTTCATTAACGCGCTCATCATAAAAGAGATGTTTATTTTTTTCATCTTTCAAGTAAAGATATCCTTCCCAATGCATTTGATAACAAACATTCTACGTATGATATATATATATATATATATATATATATATATATATATATATATATATAAGATAAAAAAATAAATGCAAAAGAGAAAGGTTTTAAAAAGTGCTCGACGCTACTATAACAGAACAAGTATAAATGCAAAAAAATAAATAAATAAATAAATAAATAAAATTATGAACAGTAGAGGTCTGTTTCTTCCACGATCATCAGACGGAAAAGTGAGAAAAGTAGTCAATACATAGTAATTATAGAGTGATGTAAAGACACGTGTTAAGATGGAAGTATAAGTGACACCTTCATGCAGGAGAACACACACATTTTTCCACGACCCTGTCGATGAGGCTTAAAATGCATTAATTCTATCCCCTTAATGACAGGTAAGATTCCCAAAAGAGGGATATACTGGGTATGACACTAAACTGCCTATGATTGTAATGAGGCTCCTGTTCTTGGGATCTGGGGAATGTGGAGTACCCATTTATTATCATTACTCCCAGGTACAACCTGATCCGGAGTGACAGTACCTGTTAGGTTACGTTCTATGGATCAAGTAGATCTATTTTACAATTGTCTGACAGGAATACTTGATACCATCAAACTAAATTATTTGTATTAAGAATAGTTCTTGAAACGATATATTAGTTTATGAAGGATTCTTATTAATTATTTGAAATTATATAACTGTAATTATTATTAGATAGAAATAATTACTTGAAATCATATGATAACTATTAGATATGAATACTTGCAACAATACCATTGTGTGCAAGTTATTTGTATAAGTTAAGAATACTTGGTGAGAGGGAGTCACCGTGTCGTGGTGGCTGTGATAGACTGTGACATCGCAGTAAACGAGTTCGAACTCCACTTTCCTTCTTACGTTCACTTTCGTATCAATACCCTTAGGAAAGGTATGAATCCCCTTATCCCCCACCAAGTTATGGTTTGAATACTACCACTGTTCTTCTACAAGGACGACATTAAATAACCCACGAAGGTTGATATGCCATAAAATAAAGAAATTAAAGAATACTTAACATCATATAACAAAGCAAAACCTCGGAAGAAACTACTATACAAAAATATATAAATATATAAATTATACATATAAACGTACAATAAACGTGATTCCTTAACTGCAAGGGATGTAATAACCCTAGATGGGTTGACATGCAGTTAAAATAATCAATCTCATTTTTTTCCTTGAATAGCGTCTAAAATCCGAAACAAAATTGAAAAATAAACAAAAAATTTAAATAAAATTTATTTTAGGAGTCCCCGTTGCGTTGTGGCAAACGTGCTGGACAACAACATCATAGTAAGAATGTTCGAACTCCAAACGTACACTTTCGGACAAATACCCTTGAGAAAGGTTCAAATCCTCTTATCCTGTCAGCTATGGTTTAATTAGTACCACTAGTGTTTTATAAGAATGGCTTTGACATTAAATAACCCACGAAGGTTGATATGCCATTGAACAAAGAAAACAAACCAAACGAAGGCGAAGCCAAAATTTACTTACTTATTTGGGATGTTACTGAAGACAAAGCCAGGACAACTAAGAAAGCGAGTGCTAAAACTTTCACAGTTTGGTGGGCCATTGTGGATGTTGTTATTAATGACGAGAGATACTCAGTTCTGTTTTGTACTGGTAAAAGATGTATGAATTTATATTAACGACCTGGGAGAAACGGCAGCCGATAACGTCAGATTATCAAAGTCAAGATATCGTAAGCGAAAAATATCAGTGTTTCCTTTCTAGATAAGATCAACTTAGCGGAAACAAATTTTACACGCTTTTCTTTAAAGACAGAAAATCAAGATTAAACGCTGACAGAAAATCAACATTATTTCGAAAAATTCTAATGATGTGTGAAAAGACTATTAAAAATACGACCATAGTTCAATTTGTTGATGAATCACGTTTCTCGTCAATTTTGTTCTTTGTTCATAACGTTTATAGCCAAAAACCTTTCGGTCATCTTCAGGGATATTAACTGCGGAATTATTATGAAATAATCCACACGTTTGGTTAGTTGACTGTTCGATCGTCTAGTGGTGTGGACCTCGCTTTTGCTTTTACCACCCGGCCAAGTAGGCATTTCATAAGTTGAACAAAATTAACAATAACAAATAGAGGATGGAAGGAAGAAAGAACAAAACACGAATTCATATCAGCAAAACGTAAGAAGCAGAAGTTTGTGACATTTTTGGCACTGTATGTGTATGTGTGTGTGGCTATCGCGATAACTTGGCGAAAATCCTACACAGCTACCAAAGATGCTGACTCATCTCTGATCATCGTCTTCATCGCTCGACGTCCGGTTTTTCTCTGTCATCGCCTTCGCTAACCCTGTGCTGCCTTCTCACTCCACGAGACCCCTCTCTGTCTGCGTCTCTGTTCTGACTGAGTGACGCTCTTACTGGGGAGTCCAACTCCGAAATGATTAACGTCCTTCGTCTTTTTTGCCCCTTACTTCCAGTCATGCAGGTTCAGCTCTTTGTGTGGTCTTCGCGTCAAAATAGACAAACAAAAGAAGACCTTCTAGACACTCTGACGCTGCTTCAAAGATGCTGAAAATAATTCCGTCGGCCACTCACAACACACAAAGGCTCACATACTGTCATCCATATCTATGTGTGTATATTTTGGCAGCATTTCTTCGTTAATACAAATTTCATTGAACATAATAGACATTTTCTATCTACATATTTTCTTCTGAATCCGTTCGTATTGCCGTATTGCTTTTATCGTATTCGGCGGGAATTGATTTATGTATTGTCCATAGTTGTATGTATCCCTAGTACTTTCTGCCCGACTTTGGGCTGTCATCAGGGGAGGATCTATTACAAAAGTTATGTAAATTTTTTTTCTGCATATTACTACTATGTAAGAGCATCTTTGCCGTTGAAGAGTATAGCGTTTGCTTTTAATTGAGTGTCTATAAATAGTGTCAGTAGCTAAAAACATTTAAGTACATTAGCACCGGTTTGAAAATTAATTCTATTAAGTGTCGGTTGCATGTTTCTAATATGTAGGGCTTCGAGAATCTGTAGTTTTTGTTTATTATTTCTTTTGTTTATTATTATTAGATCTTCTTTGGTGGATGGAGTCTTTTCATGGAGTATTTTAAAAATTTCTATCATAAATTTTCTGGAATATAAATTCTGAGATATTCCATGATATTTTCCTCAACATTGGGTTATTCCATTATATTTTTCTCAACATTGGGTCGTTCCATTATATTTTCCAAAATGTTGGGTTATTCTATAATATTTTCTTCTGTAAAACTTGAAAAGATTCTACCTTTAGTTTAAATAATTTAATCTAGTTGGAATATTTTACGAAGCCAGAATATCTAGTTATTTGTCATTCATACTTACCAATTGTTTTCAGTTTTATTTCCTGGCGTCTGAGGCATCCCCATTGGGGGAATGCCGACGGGGCCGAAGGTATTTTTGGATTTTGCCTGGACGTTTGTGGGCTGTAGCCCTGCGTCCGGACTCACTTTTAAAAAGTCCTTGTGCCGTACTTGTCCGGTGGTGGGACGGAGAACAAATAAAACAAAACATTTAGTTACTAAATGAAAAAGAAATCTTTTGAATTTCTCATCTTTCTATTAGCGAGATCAACGAACGTATCCTTTTGTACAATCACATGGTTCGTACTTGTGCCTCACACTTTAAACCTTGCGCCAGACGAAGCAGAATTTTGTAAATATTAATACATACATAAGTTTAAACTAATTTACAGTTTAGATTCGTTTATTTATTTTACGGTATATCAACTCCTTATGGGTTATTTGATACCGAAATTCGATTCATTTGTAAATGTTTGATTATCATCATCATCATCATGTCGCACGGATCTCCCTGACCCTCTTCTTCCACCCTTCTCTATCGTCCATCGCTTCCGGTAGGTCTTCAAGGCTACATCCTGTATCGGTACAGATCTGTTGCATGTAGGTTCTAGCAGGTCTTTGCAAACTTTTAGGCATTCTATAGGGTGGAACGATAAAGTTGTCGCCCTAGAAAAGACGACATGGTTCCATTTCTGTTTAATGAAAACCAGTTTTCTTTTTTTGTTGCAGACCATCTCCTAATTGGCCAGTTGTGTACAAATCCCAAGAGCGATAGGGGTTTTCTATCATGTCTGAAAGTGACACAATGTTCAACGAGCAAGATCGGAGATGCGCCGCTGTACAACTCATGCTCTCTACCGATCCAAGTTATGACAACAGGGCCATTGCCAGCACCCTCAAAATGCAAATCTGGAGTGCTACGAATAACAGGGACGTGCCCAGGGTGATGAAAACAAAGTTTCCAGCTACGGTTATGGTCTTTGGTGTGGTTTCAAGTGAGGGCCACATCATGCCACCTCACATCTTCGCAATCGGCTTGAAAGTCAACACCAAAGTGTAGCTGGATGTGCTGAAGAGTGTGGTGATCCCCTGGTGCAATCAAGGGGCCGGTGGCAGACCCTGTGGCATCAGGACTCGGCACCGGCCCACAAGTCCAAAGAGACACAGGCTTGCCTTCAGAAGGAGTGCAACGACTTTGTACCCTTCTCTCACTGGCCCCCTCCTCCCCCGATCTGAACCCGTTGGACTACTTCATTTCGTTATACGTCGAGAACATCACTAACATGACCTCCCACAATACCAAAGCCAGCCTGATCGCCGCCATCCACCGAGTATTCGCTGAGCTCCCGCCGGCGCTTGTGGAAAAGGCATATTCCCAGTTCCGGATTCGTATCGAGGCGGTGATTGAGGCTGAAGGCGGCTACATTGAATAGATATTAGCTCTACTACATAATCAAGTTACCTGAATTGATTTTTTCAATAAAAGTTTTAGAATAAAGCTGTATTGTTGTTTTCTTTAGGACGACAATTTTATCGTTTCACCCTGTATTTTATGCTACCTTTGGTTTTCAGTATCAAATAAAGTTATTAGCTTCTCTTGATCAGGTTCAATTGTAACTTGTAATTACAGTAAATGTCTTTGCATTTAAAGCACAGTATACAGCAGTGATTTTACATGTAAAGAAATAAAATCATCCATGCATTCTTAAATGACCACAAATTACTAACCAATTTTTTAAAACTCTATCTTGGAGTATTTTGAAGTATGCTTAGTATTTTGAAGTATGTTTAACATTGTCTCGTCTACGCTTCTGAACTTTACTTTTATACCGATATACGAGTTTCTAGTGCTTGAGGGGGGGGAAGGGTCATTCAGTTATTCGTTTCTCCCCTCTTTTTTCCCTTCTTTTCTTTGTCTCTAAATGTTTCGTCATAAACACGAAATTCCTAAAATTATTCTAACCTTACTCTAGCAAATCCACTCCAATACGGCCAGAGTTCAAAAAATGGTTTGTAATTTATTGTCTTTTACTATATTGTCATTTAAAAATGCATGAATGATTTTATTTTTTTATTTGTAAAATCACTGCTGTATATTATCTGTGCTTTAAATGCAAAGACATTTACTGCAATTTCAAGTAACAATTGAACCTGCTCAAGAGAAGCTCATACTATTGGACTTTATTAGAAACTGAAAACCAAAGTTAAAGTTAGGTGTTTGATTATATATTATAGTAATGGTTGGAAGGCTTAGTGCCTACCTATAGAGGTAGGCGCAAGAAGTTTTCGAGCAAGATCACATTGTGAAGCTCTATCAGACATTGGCGTGATCGTGGCCACAAAAAGTAGAGCAATTAAAGCATTATTCGATTCAGCTGAAAGGACAGCAAAATGACCATGGAAAAAACGCAGCAGCACATGGGAGAAGGAAAACTAAAATCAGCGCTTTATTTAGAGGAGTTAGAAAAGATCGAAAGGAGAAGGAGGGGACTTCAAAATCTGGACTGAACTTCAAAAACATTGTAAAGTTTTGATTTGTAAATTTAAACAAACATGTGTATATTTGTGCTTTAAACTTATTTTTTTAGGACTAAAAGGGTTTGTACGTCGTGTTTATTCTTTTTGTAAATATTTTTAAAAAGAAAGAAAAAAAAAAAGAAAGAAAAAAGAAAAAGAAATTAGAAAGAAGGGAAAAAATTCTGTTTAGTAATTCCGGTGTTCAAACTAAAAGATAAGTCTTAAACAAATCCTGTTGTTTTTTTGTTTTGTTTTTTTGAGGATATTCTCGATTCACTTTCGTTCCTTTCATTAGTGCTGAAAAATTAGTGTCTCCATTTCGCGCTTCAAGTCACAGAATCGTGTATGTGTCTAAGTGAAAGCAGTTTCAGAGGGAGTATATATATATATATATATATATATATATATATATATATATTCGTATGTGCGTGTAAGTATATGTGTAAGTATATGCGCGTTTATGTCTGTGTAATAAACATATGTATGTTTACGTGTGCGCAAATGGTTGGTCCGAGTGTGTGGAAAATTTTTAAATATTTGTTAAACGACTTGGATTATATTTTTCGATTAGATTTAATTTTAGAAGTGTACATTTCGTTTAGACGCTCATATCTCATCCGAATTTATACAGGTTTTAATTTTAATTTTATTTGTTTTTTAAAGCCAGTTTAATTCTAGGTAGGATTTAAAAAAAAATTATACGACTTTTTTGCATACTTGTTAAACGACTTATTTAGATAATTTTTTGAATATTTTCTTAAACGCTCCTTCATATTTCAACCGAACACTGATATGTATTGTGTATATGTGTGTATATGTATATACATGTATGTATGGTTATATGGAGATATGTATTATGTTATTTTTTGCCTGGACAATGAATATAAGAGGGAGTTTTTATTACGGTCCATTTTGTAAAAATAAAAATTTTAAAATGAATTACTGAACTTAACGCTGGATTCTTCTCGTGCCAAATGAAGAAAAAAGAAAAGTGTCACAGCCGCGTAGACCTCATTAAAATACCCGCTCGGCAAACTGGTTGGCTAAAGCATTAACCAATCAAATGCTTGGAAACCAGGGTTTTACTTAGTCAAGTCTCTTAAAAAAGCAAGCGGAACTAGTAGCGTTTTTAATTTTTGGGTGACGGACTGGGTGTGATCAACCCAAGTGGGTTCCAGCTGGCGATATTTTGTTGAAAGAACCGAACTCTCCTTAGACCCAGCTATAAGATATAACTGATGTCGTTACCCAGCCCCTTTTCCTAACCAAACAAGCGTATTTCTTACATTAGTTCTTCTACACAATCAGTGACATCCGGGAATAGACTGGTTGACAAATTGGAAAGACAATTGACGATGCGGAGAGACCACAAAAGCATAAGTCTGGGCTAGCAACCCAGCTTGTGGAAAAGTCAACGCTACAGAATCCACTACAATTACATACCCCCAAGAGATCCCGAGAGGCGGGGAGCATGAGATCTCTAACGAAAATTATCTTATGGTAACGAACACAGCTTTGAACAATCATTGAATTCGATATGCCCATGCGGAAAAATATGCAAGAATATACGGTTTGGTTTCTTTGTTTTATGACATATCAACCTTTGTCGGTTATTTAATGCCAAAGCCCTCCTTCAAGAAGAACAGTAGTTGTACTATTTAACCCATAGGTGGGAGGATAAGGGGATTCATACCTTTCCCAAGGGTATCTGTCCGAAAGTGTAATAGCGCGAATGGAGTTCGAACTCGCTTTCTACGATTCTACAGTCCATTGCTTTGACCATTACACCACGAGGACACCCCCCCAAGAATATACGCGGTTTAAAGATCCATCAGGCCAGAATAAAGTGTAAGGTTGAAAAAACCCAGAAGCAGCGCGTAGGAGTTTCTCCTGGTGAGACGCAGGAGGTGCAGAGCTGGGAAGCACACCACAGCGTCCAGTCCCTCCAAGCAGAGGTTACAGAAAGCCGCACAGCATTCAGAAAGATCAAATGGCCAACAGCCGCTAACAAAAACGCTTGGCATGATTTCCACCCAAGTATTGGCGAAATAGTAAATATATCAGTCAAAGGATCAGTGGAAAACCGACTATTGACGATGTCCAAAATTATCATTAGTTATGCAAAGGATCAATATGGATTTATGGAAATAAAGGAAAGATCCAGTGGTGAAGAAAATTAAAGAGAAACAAAAATTAAGCAACTAAGTTTTTTTACACATATAATTATATTTTCATCATTCTATTGCAATTTCAATTGCACTTTTTAATTATTTATAATCACGGCCACCTGCCTCCTATCACGAAAACTATTCAAGTTAGACGAACCAGACATGCAGGACACTGCTGGAGAAGCAGAGACGAACTCATAAGTGATGTACTCCAATAGACCCCCACACATGGCCGTGCAAAAGCAGGACGACCAGCACGAACATACATTCAGCAACTATGTGAGGATACAGGATGTTGTCCTGAAGACCTGCCTGAGGCGATGAACGATAGGGAAAAGTGGCGAGAGTGGGTCAGGGATATCCGTGCTACCAGCACGACATGATGATGATGATGATGATGATGATGATGATGACTTGCACACAGTTACAAGTATTCTGATCTAATACAAATAATTTTCACACAAATATAGTTTTAAGTAACTAATAATGAATTTCTCTTTTCGTTCAATCACATTTGATTTGATTTTTAAGTATTCCGATCAATTATTATCACCTGTCTATCCTAATCCAATACTGATAATTCATATTTGGTTTATGCAACGGCATATAAACTTTTTATTGGTTATTTGATTCCGAAATTTGATTCATTTGTAAATTTTTGAAGGTAAATTAACTATATTTTCAATCGTATTTTTTAATTGCACTTTTTTTTGTCAATCATTTATATGCACACATGATTTCAAGTATTCCTATCTAATACAAATAATTTATACATGATTATAAGGCTTATATTTTTTAAATTAATGATAGAATAAAAATGAAGGTGAATACTACTCCTAGATGTAATCTTGTTTATAATATAAAATAAGTGAATAACTATTCGAAACATGTATTAATCTTGGGAACTTTTTGACAGTATCTGAGATCTCCAGACGAAACTGAAGCCGTCTTCCGTACACTATACTCGGTTGAAACAAGAAAGTATATGAGCAACAAAGAAAAAATCAACCGCTCTTTTTATAAAAGATAATTATTCTAAACTTTAATAGAAGTGACTGTACGTCCTTTATTTTTAATAATGGCCATCTTATAAACCCATATATCATGTGGGTAAGTACTAGAAGTTTGACTTCTTTAAATAAAAATAATAGCTTAGGCGGTTGGAGCTGTAGAATACCCCGACAGCATTTCTGCAGAGGAGTACCCTCCAATGAATATCATAGATAGGACACTAAGCCATATAATGGTGAGGCTCCAGTTCTAGAGATTTGGAGAATATGGAGTACCCCTTCGTTGCCATTACTCTTACATTTGAAATAGAACTGTTTGATCATTTGACTGTGTGTAAAAAATGACTGTTTAATTGAATTGTTAGTGATACATAGGAATACATGGAACTGTTTAACTGTGTTTACCTATGTTTACAAACCATATATATCTAATATATATGAATAAGCCGGTTTTGGCATTAGATAACCTACATGGTTGATATACCATAAAACTAAACCAAACCAACCCTTTGTTTCTAACTGTGACCATCCTACAACTCTTATGTAAAAATGGAAGTACCATGAATTTGACTTATTTAAATACAAATAATTACCATAAACTTAAATGAAAGTGATTCTATGTCTTTGATTTTTCATAATATTCATCTTATAACTTGGATGCAATATAGTTGGTTGGTTTCTTTGTTTAATGGAATATCAATTTTTGTGGGTTATTTAATGGCCAAGCCATTCTTGTAGAACAGTAATGGTACAATTTAGCCTATAGCTGGGATGATAAGCCTTTACCCCATGTACAATTCCAAAAGAGAACATAATAACGCGATTAGAGTTCGAACTTACTTCGAGGCCGCAGTCTGGCATCTCACACATTACTCCTTGGAAGGTGACGGTGATACTGCTACTTTGAATCTTTTTTTTTAGATACCAACAGTTATCGTAAACTTTGATAAAAGTGACTCTACCTCCTTTATTTATAATAATGACAATCTTACAAATGTATGTAATATTTGTAAGTTCTACTAGTTTGATGCCTTTAAATAAGAATAACTATCCTTATCTTTAATAAAAAAAAAAAAAATGACTGTACGCTTTTTTAAAAAAGCGTACAGTCATTTTTTTTTATTAAAGATAAGGATAATTATTCTTATGTTTAATGTTTAAGAACTGCTGTACGTCTTTTATTTTTAATGATAGACATCTTACAACCCGTCTGTAATATGAGGAAGTACTGATAGTATATATGATGACCATATACCCAACGTTAATAGGCGTTGACATGTTGCATATTATTGAATTCCTATTCACTCCAATGAGTTTGAGTGCTACTACTAAATATGACATTTTTGGCTGAGACTGGAGTCTAAACTGAGTCTGAAGTTAGCAAGAGTCACAAATAATGTCCTTGAAAATGAGACACATAGAATACACTGGAATTTTGAGATGCAAATGTATTACCCAATCCTGGTCAAAAAACCAGGCCTAGTATTAAAAAAAATGAAAAGATAAAATACAACTTGTAATCGCATGGGTTTTGCTGTTCCAGCAGACTACAGAGTGAAAATGAAAGAAAGCAAAAAGAGAAACAAATACTTGGATCTTGCTAGAAGGTTGTTAAAACTCGTGGGAAAAACTGGCAAAGAGTAAATAATAATAATGAGTTAGCGACTGTAGTCGAGGGCGACCCGAAGGATCCCTTTTCAACAACTACTACACCGATGAGTAGGGGAGGGCGCAACTCCTTTCCCTGGATTGCTCTACTTTATCCTTAATGCGTACCTTATAATACTGAGTGTTGAGCAAGGAGGTATCAAGTACCATTTTTTAAGTCTTTGGTATGACCCGACCTGGGATTGAACTCCGGTCTCCCGGTTCAATGGTGAACACTCTACGCACTAGGCCAATGAGATGATTATAATAATATCGATCAGAATACTAAAGAGAGTCCTGGAGTCTTGAGGAGACTTGCTGTCACTCAGACTGTAGTGAAAACCATCAGCTAACACTTGTGTTAAAAACTCGTTAATAATGATAATAATAATAACTTGGATTTTGCCTGAGAACTGAAAAAGCTATGGAACATGAGGGTGACGGTGATACCAATTTTAGTTGGTGTACTTGGAACGGTTCTCAATGGCTGGGAAAGGAATCTGGGAAAATCGGAAATTAGAGGCAGAATAGAGATTATGCAAATTACAGCATTGTTAAATTCGACTAGAATACTTCGAAGAGTCCTGAATACCTGAAGAGAATTGTTGTCACTCAGACTCTCATGAGAGACGACTAGTTAAAACGTGTTAAAAACTCGCAAAGAATAAAATGATTATTTTTAAAAATCAGATATTTTTTTCGAAACGTAAAATTGTTTGCTGGCTTTTTTCGTGATTGTTTTGCAATATCCGTGCTCAAGTATACATTTTTAAAATTATTATTTCAACACGTTTTCTGTAAAAGAAATAAAAATAGTTTCTTAAAAATAAGTAGAATAAAAACGGTTTGGTTGTAACAGTTTATCTGTTGAAACTGAATAGATGACGAAAAAGTTACAATAAATAGTCTTTAGAATATGTGTTCTTCCTAAAGTTAGTGATTTCAAGAGAAAATAAAAATGAACGACGTCTTTTCGGATACTGTTTTCAGTGAAATCCAATGGAATATAAGTCACACTTTGCTGTTCATTGGAAGAATTTCTTCAATTTCATCTCTGTAAAATAAATAGATAAATAAATAGATAAGAAAAGATCTCAAGCAGTCAAACGACAGACAGTTGGAACATTCATGACGCTATAAGCTCTTCTGATCCTTGGCGCACATATATGTTTGTTATAATATACGTAGTAATTTACCAAGCTTTTGGCTAAGATGGGGCACAAGGCCGTATGAATGGGGTACCCAATGAGATTCCAACCCATTCATGTAGATTTGCTTGTTTTGCTTAGAAACCATTACATCACCCGAGGCACCCTTGTTATAATATATGTATATATATATATATGGGTGTGTGCATATCTGTATGGGTATATAAACGTATCGTGTATGTATCTATGTATTCAACCCCACCAACATAGACATCGTCCAGTCGGTAGGACTTAGAATACACTTACTGTATCCCCTACAGAGGGGTAAGATGTTCTCCAAAAAGGTTACGGAGTATGACACTAAAGTGCATCTGATGGTGAGGTTCCAGTTCTGGAGATATGGAAAGTGTGGGTACCCCTTCCTTGCTATTACTCCAATGTCCACTCTAACCTGGAGTGATGGCACCCATCAATAGGTGAAGTAAATCTGTTTAAAAAAATTTCTATATTCGTATTTGATCGGACCGGTTTGAATTCAGGACTTTCATTTTTCTAGACTGGTTGCCTTACCGAGACTAATGAACACAGTTTTTCCTATTATTTACTCATAGCTGGGAGAAAAAAAAAGGATTCATATTCTTTTTCCAATGGGTAATACCGTGAAGTGAAACGCAACAGCCTCGTCCTGGATTTGAACTCGTGTTGCCAATTCCATTTCCTACGACGATAATCGTTATGCTCTGTATATACGTACATGGGTGTGTACGTGTATAGAAGTAGCAAAGAATTTGCTAAGCAAGTTGTGGAGGTCGGCAGTTTTTAATAGATAATAGAATAGAAAGAGAAGGGACTAAAAGGGTCGTTTTCTTACTGTCCGTAATAAACTAAAGTCTTTGGTGTTTGTACAGTTAGAGGTCATAAGGCAAAGATCTAATTTTTAAAAAATGTTGCTTTTTTTAGTTCTAGGAACTTTATGCTTGAAAGGCGGTTTCTTTTCTGGAAACCGGGATCTCATATATTCAAAAGGGGCAGATCGAGATAGAGCAGTGACTGCTGGGCTGTGGTCCGTTGCTCGACCACCGTTCACTATAGTTGGAAGGAAGAAAAGGTGGCACTTTGAATCTAGGGTAGTAAGCAATAGTGTGTCGTTCGGAATGGAAACAGTTCGGGATAGAGTTAGCAGTTGGTTGTTAGACACAGAGCGTGGACAAACTAACCAGTAGCCAAGTCGTCGTCAGACTTCCAGGAAAGCGATCATGAGGTTTACTCACTTAGTCTGAAGAGCTAAGTGTCGCACTTACTGTTTTCTACCAGGATTAATACAAGAGTAAATAGAAACTACAATACAAGTGTATTCTGGAATAAGTCTTGGTTTGGTTTTTTTGGTTTTATGGCATATCAACCTTTGTAGGTTATTTAACGCCAAATCCATTTTTATGTAAATAATCTGTTCTATTGAAAACAGTTCAGTTTAGCATAAGTACACAGTTTAATTGTCAAAAACATTTCCATTTCAAACTATTTAAGCAGTTATATGTAATAATTCAGTTAAGTGTAAATACAGTTTTAATGTCGAAAAACAGTTCTATTTGAAATAATTCAGTTAAGCATAAGCACGCAGTTTAAATGTAAGTACGGTTTAATTGTCAAAAACGTTTCTATTTCAATCTATTCAGTTTACTCAATTAATTTTAGCATAAGTATGCTGTTAGTTCTATTTAACCCATAGATAGGGCCCTATCAGGTGCTACCACTCCGGGCCAGAGTGGACCTGGGAGCGATGGCAATGAAGGGGTACTCCGCATTCCCCAAAGCTCCAGCACTGCTGGAACCTCACCATCAGATTGTTTAGTGTCATATCTAGGACACTCGTTGGGGGGGGGGGTCTTACCCCTCTGCAGAGGTGCAGTCAGTGTATTCTACTGCCCCAACCGACTGGGCAAGAATAAGTCTTGTTTCTTTTGTCTTTGTGGACCCTACCCAAGGTTTGATCTCTTTTTATCAGAAACGGTAGCCTATGTCCTTTAAAAGTCAAACACAACGTGGGTTATCGTACGAAACTGAGAGTGCTAAAGAAAAGCAATAACCTATACTATAATTAGGAAAAACTTGTTTGTCTGTCCTCCATAGACGGCTAAACGGGAAGACGTGTTGCTCGCATGACTAACTGCATAGAATTAAATTTCAAAACCTAAAAGATGATAAATGTGCAACCTCTTGATGGGACCCTAACAGGTACCACCAATCCGAACCAGATGAACCTGGGAATAATGACAATGAAAGAAAGCTCCACGCTCCCCAGTGCTCGAGAAATGGTGCCTCATCATCTGATCAAGTTTAGTGTCTTACCCAGCGTACACATTTTAGCGGCTGGTGGCTTACCCCTTTATAGGAGAAGTACTCGTGGTATTTCAAGTTCCGTCGGCAGGACGAAAATTATAATTGTTATTTTAGCTCCGTTTTTATATTTCTAATGGATTTAGGAATTTTATTTTGACTATTTATTAAATAAAGATGTTGTGTTTATCGAACAGGAAAAAGGCTTATTATTTTCACTTACATTTTTTCCGGATCTGGCAAACGTTTATTAAATCCTACTTTTCCATTTAACCAATAAGTCGTCATTGTTCCTTTCCCCTGAAAAAAAAAAAATACAGTTAATGACTGGTCAACGAATATTGTTCTCCAAATTTATGACGGGTATTCTTTTTGCTCAGATCGATACATCTGCTCCTCTGTGGTTTCAGGATAGTAACAGTTGTCGTGTGGAGGAATTAGAAACGTAGGAGCATGCGTCGACTGAAATCCTTTTAAGTCACTAGGATGGACAAAAAGAAAGCATAGCAAGAAGAAAACGTTGATTGACGGATTAATTTTAAAGGTAAGTCAACTTGTTTAGGATTATTTTAGGCCTAGAGGTTAATGAATTGTGTTTATTGAACACGATCCAATTGAATACGAATGCTTTTAAAGTTCTATTTTACCTATCGATGGGACCCTAACAGGTAATACAACTCTGGGTTAGAGTGGACTTGGGAGTAATGGTAATGAAAGAGAATTCCACGTTCCCTAAACCTCCAGAACTGGAGCCTCACCAACAGGTGTACATTAATATCATATCCAGGACACAACTTTCGAGGGAAGTCTTATCCCGCTGTGTGGGATATAGTTAGCAATATCCTAAGTCTCGTCATCAAAACAGGGGGATATAGTTGCTAATTAGCTAATTATTCGATAACACTTACAAGTCTATTGCTAAAAATGTTCTCAATAATTGTAGGTTTTCAGTAATTTAGGTCATCTGATGTCTGCCTCCACTCAAAGATTGCTTGAGAACACTTTACAGGCTTTTTACTATGAATAGTTTTGGCTTTGATGCACGGAAGAAATCAATTTAAAAAATCATTGATTATACTTTAAACATTTTTAATTTGATCGTTTGCCTTCGTCGACGTCAATCCAAAAAAAAAAAAAGATTAAAACCTGTAAGTTTCCGAATTATTTAATTCTCATTAAAGTAAGACTCAGATGTTTTAATTGCTTCCAGATAATAATCATTGAAACTTTTATAATAAAAACGTCTATTTCTTCCGCATCATTAAAATCATTTATTGTTGTTGATGTTGTTGTACTCATTACGTAAAATGAGAATTGAACCAACACACACACACACACACACACATATATATATATATATATATAGAGAGAGAGAGAGAAAGAAATAGGCGCATGTGGCGTAACGATTATTGTCTTAGGAAATGAACTCAGCGATCTGAGTTCAAATCCAAGATGAAGCTGTTTCATTCCACGTTTAGGCCTTTTGGGGAGAGACATGAACCCATTTCTTCTCCCAAAGCTATGGAAAAATAGGAGGGCAGACTGTTTTCTTTAGACTTGGTACGGCAACCCGTCTTGTAGAAGGAAAGACTAATATAAATTTTGCTAGTATGAGCCGTTTTTGTTCGGTTATGTTTATATACAAGCATAACATTATTATACATACTCCTTGCGAGTTTTTCATATCAGTCCAGTGTTAGTTTATGGTCATTCACTTGAGTCTAAGTGACAGCAAGTCTCATCAGGTTTCCACAACCCTTTCCAATATTTTGGCCGATCTCAACAATGCTGTAGATTGTATGGTCTCGGTTTGTCTTCTGATTTCCAACTCTTCCAGTCCCTTGCCAAACCTTTAGGGACTGTTCCAAGCCCACCAATGATCATATTTACCACCCCCTCCGCTCGAGCAGGATATGACACAAGGTCAATTTTTAAGCGAAGTTTAAAAGGTTTGAATTAAGAGTTTTCCTTCTCCTAGACTAGTTGCCTTACCAAGGCTAAAAACCTAATCTGCCCTACTATTTTACCCATAGCTGGGTTGGATTCATACCTTTCCCAAGGGTATCAGTGCTATGTGAAATGCAATCAGTCTCATCCGGGATTTGAACTCGTGTCGCCGTGTCCATTTCCTACGACGATATCCATCACACCACGAGCAATTATAATTGGTATCACCAGGACTCTAATGTTCCATAACTTTTTTTAATTCTCTGGTGAGGTCCAAGTACTTGTCTCTCTTTGCGTTTTTTTTAAATTTTCACTCTGTGGTCCGCAAGGACGGCAAAATCCGTTAATCGGCAGGTTCTCTTCTTTTTTGTTTATTATCACTTGATTATTATCATTTTTTCCTAAGGATGGTGTCTATTTTGGGTTCTATGCGGTTTCGTAGTAGGGCATTATAGATTTTGGCTGCTATGGATGTAAGTGTTATCCCTCGGTAGTTCTTGGCTAATCCGAGGTCGCCCTTTTTAGGGAAAGGGAGGAGCATCCCTTCGTCCATCTTTCTATCCTATTTTGATTATAGACTGCGTAGCATAACCAAAATGGCTTCCGGAGAAATAGATCCACAACCTCACAAATATTGACCATCCGAAGAATCCTTGAAGGCGTTCGGGCAAAAAACCTACAGGCGACATTACTATTTGTCGACTTTACCAAGGCCTTCGATTCCATAAACAGAGGGAAGATGGAACAAATCCTACTAGCATACGGCCTACCAAAAGAAACCGTAGCAGCAATAACGATTCTCTACAGAAACACCAAAGTGAAAGTACGTTCACCAGATGGAGACACAGAATACTTAGACATTGTTGCAGGAGTACTACAAGGAGACACGCTAGCCCCATACCACTTTATCATCTGTCTAGACTACGTGCTTAGAACTTCGATCGACAAAATCAGAGAAAATGACTTCGAGCTAACGAAGAAAAGAAGCAGAAGGTATACCGCAAAAACAATTACCGACGCCGACTACGCCGATGACATAGCGTAACTGGCGAATATGCCTAACCAAGCCGAGACACTACTGCATAGTTTGGAACGAGCCGCCGCAGGCACTGGTCTCCATGTCAATGCACACAAAACTGAATATATGTGTTACAACCAAACAGGTGACATTACCACACTAGACGGAGCCTCTCTGAAACTAGTAGACAAATTCACCTACCTCATCAACCGAAAAAGACATCGACACACGACTAACGAAAGCATGGACAACTATCGATAGGCTCTCGATCATATGGATATCGGACCTGACCGATAAAATGAAACGCAGTTTCTTCCAGGCAGCGGTTGTATCGATACTACTATATGGATGCACTACTTGGACGCTAACTAAACGGCTGAAGAAGAAACTAGACGGCAATTACACAAGAATGTTGAGAGCAATATTGAACAAGTCCTGGCGTCAACACCCCACAAGACACCAAATATACGGCCACTTGCCTCCCATCACGAAAACTATACAAGTTAGACGAACCAGACACGCAGGACACTGCTGGAGAAGCAAGGACGAACTCATCAGTGATGTACTCCTATGGACCCCCGCATATGGCAAAGCAAAAGCAGGACGACCACCTCAAACATACATACAGCAGCTATGTGAGGATACGGGATGTAACCCTGAAGACCTGCCAAAAGCGATGAATGATTGGGAGAAGTGGCGAGAGAGGGTCAGGAATATCCGTACTGGCGGCACGACATGATGATGATGATGATTATCACTTTATTCATTTGAGAGTTTTTCACATCAGCGTTAGCTGATGGTTTTCCACTGGAGTCTGAGTGACAGCAAGTTTTTTCAAGTCTTCAGTAATCTAGCCGATCTCAACAATCTTGTATTTTGAATAGTCTCCATTCGTCCCCTTATTTCCTCATCCTCCAGTCTTTGTACCAATTTTTTGGTGACTGTACCGAGCGCGCCAATTACAATTGGTATTACCGTCACTTTCACGTTCCATAGTTTTTTCAGTTCTCTAGCTAGGTCTAGGAACTTATCAAACTAAAGCATTGAAACTTTGGAGCCAAAAATATAGATTTGCAGAAGTTCAAAAATAAGTCTACAAGACCTTTTTTAGAATATTGTTAGAAATTATTTATAACCATACTCTACTGCATTAAAGGTAGAAAAAAACCCAAAAGTAACTGCCACACTTCTCTAACCAAAAATAGAATTGTGTATATATATATATATATATATATATATATATATAAGCAAAGTATTCACGGAATTATCGGTAGAAAGAGGGAAAAACTATTTTAAAAAATAAAACAGTGAGGGCCCTTTCGTCCGGCTCTATTCATGCAAGACCGCCGGAAAGTGGTAAAAATGAGAATGCCCGGATGTCAATCGGCCTTTACTTAAAACTTTAACAGCATGATAACAACGGTACACAGAGGAAGTAATCTTCTCGGCGAAGGACTGGCCAGCAGGACCAATCCAAGGAAGTCTGAAATAAACAGGACATTTCGGTGGTCCAAAAATCTTGTTCTTATTTTTAAACATAGTCACTGTTAAGTTTATATTATCGTCAATGACTTCCTCAGGATAACCGTTATTGATGAATATTTCTTTGATTACCTTCAATTCCTCTTCAATCTTGCTATCACAACAAATATTCAAAGCTCTAAAAGAAAGACATTTAATTAAATTTAGTTTCTTAGACCTGGGGTCGAACGAATCCCAACTCAGATAAAGCCCAGTGAACGTAGTGAAGGAAAGACAATTCACATCTTTCAACCAGCACGTCTAAAAATTGTAATTTATAATTATTATCTTCCTCCATAGAGAATGATAAAGATGGATGTAAATCATTCAATTTATGGAAGAACAACAAAGCATCATTACGTGAACTAAAAGAAACAAAAGTATCGTCGACGTAACGTAGGTATATAAAGGGCTTAGGAAACATTTCAAACAATTGTCTTTCATGAAACCCAACGAAAATATTAACTAGAATGAGGCCAAGAGGAGAACCCATAATAACGCCTTCAATCTGGCGATACATAATCTCATTGAAACTAAATGATATTGACTTTGTGTTATATACTTATTTGCCGTATCATAACGACTCAATAAGAGTAAAGACGGACGCACGCAGAAAGATAGACGCAGGAACAATTAAGATGCAGGAAGGAAGACACAAGAAGACTTCTTTACAAATATATTTACCTCTCACTTTATTGCAAGGGTTCGAAAGGGTAGCATGTGAGAGGATGCTGGAGACCGAACATAAACTTCATATTTTGACCCCACTGTTATGACCGTCACGTTGTGTCTTGTTCTCCTGATGTTGGGGTCCACTCCATCGGGGCTTTCCGAGGGCCCCCTCGGTCGGGTGTGGCCTTCCCTACCACATCTGGTCTCTACTGTCTGGAAGTCTGCTGGCAACTGCATCGGGGGTTTCCAAGTGCCCCCTCGGTCGGGTGTGGCCTTCCCTACAACATCTGGTCTCTACTGTCTGGAAGTCTGCGGGCAACTGCTCTGGGACCCAAACTCAACTGAGTTAAATAATAACTCAACGCCCACACAATCGCCTACTGGATCTTTGAAATTGAATGTTTAATCGTCATCAAGCGGAAATAACTGTCATGCAGTTCAGAGGTTACTCTCTTCCGGTGCATGACTGTAATGGCACAATGAGACCTTCACCTTGTCCCATATCATAAGCCTTAATCCGCCTACGCGATCTCTTTCGATTACTGGCCGTTGGAATGTGTCACTTCCTTCCGGTGTATTACCTTGGAATAGTATTTTTGGGCCGGGTCGAAGGTCAAAATATAACATTTGTGGCAATTTCCATCAACTCAATAAAAACGTCCTCTGGAAAAGGAAGGACGAAATTGATGGACTACGATACAAGAAGTCAGTGCATATAGATATTGTTTCATCTAAGGGGATGTTGGTAAATAATGAGACAACATCAAAGGAAACCAAAAATTGGGAATCATTACATACATGAAGCCGACGGAAAATAGAAGAATATGTAAAAGAATCTTTTACACAAAACCCAGAATAGAAGACTGAGTTAAGGCACTCGACAAGCCGACGGATAATAGAAGAAAATGTAAAAGAATCTTTTACACAAAACCCAGAATCTTAGACTGGGTTAAGGCACTCGACAAGCCATTTAGCCAAAGAATATTGGACTGAATGGCTCATATACTTACTGTTACTAACACACACACACACATACACACACACACATATATATATATATATATATATGTGTGTGTGTGTGTGTGTGTGTTTGTAAGAGAGAGAAATGAAATGAATAAGACAAATATGTAGAAAAGATAAATGGAAGAAAGATATATATTTGGTGTGGATAAAGATTTATTTATTATTTATTATTTATGCCGACACGTATTTCGATTCCAAAAAGATTCCATTTCATGACGTAACCAATTTTGGATGTATTTTTCCTGAGTTACTCATTTTTCCTAAAATCAAAAACATTTACCCTAAAGATGATTTTCGGCTTACATGCTTAATATTTTTCTTCGATTATCATTTTAGCTTATTCTTATATTTTTATACTTAAAATATTTTTTATTTGAATTCTTTTGTATGTGAGCAAATTTCATGTCGAAACACGTGTCGACATAACTAATGAATAATACATATATATCTACCCCCACACCAAATATATATCTTTGCTCCGTTTATCTTTTCCACACACACACACGCATATATATATATATATATATATATATATACACACCACCACTTATATATATATATATATATATATATATATATATATATAAGTGGTGTTCTTATTTTTATAATGTTATATATTCATATATTTGGTTACAGAGTTTCAATGCCATAAAGTTCGGTAATAGATAATAATTAATAAAACCCGTTTTGATTGTATAATATTCCACTTGTTAGCGGTATAATTATAGGAGATATTAAATCTTTCAGTATTCCACAATTTGTAAATATTAAATTGACAAGAAATGTGGATTGTCATGAGTTTTAAGAAATTCATATATTTATTGTAAAGATGAAATGATTTCAATTTAATTTTACAAAGATTTTGTTCAAAGCTTATAAAATTCGCACCGATTTATAGTGATTAGGGAAAAACAAAATAAACCAACCTTTATGGGAGTCTCACCGCGTAACGATACAACATAACCACCAATCTTCATCAACGCATCTCTTGTTGATTCACTGATGTGAATTCGTAGGCCTTTCAATAAATCAGAAATAGAATAGTAGCTTGTGTATACTTTTTTTACTTGAATTTATTACTATAAAAAACAAAGTTAAAACATAAAAACAACAGTTTTAAAGTGTTATATAATTGCGGAAGGATTTTTTTTATATTATCAATTTTCGTTTTGTGTATCTTATCTTTCGGTTTAGTAAGGCTGAGAATCTTTCGGCTTAGTGCATGGGTTAGTTAGGCGCACACATTGAGTGCAGGAGTTCACGCGCGGGCGGGGAGGATGTGACAATCACAGATGACACAATAAAAACCCCAGAAGAGAAATGTGATTGGGGATGTGAAGGACGTCATGCCCGGAAACCATGGGCTGAGGATTTAGGGATTTGGAAAAAAAAACGGTTAGTTGAGATTTGGACTTAGACGGGGCGAGTTGATTTTCGGAGCTCGCCGAGGCGAGACTAGTTTGGGTCTACGGGATGCCCGCGCTTTGGTTAAGTCAGTGAGTTGAGTGCTGACGGTGTACGAACAGTCAGCATAGTAAGAAATTGTGTCTCTCTCTCCTCATGTCGGAAAACCTTAAACTCAATAAGGTAAATAAAAAGTTTCGTACCTGAACCAAGAAAGTCGTCAGTGTTTCGTGTTTTTCGGATTCCTATACGCGTATGAACATTATGAACATTCTATGCTTATGAACTTATGTACATTTCACATATCCTTATTCGTAGATTACGAATATATTACAAAAGTATATTTTAATTCATTAACATAAAAACGAGAGAATCAAATTTATTGTCGATTAAATAAATGAAACGCTGCGTCCCCGTGCATGCGCACAAGTCGATGAGAGAAGATGATTTTTATAATTTTTGCTCCAAGTGAATATGAGTCGTAAATTTCACCGGAAAGGATAAATTCAGCAGATTGTCAAACTATTTGTATTATCAGAAAATTGGTATTTGTTATCCACCAGTCATGTTTCTCAAGGAAGTCAAGTTTGTTTTTAATTTTTTTTTATCGCGAACCCGCCCTGATATATATAATGAACGTATCCTTTGACCTGTGTGAGTTAACGAAGTATTTGACTCTTCTATATGTTCAGGGTTTTTTTTCTCATGGTCCCCAATTCCATTTCTAGCCACCACCAACTTTCCATCATGAAATGATGGCCTTCTTGAATCGCAAATTTCACGTTGTGCCAGAGGTGGGTGTAAATTCACTGAATAAGTTTACCTTTAGGGTCACCCAGCTAGCTGTACATACCCCCTTGTCGAAAAGGTGTAAGATCAGATTTATTGCCTGATGCAAGAACCTTCGTTCACTAATGGCAAGAACACCGACGGAACAAAGCTATTTTTAGTATTGCCTTCAACCGTGGATTCGCATTCTGACCGTTGTGTCGGGGCTAAAAAATTGTACCTTATTTTTCTCTCCCTCAACTTCGATTAATGATCTGATGGAACGTTTCGGTTCGGCAGTGCATCAGCTCACTGTTTTGTGCTGTATTTATTGCTTAGAGTCCGAAGTTGTGTCACAAAAAACAAAGAAGTCGTGTCACAATAGACGAAGAGCCCGAAGTCGTGTCACAATAGACGAAGAGCCCGAAGCCGTGTCACAAAAGACAAAGAAGTCGTGTCACAATAGATGAAGAGCCCGAAGTCGTGTCACAAAAGACAAAGAAAAAAAGTCGAACTCAAGGTTTGAAGGACTGGACTCGCACACAGACAGAGGGGTTGGGTGTTATTTCGGACCTTCCTTTGGCTCTGTCCCCTTCCCTGCATCCAGCACGAATTCTTCTTTTCCAGATTCTAGCAGAACACCCCAGGGGTACCTGAAGACTCTGATCACATCAGACTCCGGTCACTTTCTCTGGTTAACTAACTCCGACGGATTCTTCTGATCAAATCTTTTTTTACTACATATATGCAGGAGGGAATATTTCCTATTTCCGAGCTTTGGGCCACCCATAGACAGGGCATAAAACTATTACCAGATAGCATGTCTATGTTATCCTAAAAATGTGACAATATAATTGAAGTGTTTTAAGTTACAGCTCAGCTTTATATGACAATCTCCACTTAGACTGGGAGAAATGGATGAGTAATTCACGCTCAAAATGCACACGGCCACACACACACACAACATAACTACTCAGATATGTCAAGGCCTCTATATGCACGCACATTCATATATACATACCTATGGTCAACTCAGAACCATACACACATGTACATACATACATACATACATGTATCCACACCTACTCATATCTACCGTGATATGCATATGCACATACATATGAACAAAGATATATCTAACTCTATATACTACCATACCAAAAGTCCAGAATGTCACAATGAGAGACGTCAGTTGATTCTTACAAAGACCATGGGGAGTTGCTCCCACCACCAAATCCTCTTGAATAAGTAGCGTAATACACAACTGGATGCATTTCTTCATGACACTTGAAGGAGGACGATCAAAGTCAATACGAGAGGCGCGTGTGGCGTAACGGTTATTGCTCACGGCGACTCGAGTTCAAATCCTGAATCAGCTGTTCTCATCTCACTTCGTGCTAATGCCCTTAGGAAAAGGCATGGATCGTTCTCTTCTCTCCAACACGGTGGGTAAATAATTGGGCAGAATCGGTTCGGTAACCTTCTAAAAGCAACCAGTTTAAGAAAAATCAAATCAGCTGTGCTCCGCTTAAAAACTACCTTCCATTGCATTCAGCCCAGGGCAGAGGGGTTGGGTTATTAAAAAAGAAATCTCTGATGTATGAGGCTTCTTCATACGGTAAATGTCAATGAAACGAGATAGTTTTTTGAATTACCCACATATACACAAATGGATATATTTAACAATCCACTCCCTCCACGGTGTCTTCGTCCCGTCGTCATTCATCTTTATGCGCATGAGGAGCTAAATTTGACTTTGTGTTAGAATCTCCCATCGTAGCGAATAAAAAGTTGTCGTTTTTTTCCGGCTTTCCTAATTTGAGTGTTTTCTACTCTTCGTCCAGCGTTTTCGTCTGTATTACGAGGTGCACACGATAAATTTCCAAACTTTTTTCGTATGGGCATTTGAAATTGTCATAGACTCTTGAAAATTCAGTATGTTATTGCTATGTATCTTATAAGAGGACTGACCAATTTTTATGATTTCAGCTTCAAATGAACAGCTACAGCAGCAATTGGAATACACCCTACTAAAGCCTGATTGTCACAGCTGGTGAATTTCAAAAATGCAATCTGGACGTGAGGACACTTTAGAAGAACGATATGCAATAAAATTCTGTTTTAAACTTGGGAAAAAATGCCACAGAAACGTATAGAATACTTCAGATTGCTTTTCAACCATCTTGCATGAATCGAGCATCAGTTTCTGAGTGGCATAAAAGATTCAAGGAAGGCAAGGAGTCTGTGAGGGATGATGAGGGGTGTGGGAAGAGTAAGGAAGTCAATAGACCAGAGTTGATTGGCCAAAGGGTTAGGGTTAGGGTTACTATGTAGAGGTTTTAAGGGAGTTCAGAGATTCCTAGGGAAGAGGCCAGCACTCTTCAAATCGGATCAGTGACATTTCCACCAGGACAATACACCAGTCTACAACTCCATCCTTGTTACAGACTATTTGACAAAGATGGGCATCAAGACAGTTCCTCACCGTCCCTATAGTCCAGATCTTACTTCCTGTGACTTTTGCTTATTCCCTAAGCTCAGAGGCTGTCGTTATGAGACAATTGAGGAGACGAAAGAGGCTGTGACGAAGGTCATTGACACGCTCACACAAGAGGACTTCCATGGGGCCTTGCAGAAGTTGTTGGAACGGTACAACAAGTGCATTGAAGTCAGAGGAGATTACTTCGAAGGACTTCCATAGGGCCTTGCAGAAGTTGTTGGAACGGTAAAACAAGTGCATTGAAGTCAGAGGAGATTATTTCGAAGGACTAGAGTTTCATGTGTGTACTATCAATAAAAGTACCCATACGAAAAAAAAGTCTGGAAATTTATTTAATGATCTTCGTTTATGTCAAGCTATTTTGTCTTTCATTACAATATGCTTCCCACAAATAAAAACGTATATGCTTGGGAATAAAATTTTTCAAAGCTCTTACTAAATAGATCTTTGTTTAACAAAATGTGCTTTATGATATTATTTTGATTTTTTTTTCTTTATCGTGGGCAACGTCAAGTAATTCTGCTAGTTTTCGATAAAACCCCACTACAAGGGGAGGAGGAGAAAAAAAAACAATACCGAAAATTAGTCTACCTTTTCCACTTGACTCCATTCTCGAGGCGGTGTTTACAGTGTCACCAAACACGCAATACCTGGGCATTGTCAAACCAACCACACCTGTTAGAAAATAGATATATAAATAAACAAATGAAAGAGTTAGAAACATTTCTCAAAGGTGACGATATTGAATACAGTTGCTGTCTCTCCTTAAAAATCAAGGTATTTACAGAATATTGAATTTGGATTATTTTTTAACGGCATATTAACTCCTTATGGGCTATTTAATGCCAACAAAATATTGGAACTGTAAAAAAGTGGAGTGCTGCAGCAGAAATTTGCAAAAGATATGTGGCCCCGAGGTCAACATCAGCAAGTACGACAGAAACACAGCTTAGAAAAGAAATGGGGGACGTGGATGATTTTAACGGCATTTAAAACCATGTGTGTGTGTGTGTGTCTGTGTCTGTGTGTGTGTGTGTGTGTGTGTCTGTGTGTGTGTGCATGAATATGTGTGTGAGTGGCACGAGTGCGTACGTGTGAACGTGTGCTTCTTTGGGTCGGTTTTAAACTCTGTCTTTATAAAAAAAAATTTTTAAAAGGCGAGATTTTACGTTAAATGAAGAATGTTCAGGGAATTTCTCTTCATTTTTGACCTCTTGGAGAATCCCGAAGTTTTAGGATGAAATTCTTTATTTTCATTTTTATTTCTTGATTATTGTCTTGTGAAGAAATCTCAAAATTGAAATTTTCAATTTTGGTCCAACTCAGTTTTCATTTGATTAATTGCTTGATTTTAACTGCATATCAACTCGTCTAGGGTTATTTTATACCTACAGTTTAGATAATCGCATTCATTGTACATTTATATTCTAATTTTTGTTTATATGTTTTTTAAGAGATTTTTTTCATTGCATACGGTTCTATCGAATACGAATAGTTTTTATTTGACCCCTAGATGAGACCCTAAAAGTTATTACCGCTACGAGTCAGAGTGGACCTGAGAGTAATGGCAGTGAAGGAGTATTCCACATTTCCCAGAACTGGATCCTCACCATCAGAACCAGTTTAGTGTCATACCCAGGACACTGGTTTCGATTAGTATTGTAGTTAGTAGAATTATAGGTTCCTTCAAAGATGATAGTATGAATCCCTTACCCTATGGGTTAAATAGTACGACTACTGTTCTTCTATAAGGATGGCTTTGGCATTAAATAACCCGAGAAGGTTGATATGCCATTTAATAAAGAAAGTGAAACTGAAAGTAGTTGATGGTTTTAAGATCCAGACACAGAATTATTGTATGAATTATTAAAAGATGTTTTTGAGTGTTGCAAGCCACAACCAAGAACCTTTATTCTAAACAGTATATTCCCGACTCCTTTAAACACTAAAATACTTCTTTACACACTCTCCTTTATACACACTTCTTTACACACTGCAAAGCTAATTATTAGTGGCGGGGTGTTTGATGTGGTGGTTATCATCACATACTACCTATAGAATGTTTACTTAAGTTTTTATTTAGCAGTTAATAAACTTGTAACAAATAAGACAAAAAGTTTTCTCAAGTCATGCAGAAGAAAATATCATGGAATAACCCAAAGTTGAAGAAAAAAGTTATGGGATAATCTTTGCATTAATGATTTGCATTCCTAAAAAATACGAGCAGAAGCCTGAACATAGAAATCAGTCTACTGTTAAAAGACAGTTCTTCCAGCTATCAACAAACGGTTAGTCATATTTAAAAGAAAGGAAACATGGCTCCAAAAAATAATTTAATTTTTATAGACATTATTTAATAGGCATTAACAGCCATCCGGCAAAGCTGGAACCACTTTGATAAAGAATATTGCTTTGAATCAGCGAAATCCATGCCTGAAAGAATTAAAACTCATAAAAACTTGAGGAAGAGCAATTAAATATAAATTCTAAATTTTTGTCAATTTCATAATTTTTTCCCAAATGTGTTATTCCATAATATTTTCCACTGTACGTAATACTATCAATTTAAATAATCCAATCTAGTTTGTTTAAGGTATAGTTTATGAAGCCAGAATATTCAAAAATTCATTTTTCAAAAATTGCTTATTATGTATTATTAGTTTATTTACATCTAAAATAAAAAGAGGAATCATTCCGAGAAGTGCTAGACTGCAGCCTCGAAGTAAGCGAGTTCAGACTCCAGTCATGCTGTTACGTGCACTTTCGGTATAATATCTTTGGGAAAGATAGGAAACCCTTTATCCTCCCATTAATAGTAATAATAATATCTTGGTTGTTCTTCTACAAGAATGGTTTTGGCATTAAATAATTCACAAAGGTTGATGTGCCAAACCAAACCAAACCAAGTTAACATCCTGTAAGTGTGATAGTTCCATAATTTTTTCCCACGGGTAGTAGATTATTGGAATGAACATATTATAAAATAGTGGGGTACTAATGTAGAAACTTGCAACGAATATGTAACCCCGAGTTCAATATCTGCAGGTACGGAAGAAACTTTGAGTGACAGAGGATAGGTCATCGATCATTCTCGTCCAGTATAGGAATTAAGGCATCAAGTTAAAAAAGAAGTTTTGTTGAGAGTTGCATTCTAATTGGGTGAGAGGTGTCACGTGCTAAGTGTGTCTGGGATTTGGTTAGATTCTAAAAGTCACTCGGGATACAGGTCCGAAATGAAGCTGTTGAATAAGTGAGGCTAAACATTTGATCCAACTCCTCTCTAAAATTTGCTTCTAGGTTGTAACCAAACAACACAAATATGCACTTTACGGCAAGTACACGTGGCGTAGTCGATAAGGCCTTTGGTTAGAAAGTTCTTATGACTAAAACCACTGGAGGTTGTAGGTTCAATCCCAGATACAGGTAAGAATAATAAGTAATATTTACAGTAACTTAATACTTGTGCCCGGTCATGGTTAATAGAATTAGAATAATCTACCCCGTGGATTTAATGAAAGGTTCAATTTGACGTTCTGTGTAGGCTCCCGAGTTCGACATGAAACACCTGAAGAAGGCCGAAGGAGATATCGGCCAAACCGTTGTGAGTATAACAATAAAGATGAGGTCAATAGTCCGAATACTTTACGTGATAAAAATTATCAATCTTCATCTCAGAAATTTTGACAAATAATATTATCACTTTACGATCTTCTGTTTTACAAAACTCCTGAATTACGAATTCATAATTTTGAAGATAAAAATTAAATTAGATTTTTTCAAAACGAAATTTTGTTTCCGGAGAAATTTTTACATTCGATACCTTGTTCAGGAAATATGTGGGTGGTCAGTGCTTAGTAAAATGATCAGATTTTACGGAACAAACTATGAGTCACTATTTGCATGTCTTACTGATAAGTTACTTTACAGGTGATAATTTTCTCGTTTTTTTCTCTCTTTTGTTTGCCCAGTCTACTAGAGTTGTAGAATACACCGACTGCATTTCTGCAGAGGGGTAAGACTCCTCCAACGAGTGTCCGCGATATACCTCTAAACAATCTGATGGTGAAGTTCCAGTAATGCTGGAGCATTGGGGAATACGGAGTATCCCTTCATTGCCATCGCTCCCAGGTCCACGGTGCCCGGAGTAGTAGAACCTGATAGGGTCCTATATATGGGGCAAATAGAAGTAAACTATGTACTTATGCTGAACTGAATTGTTTGAAATAGAACTATCTCGACATTTAACTGTGTGTAAACAAAAATCATTACTTATAGTAAACTGAATTGTTTGAACTTTTATCTAAATAGATTAATTCGGTATTAAATGACCCCAAAAGGGTTGATACGCCGTAAAAAAAAATAACCAACCACCTCTCTTTTGTTCTCTTTTCATTCCATCGCTGATAATTTCAAAAAGAAAAAAGAAATATTCTGAATCTAAATATTCCTACCTAATAAAAACAATGTGCACATAATTGTATAGTTTAACGTGTTCCTATCTAATTCTAGAGATTTATTCAAGAGTTTCAGGTAATTATTTCTATCTAATTACAATAATCAATTGCTTGCATACAGTAAAAATACAAATATTCTTATACGATAAAAATTATTTGCACAGTTATATGATTTGGGGCATAGCAATGAAATTTGGCGTTGGAATAGAATTTAGGATTGAAAAATGTTCCATGATGATAATGAAAAGTGGAAAAAAGACAAATAACGGAAGGAATAGAACATAGCTAAGAAGAGGAAAAGAAAGAAACTGAATCTCTTTTAATCGTAGCACAAAAAATGCCATAAGGACCAATTACATTTAAGCGAAAATTTGTAATAGGCAACAAAATAATCAGCGTAGGTTATGTAGAGACAGAAATGAAACTGTTAATCAAATAAGCGAATGCAACAAAGGCTCCCTTTCCAATAGCTACTACACCAAGGTGTAGGGGAGGGCGCTACTCCTTTCCCTGGATTGCCCCACTTTACCCTCGATACGTACCTTATATTGCTGAGTGTTAAGCAAGGAGGTATCAAGTACCATTTTTAAAGTCTTTGATATGACGCGACCAGGGATTGAACCATGGTCTCCCGGGCCATTAGTGAACACTCTACTCACTAAGCTAACGTAGCACCAAAAGAGTACAAGACTAGGCATGACTGGGCGTGAAAGGTGATCCACAGGGAATTGTGCAAGAGATTTAAATTTGACCATAAAGCCAAATAGTATATGTGCAAACCATAATCCGTCCAAAAAAATGAAACTCATAAATTTCTCTGGAATCTTCAGATAAAAACGGATCACCTAATCTAAGCCAGAATACCAGACCTTTTGTTAATCATCAAGAAAAAAAAAGAACTTGCGATCAAGTGAATTTTGCTTTCAGCAGACGACGACGGAGTAAAAAAAAAAAAGAAAGCGAAAAGGTAAACAAATACCTGGATGTTGCTGAAAAGCTGAAAATACTTTGGAACATTAAGGGGACGGTGATACCAATTGTAATTGGTGCATTTGGAATGGTCCCCAAGGGTCTGGCAAAAAAGACTCGAAGAATTGGAAATCAGAGGAAGAATCGAAACCATCCAGACCACTGCATTATTTAAATTAGCAAGAATTTTCAAAAGAGATCTGGAGAATTTTACGTTTGTAAATATACGTTTTTTAAGATAAAAGTTTGATTGTTTAACTTAGAGATTTATAGTTTTTAATCCTTTGCAAACAATTATAACTTTAAGTAATTATTCTTAATACAAATAATCTACATAAAGCTATATGGCCTCAAGCATTCCTATCGAACCCTAATAATTTCCGAAAAAGATCTTTTTGATCCTCCAACAGAAGATAACATGCATTGTTTTCTATATACATTTAGACCTCACTTAATGAACTTCCGTTTTACGAATTACTTTCAGGAACCAACTAGTTCGTAAAAGCGAGGTATTGGCAACAAGTAAAACAGAAGATACAACAATTCTTTAAAGAGAAAACTGGAATAATTTCTCTCACCTGCGCACACTGGGCCTGTGTGAATTCCAATGCGCACTTGCAGCTGCCTTTCCGGCATGTGTCGAATGCGAAAGGTAAGAATAGAACCAACGATATTCAATGACATATCAGCAATCTGCCCGGCGTGCAAGTCTCCATTACGATGTGGAAGGCCACTAGCCACCATATAAGCATCTCCAATCGTTTCCACCTGAAACCCAAAAGTTAATGACAATATGAAATCATTTACTTATAGACATTAATAGCTTGAATAATCTTTTAATTTCCGGTATGATTTCAACTATTTTTAAAAGTTTCCTATTATTACTATAACGTAAAGAGCACAAGGTTCGTCATAACATTAACTGTCTGCAAACTCACTTTGCACAGTTTTGTTGATCAAGTATTCTTATCTAAAACGAATAATTTTCAAACAGATCTATTTGACAATAGATGGGACTCTAACAGGCGCTACCATTCAGCGTCAGAGTGGACCTGGGAATAATGAAAATTAAGGAGATTCTATACGCCCTAAAGCCTCAGAACTAGAACCTCACCACCAGATGCAGTTTCGTGTCATACTCAGAGTACTTCCTTTTGATCGGGGAGAAGGTTTTACCTCTCTCTGTGATCAGGGTGGAGAAGTTCAGGGTTGTAAGGAAAAAGAAAACTTGGTGTCTATTTCTTTTCCCCTCGAGATGATCCCCCATCATTGGCCAATAGCCAACCTCCAGTATCATTCACAACGCTACAAAAGTAATTGTGATTAATTGTAGAGAAACACTGATTTTTCTTAGGAGTTGAAAGTTTTGAAACATTTTAGTAACTTATTTATTTTATTCTTCAATTTAAAACAAAAGCAGCCTCGTTTTCAAAGCAGAGACAATCGTGTTGCACTGCCAAAGATCACATTCCGGCCAGTTGTTTTATCTCATACTGATGCTAGTTCTCGTCCTTTGAGGTGAATATATCCTTTACCGAAGCTTCCACCTTCTCTTGGTTCTTGAAGCCTCATGAGAGCATCAAGTGAGTGATGAATCGGGACCAGTAATAATCCGAGGGAGCTCGGCCCAGCCTCTACACTAGATGAAACCATATTTCGACCAGCTTTCTTATTCCATGCTGACGCTTTTTCTCATCCTTTGAGATAAAGAACTCCTTCACTGAAGCTTCCACCTCCTGTTGTTGAAGCATCGTGGGTAGAGGAAGTGAGCTGTTGATCTGAACAAATGATAATTCAACGAGGCAAGCTGGGCGTGGCATCAGTTCGGTTCCTTCAAGTTTCTTGGAATTTACTCCGAAAACTAGCACGGACGCAACGATTGAAAAACTTTTGACTAACCCTAGTATTATTGCTAATATATTATTTTACCATTGCTTAATTTATTCTGAATGGTTGGAAGTGAAAAATACCTGGAAAAGATTTACAAGAAAGATCATAAAAAATCGTTATTATGCTTTTGAATACTTCTGCAAGTCTATTTTTAGTTATCAATCATAGATGTTGTAATAGTTAAAAATAAATCATCTCCCTTGTACTTGAACTTTTCAGTAACTTGACACAAAGAAACAAAAATAATTCTCTATTCTATTCTCTAATATTACTGACGGTCGCACACACGTATACAATATTGGTCTCAATAAAGTCATGAACTGAACAGCGTCTGTCCTTATCTTCATACAATATATTACAGATGTCAAGAAAGTATGGATGTGTTTTGCATGATTGGCGAACTGAGTTTCGACTGGAAACTCCCGTAATGGTGGTACTAAGGTATGGAACGCATCTGAACGTCTATTTCGCATAGTTTTTTTTAAAAAGTTGCTGCCTCCTACCTTATAAACGTCATGCTGGCCGATAATATCATCAAAAAGTGTGTAGAGCTCATTGAGAAGGTCTACGACTTGCATAGGGGTGCTGAGTGCTGAGAGGGTAGTGAATCCAACAATGTCAGAAAAGAAAATGGTGACCGATTCAAACACTTCTGGGTAGACAGTTTCGCCCACTTTAAGTCGTTCAGCCACGGATCTGGAAAAGAAGAACGGTAAGAAAAAATAGCTAGAAGTGCACGAAAAAAAAATTCTTGCTACAATGCACGAAAGAAAAAAAAAAGATTGCTTGAAGTGCACGAAAGAAAAAGGGTTGTTTAAGGTGTATGAAAGAAAAAAAAGTACCAAGAAATGCACGAAAAAAGAAGATTGCTAGAAATGCACACAATAAAATTAAAGGTTACAAGCAGTGCGCGAAAGAAAAAAGTTGCTTGAAGTGCACAAAAAAAAATAGCAAGAAGTGTACGGAAAAAAGAGGTTGCGAGAAATGTACGAAAAAAAGGTAGTTAGATGTGCACGAAAAAAAGGTTGCAAGAACGCACGAAAAAAAGGTTGCTAGAAGTGCACGAAAAAAAGGTTGCTAGTACGCACGAAAAAAAGGTGCTTGAAAGGCTTGAAAAAAATCACGAAGCTTTGCAAAATGAAATGTTACGAGTCGTTTTTTTTAAACTTATTTCATGTACAATGCTTCGTAAGTGTTTGGGATAATGAAAATATATATACTTCTTTCATAATGTATTAATTTATTTTTTTATTGTATGCAAAAAAAAATCATACCAGATTTATTTAGCTTAGTTTGGTTTATTTAAAAGCTTACCAATCCTTATGGGCTATTTAATGCCGAAATTAGATTCATTTGAGTTGATTATAATCATAACTATGTTTTCAATGTTTCATTGGAACCATTTTTTAATCACTCTTTTTTATTTGTCTATCATAATCATTTGTATACATAGACTTATATGATTTCAAGCATTCCTATACTATACTAGAATTTTCAAACAGATCTATTTGACCCATCGATAGAATCTTTTAGGAAAGGTCTTACCTTAGGGATAGGTCAAACCTCTCGGCAGAAAATACAGTCGGAGTATTTTTCGCCCTTCCGACACAGTGAAAACTTTTTTTTATTTGAATAAATCTGATTCCAAGACAACCAATTACCTCTCTGCGTTCAGTCACAATTATACTATTGATTTAAATAATTTGACCATTTTTGTTTAAGGAATATTTTATGAAGCCCGAGTGTTCAGCTATTAAAGAAAAAAAAATCATTGTGTCATTAGTTCATTGCCAGGGTAATATTGCAAAATGATCAGGGTGGTTGAAACTTTTTGCGAGATACTGTATCAAGCAAATTTTAATACAAACAATATTGAACTGGTCACTTCAGTCTGTAAGATATCTGTTGAGTCAGTTTACTTAACTCTTGAAACCTTGGCCCTCTGTCCCTCACGCCTGTGAGACCCCTAATTATGGGCTCCCGGCTAAAAAAAATGCTGAAAATGTAAAATGTTGTGATTTGTTAAATAACTGATTACAGTATTTTATAGGCAATAGTGATGTAGAAATGGGAATTCTCTGACCTGAATTCTGGCCAACCGGGTAAAATGGTTTCAAATATTACTATGTAACACAAACAACTTAATTTTATATCGGTCATTTGTTTGCACACGGTTAAATGGATATACATATGATTTGAAAGTAGATAGTTTGTCGGTAATTTTATTCTTTAAAAAAGTTATAGCTAATTTGTTTCCTTGCCCTGTCAGCTGGTGCTGTAGAACATACCGACTGCTTCTCTGCAGAGGGGTAGTAAGTAAAATTGGAGACTGTAGTCGAGGGCGACCCGAAGGCTCTCTTTTCAATAGCTAATACACTGAGGTGTAGGAGAGTGTGCTACTCCTTCCCATGGATTGCTCCACTTTACCCTTGATACATACCTGTGTGCTGAGTATTAAGCAAGGAGGTATCAAGTACCATTTTTTTAAGTCTTTGGTATGACTTGACCAGGAATTGAAACTATGTCTCCCGGGCCATTGGCGAAAACTCTAACCACTAGACTAATGAGCCGGTTTTAGGGGTAAGACTCTCTAACGAGTGTCCTGAATATGACACTAAACAATTTGATGATGAGGTTTCAGTGATGCTGGAGTTTTGGGGAATGCGGAGTCCCTTCATTGCCATCGCTCCCATGTCTGCGGTGGCCCGGTGTAGTAGCACCTGATAGGGTCCTATCTATGGATCAAATAGAACTAAACTGTGTTGGTTGAGATAGGACTGTTTTGACATTTAAACTGTGTACTTACGCTAAACTGAATGGTTTGAAATAGAACTGTTTTAAGATTTAAACTGCGAAGTTATGCTTAATTGAATTGTTTGGAATGGAACTGTTTTTGTATGCTAAACTGAGTTGTTTGAAATATAACTGTTTATATGTATAACAATTGATTTGACATTAAATAACCTACAATGGTTGATATGTCATCAAACCAAACCAAACCAAACCAGAATAATTTCCACACAATCATATATTGCTTTTGTTTGCACTCAGTTAAATGGTTTTAAATATTGCTACCTAACTCTAATAATTCTATTTAATATTAGTCATTTGTTTGCACACAGAGAAGTGGTTACAAGTATTGCTATCTAACACTAATAAGTCTATTCAACATTATTCATTCCTTTACACGCAGTCAAATAGTTCCAAGTATTGCTATCCAAAACTAATAATTCTATTCAACATTACTCATTTATTTGCACACAGTTAAATGCTTCGAAGTATTGCTATAGACCTAGCAGTAATGGCAATGAAGGGGTACTTCATATTCCTCAAAGCTCCAGGACTGAAGGTTCACCATCAGATTGTTTAATATCAAATCAGGATACACGTCGGGGGAGGGGTCTTATCCCTATGCAAAGACGCAGTCGGTGTATTTTACCGCTTTAGCTGAATGGATATTATTAAATTGGAATAGTTACTTGAAGTCATAAAATTGGGTAAAGATTATTAGTATTAAGAATGGTTATTTGAAGCTATTAATGTTTACAAATGATTATTATTAATAGTTACTTGAAGCCATATAATTATTCAAAATGACTGATTTTAGTATTGAAAAATCATTGACATTCGGTAAAACCAACCAAACGAACTTTTAGTTTAGAGACTTTCCTATTGTTCTTGAAATTTCTCTGTCTCTGTTGTTATTCTATGTATGTTATTTGCAGTAATACAAACGACTGGTTAGAGCCGAAGCGGTACAAAATCAGAACTAACCTTGGCAAAAGCTGATAAAGTAATCGATCTGTTTTCTTTTTCTCTTCCAACAAGGCTTGCGTGCGCTGTTCAACAAGATCTTCCAGGTTGATAGCATATCTCTCCATTCTTTTCAAAATAATGTCCATGATGTTTCCAACTCTAGAAGATCAGAGCCAAAAGAAAATTGAATGACTTTCTGCAGCCAATATCCATGGTTACTCATAGAAATCAGTTAAGTTTGGAATAAGTGACATAATGTAAATTCTCTATAAAATCGTTCGTTCTTGTGTATGCATTTACTCAACCCCTCCGCTACGAGCAGGATGCAACACAAGGTCAATTTTTTGTTCAACAATGGCCCGGGAAACCAGGGTTCAATCTCTGGTCGAGTCATTTCAAAGATTTTTAAAAAATGGTACTTGATGCCACCTTGCTTAACACTCAGCATTATAAGATATGTATTAAGGGTAAAGTGGAGCAATCCAGGGAATGGAGTAACGCCCTCCCTACACCTCGGTGTAGTACCTAATAAAAAGGGAGCCTTCGGGTCGCTCTCAACTACGGTCGCCAACTTTACTTTTACTTTACAGCTGGTTAGAATTCAATGTTTTCCTTCTCTTAGACGGGTTGCCGTACCAATTTTAAAGAGTCTAGTCCCCACCTGCTTGGGAGGGTAGAGGACAGATATCCATGCCTTTTCCGTGTTTCGAAATGAATTTCACTTGTACTGATGTAACTGTTTATAAATATTTCATGGCTTATGTAAAGTTGGCGACCGTAGTCGAGGGCAACCCGAAGGCTTCCTTTGCAATATTTACTACACAGAAGTGTAGGGAATGGCGCTACTCCTTTTCCTAGATTGCTCCACTTTACTCTAGATCCATATCTTATAATGTTGAGTGTTAAGCAAGGAGGCATCAAGTACCATGTTTTGAGTCTTTGGTATGACTCGACCTTGGATTGAACCGCAATCTCCTGGGCCATTGTGAACGCTCTTACCATTATACAAATGGGCTTATGTAAAAGGACGTAAATGATTCCGTATAATACTATCTAACATAAAAAAGAACGAAAAAATAATTTTTCACAGATATTATGCTAGTATTAAGATGAAAGAAAAAATAGAGAACTCACGTATCCTTATTATGGTTTCTTAAATAGGCTTTAATTCCATTGAAATCAGGTCTTTGATTGGGATTCTCTGCCCAACACATTTCCATTAAATTGGTAATTGAAGGATCGACGTCTGTATCCCGGAAACGGAGAGGTCGGAAGGGAACTGACTCTCCATTGCGAACTCTGCCAACAATATCTTAGAAAGAAAGAATGCGTAGAACTGATTGTCAGCCCAATTCATATTTCGAAAAAATAGCTTCATTTTTTTTCCATAAAACAAAGTGAAAAACTAATTGCCCACTCTTTATTGTTGGATAGGAGAAGTCCCTATTACATAGTGGCTAACGTACTGGACTGCAACATTGTAGTAAATTAGTTCGAACTCCAGTCGTGCTATTTCGTTCACTTTCAAACTAATACCATTGCGAAAAGTATAAACCTTCTTATCCCCCCCAACTTATGTGTTAAATAGTATCACTACTATCCTAAACCACGAATGTTGACATGGCATTAAACAAAGAAATCAAATCAAACCATTTATTCCTGGAAAGTTATGAATACAACAAAGAATGATATGAAGAGACTGAATCTTGATCTGATGTTGCGTTTCAACCGGTATAGATTTATAGATTGAACTTTGCCTCCCGCACCGGTCGCTTCCGGGTAGAAGGTGCGGGAGGAACTTCCGGTCTGAACACCGGCTGACACGAATTCGGTCTTTTTCAAATCGACCAGCATGCGAGACTGACGTTTTTTCTTTGTGGGTCACTAGCAAGGCAAAAAGAGGTAAGCACGTGAATTCTCTTGAATTGATTCGATTTAAATCATCACTTTCGTGGTGTGTTTCCTTTTTTGGAACATTTACGAGTGCATTTGTTTTGTTTCAGTTTTCACGTTGGAGAGTGTATAGTTGGAGAATGTATGCATTTTACGCTGAACACGTGCGCAAATAAATATATATACCTTCATCAGTACGAGACTCGTGTCTTTGATTTTTGACCCCAGTTGATTCTGTAAAACTGATATTATCACACAGTGGCTTGCCCAGTCGGCTGGGGCTGTATAATATATCAACTGCACCTCTGCAGAGGGGTATGATCCCCCTCCCCAACGAGTGTCCTAGATTTGACACTAAACAATCTGATGATGAGGTTCCAGTGATACTAGAGCTTTGGGGAATGAGGAGTACGCCTTCATTGCTATCGCTCCCAGGTCCTCTCTGGCCCGGAGTGGTAGCATCTGATAAGGGTCCTATCTATGGGTTAAATAGAACTAAAACGTGGTTTTTTGAGTTTACTATTTTTTGCATTTCAGAATTGTTTAAAATAGAACTGTTTTGACATTTAACTGTGTGTAAACAAAATCTATACTTATACTAAACTGAATTCGCTGAATTAGAACTGTTTGACTAAACTGAATAGCTTGAAATAGAAATGTTTTTGACAATTAAGCTGTACTCGTGTTAAACTGAATTGTTTGAAATAGAACTGATAATTGCATAAAAATGGATTTGGCGTTGAATAACCTACAAAGGTTGATATGCCATAAAACCTAACCAACCAACCAACCAACCACCCACCCAACCAACCACACGGTGGCAGAAAACCTAAAAAATCTGTTTGTATTGTAAGATATTGTCAGGGCACTCTGGTTTGGTTATGATGATGATAATTTGACCCTGAAATTATGCCTAAAACAAAGGTCATCATCTGATTAAGGTTTTGTGTAACATGATGGCACCAAATCAGAAGTGTGTAACGTTACGGGACCAAACAAGAATGTGTGTAACGCTGCCTCACCGACCCAGCACCATCTCGAAAATCAAAAGCGGTACAAAATCAGAACTAACCAAGTGAGGTTCTAGTTTTGTGTGTAGTACCTCTCTATTGACTTCTCAAATGCAAAACGGGTCCAGTCATTTCAAATTATATGTTCTTCCCGCAGTCTAGCAGTCAGACACATAACGAGAGAGGAAGATTGGTAGTGAGGTCTGTTGTTACATAGAAATGCTGAGAGTGTCGTGCGTGCGAGACGAACGAATAAAAACCTGACTTCAATTCCTTCGCCTTTCTCGTCGACCCCCCCCTCGAGGTCCCTCAACTGACTCGTCTCTGCCTCTGAGCTCTGAACTGCAAACTTGCCACACTGCCCCCAACTCAATTAAAATATTAAGATATTATATAATACGTACATTTTCTTTTTTAAGTAGAGGAATTATATTGTGAATTATATTGTGAATTGAATTACAATGACCAGAAAATACGACGAACACTTGCGCGTGACATACGGAAACACTTGTGTGCGATGGGGTCTGATGACTCTGTAGTAGAGTTTCGGCTCTGCATTCTGTGGTCACTGGTTCGATCTCCAGCGGTGGAGATCACGGTATATACTGCTGATGAGACCTAATAAGGTCGAAACAGCTGTCCGGTTTTTCCGTATGTTGCGCGCAAGTGTTCACCAGATTTTCTGGTTATGGTAATTCAATTCCTATTATATAATATATCTTGATTATTTCATACTCTAATGATTTAAAGACACGTATATTTAACCTTCATGCGTGACATCATCACCCATGCTAGCCAACATGCTTTCAATTTGTTTAATTTTCAATATCCGGCCTTCAACCTACGATTTCAAAACAACCAGTCAACTTAATAATCAACCTACACGCGCGATAAGTATACCCTTTGACCTTCGTGACTTACACTTCCATTCGAACTTCCTAACTACTTACAATTTATCAATACAAATACAATAATTACCTAATATAATTAATTATTTTCCTTAATTATACTGCCCGCATAGTTTGGTAAACGGATGCCCAAAGCTATATTTCAAGTATTTGCACAATCAGAAAATATCATTTAGGAACATTATGGGTATAGAGCCGTAACAATGAAGCATACCCACCTGGTTAATTATCTCCTTCACTTGTTGAGAAAGATGAAGAAATAAAGATTTCCCTATAAGTATCTTTGCCCTGTCGGTGAGGCACAGAATAAACTGTCTGTATCCCTTGTATAGGGGTTAGATCTGTCTTGGATCTGACACTAAACTGCGTCCGATAGTGAGGTTCTAGTTTTATGTGTAGTACCTCTCTATTGACATTACTCCCAGGTCCACTTTAAGCCAGAGTGGTAGTACCGGTTAGTCAAATAGATCTGCCTGAAAAGTATTTGTTTTAGCATGAAATACTTCATACCATATGACTCTGTGTAAATTACTTTTATTAAGAATAGTTTCTAAAAGCTTTAATTGTGTACCAAGGATTGTTATTATTATAATTATTATTATTATTTACTTGAAATCATATGACTGTGTGAGAACAAATGATTATTGTTCGCTACAAAACAGTTACTTCAAACAATATAAGTGTGCATAAATTATTAGTATTAGATATGAATAGTCGCAACCAAAGAATTGTGTGCAAACAAATGATTATACATAATTAAGTGTAATAAAAAATACAACGAGTCATTGAAAATTCTTGTCAAGATTGTTATCAAACATTTAGAAATTAATCAAAAATCGGGATTAAACAACTCAGTTGAGATACCGTTAAACAAATAAACAGTTCAGCAAAAATCTGATATGGTGTAGTATATCTGTCTATCACTTTAAGTCTTTTTATATTTATCAAACTCTTCCAATAACCATATATGTCCATCAAATTTTCTCGGTCTTTTCATATATGTTTATTAATCTCAATCTGTTCATATCATTCAACATGTTACAATCTCTCTATATAAGGCGAGCAATCGTCCAGCGGTATGATAGAGTAGTTTTCCACAGTGGAGTGATGAAATCAGGAGCTAGAGTCTCTAAGACAATCTGACGTTTTGGCCCTCCCTGTTTTAGCAACACATCCGGTGCATCTGATGCCAAGTTGGAGAGCACTTTGAGATTCCTTAGGGTAACATCTCTGTTATGAAGTTGAGAGGCCAGCAGCATGAGCAAATCCTTATTTTCAATACTATTTGACCCAAACCTGTACTGTGACCCACAGTCCCACGTGACTGGGAGTACAAGAGTATATATATAGGTTGCGACAGAAATACGTCCCACATTTTAAACTGTCACCAGTGAGGTGCAAGTAAACTTAGGCAAGTGGCAATGGTAACTTAACAATTTCTATAGATACAATTAGTTACGATCATGATTTGGATCGGTGCTTGGATTGGGTGTTTGATGGTCAAACGATTTATTTAAGACTGGTGAATCCGTAATTGCTACTTAGTGAGCTTTTCGTGCTTATTTCTTATTCCATCGAACTGATGCTGTTCCGGATAGAAAATCAATATTGCTATTGGTTGAAAATTCACCAGTCTTAAAAAAAATGCTTCACCAGCAAACGCACAGTATATACCGGTCCAAGTCATGATTGTAACTAATTGTATCTGAAAAAGTATTATATATATATATATATATGGAGAGAGAGAGAGAGAGAGAGAGAGAGAGAGAGAGAGAGAGAGAGAGAGAGAGAAAGATTAGCAAAAGTGATAAGACAAACGGGAATATTTTTGATGTTATTTACTTTTTGATCGTTTTCAACTAGTTTCGACCTTAGGTCATCGTCAGGAGAAAAAGGTTTTGTTGAAAGAGTTTTTTTTTTCGTAAGTTTTTAAAAAGTTTTAAAGATATATATATATATATATATATAAAGGAGAAGTGACGAAAAAATGCAGTGGTGACGGAGTATATCCATTTTTGGAATGAAAATCATATTTTCGTATCTAACTGTCTTCAACTGACCTTTATATATCAAGAGTGAAGGCACCTGGCTAATGGGTTTTCCATTTGGGAAGTCTTTGTTAAGTTTTGGCAGGAGTGTTGTTCAAATTAGCCATGACTGCCCGGCTTGCTTATTTGTTCATTTGGTTTATGTGTCACCACAAGTATAAAAAGATAATGGTATATATATATATATATATATATATATATATATATATATATATATATGTGTGTGGAGGCGATCATATTGTTATGGTTACCGTAATAGGGAATGAACACGGTGAACAGATTTCCAACCTGGACAAGGCTGTTTGCATTTCACATAGCGGGAGCATATTTGGGAAAGGAGTGAATTCAACTATTTTCCCCTAAAACTATGGGAAAATAGTAAGACAGACTGGGCTCTTTAAGCTTGGTATAACAACCGGTCTAAGAGAAGGAAAACTTTGAATTGAAACTCCGCTTAAAAATTGCCCTTCTGTCGCGTCCTGCTTGTACCGAGGGATTGGGTATATATATGTATATGGTATATATATGGTATATGGTATATATATGTATATGGTATATATATGGTATATGGTATATATATGTATATGGGTATATATGTATGTATAAGCAGTGACAGAAAAGTAAAAAGAGAGCCTTGAACCAAAGAAATAATTAGAGACAATTATCAAGTAAAACTAATTAGAGGTGGATAAGTTAAATTACTAAAATGAACTTTAAAAAAACTGAACTAAAGTAGGCAAGCCCGGAATTAGGAGTTGGAAGTGTAACTGGCGATTTTAAGTAACAACTGACAGAAGCATGTTACGATATGTGGTAACAACCACAAGTCACGATGATGTAACTTCTAGACCTCAATCATGTGGGGTGGACCCGATGATCTTAGAAACCAAAATAAAAAAATAGATTAATACGACGGAGTCTAGAAAAAATTAAACTCAAATATCTATTCAAACTAATCATCAATTTTAGAGTTTTGAATGGTTATTTGATATCGCAAAGAAGTCTTCCGTGCGTCACGCTCAGTGTAAACGAAGCTGTAACCCATAAACGATAAAAACAATAAAGCATCTTTTGAAATACAAATAATTATCCTAAACTTTAATAAATGCCACCAATCTTTGTGGGGGTGTTCTCGTGGCGTAACGGTTAAAGCGATGGACTGTGGAATCGTAGTAAGCGAGTTCGTACTTCAGTTGCGGTATTACGTTCACTTTCGGTCAAATACTCTTCGGAAAGGTATAAACCCCCTTGTCCTTCTCGCTGTGGGTTAAATAGTACCACTATTGTTCTTCTAGGAGAATGGCTTTGGCATTAAATAACCTACAAAGGTTGATATCCATTAAACAAAGAAACCGAACCAAACTTTCTTCATTTTTAATAATGATCATATTATTCCTATTTACCAACCCCTCGGGCAGGATATGACACATGGTCAATTTTTAAGCGGGGTTTAACAGGTTTGAATTCAGAGTTTTCCTTCTCCTAGACTAGTTGCCACATCAAGGCTGAAGAACCTAGTCTGCCCTACTATTTACCCATAGCTGGAGGGAGAATAATTAGGTTTCATACCTTTCCCAAGGGTATTAGTGCTATGTGAAATGCAATCAGTCTCGTCCAGGATTTGAACTCGTGTCGCTGTGTCCATTTCCTACGACGATAACCATTACACCACGGGCACCTCTACATAATGATCATATTTTAAACCAAAATGCAATATGGGTAGGTATAACAAATAAAATTTAATAAAAATAACTCTACCCCTTATTTTTAACGATGACCATCTTGCAACCCGTGCGTAATATTGGTAAGTATTGCCAGTTTCATTCCTTTAAATACGAATAATAATCCTAAATTTTAATAAAAGTGACCCTACTTCCTTTATTTTTAACAATGACTATCTTACAACTCGTACATAATATGAGTAAATATTATTAGTTTAAATAATTACCTTTGGAAATCATCCTTTCAGCTGGAAACGGTCCGTGTCGGAAAGCAATTTCATGAAGAATAATTCCAAAACTGTAAACGTCGCCTTCTTGTGTACCCCGAGATGGTGGTTCATGCACCCGTAATATCTCGGGTGCCGTCCAAAGTAATGCTGAAATTAAGATAATAAAAATAAGACCAAAATTAAATGCCAACGGCGAATTAATAAAAGAAAACAAACGATCAAATCCAGTGCTTTCCACCATACTAGTAACACTCAGATAATTGCTGCCACTACCAATATCTGCTTTTCCGCTTCTCTCTAAAGCCATCATTCTGTTCCCATAAGTCACTCAATCCCATTCTTTCTCTTACCCAGGCGGTAAAGTTTAGAATACGCGACATCCTTTCTAGTGAGTTAAAACCCCCTAACCCTCCTCCAAAAAGGGGTGTCCAATGACACTGAATTGTATCTGGTTGTGAAGGTCCAGTCTTGGCAAACCAGTTAGTAGGGGCTGTAAATTACACCGACTGCATCTCTGCAGGGGAGGGTAAAAAACCCCGCCCAACGAGTGTCCTGAATATGACACTAAACAATCTGATGGTGAATGCAGAGTACCCCTTCATTGCTATTGGTCCCAATTCCACTCTGGCCCGGGATCATAACACTAGATAGGGTCCTATCTATGGGTCAAATAGAACTGTTTCACATTTTAACTGTATGCAAACAAATGACTTTTGCTAAATTGAACTGTTTGAATTAGAACTGTTTGATCATTTAACTGTGCATAAACAAATAACTGATGTTTAACTGAATTGTTAGTGATACATGGCAATACTTGGAATCATTTAACTTTGTTGACTTATGCTAAATTGAATTGTTAGAAATAGAACTATTCGATCCTTTAACTGTGTGTATATAAAAATGTTTTAAAAAATCACATATTTCATATATTTGTAAAACAGGATTTAGTATTAAATAACTAACAATGGTTGATATGCCATAAAAACAAACCGAACTAAACCAATCCAGTTCTGGAGCTCTAGGGAGTGTAAAGGACACCTTCATTGTCCTCACCCTCAAGTCCACTCTTACGCAGGTTCCCATTTATAGGTCCAATAGATCCATTTGAAAATAATTCGCTTTTGATAGGAATACTTGATACTGTATCATTATGTTCAAATTGTTTGTATTAAGATTACTTACTTGAAGATATAATTGTTTACGAATGATCTTAAGTTACTTAGAACCACATGACTATGTGCAAACAAATATGAATAATTTCTTGAAACCATATAATTATGTTTGAATCGTTATTATTAGACAGGGATACTTAACTCATACAACAGTGTGTAAACTTACTCAGAAGCAAAAATACTTGCAAAATCGCATTTAGAAAATTAAATACAATAAACCAACTACCCAAGCTTACCGTGTCTGCGGCTGAAAAGGATGTAGTCATCGTATGCGTACTGAAACGTAGATATTACCATAGCAAGCTAGAATTAAAATATGAATCCAGTAATAGTTGAATGTTCGTGTCAGCATATGCATGGTAAAACTCCGTCAAGGCTTCCATTGGAGGCGTAAGAATGCGTCTCAGTCCTCGTATATTAAAATCCCTAAATAGCACAGGAAAATTCCAACTGAAAGTGATGTGTGCTACATTTTATGGTAACCCCTGCACTACAATCGTCTCTAGTTACAGTTCCACAAATGCTAGTGATGAAATGACCCCGGAATCTCTCGAAACTACTGGGGCATAACACTTACTTTTATTGCAGCTAAAGTATATAATACCTTGCTTCTCAATTGTATCCGAATTGAATTCTGAAAATTCTTGAGAAAAATTTGATCAGCATTTGGAGAAATCGTTCCACAAAGTCACAGATTCTGATTATTCACCAAATCTTCGAAGAAGTACATCTCGATTCAACACTTTTTAAAAGATTTTTCCAAAGCATTTGATTCCATACACAGAAGAGAGATAGAGCAAATATTCCTAGCATGTGGTCTCCCTAAAGAACTATTACTGCTATAATGATGCACGACAAAAACACGAAAGCAATGGTTCGCTCACCCGATGGTGACACTGATTTTCTTGACATTATCGCTGGAGTCTTGCAAGTAGATACATTAGCATCATATCTATATTACAATCTGCTTGGATTTCTTACGTAGTTCGTCAATAGATCAAATGAAAGAAAATAAACTCACGCAAACAACCAAACAAAGAAACAAACAGAAACAAGAAGCAGACGATATCCCGCAGAAACTATGACATACGCAGACTATGCAGACGATCTTGCGCTTCTCGTGAATACACCTACACAAGCTGAATCCCTGCGTGCATAGCCTGCAACAAGCAGCAAGAGACATTGGTCTTTACGTGAACTCAGATAAAACAGAGTTCTTGTGTATTAAACAAAATGGAGTCATCTTCACATTTAATTGCAAGCTTCTGAAAGTTGACCATTTCACATTCCCCGGTAGCAATATCTCATCCACTGAAAGTATGTGAACATACGCGTAGAAAGAGAATGGTCTGCTATGGATAGGTTACCAATCACATGGAAATCTGATCTATCCAATAAAATTAAACAGAAATTCTTCCAGGCTGTAGCCGTATCAGTACTACTGCAAGTACTATTGCGCCACCTGGACTCAAACAAAACGTTTTTAAAAAAAAAAGCTAGATGAGAACTACATAAGGATACTGTGTGCTTTTTTAAACAAATCCTGGAAGAAGCACCCCACAAAACAGCAGATGTACGGCCACTTGCCTCCTATCTCACAAACCACCAAAGTTAGATTTACTATACATGCTAGGAACTGCTGGATAAGCAGAGACGAAATCATAACCAATATACTCTGGATTCTTATACACGAACTCACTAGGGTTGGCCGACCAACAAAGACATATTCAACAGTTAAATACGAATACTGGATGCGATCAAGAGGATCTACCAAGAGATATGGATAATAGGGACAGATGGCGAGAAAAGGAGTCAAGGGAATCTGTGTTGTCGACATGATTTGATGAAGACACTGAATGATCATTAGTTACTTGAATACAAATAACCGTGCTAAAACACATGATTATTATTAAATAGACTTAGGTGAAACCATAAAATTGTGTATTGGAAATTGACGTGTCCAAGTTTGATGTCTGGTTGGCGATTAATAATTTTTGGAGTATGTTTATTCGTGATTTTATGAGGGTTTTCAAGTAGATTCTTGAAATGTTCTTTCCACTTCTAAGGTCTTTCTTCCTGATTGGCAGTTTCTAGTTTTTTCTCTCAGTGCTTTTCCTTTCACTTTTTTCAATGTCATTTTCTTCTTGGTCGGCAAAGGATTTTTCCGTGGTTATTTGTATAGTATATCAATTACGTTGGGAATACTTTAAGCCATACAAGTGAGGGCAAATATTTTGTACTTGATAGGAATACTTGATACCATATTAATGAATGAAAAAAAATACACAAAGATACTAAAAAACAAAAAACAAAATAAAACAATACTCTTAAAAAACTACACAAGATGTAAATCTAAACGTACAAGAAATACGATACCCTAATCTTTAGGTATAAGATTAACCAAGACGCGTTGACATGCCATTAAAATCAATCAATCATATCTAACTAAGTGGCACAGAAAATACTACATTGTACAAAAATAAGTACACCCCCTAGAATTGTCTAATAAAAATATTTCTTCTGAACAAAGGTTTTAAAATGATTAACGAAAGTATCGGTCCCCATCAGATCACTGAAGTTAAAATATGATGAGAACAGTTCAATTTTGAGATAGGTACTATTTACCAACCCCTCCGCTCGGGCAGGATATGACACAAGGTCAATTTTTAAGCGGAGTTTAACAGGTTTGAATTCAGAGTTTTCCTTCTCCTAGACTAGTTGCCTCACCAAGGCTGAAGAACCTAGTCCGTCCTACTATTTACCCATAGCTGGAGGGAGAATAAGGGGGTTCATACCTTTCCCAAGGGTATTTGCCCGAAAGTGAACGTAATAGCGCGACTGGAGTACGAACTCGCGTACTACGATTCCGCAGTGCATCGCTTTAACCATTACACCACGAGGACACCCCAAATAGGTGACCTTTCTAAAATAGCAAGTACCATAAACAACACGAGCCTCCTGTGTGCTTAATTAAAGCTTAGTAAATGATAAAGATACCAAGACTTTATTATTTCTAGTCGAACATAAAAGTAAGAAAAAAGATATTAGGCGACATCGGATTTGTGAATATTCGTTCTTTCATTTATCAGTCTCTTCTTGGTCGGCTGAGAATTTTTCAATTGTTCTTTGTACTATATATTTATTACATTGGCTTGTAAGTCTTCTCCGTCTTTTTCTTTTTCTCTCCTTTTTTAAACTTCTTTTTCCTTTGTAATAAACATATTGATTGTGAGAATCGAACACAGTGAAAATGATAAACTAGCCTAGCTAGCTAATTATTACATTACAGGAGCGTACTACTGTTATGAAATAATTAACTAGCTAGGTTTGTCTACCATAATATTTAAAATTTGGTAATAAATAATACCTAATAGTATCTGTTTAGAGGTGTAATAATGAAAAAGTATAAACATATGTAAGCGGTGAATTGCGTGAGAAGAATGCGTCGGTGTCCGGAAAATATACGACTACAGAAGTTTTCAACCCCGAGAAGTCAGCAGTCAGTCAGCAAAGAGAGCATCCAGTCAGCAGTCAACAGAGTCATGCAGTTTGGGTGCTAGCCGGGAACGGGTCGTGGCCTTGGATTGAGAAGCCAGCCCTGTATTAGTTTCCCATAAAAGAAGTACGAAGAAGCAAGGCTCTCTGGAAATGTATCTCAACCTGGTGTCAATCTTAGAGGCTTCCTGTTTATCTGATTCTCTCTCTCTCTCTCTCTCTCTCTCTCTCTCTCTCTCTCTCTCTCATACAGCCGTTTCACCACGACTTTCGTAAATAAAAAAAGAGTTTATAGCTTTATAAATAAGTACTGTTGTCACTTTACTCCTAATACACAAAACTAATTCTGAAACACGTTTGGCACGAAGAGATAAGTATTGAGAAGCCAGTAAGAATAGAACTCCATAAAAGTAGTCTGCTAGCTTATCAAACTTTTATACTATGAAGTATGAAATTCATATTGTAAATTTGGTAATAAATTTATCAAATAATATCCGTTTGAGGGGTATACTTATTTATGAGCGATACTGTAAGTGTCGTGGGATTTGTGAATATTCTTTCTTTCAAATTTCATTCTCTTCTGTGTCGGTCGAGAAGTTTTCGTATTTTTTCGAATAGTATATTCATTACGTTGACTTTTATGTTTTGTCTGTCTGTCTGTCTGTCTTCTTTCTCTTTTCTATTATGTCGGCTAGGGCAGTAAAATACGAGGCTACCTGTTGGACGAGTGTGGCTATCCGTTATGCCTGAGTCCGTGACCCGGCAACCGAAATGGTCATGTAACTTGCAACAATCCACTTTAACCCTAACTAGGCAAGACAGACGGTCGGAGAGGCCCGATCCGATCAATCAGCTGATCATACCAAGCTCTAGAACCTATATGATAGTTTTGACCATATTCTTCTAATTGCTCTTGTGGCAAACAAGTACTCAACCCTAATTTGGCTTAAAGCTGTTTGAAAGCGGTAGCAATACTTGAAACCATTTAACTATGTGCAAACAAATGTTTAATATCAAATTGATTTATTTGTGCTAGATAACAATACTTGAAACTATTCAACTATGCGCAAACAAATGATTAATATTAAAAAGAATCATTTGTTTTAGATTACAATACTTGAAACCGTGACCTGGGTATGACACTAAACTGCATCTGATGGTGAGGCTCCAGTCCTGGAGTTTTGAAATTATGGAGCATCTCTTCATTATTATTATTAACCTAAGGTTCACTCTAGCCCGGAGTGGTAATAACCATTTGGATTCCATTTATGGGTTAAATAAAACTGTTCAATCATTGTGAAACTATACAGCTAATTGTTTGTATTAGATAAGAATACTTGATAAATAGAATTAACAAATAGATTGTTGAATAATTGTTAAATGACAATACTTGAAACTATCTCACTGTGTGTAAATTGAATCATTAGCATTAGATAACTATACTTGAAACCATTTAACTGTGTGCAAATAAATAATTGATATTAAATAGAATTATTAGTGTTATATAACAAAACTCGAAACCATTTAACTGTGTGCAAACAAATGAGCGCTGAATCGTTTAAAAATAATGTTAGCTCCAAACTATTTGCTTACAAATCATAAACCTATTGGTATGATAGAGTGTTTGCCAATGGCCCGGGAGACTGGGTTTCAATCCCAATTCGAGTCATACCAAATACTCAAAACGGTACTTGATGCCCCCTTGTTTAACATTTAGCATTATAAGGGATGGATCAAAGGTAGTGTAGCAATTCAGAGAAAAGAGTAGCTTATTCGCCTACATTTCGCTTTAGTAGCTATTGAAAAGGGAGCCCTCGACTACGGTCGACCAACTTATATATATACAGGATTTGGTATTAAATAACCAACAAAGGTTGATATGTCATAAAATGCTACCAAGCCAATCTTATCTTTCTCTCTTCTTTTTTCCCCTTTCGTAATAAATATGTTGACGACAAGATAGAATTCAGCCTTGTTAATGAACAAGGAAGTGTTTATTGTCTGTCGGAATGACCACGCAAACTGGGAGGCACATCATGCCTCATTGTTCTCTGTTGTCAACTTTCAATTACTGTTTTATGAGCAAAAAAATAAAAAATAAAATAAAATAAAATGAAAAAATAAAAAAGAACTATTAGGCATGGACAATGTCTGTGCAGACCGGCCTCGATCACCTCGTACTGTACTGTGAATAACAGCAGATATAATGTCTTTTGACATGTACTTTCCGTCAACACAACGTTAAGTAGCCTCGTGTCGATAACAATAATGTCATTACGGCTATTTCAATATAGATCCCCACGCAGATATTCTGCTTATATTGCTGACAAATAAAATTTTTAAAAAGAACAAAAAAAAAAAAAAAACTTCGCTCATAAAAGTATTTGAATAACCGAGAGACATTCAACAGATGCTCCGAAAGTATTGCTTCCTATTGGTTTCCATGGAAACTGTAGAAGCCACAGGAAGCACAATAACAGCATTGGATCGAACACGTTTTCAGCTATAAAACACTGTATTTTCACAGAGTCACCATCATTAGCTATCCATTTTTACCAGAAAGGAACAAGCCAGCATGTCGTGTTCCCGAGAGGCTTGCTCCAAAAGTAGCGCCACCTAGTTATATCTCGGAAACTAAAGCAAACACTAACAGCACAATAACACCATAGGATACAGCAAGTTTTCAGCTACAAAACACTATATTTTCACAGAGTTAACATTCATAGAAAGAAGAAAGAGCTTGCATATCGCTCCCATAAGAAGGATTCTCCGAAAGTAATGCCTCTTAGTTATTTACACGGAAGTTGCAACTGATACCAAGAGCACCACTAGATAGAGTAAGTTTTCAGCTATGAAGCAGAACTTTGCCGCATAGTTACCATCATTAGCTATGCATTTTCGCTAGAAAGGATCACGAGCCTGTATACCATTCCCATTAAGGGGTTGTTCCGAAAGTAATGCCACCTATTTATTTATATGGAAATTATAGCAGATATAGAAAATACCATTAGGTAGAGCAAGTTTTCAACTACAAAATGCTATATTACCATTACTAGCTATGCATTTTCATTAGAAAAAATCAAGTGCCTGCATACCCTGCTCATGGGAGGGTTGTACCAAAAGTAATACCTCCTATTTTTTTACACGGAAATTACAACAGATGTAGGTTTGGTTTCTTTTATTAATGCCATATCAAACTTCGTGGGTTATTTAATGCCAAAGCCATCCTTGTAGAATAGTAGTGGTATTATTTAACCCATATCAGGGAGGGTAAGGGGATTTATATATTCCCCAAGAGCATTCGTCCAAAAGTGGACGTGATAGTGCGACTGGCGTTCGAACTCGCTTACTTCGAGGCCGCAGTCCTGCACTTTATCTATTACGCCACGGAAACGTCCCCATCCTCATATATACAGAAAGTACCAAAGGAGAGAACAAATTTTCAGCTTCAAAAGGCTATATTTTAAAATATTCATCATTATTAGCCATGCATTTTCATAAGGAAAAAGTAAAAGCTTGCAGGCCGCGCTCATGAGAGGAATGCTCCGAAAGTACTGCCTCTCATATGCTTCCCCGAAAACAACAATCGATGCAGGGAGCAACATAGCGCCGTAGGATAGACTGTGTTCTTTAGCCTTGGTGAGGCAACCAGTTTAGGAGAAGGAAAACTCTGAATTCAAACTTGAAAATCAACTTTGTGTAACATTCTGCTCATAGCGGGGGAGTTGAGTAATCACAGAGAGAGAGAGAGAGAGAGAGAGAGAGAGAGAGAGAGAGAGAGAGAGAGAGATTTATACATTTCTGCTTTTCCTTCCAATTAAAATCTTTATATTTAAATATATATTATTATTTTTCTTTTATCGAGGTTTTCACGTCAGCGTTAGAATCTGAGAGACAGAAAGTCTCCTCAAGTCTTCAGGTCTGTCTTCAGAATATTTTAGCCAATCTTAACAATATAGAGATCAAAAAGGTTTCGATTTTGACTCTGATTTCTAATACCTCACATCTTTTTGTCTAGCCTTTGTGGACCTTTCCAAGTGCACCAATTACTATTGGAATCACCATCACCTTCATATCCCGTAACTTTTTCCGCTCTTTGGTAAAGTCCTGGTGTTTGCCTTTCTTTTCGCTTTCTTTTATTTTCACTCTGTGATCTACGAGAACGACAAAATCCAATAGATGACATTTTTTTTAATCAACACTAGGTCCGGTCATCTGGTTGGGTTTAAGGAGAAACAGAATGCCTCAAAACTTAGTGTTGTTCACATACAATTTTATGTTAGTGAAATGATTATTGTCCAGGAAAACAGATTCGGTGGGCCGAGTTCAAATTTCTGGATGAGATTGTTTGAGTTTAACTCAGTACTAATGTCTTAAGGAAAGGCTTGAACCCACACCATCTCCCACTAGTTATATGTAAATAGCTGGGAAAACTGGGTTGTATGAAAAGACAAAAACGAAATACGAGATAACAACGAGATGACGTTATTCATAGCAGAAAAGAAAAAGTCAGACACGTGGTCACAGAAAAGAAAACATTAACTTCATTGTCGATGTTACAACTTCCCTCTCGATCAGTCTCAAAAATAGAAAAATATGAAGTGTAATTCTCTAGTCAATCAAAGAAAGATCTAAAATGGTTACCCAGCCCAACTTGACTCCCATCCTGCCCGTTGCAAAGGGGTTGCGTAAATGCATACCTTTAAATTTCTCTTGCTCCTCTGACTCTCGACTATTGAATTGGACGTGAAGCAAAGCGCTGGGTCCGTAATCGGTAATTTTCAATACCCATCGACTATCCACCACACAGTTGCTACTTTTCATACGGCCATGAGACACGAGACTGGACGAGTGAATGTAGGCCATACCCTGAAATAAATTAAAATGCGTCAGTGAGGTAAGAAAATTGGATATTTATTTATTTATTTATTAAATTTTATTCAATGAATTCCAGTTTTCAATTATTCCAGCAAACAATCCGGACAGAGGAGGGAAAAAGGGATAATTTTATCAAATTATTTTTTCTAGAATTTCTTAAGAATTTTTTTTTTCAATCAATAAAATAGTTTTCGAACAAGCTGCGAAGTTGTTAATCTAAAATGACACAGTTGTGGGTACTCGTTCAATTTGAAGATCCTGCTATGGCTTGCGATAATATGACTACTATTGCTACTCTGGCATTCGCGTCGGGTTGGTGGGTGAGGTAAGATTATAGGCTTGGTTCCTTGGGCGGGGGACTTCTTCACAAGCAGTACCTGACTCTTCGCCTGACTCTGATCATCTTATGAAATGGAATCAGCGACCTTAGTTCAAATTCTTGATGAGACTGTGTTTCACTTTGCGCTAATGCCCTTGGGGAAAACATGAATCCATATCTTCTCACCCACTTCCCAGCTATAGGAAAATGGTAGTACAGACTTAGTTCTTTTGTCTAGCTTAGGCAACTTTTTCAAGAGTAGAAAAACTGGATTTAACCCAGCTATATATTTATTTACCCCCCCCCATAAGTACGATGTGACACAAGGTCAATTCTAAGTGAAGTTTAACAGGTTTGAATTCAGAATTTTCCTTCTAGACTGGTTGCCTAAGCAGGATTAAAGAATTCTGTCTATCCTACTATTTATCCATAGCTGGTGGTGGTGGTGGGGGAGAATAATTGGATTCATACCCTTCCCAAGAGTATTTGTGCTATGCGAAATGCAATCAGTTTCGTCTACGATTTGAACTCAGGTCACAGTGTCCATTTCCTCAACCATTACACTAAAGGCACTTGCAGCTTTATTCCGCTTCAAAATTAAACTAGTGTCACATTTCAGCAGTGGAGAAGGGGTTGGGTAAGTACATACTTATAATGAAATAAAATTTGGAAGTGTCTGCATTTACAATCAAGTTTCCTGATGATTCCGGTTCTCATATGATACCCGAGGTTCAGTCAAATCGTACCAGATTAGTACCCTATGAACAAATTTTGATTAAAATAAAAAGACTTACATTGACCAAATCTGATAAAAGAGATTGCTTGAATGTCCAGTCAAGTTTGATATCATCATTTTCCAGTATATCCTGAAAAAATAACGGAAATAAAACTTATATATATATATATATATATATATATATATATATATATATATGCTATGACTAGTCCTCACTTACCAATCGTTATATAAGCAATCAATATATGATAACTGAAAAAACAAGTTTGATACTCCTCAGGATACATCTGAAAGACATACTCCGAATAACGAACATGAAAACTTTGTTACCACTCATATAGAAGCGGCAACAGCTGAGTATATACCATTCAAACAAAGAGCCAAAAGTAAGGTTCTCTGGGAGTCAATAGTATTTGGGAAAAATGAGAAAACATGAAAAAATATCCTTACTAAATTAAAGAAACTCAACAAATGAACAAAAGAACAACTAGAATACATTCAAGACCAATCAGAAATTCGGTAAAAGATAGACAGTCACTATTAGCAAGGCAGATAGTAAAAGAAGTGAATCGAAGGAAGAAACCTTGAGAGCAAAACTAAAAACTACCAACCAAGAAGAAAGACTTCAGAAGTGAAAAGAATATTTAAAAATCCACTCGGAAACGCTAAAAAATCACTAATAAACATGCTCAAAAAATTATTTATGTCAAACTAGACATCAAACGAAGACAGATTACGGAGGAAGAACTTGACGCAGTATTAAAGCGGAAAAACTGCCAGCTTCGACGAAATACTCCCTGAAGTATGGAAGGCAAGAAAATTTAACGACATACTTTTTCCGATTATGCAACGCTGTGTATAAACAAAACACAATAGAGAAATGGACGAAAGGCTGCATCCTCTCCATCTCCAAGAAAATCAACAATGGGATCACAAAGAACTACAGATGCATAATGTTGAAAATTGTAAATTTGGTAGTTAATGTCTGTTCGATCGAATCTAATTGGCTGTTTTGAGGTTGTGCCGTTAGCCCCCGCCCTTACTGTTATTTAAGTGAGACCCACAAGGATTCACTCCCTCTTCTTTTGCTTTTTTCAGCACGAGCAGAAGGATTTGCTAAGATCGTTATTTTTGCTTTGCAAGCTCTTGTTTATTCGCCTTCGATTTAGACAGTTTTTCTTGGGTCAGGTGGTTTAAGTAAAAGGCTCTTCAATCGCTTAGGCTAAGCCTCTTTTCCTTGCAGGGTTACTTGTTGAAACAATAAGCCTACTGCTGGCTATTTGTGGTTTTAATATGCTGTCCCCTTAAAAAAAAGTTAAGTCTAAGGTCTGGAGGCGGTATTATTGGACTTTTGCCGATAAAGGAAGCTGTTGGCCGAGTCAGAAAATGTGGTAAAAGCCTCCGTAGGTTCAACAGAAGAAAATCCTAGTTAAAACAGAAAGATATTCATCTAAGAGGTGGAAGCAGAAGTTCACTTAAAGAAATAGTAAACTTCGTTTTCAACAAGTCTACACAGGAAACTAGAAGAACGCGGTTGTCCAGGTTGATTCTGTACAAGAAGGAGACGCTGAAAAGAATAAACCCTTAAAATTGTCTTTAAAATGAACTTTGTCATAAAATACTAAAGAATTGTATTTTATCATTTACAAAAGTTAAATTTACAGTAGATGGTTGGCAGCATGGCTTCGAGCAAGTCAGTCGTTGTATTTCGTTATACTCTTTTTCTTTTCTTTTCCTTTTTTTTTTTTTTTTTTTTTTTTGGTTATAATATTGTCATTACTTGAATGTTTTTTTTGTTACCTTATTCAATGTTTTCGACGAGCATAGGGGAAAATATGCAAAGCCAAATTTTGTAAAGTTTATTTCCCTTGAAATAAATTACTTTGTGGAAACTGGCTGTTTTGTTTTTTAGAAATATAGACACGCTCTTCTTTCAGGTAATAAAAGTTAGCTTTCCCACCCGCCCTTTTTATCGCCTATATTTTTTTATACATTTCTCTATCCTTTCGCTTAACGTGACCGTTACTGCTAGATTTCTAGAGCTAGGCAGAGATAAAGCCTAGCATATTTTTTTGAATTGAGAACGATTTCTCATAATAACCCTTATTGCTATAGCTGCAAAGGTTTAAAATTCTCTGCTTCTCAATCGTATCCGATCTGAAGTCGAGGAAATTCTAAGGAAAATTCAGAACAGTTTTCGGAGAAATCGATCCACAACTGTACAAATTATGAAAATCCATCGAATCATCGGAGAAGTACGTACAAAAAATCTCGACTTAATACTCCTGTTCGTAGATTTTTCTAAGGCATTTGATACCATACACAGAGGACAGATTGAGCAAAAAATACTTGCACATGGTCTCCCCTCCAATGCAATGGTTCGCTCACCTGATGGAGACTTCTTCGATATTGTCACTGGAGTCTTGTATGAAGATACATCAGCACCATATTGTTACTGGAGTCTTGTAAGGGGATACATTAGCACCATATTTGTTTATACTCTGCTTAGACTACATACTTAGAATGTCAATAGGTCTAATAAAAGAAAACGGTTTTACATTACAAAAAAGGCAAGAAGCAGACGATATACCACAGAAACTATGACAGTAGCTTCAACGGTAGATGTAACTTATGTTTAGATGAGAAAATTAGTATTATTAATTTCAGAAATCAAGAACTACTGTTGAACGTGAGAAATGTGCTCGTGTTTAAATGTAGACATAGAGGAAAATTCAAATTATCCTGACAGGGAGCCACTGAAACACCAGTCCGTGTGTAATCGTAAGGACAATGATAAGGATTTATTAGAAACTAATAACGATCGATCCAATAGTGGATATCACCGAGGCGAGGAAAGGTAACGATAGATGAGGATCAGATGAACGTTGGATATTAATCCAAAATTTAAGGCCTTTGACTCTAGAGTAGTTAATTCCCCTTGACCATTTTAAGGATAATTTAAAACACTTGACAGCAATGTAAAATTTTCCTTTATGTTATTTATCTATCCTGGTCCTAATTAAAGTAAGAGGAATATATAGGATGACAACAGCTGAGATAATTAACAGACATATTAGGAGCAAATGTAAAACATATATGGGTTAGCCATTAGTCCTACGATCTTAGTCTATTTGGAAAATCACACCTGCTACTATACCTCCCTACAAATGCGCAAATCAGGATAGGTTGGCCTACAGATAAACTCCACTCCTGTTTCTTAATGCTTTTAACACCTAAAATTTTGACCCCCTTAACCCTCGCCTGTGAATTTAAATAATTTGTATTTCTATTTTCTTTTTTTATTTATTTTTTATCTTTTTATTTTTATTTTTTGAATACGTACTGTAATTCCACATTTGCTGTTCTGCAACTTCGAGAAAAGCATGTAATAAGTCATCTGACGAGACGGAGAGTATAGTAATATTCTCCGCCGAAATAAATTTATAATTACGACTTAACCAAGTTTGGAGTTTTCATCAAATTTACTATATATATATATATATATATATATATAAATTAGTTTTTATATACATTTAATTGCATGGATGCTTATCTGCAATCATCGGTTTCATGCCGTCTTATAATGACAAACATCAGGCACAGAAAGATATGGAAGAAATTGAAAAAAAATCGAAAAATACAGTCAAACGAATGTTAGGATTGCGTACAACACTCTTTTGTGTGTGTGTGTGTGTGTGTGGATTATATTTGCATATTATTGTGTGCGGTTGTATAAGTGATTGTTAGTGTGTGTGTGTGTGTGATGATGCGTGTGCCGTGCGGCAAATTTGAGGTTGTCTCCTGAATATATGAGTCGCGATGTGTAGCGGAAGTCCCGACAGACAAGGGTTTGACCGAATAATTTTTTTTGTGTGTGTATTCGTGTGTACGTGTATGTGTAGTGATGATTTTAAACAAGGAACAAATTATCATCATCATTGCATTATGAAGAAAATAAACTTTTGATTTGTAAGTATAATAGACGAAGATGTATGGAGGATCAAAACGTAAGAATGAGTGAGGTGGAAGTATCGTAGTGATGTGACATGTTATATTGTAACATATTACTGAGTATTATGCAATATTAGTATTTTATCCTGGAATATGTTTTGTGTTAGATTGCAATGATAATTTGTATTAGCTATGTTGTGTTAATGTTATATTACGTATATTTTATTGTAATTTATGTTTGTGTGTAGGTAAGGAATATAGGGATTATAATTGCCGCGCGGTGCATGTATCATCATACACACACGCACTAACAGTCACTTATGCGACTACACACAATAATATGCAAATATAATACACACACACACACACACACACACACAAACAAACAAACTAACTAATTTTTCGATTTATTCAATATACTTCTTTCCCTGCCTGATAATTGTCGTAATAAGACGGCATGAAACCAATGGTTGCAGATAAGCTTCCATGCTATTAAATACATATAAAAACTAATATATATTCATTTATCATTATATTATATAATAACTCTACGGAGATATTGAGCACTCTCCAAATTATACTGCATTTGGTCTGCCACAAACCCACCAAGTGAAATAGTGACAACCATTGTCATCATCATGTCATGCTGCTAGCACAGATTTCCCTGACCCTCTCTCGCCACCCGTCTCTATCGTCCATCGGTCCCAGGAGGTCTTTCAGGTTACATCCTGTATTGGCATAGAGCTGTTGTATATTGGTTCTAGCTGGTCGTCCAATCTTTACTCGTCCATGTGAAGGGTTCCACCGGAGTTCATCGCTTATGAGTTCGTCCTTACTTTTCCAGCTGTGTCCCACATGTCTGGTTCGTCTAACTTGGATACTTTTCGTGATGGGTGATAGGTGGCCGTATAGCTGCTGTTTTGTGGCGTGTAGCCTCCAGGACTTGTTCAATACAGATCACAGCATTCTTGTGTAATTACCGTCAAGCTTTTTCTCCATACGTTTAGTTAGCGTCCACGTGGGGCGTGATAATCACACACTGTGATAATATATATATATATATTACGATAATGTAAAAACTGAGTCAACGGCGCCTGGTGACTGTCAGTTTCTCGCTAATGTGATCATCAGACTGAGACCGACTTGTTTGCACGGACGAGAAACTAAGTCACTAAAATCCGTTGACTCTGTGTCTTTGTTATCTCTCTCTGTCTGTCTCTCTCTCTCCCCGTGTCTCTCTCTCTCTCTATATATATATATATGCTCTATCATCGACATTGACCATGCTTTATAATTATATCTAGCTACATTATACATGTATATATAGATAATCAATGAATAAGATTGAAAATGAATAACTATGTTTTATTATTCATTTTAGTTTTTTTTTTAATAACTGTTGCAGAAGAAATCGCGAATTGGAGGGAAATGATTTTGGAAGTGTTTTTAGAACTAAATGTGAAAGTTGTAACATGCTGAGCTCTTTAAGTAGAAGATGTGAGTTTCGTGTACGTTTGAATATATGTACGCACACATGCCACAACTAGTGAAGCAATCAACAATAGGGCAAACACCCGCTGCATTTTGCGGTTTCCCTGTCATTGTCAGAAGCAACATGCCCGCCGGTAAGAGATTGCATTAATTTTCTATCCAAATACGAGTTCTTCCGTTCGATTGCCCTACATGGAACGGATCTCCAAGCTCTTCAATAAACACTTGTCGATCAAATTGTAAATGTTTCTGTTTTTACTCAGGACTGTGTAATTGGGGTTTGGTTCTTATAAGACAATGTTCACGCTTCTACTTTTATCTTTCTTTCTAATCTGTAACTCACTAACAGCTTCACCAAATCACTTTGCAATCAATTCAATAGAATCACCAGCAGATGATGACGTCAGAAAATGTCTTCTATTATTTACAGTCTTTAGCTGTCAAAAAATTTAACCTTTGTTTATTTATTTATCTATTTTTGTAGGGAAAACAAAAATAGTTTCTCACTTATACCCTATGAGTGCCAGAGGGCACTGTTCGAAATCAGTTCTCTATCTATCTATCTGGAGACAGACAGACAGACAGAGACAGAGAGAGAAAAAAAAGAGAGATCTCGGTTAGAATAACGTAGGCACTAATGATCACTTACATCCAGAAAAGAAAAAAACCTTATATATATATATATACTACAATATCACAGACCAGAACGCTAGCCACTACGCCACGAGGACCCCCTTATATATATATATATATATATATTAGAGTAGCGTAGACATTAATAATCGGATATATAATAAAAAAGAAAATAAAGCTTATATATATATATATATATATATATATATATATTGCACATGGCTAAACCCAGATTCTACCATATATGAACTTGAAAAATCAAGTAAAATGGGCTCATCTGCTGAACAAAGCTTGGGAGATTTAGCTACAGTTTTTTTTCGATATCTGGCAGCTTGTCAACATAATTCAACCATTTTTGTTCTCCTATTATAAAAGGAATTTATAAATACAAACTAATAAACACAATCCCTTTCTCTTGGATTACTACGCTTTTATTTACCCTGCCGAAATTTTATTCACCAACAGGGGTCTATAGGAACCACTTTAAGAAGCCCTGAGATAAGCAAATTAAACAAGTCAGAAAAATAAATCAAATAAGTTTCACGTAACTAGCTATAGTATTTTATTATGGATATATCAATAATAGTAACAGGCGTTGTGGGATTTGTGGTGCACTGAATACCGTCATAGGAAATGGACTTGGTGCTACGAGTCCAAATCCTGAGCGAGACTGTTAGTATTTCACGTAGCACTAATACCCTTGGAAAATTATTCTCCCTCCAGTTATGGGTAAGTAATAGGGCACACGAAGCTCCTCCACCTTGGTATGGCAACAGGTGTAGGAGAAGGAAAACTTCGAATTCAAACCTGTTAAATCCCGCTTAAAAATGGCCTTGTGTAACATCCTACTCATTCTATAATGTTTTAACAAATAAATAACCTCTTAGATATCAGCTGGTGTTGAAACGTTCTTGGCAAGACCAAGAAGAATATATAGAAATGTCAGATTTATCAGACTTTCCACGAGGTCAGAATGTGACACAATGTCTGTTTAATGTGGAGTGCCTCACAGAAAGCAATTATAATTGGTGGTGTGTTTAAAAATAACTTTTCTCAGTCAAGGACCGTACAAAAAACCTATCTCTTACTCCTTTTAGGCGAGTGGAGAGATGCTATCTGGTGGGGAAGATCACCTGGAGCTGAGACTGTTAATCTATAGTTTACCCATGCCAGTAAACTACAGCTTTTATGTCTCACTATCCGCCGGGATCTTAAGAAGTTTCTAGATTGGGTTTTAAGTTATGAGGAAATAAAAATGCAACAGCCGAAAGAATTGGTTGATTTCCAAATCAATGAAGATCTGAACCCCAAATTTAAGTAAGGGCTTCGTTATTTCTGATGGCAGCACTACATTACACATCTTTATTCTGGTTTCTGAGCCGTTGTGAAAAAGTTTCTAATTTCGTTTCCATTGTTGACTATTTGAATAAAATTGTTGTGAATAGTGCAGAATTTACGCATAAGCTTAAACATGTTTAGTGCCTGAATATCCTGGGGCCTAAACGGTTTCAGAAATAAGGGAGAGGTAAAATATAGCATAAAAAGGGGGTTCGTAGCTAAGGGCCTCATCACGTAAAAACATTGGTTAAAATAAAATTCCATATGTTCATCCCGCCGTTTAAAACACTCAGCACATCGTTTTTGTAACTCTTAAAAAAATCAATAAAATTAAAAAGAATAAAACTATTTCCGCGTATTTATTTAATCGGTGGGTTTAATTTACGGTTTGGTAAAAAAGCAAAAGTATAGTGTGACTTACCTGAAGGCTTCCTTTTGAACAATAGGCAAACAGGACACATAAATTTGGAGGATCAACACAAGATCCGATGAAAAGATTTATGTTCTCATGACTCAAGTCTCGCATCTGATAAAAAGAGGAAAAGATAACCTTTGTTTCTGACTAGTATATAGAAAATTGTATGCATTTTTATGTAACAAATAGAGGTAACAAACACAGATGCATTTGTATAGAGAGATAAATACATAGCGAGATAGATAGGTCTGTACAGAGTACTATATATATATATATATATAGTCATCCACAGAGATCTGTTTCGTTCTATCAGAACTCACTAGTGTGGCTAGACATATTAGCTTCCCGTAGCTGGGATCGAAACCCGGTTGACTCAAACGCCAATCCAAGCCTCAAACCCTCAGCCACGAGAAGCCAGTAGCAGCGAAGTAAATTTTAAACAGTTATGAATCACAATCACTATTGTTTACATACATCCGTTTAACGGCTACGGAGACCTCAATTCATATATGAAGAGACTTGCAATAAACGCTAATGGCAACACGATTGCTTCATTCGTTAGAGAACTCAACCCTACGGGGGTAGGGAAGTATATATCTATATAGTCATTCTCACTACGGTCGTCAACCTTTATATATATATATATATATATATATATATAAAGTTGACGACCGTAGTCGATGGCAACCTGAAAGCTCCTTTTCAATACCTACTACACCGAGATGTTGGGGAGGGTGCTACTCCTTTCCCTGTATATGCATATATATATACATATATATATATATATATATAGAGAGAGAGAGAGAGAGAGAGAGACAGACAGACAGACAGAGACAGACAGAGACAGAGGGGAGAGAGAGAGATGGTGTGATGGTTATCGCCATAGGAAATGGACATTGTGATCCTTGTTCAAACCCTGGACCATCTCACATAATGCTAATATTCTTAGGAAATGTATGAATTCTAGGAGATAAAAAGCTCTAGATTTAAACCTCCGTTTAAAAAATTGACCTTGTGTTGCATCCTTCTCGTGCAGAAGCGTTGGTAAGTGAATATATATATATATATATATATATAGAGAGAGAGAGAGAGAGAGAGAGATGATGAGGATGATGACCTCTTCCGTTCATCTCAGTGTATGATGGCCCTACAATTGGGTTAAATATATGAACTTGTGAACTAACTACAAAGGTCATTTGTTAATAGAGGCGAATATTTGTGTAGAACCAGCCTCACTTCTTGGATAAGGAGAGAGAAGAAGAATGTTGCCCCAATGCCCTAATAATGGTTTAATGTAAAAAACAAAACTTTGAACGCTGGTAAATGATTCAACTATAGATAGAGTCATTCGCTGAATACCTTGTTTTTCCATTTTTATACATTTCCTATACATACACACATGCGTGCACACACATACATATATATGGCTTTTCAGGCTCTATGTCGAAGTAATAAAAATTTCCTCAGCCCAGTCGTCTGGGGTTGTTAAATACACTGACTGCATCTCTGCAGTGGAGTAAGTCACCCCCAACGAGAGTCCTGTTATAATACAAAACTCTCTGATGGTGAGGTTCTAGCAATGCTGGACCTTTAGGGAATGCGGAGTACCCCTTCATCACTCCCAGGTCCACTCTGGCCCTGAGTGATTGCACCTGATAGGGTCTTATCTATGGGTCAAATAGAACTGAGTGCAAACAAATGACTTACGCTAAATTGAATTGCTTGAAATAGAACTGTTTGAGCATTCAACTGTTTGTAAACAAATGACTGATGTTTAATTGAATTGTTAGTGACAAATCATGTACATCTAATATATATATATATATATATATATATATATATATATGCATAAACTGGATTTGGCATTGAATAATCTACAATGGTTGATATGCTATAAAACCAAGCCAAAATTTCCTCAGAACAAGTCATTGGTCCTTGACTTTTGTTGGACTCAACGTTCAAACTCCAACCATCATGAATAATTATTTTCATTTGCAAAATTTTACTGTTTTAGTTTCTTGACTTAAAATGTCGATTAAGATAAATTTTGCTGACAGCGTTCATAATGTTACGAAGAAAAAAAATGGTAAAACTCAAAATGTGCACCCGTTCAAATTCACTGGGGGAAAATTTCAGGTAATTTCTTTCCTATTTTTAATGATTTGAACTAAGTAGACGCTCAAACTCACCGCATTTTTTTATTTAAAAAAAAAACTACACCCCCCCCCCAAAAAAAAACACCCCCAAAAACCGACAAACAATTACTTTACATTTTATGAAGGGTTCACTTTTACATTTTAATTCAATGTAGAATAATCCTCCATTTTCGGAACAGTTAGCATTGCAAAAGACAAGTAACCAGATAGGTCAAATTAAAACCTTTTTTTTTACTTTCGAGGGAAAGGGTTCATTTCTTTTAATACTTGTCAGTTTAAAGAGGAATTTTTTAATGTGTTTTTTGCTTGTGTTGTAAGGGTTTTTTTTAAGACAAAAATGCTTTATTTGAGGGGGGGATTTTTTTGTTTATAACACAAATCACTGAATAAAGGCAATCAATCCAAGAAATAACATGAAAAAAATTGAATTACCTTACAATAGGGTATCATATGTTTAGCCTTATGCACGAAACCAGATTGGTCAAATTGTGGGAAGATTTTTTTTCGAAAATATTTCGAAAATATTTTTATTAAAAAATAGCAAAAATTTTATCGTATAAAATACCTTTGATATTGAGCATGGGGAAATGACAAGATGCTTTTAGATTTTTACATTCACACTTTACATTCAAAGGATTCATATGTGTGTATGTGTGTGTGTGTGGTGCACGCGTGTGCGTGCGTGCGTGCGTGCGCGTATTTTTGTTAACAGAATAAGGATAATTAAATCTGGAATATATACACTTACTCAAGATAGATATGAACACACTAATATTGATAGATAGATTGATAGATAGATATGAACAAACACACAGATGTGAAGAAACTGAAATAAAATAATAGATAGAAAGATAGATAGATGTGAACAAATTAAGATAGATATGAACGGACTCAGATACATACATACATACATACATACATACATACATACAAACTGCATAATCTCTAACAGATCCCGACCGTCTCTCATAATCCCATACCCCCATTATTAGCACCTTTCGGTTCATGTCCTGTCAAGTAACGCATCAATCCTGCTGCAGATCAAGAAAGTCTGAAGCAAATGTAACACAAGAAGGATGCCCTCCCCACAAGATCGATCGGAACAGTTTGTGGAATTTGATGCTTGTACACTACCGTACATATTTTGAGACCAGAAACCGACTTACAAACTTTATTACAAATTGTGCAAGTCACATTGTCTGTTTCCGGAGAGAAACCTGTATGCACGGATTGTGTCACATGAGACTTCCGATGATTGACATATCTAACCTTAGAGGGCAAAATCTAACTACATATTTCTCATCTCCAGCCATCCACAACCTCTTTAACATTATAGGTGTTTCCCTTCTGAAGTTCTAGAGGTTCGCATGCTTAATGTGTTCCCTCTCAAAACTAGTTCAACAAACATCCACATAAATTCTCCAGTCAGTCTTCCTTAATGCCAGCTTTTTCCAGTTGTTAGGATCTATTTTTTTATTCACAATGTTGCTTTCAAGGTAATCCTTATACCTCATCCAAAGCTTATAATGCAGACGTTTGCCAGAAAGCAGCTAACAATAAAGGAGCTGATTTGGTTGTCTATCATCACTCTTACGCAAAACATGATCTGCTCGTCACATTAGGCAGTTCTGATGAGAGATCCGATACTTGTGCATCCTTCTGAATGCGTAGGTGAATTTCAGCATCCAAAGAGCCATCATTCGTTAATGTACTTCCCAAATAAGTAAAAGTTTTAACAGCAGCCAAACTCGTTACAAAATGGTTACAATTGGTTTGATATGCTGCTCACCTGCCATTTTTGTTTTTGTCAAGCTTATTTTAAAACTCAATGCAATACATCCAAATAGATTCACAAAATGATGCATGTCATTCACAGTATGAGCCTGAAAGTCAATGTCATCAGTGTAAAGAAACTCTCAAATAAATATGTCAAAAGTCTTCTACTTGAAGTTGCACCTTCTCAAATAAAAAAATACCTGCCTGTAGTTCTGAGTTCTAAAAAAAATACCCTTCTCACAATACTGAAACGCGTGTGTCAGCATCACAGAAAAAATATCGGGAATAGTATTAGGGCCATGACATCTGCCAGCTCAACACCGACGATCTACCATTTATAACAATTCTATCCTTCATACCTCTGTGCAACTGCTTGACCATATTCACAAATATTGGTGGGCACCCTATTTTTTCAAAGTACACCCCTGTTAATTGTATCAAAACCTTTTGTCAAATTGACAAAAACCTGTTACAGAGTGTTGTGGCCTTCAGATAAGACCGGTGGAAGAACAATTCAAACAAGGTGATAGGTGAACGTTATTATATTAGCAGAAAAAAGAAGGCATATAAAAGAAGTACTAGCCGTTCTCGGCTTGCAGTCGGTCTGTCAAATATCTCGTAAGAAACGAGAAGTTGTCTTCTCCAAATGAGCTAAGCTCGGCGAACATGTTTAGGTTGGACGAGTCCATCTTTGGGGTATGGTAGGATATGTCCCCATAACACAGAGGAACCTGTTACTCAATTCATTTCTCCTGCATTTGCCAGGCCGAAAATTTCATTTCGGTTATTCCTCTGCCAGATCTAAAACCACTTTGTGATTCTGGAATGACCACAGAATAGATGATCCAAAGCAATCTATTAAGCAAAACTCTGGAAAGAACTTTGCCAATTGCATCAAAAAGAGATTCCACAGTAGTTGTTATAAATTCTATTTTCTCTTTTGCCCGCGTAGAAACGTACTATAGCACCATCGACCCAATCATTTTATAAAGGAAATCCATTTTTTCTGATGGTATTGTTGTCCCTTGATCTCAATGGAGCAATGAAAGAAGTTAGTGGAGTAAAAACTCCATGCATAAAGCCACAGAACAATTTAAGATCCTTTCTGTCAAAAGCTCTCTGAATTTCAAAAGAAACCTTTGATTACCATTCATTTTCATCCTCTCCAGTTCACGTTGTAACGTACATTTGGACTCTTTATATTCCTTCATGGTAGAAGGTTGGAGTGAGGGCTTATTCTGCAATGTATTTACATAAACCGCTCTTTTTCTTTTCTGTAATTGGCTAATACCAGGTTCGTTATCGTCATACAAATCTTTATGCTTCCTCATTTTAAATCAACATACATCTACACCAGTTAGCCCAGTCGGTTGGGGCTGTAGAAAGATCCTCCTCGATGATTGTCCAGGATATGACTGTAAAGTATGTGACGGTGAGGCTCCAGCCTGGTAGATTTGGCGAATGTGCTCCCAGGTCCACACTGACTCAGAGTGGTTGCACCTGATAGGATCCTATCTATAGGTCAAACAGAACAGACTATGTGTGCAAATAAATGACTGATGTTAAATTGTGACTGTTATATTGCAATACTTGAAACTATTTAACAGTGTGCAAAAAGTTCAGACTCGTTTAAGAATGTTATCAACAAAATGTGTTTACAAATCATTCATATGTTTATGTAGAAAGAGGGTTAGGCATAAAATAACCTACAATGGTTGATACGCCATAAAATCAAAACGAAACTAAATTGACAACAGTGGAATAAATTTAGTCTCTAAAGTTTTCCATGTACCATCAATGTCAAAACAATCAGTTAAGCTTGCAAAAACATCATTTTTGCTTTAGTTTATAAACACCATGACGCTTTGGGACTTTCACTCCAGGCATACGACTCTTTTTGCAAACATGGAATTCAAACTTTTGTCGTACCAAACTGTAATCTGAGTCACATTCTATATTACGAATCACAAGTACATTAATGACCTCACTAATATCACATCTGCGGGTTTTGATGAATTCTATTATATGGTTACATTTTGAACTTGGTTGGGTCCAAGAAATCGTATGTTCAGGTTATGGGCGTATATATATGAACATACATACATACATACATACGATATATATTTGCAAATAATTGCTGTTTTATTGCGATTTCTGCACATTTTTTATTATCTGCATCTTACCTGCTTAAATTCCAAGTGGTCAGATCTGCTTAGGGCTACATGACTTTTACAAACACGTTTGATAGCCACCACAATGCCACGATAATAGCCCATGGTGAACTTGTGTGGCTGGGGGTTGGACATACTGACAATTGATCCATCTCTGTCCATCGACTGAGTCTTGAAGCTTACCTGTGAACGAATAAAATTATAATATATATATATATATATATGTGTGTGTGTGTGTGTGTGTGTGTGTGCGTGTGTGTGTGTGTGTGTGTGTGGCAAACAAATGAGTAAATGACTGGATAAAACACCGATCTACAAATTAAATAAATTTTGTTTGTTGAAAAAGTTGCAATGTATTTTCTTTCAAGAAAAGATATTAGTCAAAGCATAGATATTTTCCTAAAACAAATACTAGCAGAAGCCTAGGTGTGCAAATCGGTCAACAGTTAAATAGCAGTTCTTGAAGACATCAACAAGCAGTTGGTCTTACCTAATTTAAAAGTGACATAGCTCCAACAAAAGAAATGTTAATTGAAACAATGGAAAATATCGTAAAACTCTTTCAAGAAAGTAATCAGTGTGTGCAGTTGCGAAAGATGTTGTTTCCAGTGACCCGTGTTAAAATTTTGGCACAAATATAAAATAAATAAGGTGATAAAAAAAGAAATGATACTAGTAGACCACGAAAGACATGAGGGGTATTTTCTTGTATGGTTATGGAGGCTGAGTTTTTGTGCATCGGTAAGGAGGGATAGTTTTCGTGCACCAGTATGGGGGTATTTTCTTTCATGAATATGGAGGAGTAGTTTTCGCGCATGGATAAGGAGAGCCTTCTCGTAAATGCATATGGCGTGTAATTTTCGTACATGGGTATCGTGGAGTAGTTTTCGTGCACGGATGTGGAGGGGTAATTTTTATTCTTGAGTATGGAGGAGGTAGTTTTTGTACAAGGGTATCGAGGGGTAGTATTTGTGCATGAGAATGGAGAAGTTGTTCTCTTGCATGAGTATAGTGAGGTAGGTTTTGTGCATTGATAGGCAGGAGTAGTTTTCGTGCATCGGAATTGAGGGGTAGTTTTCTTGCATGGATATGAATGAGTAGTTTTCGGGCGAGGGTATGGAGGCGTAGTTTCGGGCAAGGGTATGTAGGGGTTGTTTTAGTGCATGGATATGGAAGTGTAGTTTTCGTGCATGGGTATGGAGGTAGTATTCGTGCATCGTTATGAAGAAGTTCTCGTGCCTTGATATGGGGTTATTTTTCACTTAACCTAGTCTATCTTTTTCCACCCACACTATAGCGTGACTAATTCCAAATATTCAAGGTAAATCTTGGCAGACAATTACAACGATATTGACATAAATTCATGAAACATTTTATGCACGAAACTTCGTGCAATCGCAAACAAAATCCTGTTTATTTGGACTTGAAACTGATAAAAACCCTTGTTTACTGATCAGAAATTTATTGGTTCTAAGAAGATAACGGACATAATGATAAATTAATTATGAGAAACACTCATCTGGCGAAGACACACGATTTCTGATATCTTTTTCTATAGAAGATAAACTCATTCTTAAACTTTATTTGTGTAAACTACTGATAAAGTACCCTGATTTTATTGCTTGGCATTCAGAAGACCTTTCTCTACGAAGATAATTTGTCGGATTTGAAAAATATTGATTTTTTCCATAGTTTTAGATCGAAGGTCCTCTTTACAAAAGACTAAAATTGATGTCTGACGTTGAATTGTAAGAGCCATATAGATTTTTTTTATCATCAAATTTCCACAGTACCTGTGGAATTTCCACTTTTTATAAGTGTTCTTTTTCCCGAGAGCCTTGTACGTCTTACTTGAATAGTTTATGAGATAGGAGGTAAGTGGCCATACAACTGCTGTTTTATTTGGTTTGCCTTCTAGGATTTATTTTAAAAAGTACTTAGTTTTCTTGAGTAGTTCCTATCAAGCATTTTCTCCAGATGTTTCGTTAGAGTCCAGTGTGTGCCTCCATACAGTAGTACTAACACAGCCACAGCTTGGAAGAAGTCCCACTTTATTTTATCAGAGATATTAGATTTCCATATGCACAATAATCTCCCAATAGCAGTCCAAGTCTTCACTAGACGTATATTGACATCGCTTTCTGTGGATGAGATATTGCTACTAAGGTATGAGAACTGGTCTTCTGATTTCAGAGGCTTGCCACTTAGCGTGGAGATTGCTCTTTCTTGTTCTAAACATTGTTGTTGTTTTTTTTGGGGGGGGTTTCATTTACGTAGTGGCCGATGCCTCCTGCTGTTTGTTCCAGGCTTTGCAACAGGTATCAGCTTGGGTTGGTGTATTTGCAAGAAGCGCTAGACCGTCTGCGTAATCTGCACCTGTCATTGCTTCTGCGTATATCGCCCGCTTCTTATCTTTTTACCATTTTCCTTTGTTAAATCTATTGACGTTAAGAATACGTAATCTAGGCAGATTTTTAGCATTTACAGTGCTAATGTATCTCCTTGCAAGACTGCTTTGACAATGTCAAAGAAGTCGGTGTCACCATCGGGTGAGCGAAACATTATTGCTTTCGTGTTTTTGAAAAGCATCATTTTCGTAGTAACAGTTTTTTGAGGGGTGGGGGAGAGAATATATTTGTTGTATTTGTTCCATATTTCCACTTCGTATGGAATCAAATGTCTTGGAGATATCTACAAATAAAAATTTTGCTAGAGATTTTTTCCCTTATTTCTGAGATGATTCGACAGATAGTCAGGTTCTGTGACGCTGTAGATCGATTTCTTCAAAAGCTGTTTTGATTTTTCCAAAAGATTTTCTCAACTTCAGGTCAGATACAATTGAGGAGCAAGGAATTATGAACCTTAGCCGCTATAGCTATAAGAGTAACGTCTCTGTAATTTCTAATGATTCGGAGGTCACCTTTTATTTGAAGGGGAGGATGCAGCCTTTCGTCGATTTCTATATAGTATTTCTTTATGCACAACGTTGCTTAATCGAAGAAATATGTTGTCAAATATTCTTGTCTTCCATACTTTATGAGGTATTTCGTCAAGGCCTACCACTTTTCGTTTTTTAATTCTTTTCAGTACTGTATTAAGTTCTTCCTCCATAAGCTGTCCTATTTTAATGTCTGCTTGACCATTGATAATTTTTTGGGTATGTTTATCTGTGGTTTCATGAGGGTTTCCAGTAGATTCTTTAAATGTTCTTTCCACGAGTTTAGTGAGTAGAATTTACTATTTCCGTCTTTGCTTATTTGAATATTCATATCTCCACCGAAGATCAGAATGTTGTGTTTGAGAATGTGTCGGACAAGGGAAGATAGCTTGTTATAGAAGACGGTGGTGTCCGATTAATCAATGACATTGCTGGGACTGTAGCAAGAGACCATTGTTATGCAGGAGTTACCATTAGATGTACAAGGGTGAATCAAAACGTAACGCCTTTTTCAATAGAATAGTAAAAGAATTATCGACACAGGAACATGAAACTGATCCTCTATGATCACATCTCTACTTCTCAACATAGTCACCGTTTCTCTCAATAGCAACATTCCACCTTCGAATGAGAGTGTAGCAGAAAGAATTTCAAACCATTATTTAACGCGGGAATTGTTTTATCATTGGAATATTGAAATCATACATTTCATCCAATGAGAACGATCCTTACCATTCTGCTCGGGCACACCTCCCCGGGCACCATAAAAAGGCAGCGCTAACCATACTCCCCTTCTCTTTTCTTTTCTCATTCCTCTTGGCTGGCAGCTAGGTAAGACCAGCCGATACGAGAGATAACATTTCTCTTTCTAACTCGGGACGATTCCAACAACAGACAGGGACTATCCATCTCGAGAGAGTACACTTCAACATTTGTTCCTCTGCATACCTTGGGAGACCATTTCCTGGTCAATATTTCTCCCTCCTAAACTAAATGGACCCGATGCCGCTGGCTAAGCACTGAACTCTCGCATAATCATTTACAAGTGTTCTCATTTTCTTCAACTCACGGCATAAGGAAAACTTCCTCTCAAGCAGTCATTAAACTACTAGATTGAAAGCCATCAATGTCTACGCATTCATTATTTGTTTCCTTTCTATAAAAATAACAAGAGGCAACAGAACAATACAACGTCAACTACCATTTATGCCAAAATGGTAATATCATCTGCCCTTTTGTTATAAGAGCGTGTATTCCTTTCTCGTAAAATTCTATTGATTGTTCTTTGAGCCATTTCATCACTGCGATTTTTACCTCCTCACCACTGGCATAATATTTGCCTCTTAAACCCTCTTTCACGAGGCTGAAGAGATAATAGTCTAAAGTGAGACCCAACTTGGCAATCGATATTGTCCTCCTTCTTCATGACAATACTCAACCACATATAAACATCAGGATAAGGGAGACAATTGCCTCATTCAAGTGGACAACTTTACTGCATCCTACAGACTCAGCAGATTTAGCGTCTTCAGAGTATCATCACTTCGGCCCCATGAAAGAGGGTTTAAGAGGCAAGAATTATGCTAGTAACGAGGAAGTAATAAAGTGCCTCCAAGAACAGAATTTACGAGGCAGGGTGGAACATTGCTATTGAGAGAAACGGTGATTATGCTAAGAGGTAGGGATGTGATCCACAGAGGACCCGCTTCATTTTGATGTATGATTGATTGTGTCGGTAATTATTCCTGTACTAAAGAAAAAGGCATTAATTTTTTACTCACCCTCGTAGCACACATCACTCTGGTTGGATTCTCTCTATGCTATTTAGCAATTTTAAGACACGAGACTTGAGAAGCATTCCTACACCTCCAATAGAGGGATTGACGGAGATTTTCAATACATATGCCGACACAAATATCCGTCAATTATCGAGATAATGATATTTTAGTTCTAGATCGCAAAAGTAATATCTAGATCCTGTAATACTAGAACTAGAGTACAGGTGTGCCTTTTTCTATTTGTAGATTTGGTGGTACATGAGTTCGGGACCGTTACATATTTTACATGATATGAGTTTTCAATATGGAATTTTTTTTCAATGCGTCTTATAAACTGGTATAAGACCCGGCTCATTGACCTAGTGGGTAGAATGTTCGCCAATGGTCCGGGAAACCTGGTTTCAATCCCAGGTCGCATCATACCAAAGACTTTAAAAATCGTACTTGATACCTCCTTGTTTAACACTCAGCAATATTAGGTACGTATCAAGGGTAAGGTAGACCAATCCAGGGAAAGGAGTAGCGCTCTCCCCTACACCTCGGTGTAGTAGCTATTGAAAAGGGAGCCTTCTGGTCACTCTCGATTACGGTCGCCAGCTTTACTTTTCTTTTTTTTTATAAACTGGTATAGCCTGGAACAGGCAGCAAGAGTCATTAGTCTGTACGTGAACTTAGATAAAGCAGAGGTCATGTGTTTTAATCCAGATAGCAATTTCTCATCTACTGAAAGCGATGTCAATACACACAATGGTAAAGCGTGGACTGCTATTGATAGATGAACAACCATGTGGAAATCCGATCTCTTGGATAAAATAAAACAGGAATTCTTCCAAATTGTAGCCGGGTCAGTACTACTAAATGGATGCACCATATGGACTTTAACGAAGCACCTGGAGAAAAAGCTTGATGAGAACTACACAAAGACGCAGCGTGCCGTTTTGAACACATCCCTGAAGCAGCACCCTACAAAGCAGCAGTTATACGACCAGAAACTCTGATGAATGTAAGTTTTTGCTGGTCGGATGCTGTCGTTGCCAAGAGCGATGGTTGTTAGGGACGGAAAGTGGGAGAGAGTTAAATGAATATGTGTTGTCAGTATGTGTCTTGATGATGTAGTGATGATAAACAAGCAAATCGGAGCTTAAATGAGTTGGCACCCCTCGAATAATAAACAGGTGTTCGTTTTTTCGCTAATAGAATTAATGTTTGGGTCAAGGTTGGCCGCTTCTACCCGGTATTCCCAATTTTACGGGTGCATTAATGAGTGCTATGAAGAACATATATAGTAAGTAAAGTTGGTGACCTTAGTCGAGAGTGACCCGAAGACTCCCTTTTCAATAACTACTCCAGCGAGGTGTAGGGGAGGGCGCTACTCCATTTCCTGGATTGCTCTACTTTATCCTTACCTTATAGTGCTGAGTGTCAAGCAAGGCGGCATCAAGTAGCATTTTTTTGAGTCTTTGATATGACTGGACCTGGGATTGAACCCTGGTCTCTCGGACTATTGGTGAACACTCTACTCATAAGGCCAATGGCCAGTATAATGGCTTCGAACTGACGAAGAAAAGAAGCAGAAGATACCCCGCAACAACAATTACCGACGCCGACTACGCCGATGACATAGCGATACTGGCAAATACACCTGACCAAGCCGAAACACTTCTGCATAGTTTGGAACGAGCAGCAGCAAGCATAGGCCTCCATGTTAATGCACACAAAACGGAATATATGTGCTATAACCAAACGGGGGACATCTCCACTCTAAAAGGAACCCCTCTTGAACTAGTAGACAAATTCACGTACCTAGGAAGCAGCGTCGAATCAACCGAAAAGGACATCGAAACGAGGTTAACGAAAGCATGGACAGCTATCAATAGACTATCGACTATATGGAAATCAGACCTAACCGATAAAATGAAACGCAGTTTCTTCCAGGCAGCGGTCACATCGATACTGCTATATGGATGCACTACATGGACGCTAACAAAACGGCTGGAGAAGAAACTAGATGGCAATTACACAAGAATGCTGCGTGCAATCCTGAACAAGTCCTGGCAGCAACACCCCACAAGACACCAACTGTACGGCCACCTGCCCCCTATCACGAAAACTATTCAAGTTAGGCGAACCAGACATGCAGGACATTGCTGGAGAAGCAGAGATGAACTCATAAGAGATGTACTCTTATGGATCCCCACACATGGCCGCGCAAAAGCAGGACGACCAGCACGAACGTACATTCAGCAGCTATGTGAGGATACAGGTTGCTGTCCTGAAGACCTACCTAGGGCGATGAACGATAGGGAGGAGTGGCGAGAGAGGGTCAGGGATATCCGTGCTGCCAGCACGATATGATGATGATGATATATATATATATATATATATATATGTGTGTGTGTGTGTGTGTGTGCACGTGCGTGTGCGTGAGAGAGAGAGAGAGTGAGGGGAGAGAGAGAGAGAGAGATAACAACTTTTTTGCCCACTCACCTGACTGTCAGACTTTTTATTGACTGTCGACAAACGTATTTCATTATAATCCACTTTCCACAACATCTTAGCCAGTTCTTCCTCAAATATACGACGCCTGAAAAATTCAGATAACTTCAGAAAAGACGAACAAGAACTTTTATTTGAGTAACATACTTTTAAATTATACCTCTCGCCAAAAAAACAAGCATTTTGCATAGTACTGTATAAATTTTAATTCTAATTTTGTCAGCCCAGTCGGCTGGGGCTGTAGAATACACAGAGTGCACCTCTGCAAAGAGGTAAAAGACTTAACGAGTGTCCTGAATTTGACACAAAACTATCTGATGGTGAGGCTACAATTCTGGAGCTTTGGAGAATGTGGAGTACCTCTTTATTGCTGTTACTCCCATGTCTACTCTGACTCAGATTGGAAGCACTTGATAGGATCCCATCTACGAGTCAAATAGAACTGTTTAACATTTAAACGAAATGCAAGCAAATGACTTATGTTAAATTGAATTGTTAGAAATAGGACTGCTTGACCATCTAACTGTATGTAAACAAATAACTGATGTTTAATTGAATTGTTAGTGATACATAGTAATACTTGGAACTATTTAACTATGTGCAAATAGATGAGTAATGTTGAATAGAATTATTAGTGTTGAATAGCAGTACTTGAAATACTTTAACTGTGTGCCTAAATTTAATTATTGGTATTATATTGTAATACTTGGAAACATTTAACTGTGCGAAAAAAAAGAGCTCAGGCTTTTTTAAAAATATCATCAACAAAATGTGTTTATAAATCATGTATATTTAATATATATGTATATACAGGATTTGGCTTTAAATAATCTACAATGGTTGATATACCATAAAACCTACCCAAACCAAACCAAATCTTATTTTGTAAACTATTTTTCAAAGGACTTTATTTAAGCTGTGAATAGTTTGTGACAAGGAAGTTTTTAAAAAAGAATTTAGCTTAGCCACGAAATTTACAATATTAAACAGGAAAAAAAAGTACAATTTTTCATTATTGCCACAAATGTTAATGACTTAGATACACATAGTAAGTTCTTAGTTGGCCGAGTGTAGTCGAAGGTGACCCGAAGTCCCCCTTTTCAATAGCTACAACACCGACGTGTCGGGGAGAGTGCTACTTCTTTCCCGGAATTGATCCAATTATACTTGATCCATACCTTATAATGCTGAGTATAAAGCAAGGAGGCATCAAGTATCATTTTTTGGTCTTTGGCATGACTTGACTTAAGATTGAACCCCGGTCTGCTAGACCATTGGTAAACACTCTAACCATTGTACACATCGGAAATGATTATTTCGTAATTAAAAGTCATATTTTTCTGAAAAGAAAATTCTCAGAAATACCAAAAACAAAATTTTATTATTTCTAGTTGGGCATTATACAATGAAAACGGATATTATTAGGTCTTCTTTATTACCAAACTCTATAACGTTCAAATTCTAGCCAAAAATATACGTCGGAGTGTAAAAATGAATACGCCCCATATATGTATATCTATGCAATTTTATTTTTTGTTACAGAGTTCGTTTTTGGTTTCTTTGTTTAATGGCATTTCGTGGGTTATTTAATGCCGAAGGCATCCTTGTAGAAAACAGTTGTAGTACTAACTAACCTATAGCTAGGAGGATAAAGGGGTCCATACTTTTCCCAAGGGTTTTAATTCAAAAGTGAACATAATAGCTCGACTAGGGTTCGAACTCGGTAGTTTCTAGTGTTCTAATCTAATACTAATAGTTTCCAAACAGATCTATTCGACTCGGAGATGGGACCCTAATAATTATCATCTCTTTCGATCCGAGTGAACTTAGGAGTTATGGCAATGAAGGGGTACTCCGCACTCCACAGAGTTCCAGAACTGGGATCGTTTAAAGCCTCCTTTTTCTTTCTCTTTTTTAAAAATTTAACGGTATATCAACACCTTAGGAATTATTTAATGCCAAAATTTGATTCAATTGCAAATGTTTGATTTTGATCGTAAATTTTTATATTTTCAACGTTCCAATACCATAATTTTTTAATCGTCATTTTTTATTTGTTTATTATAATTTTATGATAATTTATTTGTACACAAATATATGATTTCAAGTCTTCCTATCTAATATAAATAATTTGCACACATTGTCAAACACTAATATAGGGAGAGTCTCATATGATGTTGTGGCTAATGTACTAGATTGCAACTTTGTAGAAAGCGAGTTCAAACTCTAGTCACGCTATAGCATTCACTTTCCGGGTACGAAGACTCTTGGGAAAGGTATGAACTACTTCATTCCCCCTGCTCCAGCCTATAGGTTAAATAGTACTACAATTGTTCTTCTACAAGGATGGCTTTGGCATTAAATAACCCTCGAAGACTGATATATCATTAAACAAAGAAACTTAATACTGATAATTTATACACAATTATATGGTTTCAAGTAACTATTCCTATCTAATACCTATGATAATTTATTTGCACTCAATTATATAGTTTCAATCATTCCTGTTTAATAAAGATAAATTTTAAACTGTTCAACTGGTTCATGTTTCACTTCACGCTAATACCCTTGAGAAAGGCATTAATCTATCAGTTCCCCCAAGCTATAGGTAAATAGTAAGGCAAACTGGGATCTTTAGTTGTGGTAAGAAAACCAGTATTGGAGAAGGAAAACTCTGAATTCTGATCAGCTGAACCCTGTTTAAAAATTGACCTTATGTCATATCCTGTCCGTGACGGAAAGGTTAGGTATTCATTCCTGCGACTCTAGATGTAGATTCATGATCTCGCGAAGCTAATAGCAGGAACGTTGCCAAGTATAGGAGGAGGGGGTATCTAAGAAGTCCGAAACGTGAAGCAAGTGCGAAAGCGGCGAGGTTGGGGAAACAAATAAAAAAACGGTTTCTGTGGTACGAATTAGAACACAAAAATTATTCCCCATCACATTCACGTTGGGTGGGGCAAGTGATTTTCAACTAGAGCAGCCGCAAACCTACCCCCAACCCGGTTCCTGGTCACCACCTCTTGCTGACCGGCTCGACTAACAGCTGCCAATAATACACAAATAATAGTGTATACGATTCGACAGTTTATGAACGCTTATCTTGTTCATGTAAATTAACCTACCCGCCCACGCACAAAAAAAGGTGAAGAAATATTCGAGCCCAAAAGAATATATTGTTTACCTGACGAGGTACACGACAATCGTAGAAGCAGCAATGACTGTGAGAAGCGCGCCCAAGCTTCCGAGGATAATGGTATTTTTAACTGAAAATAAATAAATAGATAAGCTCGGCGAAGCGCGAACCTGTTTTGTTGCCGTTGTAACAGCAATTCCTAATGATATAGATAACTTTATTAAAAAGAAGTGAAGGTTTCTAATTAGTTTCATAGGGGTCTAAAAATTTGGATGAGAGAACGGTGAATCCACAGACAGCAAAATTATAATTTCGCTACAAATTAGGTAGCTTTAAAAACCACTTTGTTCGATAAACTAGAACATTTTAAGTATATTTACCAAAAAGAAAAAAATATAGATCACTATGATATATCACGTTTGCTGAAATATAATTGCTGCACCACTAGAAATTTAACTAAACGCCTAGAGTTAGAAAGTGTTGGCTGACCAGTAAAAACTTACATTCATCAGCTTTGTGTAGACACTGGATACTGTCTAGAAGACTTGCTTAGAATGATGACTAATAGTAACGGATAGCGACACAGAGAGAGAGAGAGAGAATCCATGTTGTCAGTACACCTTGATGATGATGATGATGATATAGGCACACATACATACACACACTCATATATATATATATATATATATATATATATATATATATATATATATATATATAAAAATATATATATATATATATATGAGGAACTATATATATATATATATATACATGAAGACACGTTTATACATTTAATCTCATAAAAAGGAAAAACGAATACAATTACCCAATCAACAACAATCAGTTTCACAAATTCTTGGTGCACTAAAACTTGTGTGTGTATGTGTATGCATATGTGTATGCATGTATGCATATGTGTATGTAAGTGAGTATGTGAAGACAATACCCTTAAAATATATCGTTGAAGTTTATAGAAAAATACAAATGAACATCGCAGAATCCTGAAAATGAATGACAGGATATCCTCCGGAAGATCTTTGATCATAACTTTTACAAAAAAATGCATGTCTTGTACAATATATATATATATATATATGAAAAGAAGGTACGAACTTGATTTATCCACTGGGTATATGTGTGTATGCGTGTGTACGGGTGTACATCTGTATGTACATGTATACGCATTCACAAATAGATATAAAATACTCTTATATTAGACATTAAATTTACAAAGTTATCTCCATAAATTTCACATGGTTTGCACTTCACAGCTACTAAAAATTTGTTAACAGACCTCTGTTCAAGCCTGAAGCACAGTTTAATTTGACGGCATTTTAAAAAGCCTCAAAGTATTTTTTTTTTCTTTTGAGATTAGAATAATTTTTGGTTGAGATCAATTTCAAACCATGCAGATTTAACATTTATGGGAAAAAATTCTGAAAATTTTTTTTGTTTTAATTAAAAAAATCCCATTATTTATTGAATGACCCTTGTGTATATGAGTATTGATGCATTCACAAATGAAAACTTTTAAAAGTGCACATTACCAAATAAGAATTGCAAATATAGTAATATCAATTATTGATTCACAAATTACTATTCCAAGTTTCACGATATGCGATCTGAGTATTGTATGAACCTGAAACTCAACGTTGTGAGAGATAAGATTTTAAATCTTTATATATATATATATATATATATATATATATATATATATATAATTTGATGTGGTCGTAGCGTATTCATTAGTCTAATGAAGAATGTTGTCTAATCAGAGGGTCTTTAATTGGTCTTTATATATATATGTGTGTGTGTGTGTGTGTGTGTGTGTGTGTTAGTTAGGTTTTGGAGTTGTGCGTTTCAAATTAGCCGTTAACTGACTGATTTGTTTGTTCGTTTCTTTGTTTTGTTTTTGTCCTATGTTATTTAAAAAAAAAACAACAGGGGACTTTTAAATCAGCAGTGACTTATCGACTGGTTTATTTGTTAATATTGCTGTTTGTGATTGTCATTTCTTAAAATTTCAATTACTGGGTTGAATGTTTGTCAATGGCCCGGGAGACCAGGATTCAATCTCAGGTCGAGTCATACCAAAGATTCAAAAAATGGTAATTGATACCTCCTATCTTAACACAGCATTATAAGATAGGGATCAAGAGTAAAGTGGAGCAATCCAAGGAAAGGAGTAGCGCCCCCTACTACACCTCAGTGTAATAACTTTTGAAAAGCAGCCTTCAGGTCGCCCTCGACTATGGTCACCCACTTTAACTGTACTTTTTAAGTTTTATATTAATTTTCAATCAATTGTTTCATATAAAATCCAAATGGCACACATATTTTCAGATTTTTTATCCATTTGTCTTCGTTTTTATTTCAATTTTTTATTTCATATTCTATCTTTTTGAATTTTTTTCAATGATTTTGAATTTTGTTTGTCTGTTGAAGTCGTGACCGTTTGAATTGAAGTATTGTTCGACTGCTATTAGATTGTTCTGATCCATAGATTTGGCCGTGTGTCTGAAGTCACTTAATCGAAAATAAAAAGGCTATTCTGTCTTTCCAACGTATTGCTTTTGACAGCATGTGCATTCCAGTAAATAAATTATATTTTGCTTCTGCAATTTGATTTGTGGTAAATTAAAGAGTTGGTTGATTCGAGATGTTTGCAGCATAGGTTGTTCTTTATATTGTATGGTTGGTAATATTTAGTTGGATTTATTGTGGTTTTTCAATGGATTACTTTATTTAGTTTGTAGTTGCTACCTATCATTTCTCTGTGGTTATTTGGTCGACAATAGGTTAGTATGGTTCTTGAAAAATATCTTTTATGTTGGGGTTTACTTTCAAAATTTCCAAAAGGTTCTTTGTTATTTGAGCTAGTTATAGGATTGTGTTGTTGAATGTTTCGGTCTAAGTTTTAGGGTATTTTGCGTAGATGGCCATGGTTGTTTGGTTTTCGATTAACGTATAAGAATATCCCCGATTTGAGAACTGCTGTTTAAATTTAACACTTTGTCTTTTTAATTCGTAGTCAACTGTGCAGATTCTTCATGGTCTAATTGCTTGAGATGTTTGAGGTGTAATCGAGATAGTTGTGTGTATTGATGGGTTTTGTGTGAAATGTTATTTGCAGTTGTCTGCTCTTGTCAATATATACAAGAATATAAAAAAATACGGTTGAATGTATTAACTTTTCGTGGTCAAATTTGATCAAACTATGCATCATATTTAAGTTGGTTTGGAAATTATTCTGTTTTGTCTCTCCACCTGTTTATATGATGAATATATCATCAATGTATCTTGCATAAAAAGGGCAGTCATTCTTAATTTCCGGGTAGATGTACGTGTTTGTAAATTTGTCCGTGTAAGTGATTGTGTATGAATGGGCCGCAACAGTATCCATGGTGCATCCTTTTGTTGGAATGAAATGTCGATCGTTAAAGTTATTCAATGTTAGGATGTGTGGCATTGATGTTTTATTATTTCTGAGGGGGCGGATTTTTTCTTTTGTTATTTTCTTGTTAACGTGTTCTTTCAAAGCTAAAAGTCTCTCGTTGTGTTTGATGGAGTATTAGAATCTGACATCCGTTGTGACGAGCATCGCATCTTGGGGTATTTTTTGAATGTCATTGATTTTGTTTCAGAAGTCTGTCGTATCAAGTATGTAAGACTTTACTTCTTTAGCAAATAGTTGTATGTAGTGATCTAGGTATTTGGATTGTTTGGTTGTGTGACAGTTAATTGAGGAAATTACTGGTCTTCCAGGTTTGTTTATCTTATATATTTTAGGTAGAAGATTGAAGCAGGAAGGTTTTTTTATGGATGGGTCTTAATATCTCGGATGTTCCTTTGTCAATAAGTTTTTTTCCGACCATATCGTTTAATGAATTTATCATGGTGTCTTGATGATCTTCAAAGGAGTCAGTCGGAAGTTCATCGTAGAGTTCTTTGTTATTTAATTGGTTGTAAGCTTCTTTTAGATATTCAGACGACTGTTGCTTTGCCTTTATCTGATTCTGTTATGATCAGGTCTTCTTTGGTCGAAAGTTTCATTAGAGCTTCACTTTTTTTCTTTTTTTTTTTTTAGGTTGTCATGTGATACGTGTTGTTTTTGTGGTTTTTGATGTTTTAGGGAAATAAAGTGAGACACTGGCAATTGAACACCTATCGCCAGTGGATGGAAGTTGCAGGCCTCCAGATAATATAAATAGAGGTACCGTGCTGCTAGTATGGAACGTTAGTCGAAGGACAATTAGCCGGTGGACATTAATCAAATGACATTCAGTCGGACGGACTTCAGCAAAGAAGATTTTTTAGTAATAGCTCAGCCGGCTGTGTACGAATAGTAACTATCTTTTGTTAGTCTTATTTTATGTTAATGCGTTATTTCGATTAAATAAAATACTTACGCTTTTGTTAAATTGTCTGTCAATTATTTTCTCTTCTTTTTATGCGCGTGTGTGCTTTAGAAAACTTCTTTTACTGCCATTTCTAATATTTGGATGTTTATATTTTTATTGTTGGGATTAAAGGTGTTGCTTCTTGTTCTTTGAGTGAATCTAATATGGTTCGTGGTCTGGTAGTTTTAAATGGGTTCTTAGTAAAATTCTGAGAAATGATTTTCCATCGTTTTCCAGTGTGTGGTGGTTCATCGTATATATATATATATATATATATATGTGTGCGTGGGTGTGTGTGTGTGTGTGTGTGTGTGTGTGTATTTGGGCAGCATTTCTTCACTAATGCATATTTCATTAAAGAATAGAGACATATTTTGTCTACATATTTTTGTATGTCTTTTCCAGTTGCCGAATTGATTTTATAGTATCTGGCAGGAATTGGTGGATAAAACTCCCATAACTAATTGCTACCCCAGTACTTTCTGCCCGATCTTAGGCCATCATCAGGGGTGTGTATATTGCAATGTGATCTCGCATTTACATTACTACTTTGTAAGTATTTATTATCTATACTGATGTGTTGTTGTAGCGGCAACTGGGAAGGACATATACAAAAATATGTAGACAAAACGCCTATATTGTTCAATGAAATGCGTATATATATATATATATATATATATATATATATATATATATATATATATAGGTATTATTCGGTCCAGTTAAACTAGAGTTGGGAGTAATTCCTTCAGGACAAGAAAATCATTCAAAAGCTGAACATTTAAATTTTCCTGGTAGAGAGCTCAATGTAACTAATATTACAGAGCACTACTTTCTTTAAAGAAAAAACCAAAGACCGGTTATTTTAGGATTATAAATTTATTTCCATCCTGTTTTGTGTTTCTGATGTAAACCAAAAACACGAAGAAAAATATAACAGGACTTCTTCAGATCTTATGGATGAAATAAAAGGTAAAATTTAAGAGAGAACACAATAATTTTCAAAAGAATTTAAGCAAAGATATAAAGGAGGTAAGAACTTCTAAATGCATATAGGTGAGAGCTGATAAAACAAAAAATATGTACAAAATTAAACCCTCTAAGTACCAAGAAATTCTAAATAACAAAATTACTGAAAATTATAAAATTGATTATGATAACACGATAGACCAAATAAATAAGGATACTTGTAATTTTGCGAGTAAACTACATATTAACGATAGGTTAGGGAAATTCCAAAAGAAAGAGGCTTACATTCTATTTAAGGACCATAAACCAAATTTTATAAATAAATTGCAAACTAGACTAATCAATTCCTCAAAAACAGAGTTAGGTAAGATTTCAAAAAATATAATTGAAGATATTGTTACGAATATGAGAGAGGCCAACTATGGTAATCTTTGGAGAAACTCTTTTGATACCATTGAATGGTTTAGGAAGATAAAACATAAAAGTAAATCTACTTTTATGCAATTTGATATTATTGACTTTTATCCGTCTATATCTAAAAAAAAATCCTAATAGATAGCATTGACTACGCAAGAGAATATATAGATATAACTAAGGAACAATATGATATAATATTAGCATGTAGAAAAACAGATCTAGAAAATAATGAAACCACATGGGTAAAAAGTGGGCCTGTGAATTTTGATATCCCTATGGGGGGATACGATTCTTCACAAATAGCGGACCTTGTGGGTTTATATATATTACATATACTGAATAGAATTATCTGCTCGGAACAAATAGGCTTATACCATAATGATGGTTTAATATATATCCCGAATAGTAATGGCCCAAATAGCTCTAGTATACAAAAGAAGATTATTAGAGCTTTTAAACTTTTAGGTTTCAAAATAGAAATATCATCAAATAATAAGATAGTCAATTTCCTCGATGTAACCCTAGACCTTTCTAACAACACCTATAAACCATTTATAAAAACGGATCAGTCCCCTTCATATTTTAACATCAACTCAAACCATCCTAAGACAATAATTAAACAAGTCCCAAAAGCTGTAAATTTAAGAATAAGAAATCTATTAGCAAATGAGAAAATATTCCGAGAGAGTAGTAAAATATATATTGATGCACTAAAAAGTAGTGGGTATAAGGAAAACTTTACCTATAAAGAAGAGAATATGCCTAATGATAGTAATAAAGAAATAAATAAGGAAAATAGACGTAAAAATAGAAAAAGGAAAATTATATGGTTCAACCCCCCGTTTTGTAGGCTAGCTAGTATAAATGTAGGAAAATATTTTTGGAAACTAGTAGATAAGCATTTTAAACATGATAATAAACTGCATAAAATATTTAATAGAAAAACGTTAAAAATTAGTTACTCTTGCATGAAAAATATTTTTCAAATAATCAATAGTCATAATAAAAATATAATTAAGGACTTTCAGGAGCGAATAAATAATAATAATAATGATAATAATAACGGTATAAAAAAAGAATGTAATTGTAAATCTCGAGACAATTATCCTATGAATGGATTGTGTAACTTAAATAATGTTGTATATCAAGGAATAATTTACCCAAAAGAGAATATGACGGATAGAAAAACTTATATCGGAATTTCCTCCACAAAATTGAAGGAGAGGTACGCAAATCACCAATATTCTTTCTCCCACGAACATCTAAAACACCAAACAGCACTATCTAAGCAATTCTGGAGTTTGAAAAACAAAGGGTTAACCCCTGAGATTCAATGGTCTATATTGAAAAAATCAAATACTCGAAAAAGTTTTGACGGTAGATGCAGCCTGTGCTTAGAAGAGAAAATACAAATAATGATGTATCTAGTGCCTGAAAAGTTAATAGATAAGAGATGTGAATTAATAGCAAGATGTAGACATAAGGCTAAATTTAAACTATAGACTAATTATCTTAAAAAAACATAGAAATAAATTGAGAAACAAGCTAAATGAACGAAAATAAAATAAAATGAAAATAAAGAAAAGAAAAACGTATCCAATATACGTACATGAAAAAAATAGGTAACTGAGTAACTAGACTCGAAATTAATATAAGTATTAATATTTCCCTTACAAAAATTTATTCTATAAACAAAACACATAAAAGTTAATTATCGAACTTAAAAAAAAAAGAAAATAAGTAAAATAAATAAAAAAGTTAAATTACCATAATTCCAACCGACGGTAAAATTAGAAAAATAAATAAGTAAATAAAAAAACGGAAGTTTAATAAAACGAAGAGATAAATCTTCACCTCTCTTCCTCTCCCCCCACCCCGTGTCTATTCTGTTTTATTTTATCCATAAGATCTGAAGAAGTTCTGTTATATTTTTCTTCGTGTTTTTGGTTTACATCAGAAACACAAAACAGGATGGAAATAAATCTATAATCCTAAAATAACCGGTCTTTGGTTTTTTTCTTTAAAGAATATATATATATATATATATAACCATTTTTAGCAGAAAAGAAGGTATATATATATATATATATATATATATATATATCATTTTTAGCAGAAAAGAAGATATGAACTTGATTTCTCCACAAATCACGTGTATATATGTTGTGTGTGTGTGTGTGTGTGTGTGTGTGTGTGTGTGTGTGTGTGTGTGTGTGTGTGTGTGTGTGTGTGTGTGTGTGTGTGTAACTGTCTATGTCTGTATGTTCGTGTGTGCGTATTCACAAATATATATAAAAATACATTTATATTAGATATTAAATTCCCAAATTTATTTCTCACTACGCCAAGTTTCACGGTGTATCCTCAGAGGATCATATCAACCTGAAACTCGGAGATGTTAGAGATAAGTTTGAGAGTCTTAATATTCTATTATCCTCATATTCAGACACACACACACACACACATATATATATATATATATAATGACATTCAGAATTTTTTTAAAATTAGAATCTTTCACAGCAGCAGAAATGGCTGACTACTCAAGGTACGAAAAAATAAAAGAAATAACGTCTAATTATTCTTGCACAATTTCGCTGAACAGCCCGCAAACAATTAAGGTTTCTTCGTTCTATTGCATATTTTACTTCGACCCACGCATTTCTTTACTTCTTATAGTGCGAATCGGAGATGCGTTTATAATATGTGCTATTTTATTTATATTTGATTTATTGCTTTATATGATTTTCTATTTCTTAGCTACGAAGGAAATTAAATTTAATTGTGCTTCTAAAAGTCGCTGTGAGACAAATGCTCATTTCAATTATTCCGAAGTACCACCTTAACGTCAATCGGAATTTTCATCTGTCTCCTCATGTAATGCGGCCATGTGTATTCACAAATGTACATAAAAATACAATACTATGCAAATGTCATCAGCCTCTTAAAACTATTGTAAATGTCTAATAATTGCTAGCTCATAAATCATTGCTTCGCATAGAGTTTTCAACAGAAGAAACATTGAATTAGTTGGTGCCATTTCCATACCTAATTATATATTGTTGGAAGGTTTCTGAATGAGAAGGGAAGATACAAGATGACCCACAAAAATGGTCGAGAAATTAATAGATAGATAGATAGATAGATATGTGACTACCCTTGAGGTATGTGTGTGTTGACCTTTCATCACGAGCACCAGTTGTGACCACACATGCACTGTCGACCTGACCATTCCTATCGTTACAGGCTCACAAGTTCATCGACGCACATAGACCACCCTTTTTCCGGGTATGATGTTTTGCCACATCATCAACGGGATACGAACGAGATGTGGCTCAGCAAGAGGATTCGATCCTTCTACACAACCCCAACTGGTATAACGTATCTTTCAAACGATCAGTGTTGTGTACCCAACGACAAAATCTTATTCAGTCAGCAAGACGTGGTTTTTCAATCACATTCACTAAGACTGAACATGAAGGAACAACAAAGTCAACAATGGAAAGCGATACGTTTATATTTAGTGAAATATATTTCCTTTCATTGACTCATCGTAATTTTGAACGATGGAAGATTTTTTTATTTTTTTGCAGGAGTAATGGATCACTTCCCTCTAAGTCGGATCGTTCGTAAGAGACTAAGAGAAACTCTGCTAGTAGTCTCTCGCGTTTCATAAGTATCTCTGAAGAAAGTCACAAAAGCAGTCGCCTGCCTTTCCACAAGTCTGGTAGCAACTCGACTCGACTCGATTCGACTCTGTTCAGCCTGATCTCCGTCTCTGTTTAATCTCCCGTGGTCCGCTAATCTGTCCCCAACACTTAAGGACCGCTTTTTATATATCGTTCTCAATTTGCAAAAATATCTTTTTAACAAAACAAGGGTTCAACATTTCGATTTTTTTTCGACCTAAAACAAATAAATACTCTAATATAAGACATCGCAGACTACCTAGAAGGCCTCAAGGTCTCAATTTTATTCGTAATTATTCTTTTGACAAAGCAATAAACATCCCTTTTATGTTCCTACCTTAGAGAAACATGCGCTCTGACAAAAACACCACTCTAGATCTTCCACAACCACTCGTGATAATCTTTTTACAAAAACATTCATTCTCAGTTTTTTTTCGATTTCAACATAGCTTAAGGCAACCGATTATGTCTCCATGACAGAATTAATACAAGGTTCTGAAAGGAACCGACAGAGGTGGTTGGAAGGGGCGAATACCTGTCTTGACGATCCCCATCCGACTCTACTTGGTTATTTTCTTTTTTAATCCCACCCAACGGATTTCACAATTTCAAATCGATTTTTATTTCGCCTTATTGGTTCTTTCTCGATACTCATTTGATTTTTCCTGCCAAGAGATCTGACATCGCCCACAACTCCAGATTGCTAACTGTACTCACATGCAACAATATACATGTAAACACCAATGTCACTCGGTCAGATATTTAAAGACTGGAATAGATAGATATATAGATATGAAGAGACTAAGATAGACATATAGGTAGATATCGAGACTGTGATAGGTCTATAGGTATGAAGAGATTGAAATAGATCCTAGAGAAGAAATAAAGAAATTAAGATAATTATATTGGTTATGAAGATACTGAGATAGGTAGTAGATATGAAGAGTTTAAGATTGATAGATATGAAGAGACTGTCATTCTCACCAAAAGAAAAATCAATATAAAAGGCAAAAAACTTCAAAAAATTAATATCGAACTGATGAACTTGTTGTTCAAACGCGTGAAAGTCGGAGTAATTGACAAGTAATATTGCGAATTTTTCAAATATTTTAGGCTTTTTGAATTAATAGAAGCATTTTAAAAAAATTACATATAACCTGGGGTAGATTTTTTCAGCAATATATATATATATATACGAGGTGCATACGATAAATTTCCAGACTGTTTTCGTATAGGCATTTAAAATTGTCGTAGACTCTTGAAAATTCACTATGTTATTGCTTAACATCTTATGAGATGACTGACCAATTTATATGATTTCAGGTTCAAATCAACAGCAACAACAGCAATTGGAATGCACCCGACTACAGCCTGATTGTCACAGCTGGTGAATTTCAAAAATGCAATCTGACACTTTAGAAGAACGATATGCAATAAAATTTTGTTTTAAACTTGTGAAAATGCCACAGAAACGTATGGAATATTTCAGACTGCTTTTGGAGGATCTTGCATGAATCGAGCATCAGTTTTTGAGTGGCATAAGAGATTCAAGGAAGGCAGGGAGTCTGTGATGGATGATGAGTGGTGTGGGAGGAGTAAGGAAGTCAATACGCCAGAGTTGATTGGCCAAAGGGTTAGGGTTAGGGTTACGCTGCTAGCACTGATTTCCCTCATTCTCTCTCACAATTCGTCCCTGTCATCGCGACATGTCTTCCAGACTACATCCTGTGTCCGAACAGAGCTGTAGTTGGTAAGTTCTTGTTGGTCTGCCAACACTGGCACATCCATGTGTAGGGAGTCCATTGGAGAACGTCACTTGCTTCTCCAGCAGTCTTGTTAATCTTATTTGGATAGTTTTAGAGATGGAAGGTAGGTGGCAGTACAGCTGCTGTTTTGTAGGATGTTACTTCTGTGATTTGTTCAGTGTAGCTCGTAGCATTCTGCTGCAGCTCTCGTCTACCTTCTTCTCTCTACACTTTGTAAGCGTCCATGCAGTACATCCATATAGTACAAATGACACAACCGTATTATCCTATCGGATGTCAGACTTCCATATGTCATACCTTGGTAACAGCATCTCTCTCTCTCTCTCTCTCTCTCTCTCTCTCTCTCTCTCTCACTCTCATTTATTAAATAAGGTGAATTTTGCCTGAGGAGTTGGCAATAAGAAGCACTGATAACAGTTGCGTCTTTTTTAAGGAAATCAATAGTGATTGGTCCATTCATGTCCTAGTAGACAGTCGGCATGACCGTTACTTATTGCTACGCTCGGTTCTTTTTCTTTAAAAGAGAGTCAGTGCGTTTCTACTCCATGAACTTTCTTTTCTACTAAGGCTCGTTGTGGTAAACCCATATATAGCCCATTTGTAAACATTTTTTGATAAAAATATGCTTCTCTGTACACATACATTTGTTATATATTGACCCTCGACCGAGCCGTCAATCAAGAGATGCACCTGTGTAAATAAGTGGAAGAACAGCGGAAGCAGGTGAACATTAGAAAATAATATAACCAGATGCCCGGACGGTTTGAGTCAGTTGGAGACAGGATGCCGAAGTGAGATCCAGCTCTAGACAGAGGGCTTTGGGCACTTAGTGGCCCCCGGTTGAGCAACCCGAGCAAAGATACGAAAGAAGTGCTGCTATGGGCGAGGAAGAACTTGGGTCAATATAGCAGTCCGTACTTGTCTCCACTCATTTCTCACACATAACAAACATCACCTTTCGAAAATAAAGTGTGAGATATTTATATAAAGAAGTGTATTCGTTCGTTATTGAAGTCGTCATTATCAGTTGATAGTGTTCCCGAGTATATTTGTATACGCGTATTATACTATACAACACATTCTTCTGTAAATTTCAAATGGTTTGCACTTCTCAGTCACCAAAAATTTAATGAGATACCTCTGTTCAAGTTCCGAGAACTCTGTTTGATTTTGCCAACATTTTAAATAGCCTTAAAACAAATATTTTTTGCGACATCAAAATGAGTTTTGCTATAGATGAATTTAAACCATGTAGAGTTTACATTCATGGAAAACAATTCTGAAGAAAAAAGTATTTTGATTAAAAAAAATCCCATTATTTATTGAATGACCTCAATATATAACCCTTTTTATATCAGAAAAGAAGGTACGAACTTGATTCATCTACTGGACATAGTTCATCATCAAATCCACAAACAGGTATGTCAGGCGGCGGTTTTCCATTAGCTGTTTTCCATTTCGGGGTCCCAAGAAACGTAATGGCTTTCTGGTGAAAAAAACAAACAATAAAACGAAACATTGAAGACACAAATTTTGTGCACGCATGCACACACGTAGGTGCACACATTCCATTAATTCAAGTATCAAATAGACGCTTAATTGTGAATTTCAAAGTAAACGACTTTTAAAAAAAAAAATTTCAACGTTTGGTGATCATTTCTGATTTACAATCATGGCCAAAGGAAGAGAAAATACTGTTGCAAAGGAGATTATCTGACATATTTAATCTCACAGGATTTTTTCTTATAAGCTGAAGTTTCAAATAATAAAATATGGTTACAAATATTCAAGCAAAAGCAGGACTGAAAAAGAAGAAAAAAGCCAGAGCCTTAGTTGTACGGATAGAGGGACGGACAGATATTCGGGGAATTATATGTTATTTATGGTGACCGGTTCTCTATATCTGTTAAACTCGAGAACATACGGACAACAAATAAAAATTAATATTTATTCTTAAAACACAAAAATTGTGATTTTTTATCTATGATTTTATTAAAAGAATTCAAATTAAATTAAAGAATTATTAAAAAAAATCAAATCAAACTAGTATAAAGTAAAGTTGGCGACCGTAGTCGAGTGCGACCCCAAGGCTCCCTTTTTAATAGTTACTACACCGAGGTGTAGGGGAGGGCGCTACTCCTTTCTCAAGATTGCTCCACTTTACCCTTGATCCTTATCTTATATTGTTGAGTGTTAAGCAAGGAAGTGTCAAGTACCATTTTTAAAGTCTTTGGTATGACGCGACCCGGACCATTGGCGAAATAATTGAAAAATATTAAATTTGTTCTAAAAAATCAAATTAAGCTGATTGATTAAAAAATAATTAATTGATTGATTAATTAATCTAAAAAATTAAATCGGATCAAATAATTTTTTCAAATACAATTAAGTTATAAAATTTTCAAAAATCGAATTTAATTGAATTAATCAATTAAAAAATCAAATTAAATCAAATCAAATTATTTTTTAAAAATCTGCTCTGCTTATACTTTTTTCTTACCTGTCCATACAGGGGTGAGGCTGAACCTACTGCAATAATTCTCGGTATGCCAGTGGGACTTGTATAGTCCCACACCCAATAAAAAGGGTCTCGGTCTCCGTTATCATCAAACTCTACTTTGCCCGACATTCCTGAAATAAAGATAATTTCAAAACGTAAATATAACTGATACTGGATATCATCACGTATATGATTCAATAACATAAGTTCTCTCTCTTTCTCTCACACACGGCACTCTCTCTCTCTCTCTCTCTATATATATATATATATGGAAAATCAATTAATTTCCATAGTAAACAAAATTATCTATTTTTGTGCAAAAAAGAGGGAAGTTTTAAAATTTGAATCTAGATTTTTGTATTTTTCGACCAATCAACAACTTCATTTAGGACGCTGGATTTTCTTAAAGTTGTAGACGAGACTATTTGGATTTGTCCCACAGAATTTGTAAGATCAAAACCCAAAATAATTTAAGAAATCTTTTCCCTCCTATATCATCAAAAATAGATTTTTAATTGATTAAAATAAATGAATAGTTAAATTCCCGTTTGATCTAATTTGGAGCCAATCTAAATCTTAAAAATAAAGTGATAAAATTCGATACTTTTGAGTATGCAATAAAGATTCGTTTTTATTTCTATTGAGTAAATTTCACTTATTTCCTAACATTCCATTCCTCTGAATGTATTTAATTTCAACATCGCTTAACTATTCTTATAAACAAAAACGATCCATTTTTTTGTTTACTTTTCGATAGAGATGCTTGTACTGATATAATAGTCTTTACTGTTGATTATTATCACCTAGCATTACATATACATATTAGCGTCATAAATTTATTTTCTCTCTACATATTGACATACACCTACGAAAATCTTATTTTCTGGTCGATACCATATAGGTGTATATCAACGCTTTAACTAATGTTACACCTTTTTTTTTTCAAGAGACTCTAACTTTGGTTTTTTCAACAAATTTTTCACTCAAATTAAAGAAAAAATTAAATTTGAATAACTGTGTTTTTATTATGAAGGGAATATCTATGAAAAATCGATTCAGTTTCCCTATATATATATATATATATATATATATATATATATCATCAAGTCACGTTTACAGCACGGATTTTTCTGTCACTCTCTCCCCATTCGTCCCGATCATCCATCGTTTTCGAGTGGTTTTCCAGATTACACCCTGTGTCCGCACAGAGCTGTTGTAGGTAAGTGCTTGCTACTTGGCCAATACTGTGACGTCCATCTCTAGGGATCTATGGAAGAACGTAACTTATGAGTTCGTCCTTGCTTCTCCAGCAAGGTTCCATATGTCTTGTTCGTCTTACTTGGATGGTTTTTAAGATGGGAGGTAAGTGGCCGTACAGCTGTTGTTTCGTGGGATTGTTTCCAATATTTGTTCATTCTTAAAGTTCCCATCTAGGTTTTTCTTTATGCATTTTGTTAACGTCCATGTGATACATTCGTACTGAAGTATGAACTCAGTCACAGCTTGGAAGAAATCTCGTTTTATTTCATCGGATAAATCAGACTTCCATAGGAACCAATTATTTCATCGGATAAATCAGACTTCCATAAGAATCAATTGTAGGGCGTATATTAACATTACTTTCAGTAGATGGGATATTGCGGCCGAGGTATGCGAACTTGTCTACTAATATCAGAGGCCTGTCACTTTGAGTGGAGATGGCTGCTTCTCATTTAAAACACATGTACTTTGTTTTATATATATATATATATATATATATATTAAAAGCTTTAAAACAAACATGGAGAGAATGTTTTCCAATTAATAAAAACACTTTGAGAAGTCTGTAAAACAGTTTGAAAAGTCTGTAAAACTCAAAAAATTGTTTATCAAAAATAGTTTCAAAATGAGTTACATAGAGAATATTAGAAAAATCATCAGCAAATATAACTTAAAATCTTGAATAAAGAAAATAACAAACAGAATACCAGACGCAACTGCAGGGAAAAGGAGAGATGCCCTTTGAGCGGTGATTGATTGATAATATTATATGTAAAGGATGATTTTAAGAATAATGATTAATGAATATATATCGGTGCCACCGAATTAAATTGGAAAAATTGATTGTAAAACCAAAACCTCAGCATTACCAACAGGAAATACACCAACAATATCTAAACGTATGTGACAGATATAGCTTTGGGAATATGAAGTACCTCTTCATTACCATTTATCCTAGGTCCTCACTGACCCAAAGTGGTGATACACTTAACTGTGTGCAAACAAATGAGGAATACTAAAATTGAATTGTTTACATAAGATAGCAGAACTTGAAACCATTTAATTGTGTGAAAACAAATGATTAATAACAAATTGAATTATTAGTATCAGATGGTAATGTTTGAAACTATTTAACTGAGTGAAAATGGAACTATTAGTGTTAGATATCAATACTTGTGACCATTTGTCTGTGAGCAAACAATTAATAGCAATACTTGAAACCATAAAACTGTGTGCAAACAAATGAGTTCTGGTTCGTTTAAAAATATTACCTATAAACTATTGTTTTATAAATCATATATGTATATATATACATGTAAATATATATATATATATATATATAGAGAGAGAGAGAGAGAGAGAGAGAGACTTGATTTAGAGGGCCATTGCAATGCGAAATAATTATTTGAGTCTAAGTAAAACCTCATTGTCAGAGACTTTTTTTTTACAAATAAATATGATGTGGGAGGTTCAAATTTTTTGAACGTTGTAAACGTTGAGAACACCATGTTGGGTGTTGTAACCATGGTGACACGTGGGGTGTTTAAACGCCATGCGGAATAGACGTGACTTCAGTTGTCTAAATCAATTTTATTTTATTGTTATTTTCATTTCATTTTTTTAAATTTAAATATGTATTTAAAATCTGCATGTTAATTAATTATATATTCAGTTTTTAATTCTAACCAACTGTTAATCTGAGAGTGTAACATAGCTATTAATAAAGCTTCCTTAATTCTGAGATTACCAGTGTTACGTACTATTGCTTCTATTTTAATAGAAAAATTATTATCATTATTTTTATATTTAATTAAATGTTTATGGAACGAGGATGCACGTATGTTGAGGTGTTCTTTAATTCTGATGTGGAGAGGTCTGATTGTAGTTCCGATATAGAAATTATGGCATTTTAAGCCAATTAAACGATAGTGTAATTTTTTGGCACATATTTGGATCCCTTATTGGGCAGTTGGCTAGAGTGCATGTTGTGATAGTATTGTTATTTTTCTTCGTTAGGTATTGGCGTAGTGGGGGTCTAGAGTGGGCTAATTGTATATCATTATTATCATAATAATGATAATAATTATCATGATGATGTTTATAAATTAATTCAATACTATATATATATATATAAATGGGATTTGGAATTATATAACCTACAAGGGTTGATATACTATAAACCCACCCAATTACCCAACCATAATAAAAAAAATCATTCAATTTGGCCTTTTTAGGAGACAATAAATTTCAAGGTGACCTTCAAGTATGAAGGTGACCTTCAGACATGAAGGTGGCCTTCAAACATGAAAAGGTTACACTTCTTTCTAAAAACTTTCGTCAATTAAAAGTCCAACAGGAAGTAACTGGGTCGAATTACGAGCTTATTTCTGTGTTAATACCTTTTAAAACGGGAATGATCCAACTTTTCTAATGCTATGTTCTATCAACAGTTATCTTGACTAAGTCACAGCATGATAACAAGAATTGAAAAGAACAGCTTCTAGAGTAAATGGGCAATTCATTCTACCATAATTACTTTACCTTTCTGGTTAGTGGTAGCAAAAGTGCTTTTATATATTGTCAACATTGTCAGCCTGGATACGCAAATCTAATCTAATCTGATTTCGTATTCCCTAGCATGCCTATGCCCAAACATATTACCCCTGGCAAAAATTATGAAATTAGAACACTTAGAGGATTTTAACCTTGTTTTTTTCTATCTGGCTGTAAATAAGCTAATAACTGATAAGACCTAAAACATCTTTATTTAATAGTTGAATATTCTGACTTGATAAAATATACCTTAAAGAAACTAAATTAAGTTATTTGAATTAATGGTATAATTTTTTTCTAAACCACATAGAGGAAAATAGGAAATAAATTAATATAAAGGAAAAATTATGGAATTCATTAATAAAAAAAGAACAAGAATCAAAATTTATTTGCCATTTCTCGAGCTTTTATGACAACCTTAATTCTTTCAATATTTATGTTTCACTAATATAAAGCTATGTTCTTCATCAAAGTGGTTCCAACTTTCCCGAATGGCAGTTAATGGATGGAGCTTTCTGATGGACAATTTCCACAACAAAATTGAAATTTAGACTCAGAATATTCGCTAGTCATGCCATTAATTCTACATGCCTTTCCTAAAGAAAATTTTTAATCCATTTTGCTCTTTGAAAAGATGAACTATCGTCCTGAAAAATTACTTCATTTCTACCAAACCAATTGAGAAAATTGTCCGAGATTTCAATGTTCATTTGTGCATTGATTGTAGAGGCAATGATTGCCATTTCTTTTGGTCCATTAAAAACATGACCCCCCAACCCCACCCGCCGCCAATATTCTGAATTGCTAGGGAAAATTACTTGTTTTCTTCAAGCAGTCCTTTATATTTGAACGGCACCATAAAAAACGTTCCAGCATCATCACCTTGGTCAATACAATTTCTTGGGCCATCACTGAATATCACTTACATCCAATTGTCCGCATGCCATGATTGTTTCACTCTAACACAAATTAACCTCATTATCTTCTATTTGTGTTAGTACTGGTTTTCGTTTGACTTTTCTCTATATAAATCCATTTCATTTAGCCGATTTCTTCCAACTTTGTGACAAATGTTGATTCCTATTTCGATCTATTTGTTTTTCATTTTGTTTTGTTGTATATTTTCATAGCTGGGAGAGGGGAGATGGATTCATGCCTTTCATAAGGATGAATTGAAATGCAAATAACCAGAATTTGAACTTGAATCGTCGATTCCATTTTTTAAGATGATAGCAGATCAGAGAAGTAAAGAACCGAGGTACGACAGGAATAGTCTTTTAGGACAAAAATCTCTTTCACATAAAGGGTCCAGAAAAAAAATGAGATTAATTATTTTTGTGTCGAGAGTGTAATCAAAAAATATTTTGCAGGTTGACAACTTGGATTAACAATCAACTGATCAATCCTAATTCATCAGCAATCATTTACCCCTGTCGGCTGGAGTTGTAGAATACACCGACTGCATCTCTGCAGAGGGGTAAGACCCCCCAACGAGTGTCCAGGATATGTCATTGAACTATCTGATGGAGATTTAGGGAATGTGGATTTCTCCTTCAATACCATTTCTCCCAGGTCCAACATAAGCCGAAGTGGTAGCATTTGATAGGGTCCTATCTATGGGTCAAATAAAACTTACAGTGTGCAAACAAATGACTGATGTTAAATTGTTACTGTTACATAGCGATACTTGAAACCATTTAAAAGCGTACAAAAATGAGCTCAGGTTCGTTTAAGAAGGTTATTTACGAAATGTGTTGACAAATTTTACATATATTTAATATATTTGTATAAACAGTATTAAACAGCATTAAATGACCGACAATGGTTGAGATGCCATAAACCCAACCAAACCAACAAAATCAATTAACAATCATTCTCATGGTCACACACTGATAAGATCTGATAAAAGGCTTCACTTTTGTTATATTTTCTTTACTTCGTGAAAGAGCTTGTCGACCTAAACGAGGGTCATTTTCCACAATCTCTTGGGTATCCAAAATTCCTTGTGTCACCAAAAAACTTGTGCTAGGGATAAAACTTGATCTTCACAAGACTATGTTGATTCTGATGTATTTTAAAGTATTTTGACACAAAATTTAATCTTGTGTTTCATTCTTGTAACTCACTTGTTATAATCTAGCAGTACTCAACCGAATAGGAATTCTCAGAGGCTAATATAAATTAAATGGTTTCACATATATTCAGGATTAATATTGATTAGCTGATTTTCAACCAGGGTTGCCGACCTGAAAAATAAACAACATGCTTACTGTATAACAGGCATAACAGTAGGAAAGACATAAATGTCACCTTTATTACACTTTCTTTTTTCTCTCTGTTTTCCTCTATGTCTCTCTTTTCTTTTCTATTTTTTCAGCTCTTTCCCTCCACATCTCTCTCTATTGGTGTTTTTTATGCTTCGTGTCATTGAATTATCTTGTTAGACTCAACCTGATAAGTAATGTGAAGATTAAATTAACAAATGCATAAATATTTTGACTCACACAATCCTTTGTTGATCCACTTGGAGCCAGTCCTCCAAGTTGTGGAAACTTTGAATTTATTTAGCTTAGCTTAGTCCAGCACACAAACCACGGGTTACTTAGAGTACCTGCTGTTCTTAAGTGGTCATCCATTTAAGTACTGAATAGGCTCGTGGCTGCTTAACTTCGGTGATATGACTGACCAAAGTATTTTTTTCATATATTAAATATTACTTAGTCTGTCATGCAGGCATCAGTTATCTTACAGTCCCTTCTGTTCCTAAGTGGTCACTCTTTTTTAAGTACTGGACAGGCTCCTTGTAACTTAACTTCACTGATATGACGGAACAAAATATGTGTTCTTTTTAGTAAGTTTTACTTAGTCAAGCCCACTAGCTTCAGATTATTGACAGTAATTCATCAACAGTAGATACGGCATCATCATATGAACTTTTCAGTCTACCCTTAGGTTTCTTCGCCAAAGCAATCCTTGTAGAACAGAAGTGATACAATGGAGCGATGAGAGGGGTCATACCCTTCCTAAGGGTTTTATTCCATAAATAAACGTAATGGCACGACTGGAGTTCGAACTCACTAACTTTGAGGCCGCAATCCAGCACTTTAGCCGGGGGTGTCTGCTTCATCCCAGCCACGCACATATATCCAGTAGTTTATATAAAGTAATGCTCAGAAGTATTTGAACAAGGGAAAGCAGTACAAAGAGAAGAATTCTAGCTTTGTTTTCACGGGTGAGAACAAAATCTGTCGGTGTGGGGATTTTCATAGGAACTGTTTTGTAATAGATAAAGTTTTTGTTTGGAGCACCCAGTATGAATCGAACTCACTAACAATGGTCTGTGAACCATGAGAAGCGCCTTTGGATGGGGATAAAGTTGATTTGTCATTAAGAGTAAAGCAAAAAGTAAAGTTGGTGACCTTAGTTGAGGGTAACCTGAAAGGCTCTCTCTTCAATAGCTACAACACCTTGATCCTTACCTTAAATATTTAGTGCTAAGCAAGGTGACATCAAGTACCATTTTTGAGTCTTTGATGTGACTCGACCCAGGATTAAACACTGGTCTCCTGGACTATTGGCGAACACTTTACTCGGTTTGTTATTAAGAAGGTAATATTTATTTTTACACAGACAGTCTTATCAAATGATAACCGAATATTGTATCTCTTTTCCATAAGAATTTATAGGTATTTAAAAAAATAACAAAAAAACAAAAACAAAAAAAAACGAAAAGCATTGTCTTTTTAATACTGTGCACGTAGATAACAAACCCGGGCAATGAATGTGGAATTAGGACACTTATTGGATATTCATTTACTTTTTTTTAGCAGCAAATTGATTAATAACAGATAAGATACAAAATATTTTTTATTTAATATCTATAAATTCTTGCAGCATGAAATATTCCTTAAACAAACTTGACTAGATTATTTTTCCAAGCCACACAGTAAAATATGTAATAACCTAATATTAAGGAAAAATTTATAGATTTATGTTGTAAATTTCATTCCCAAAACAAATACCAGTTGAAGACTAGATATACGACTCGTTCTACAGTTCTTGCAGACCTCAACAAGTGATTGGGTATAAATAATTGATTGGAAACGAGGTTTCAACAAAAGAACTTTTTCTTTAACAGGTGAACATTCTGGCTTCATAAAATATTCCTAAAACAAACCAAACTGGATAATTTAAATTAATGGTATAGTTTTTTTTCAAAAGACATACAGAAAAAATATTATGGAATAAACCAATGCTGATGCTTCCCAGCCAAAATATTTTGGAGATAAAGTTGATTTGTAATGTTTGAGGGAGAGGGAGGTCCGCCAAGGGTGACACTTTGAAGGTGGTGATACATTTGGATCTGCTGTAAACACCGGTATAGGCTGTATAAAAATAAAAGAAGACACCCTCATCAGGGATGTAGACTCTTTTCTTAAGCGTTAAACTCGTCATTTAAGATTAGCTGTTAAACTTTTTAAAAAATCAAGTCATTTTTTTAGTTTATTTATCATCTATATTGCTGTCGTAGTTGTTTTCACCCCAGGAGCAAATGTCGTTCATATTGGACTATACGAACAGTTCATGTGTTTTAAAAGAGATGGAGTAATTTCCACATTAAATGGTAAGCCTTTGGAATGATAAGACGAATTCGCATATCTCGGTAGCAATATCTTATCTACTGAGAGAGATACACTTGGGAAAGGCATGGATTGCTATAAACAGGTTGTCAATCATACGAGAATTGGATATATTCAATAGAATAAAATCGGAACGCTTCCAAAATGTAGCTGTGTCATTACAACTGCAAAGCTTCATTGGAACAACAAAAGAATGTTGCGTACTCTTCTGAACAAATCCTGAACACCCAACAAAACAGCTGTTGTGCGTCCACTTACCTCCCATCTCACAAATCATCCGAGCAAGATAAGCTGGGCACTTCTGGAGAAGCAAGGACAAACTCATAAGCGATGTTCTGTGGACACACACCAGTGTTGGCCAACCAGCAAAGACTTATATAAATCAGCTATGCACGGACACTGGATGCAGTCTAGAGGATCTACAAAGAGCGGTGGCCGATAGGGACGGATGATGATAATAATGAACAGAAAATTGCAATTGTCTGAAGAGTAATAAGATTTTATACCGGGTCAGTAGCGTAACTAGAATGGTGGCAATGAGAGGAGGAGAAGGTGGGGAGAAATATAGATTTTAGCTACACCATTGATTGTTAACATATGTATAGTAAGTAAAATTGACGACCTTAGTCGAAGGCAACCAGAAGGCTCCCTTTTCGATAGCTACTACACTGAAGTATAGGGGAGGGTGCTACTCCTTTCCCTGGATTGCTCCAGTTTACCATTGATACTTATCTTTTATTGCTGAGTGTTAAGCAAGGAGGTATCAAATACCATTTTTTAAAAGTCTTTGGTATTACGCGACCTGGGATTGAACCCAGGTCTCCCGGACCATTGGCGAACACTCTACCCACTAGAGCAATATATATATATTTCAAAATTAAATGCCACTCTATTAATTAATGACACTGTCTAAAAATGAGTACAATATATATATATATATATATATATATATATATATATATATATATTGCACTCATTTTTAGAAAGTCTCATTAATTAATAGAGTGGCATTTAAATTTGACACGTTTTAATGTTTAGACATAGACTCACCTGAAAATTCCGTTTTTTTAGCCAAATAAAGTAGCTGCCTTCCATCTCGGTGGGATATGTTTAGCGCCATTGACTTGTTCAGCAAAAGTGCATACAAGTAGACAGCATCAAAGAGATAAGGGCTATGACGTGAACCCTGTAAAAAAGTATATACAGCTAGACAACACCAAAGAAATAAGGGCAATTACGAGAACTCTGTAAAAAAGAAGTCGATATTGGGGAATTTAACCAAATAAAGAAATACTTTTATTTCCTTTTATAATATGTTCCAATAAAAGCATTATTTTTCAAATGTTAGGTTCTATTGGGTTCCTATTGTTGAACATGATTGTGGCTTATAATCAGGGTGAGAGTGATGATTCTAAAGTCACAAAATCTTTGGGGTCTAAATTCATTTCTCTGGCTCTGTCTGTCTGTTTTATATTTTCTTATGAAGCTAATCAGTTATCTATCTATCTATCTATCTATCTATCAGCATATATATATATATATATATATATATATATATATATATATATATATATATATATATATTGTGTGTGTGTGTGTGTGTGTGTGTGTGTGTGTTCCCTCCTCGTATTTATATTCTTTCTATTTTTCTTTGTCTCGTAGACATGTTTTGTTTGCTTCACAATGACCGGAACTTGCTGATTGCATCGTGAATAGCCTGACAAGAAACTTATAATCGATGTAAATATTGCGAGTAATGAGATACAAATAAGGCTAGAATAGATTAGCACAATCGTAAACATTGAACGGCTGTGGTGCTGAAACAATCTTTTGGGAACATTTCGGGAAAAAGAACCAACGGCAATTATGTATTTGCAGAGAAAAGAGTTAACACGAACAGAAATATCTGTATTTATGCGATTTAATCAAGGAAGGATTTTGTAAAGAAAAGATTTCATCACAATGAAATTGTTTCTCTATAAATCCAATTTCAATGTATCTCCAATTTCACTATATCGCCAGTTTTTCTATATCACCACTTTCACTGTATCTTCAATAAATAAGTAGACCCCTACCTGTTTTTAACTGATAAAATTTCTTCCCAACCAAAGATAACCAGTGTTACATCGCCCTTTGTATACACCCGCTTTCAGGTGTATGCCTGTGCTCAGATTTTGACAGTGTTATAGAAAAGAACACAAAAGGTTGCCCTAGTGTGGCGGCTATAACGTGGTCGGGTGCGTCAGTTTCGACTTCCAGGTAAATATCGGGATTCACCGTAACTGGGAAGTTAGAGTTTTGACTTAGAATTGTTAGCTTCTGAAGATACTGTTCTAATTCCTCACTTGCACAGTCGGCTGGGGCTGTAGAATACACCGACTGCTTCGCTGCAGAAGTGTAAGACCCCCACCCAACGAGTGTCCTGAATATGACATTAAACAATCTGATAGTAATGGTGGAGCTTTGGGGAATGCTGAGTACCCCTTTATTGCCATTGTTCCCAGGTCCATTCAGGCCTGGAGTGGTACGTCTGAAAGGGCCCTATCTATGGGTCAAATAGAACTAAACTGTGTACTTATGCTAAACTGAATTGTTAGAAATAGAACTGTTTTTTTGACATTGAAACAGTGTAATTATGCGAAGTTGAATTTTTTGAAATAGAACATTTTTGACATTTAATAGAACTGTTTTGACATGATTAAGTATTACAATATCAACCATGAATAAATACACTCTTAACAATTTTTTTAATTTAAAGTTAATTTTCTTTCTGAGCCAAAGGTAACAGAAATTTATTTCTATTGGAATAAATAATATTAAAGATTACAGTATTGTCCATAAACAAGTATATCCCTTACAATTTTTAATGAAAAAATATTTTTTTTTACTCAAGATACCAAACATTTTGTAATTTGGAGAGAAATGTTATACAATCAAAATAAAAATCATTAAGTATTATAGGGTCACCCATAAATAAGTACACAGCTAACAATTGTGTTTATAAAAAGTTAATTTTCTTATAAACCAAAATATATCAAGTTTTTTTCTTTTGTAACATTATAAAATCGATATGTATATTATTAGGTATTATCTATTTTCAAATTCAACGCCATGAAAACTCTCTAACTAAAAATTATGAATATGTAGCAGTTTTAAAATAAGTGCACCCCTAATATATATCAATAAAATGTGATTTTTTGTTGCAGCAACAATAAAGTAGAATTTATCAAATTATACGTAACGATATCCATTTTGATTGTATAATGTTCCACTAGATATAATGTTTAGAAACTAAGGTATTTTTTCATTGATAGGTCATACCTATTTTGAAGTGATACCATAACTAAAAAGGGTTTGTTGTTTTTTTTTTTCTCATTTGTTCGTCACGTTGTGTTTGCGATCTCAGTATTAATCTCTTACCCGGCGTAGACAAGTACTTGAGCTTGTACATAATATTCTACTTACGCTTAATCCTAAGTCGATGGCTTCCGTGCTGTTCCAAGGTGCTTCCGTCAACTTTTGTGGCACTAATTCAAGAAATCCTTCCAATTGTTTGGTGTTTATGGATGCCAACGTTACCTAAATACACAAAACAATATTATATAATATCTATATTAACTTTTCGATAATATTGACTATAATATACAAGAATAACGTTAGGTTTGGTTTGGTTGGGTTGGGTTTTATGGCATATCAACCCTTGTAGGTTATTTAATGCCAAATCCAGTTTATACATATATATTAAATATATGTATGATTTGTGAACACATTTTGTAGATAACATTCTTAAACAAGCCCGAGCTCTTTTTTGCACACTGTTAAACGGTTTCAAGTATTGCTATATAACAATCAAAATTTAACATCAGTCATTTGTTTTCAAACAGTTTGTTCTATTTGACCAATAGATATGACCCCATTAGGTGCTACTACTCCGGGTCAAAGAGTTACGTTAGTAAATAAAGTAATGATATGGAAGTTCTGTGTGAAATAACTATTTCTGGAGTAGTAATAAATATTAAAGAGGGTGTATTCTTCAATGCTACTCTGTGAAGTGATTAACTGGAGGGTGTGTAGGAAGGTCTGTAGTAGCCAGTTTGAAAGAGTGACTGCTAAAAGGAAGTGTGGCCTTTGAGAGTGTGGCCAGTGAGGATGGTAGTAGTAAGCTTTGTCAGTGATGTAGTTCATGTTCTTACATAAATTCCAAAACATATGCTTTGACATGTGTCTTTTAAAGGTAAATTATTCCAATCTTAGACTACCATCCTTTCAGACAGCACCATCCCACATTCTGAAAAAGTGGTTAAGGGTGAGCTGGATTGCTTGATGCCAAAGGCACCCTCATAAGACATAATGACGATGGGAACAGAACAAATTTTGCATGTGCTCACTCGAGGGTGTGCTACCAGAGTCCCCCGTGTTAAACTGATGAAGTGTCGCATATGACCATCGTAATAGGGGGTAAATATTTAATAGTCCCGCGTGATAACCAGTATAGATAGTAGCGACGTTGGTTAAACGGCGATGAAAGGAGAATTTAGGAAGTAAAAAAATAGAATTAGCAAATAGGCAACAAACGGAATGCATTTTACAAAAAAAAGAAAAAAACATACGTACATATATGTACGTTTGACAAATACAAATTGTCGATATGCTTGTTACACATCAAGAGTGATCTGTCGTGGCTACATGGTCCCGCATCTCACATTGAACAAAGCGGGCTGACGTGGCTTCACTCACCGAATAGGAAAATGAGAGCGATAATCTATAAGCATAAATACTTTTTAAGCAAATGAACTAACACGGTTGCAAACTTTAGGATCCAGTTACCGGCTGTTTGATTTCAGTCGCCTGGCAGAGAAATTTGTGACTTTATTTTTATATCTAACTTACATGTGTTGATCTCAAATTGGAGGAATAATACCTCTGCATTTACTCTGTCGACGGAATAAATCTCACTATACCCTATCCAGATAAGTGAGTAAAATCCAGGCATTTAACTGGTTATCACGGTACTTTTTAAACAAAACAAGGGCAATTCTTTATGGAGGATAGACTAACATTTCTGATGGGAAACAGGTGTTAAACATTTGGCTAATAATTCAAAATTGAAATACTTAAATATTTATTTGATATAAGATAATTATTTACAAAGATTTTCTTGGTTTTAGTACAATATCAAAAGTCTGTATTTTTTAGGTTTTTCCTTCTCCTGGACTTTTCTTAAAGACATTAGCGTGAAGTGAAACACAAACAGCATCGAGTATGACGCTAACCTGTATCCGGTGGTGAGGCTCCAGTTCTGGAGCTCTGGGTAATGTAGAGTACCTCTCCATTGCCATTACTCCCAAGTCCATTCTAACCCAGAGTGATCGTACCTCTTAGGGTCGCATCTATCGGTCAAATACACCTGTTTGAAAACTATTAGTATAAGACAGGAATACTTGATACCATATAACTGTGCAAACAAATGATTTATGACAAGAGTAGTTTTTAAGAAATGCAAAAGCATATTGAAAATGTAGTTATGATAGTAATCAAGCATTTAAAGATGAATCAAATTTCGGCATTAAATAACCCATGAGAAGGTGAAATGCTATTAAAGAAATAACCAAACCTAATTAACCCACAGGATTCGGTAAGCGTGATTGATAGATGACTGGTCATATTTCAAATCTTCGTCCATGGAAAACTGATTTTTCCTCATGATTACAATGGGTTGTCAGGTTAGGATTAAGAGAGTTTTATATCTTTTAATCAATTGTTGAGTTTATGACGCCAAAGGAAACAGATATATATTCGAGGGCTTAAGCTATTAAAAGAGATTCAGTTTCTCTCATGTCCATGTCCAGATTATACTTATTATTATTATTTTATTCCTTGAGAGTTTTTTTTTTTTTACATCAGCGTTAGCTGACGGTATTTCACAGGAGTTTGAGTGACAACAAGTACTCTTTTCAGTATTCTGACCAATCCAAATGATGCTGTCGTTTGGATAGTTTCCATTCGTCCCCTAATTTACAAGTTCCCAAGTCCTTGTACCAGTCCTTTAATGACTGTACCAAGAGCACCAATTATAATTGGTATAACCGTGACTTTCTTTCGGGAGGTGCCCGTGGTGTAATGGTTATCGTCGTAGGAAATGGACACAGCGACACGAGTTCAAAACCTGGACGAGACTGATTGCATTTCACATAGCACTAATACCATTGGGAAAGGTATGAATCCAATTATTCTCCCTCCAGCTATGGGTAAATAGTTGGACAGACTTGGTTCTTCAGCCTTGGTGAGGCAACTAGTCTAGGAGAAGGAAAACTCTGAATTCAAACCTGTTAAACTCCGCTTAAAAATTGACCTTGTGTCATATCCTGCCCGAGCGGAGGGGTTGGTAAATATGATAACCGTGACTTTCATATTCCACAGTTTTTCATTTCCCTAGCAAGGTCTTGGTACTTATCCGTCTTTTCGCTTTCTTTCAGTATTACTCAGTGTTCAGCCGGGACAGCAAAGTCCAAAATGCTTTTTTCTTTTTTTTTTTTTTTTTTTTGCTCATAATTATAAAGTCCGGTCGTTTGGCCGAGATTAGGTAATCTGTTTATATCCCAAAATCCCAGTGGAGTTTGTGCGTCTCATTCTCCAAGATAGATTCTGGGTTGTGCATATTCCATTTGTTCGTATAGTCAAATCTAAATTTCTTGCACAGTTCCCAGTAGCCCTCCCAGTTGTGTCTAGTCGTATACTCTTTCTGTGCTAATTTGCTGCGTTCGCTTTTGTAATTGATCGTTTCGTCTCTATCACCACATAACCTACATTTGCTATTTTGTTGCGTCTTATCTATTCTTACTTTGATATGGTTGGTCTATATAGCGTTGTTTTGTGCTTCTATTAGAAGAGATTCAGTTTCCCTTTCTTAGCCACGTTTACGTTTTCTCGTGTGAGATATCGCTTGTTCGTCGCTTAAAATGTCCATTGAATTGTTTTTCTTCCCATTTTTGTTTTCTGGTCATTTCTGGTCAACTGGTCCTCGTGTCGTCAGTTATTATTATTATAATCATTATTATTTCACTCCTTGTGAGTTCTTCCCACTAGTGTTACCTGATGGCATTTTTACTGCAGTCTGAGGGACAGCAAGTCTCTTCAGGTCTCCTGGGCTCTTCTGGGTATTCCAACCGATCTTAACAATGGATAGTCTCGATTGATCTTCTGATTTCCATCTCATCTAGTCTTCTTTCCAATCCTTTGAGGAACGTTCCAAGTGCACCATTCACAATTGGTATCACCGTCATCTTTATATTCCACAGCTTTTTTAATTCTCTGTCAAGGTCTAAGTATTTGTCTCTTGTTTCAATTTCTTTGATTTTCACTCTGTGGTCAGCCAGAACGGCAAGAACTACTATACAGTAAATTCCCATTTTTTTTTCTTTTTATCGTTGTTGATAATCACTGGCCGGGGTCAGGTGAACCGTTTGTATCTCAAAATCCCAGAGAATTTTCGATCTCATTCTCTTGGGCGGATTCTGATTTATGCATATATTATTTCGTAATATGGTCAAATTTCATTTTCTTGACAATTTCCAGTATATCACCTTCCCCACCCAGTCATGTCTATATTATAATCATTATTATTCATAGATGAATTTTTTCATATTGTCTTTATAAATATGACTATGTTGATTACCACGTTTCTCTTTATTGCCAAATAAACATATAACCATAATGAATATTATATTATCATCATCATACTTGATACATTTTTCATTAATAATGTTTCTTTTTCTCATTATCAATAGCAAAATAATAGTCTTTTTTCTTGAAGAGATTCGTTTGTGGTACAACAACTGCAGTCAATACAGCCAGAGGGTATTTAATTCACTTGATATACATCCAACCTATCACCAGGTAGCATATGATACAAGGTAATTTTAATGTGGAGGCGATGCAAGAATCGAGGCTTATCCGCGGCTGTTTGAAAAAATGCTTGATCCCTGTCGGCACTTTCTTATTGAGGCGCCTCGGGCACCAAGCAATTAACTCAGTCCTGCATAGCAGGTATCGCCTGGGGGACGACCCCTTGGGACCAGGTGGTTTTAATTCCTGAAACCCATTGGACGCGAACGCCAGGCGGGGCGGCGCACGAGAAACGAAACTTACTTACATCAAATACAACTTGAAATGCCTGCTTAGCTGTTTCATCGTCGGTATCATTGCCGTACCACAGTGGCATGCTTTCTTCTTTACGGTCTGTTGGGTCGGTATAAAAGGCTTTCGGGAAAGAATACAGGGCGAGGAAAACAAAATTTCCATTGCACATCCCCATGCTGTAAGCTCGCAGCATAATCTTACGGAGCTGGGCACGAGCCGTGCATAACATGATGACTGCAAAAAATAGACATAAGAAAAATTGAAAACGTTGGCTAAATTTACCCGTATTTTCAATAGATAGGTATTCCATTTGAGTATAAATGGTTTTAGAGGTGCTTCTCCCATCAGCTTACCGGAAGCCTTAGCTATGGATAAAAATACAATTGTAGACTGGGCTCTTTAGAGCTTTGCATGCGGCATCCGGTCAAGAAAGATGATCTTTTTCTTCGAGAATAGATATAAATAGACTGTGATTGATTGATATGAATTGGCTTAGATAAATAGATACGAATAGACTGAGATTGATAGGTAAATAGATAGAAGTGTTTTTACAATCTTAAAGATGTGATTTACGACTTGAAAATTACTTTCTTCTCGGTTAATAAGATTCGTTCAAACCCTTCCATAAAATTCAATTTAAAAAATCCCATTCCTTACTAGACTGAATCGATAACTTTCACCCCTCCCCCGTATACTTATATGCGTACGAGTTTGTTTGTATTGAAATGCACATTAAATTAAATTCCCTAATGGCGGAAAATATGGCAGACGCAGAAAAAAAACATACTTCAGAATAAAGGAATGAATCGTAGCCTTCAAGTGAAATACTAACTGCGTGAATCCCGGCTGAGTTTTTTTAAATGAAAATCCATGATTGAGTCGGTGAGGGTCTCTTCTATAAACATAATATCCTCCGTTACAGTCAGATTGTTCTCTTCAAACTGTTTGCGAACACCGCCACCAGCAAAGGAGCAGAATCCTGCAAAATCAGAAATAATAATCAGTTTTGAAGCAAACAAAGTAATATACATGACAATAACGCAACTTTGAGATAAATGTTAGCGGATATGTCAGACATCTGCCGGGGTATGATTTACAGGGACAGGTCAAAGTTCAATTGCCACGGAAATAAGCATGTAATGAAATCTAGTGGGCGCTCGTTGGTTGACTATGGCCAGTCATGTGATTTTTTAAAAAGATTTCCTAAGATTAAAAAAGTCATTTGATACCAAGATAGCCGAAAAATTTGAGTAATTTGAAACTTAATTGACCTCCCTCTGACTACTAGGGAAGAGAAGCTATTTATAAATGAAAGGGTGACTCTTCATCCTCTATTCCACTCCAGCTCATTCAGCCGGGGTTGTAGAATATACCTCTGCAGCCAACGCCAACGAGTGTCCTGATATGACATTAAAGAATCTGATGGTGAGGCTCCAGCCTTGCAGCTTTGGGGAATGTTGAGTACCCCTTTCATTGCCATTGCTCCCAGGTCCGCTTAAACCCGGAGTGGTAGCACCTGATAAGGTCCTATCAATAGGTCAAATAGAACTACTTGAAATTTAAATACTGAGGAAATAAATGATTTGCATTAACTTTAATTGTTAGAAATAGAACTGTTAGACCTTTAACCGTACTTGCTTACAATTCATATATGCTTAATATAAACATGATTTGGCGTTAAATAACCTACAAAGGTTGATATACCATAAAACTCAACCAACCTATCATCTATTCTACTCCGGCTCTAGCTCCAACTCCAATTTACCAATTTCATTATTTGTCCTCTATGAGCTATTTATTTTTAATTCTCCAAGCCGAAATCCATCTTGAAAAATTGTTGATTTTAGACGATACAAGAGATGAAAGAAAATGCGTTTTGAGATATATACACTACCCCTCAAAAACACTTTCCAGAATGCATTTCAAGACAGGAAAAAATCAAAGAATCTTGTATCAACAGTTAAGAGGCACATTTTGAAGGGTACACGCCTCATTAAGTTGAGAAAAGCATGTATTTTATAAAAAGGGAGGATAGGGTTTACCAACCGAAGTTAAGCAGCCACAAACCAGCTCATTAATTCGATGAGTGACCACTTAGAACAGCAGGTACTGTAGGCAATCTTAAACTTGTGGGTCAGACTAAGCAAAGTTTAGTAGATAAAAAAAATTAAGCAATTTTGAGACAGTTCAATACATAGATGGCTGACGACTTAGTGGCAACAGTATTGTGGGCAATCTGAGACCTGTGTGCTAAACTAAGCAAAATTTAGTAGACAAGAAAAAGATACAAAAAAATGAAGCGGGGATAAGCATGTTAAGTACGTAGATGGGTGACCACATCGGAACAGCAGGTACCCCAAGCAATCTAAGACTTGTTTGTCAGACAAAGGAAAGCTAGGTAAATCATGGGTGGTCATGGAAAGAATTGAGAAAAGTTCATTGTCCCGCAGTGAACTCGTAGTGACCGCTGCTGTTGCTGCTGATGATGAAGATTATTTTTTATGTTTGTCAATATCTTAAAATATGCCCAACTAGGTCGTACTCACCTGAAGTCCCACTGTACATACCAGCTCTTTTCCACTTAAAGATGCGGAAAAATTGCACCAGAAACATCCCCACCTTGTTGAAGGGTCCCATTGTTCGGATCAAAGTGTTGAATACGGATTTGTCTGCCAGGGTTGGATCTGTGGCTACCCATGTGATGTGGGGTAAGTTCCAAAAAGCCGTTAGATAGCCGACAGGAATATTTACTGTAATATACGCAAGAACACAAATAAAGATGATATACATTGTAGACATACACCTTACACCCAACACACACACACACACATATGTATGTGTGTGTGTGTGTGTGTGTGTTTAATTTATTTCTAACGTGAAGCACATTCAATTATCATTTTTTGATTCCTTGAGAGTCTTTTACACCAGCGTCAAGTGGCAGTCTTTCGCTGGAGTCTCAGTGATTGCAAGTCTCTTCGCGTATCCAGAACTCTTCTGGATATTCTAGCAGATCTTAACAAAGTTTGGATAGTCTGGATTCTTCCTCTGATTTCCAATTCCACCAGTCTCTTTTCTAATCCCTTGGAGACTGTTCCTAGTACATTAACTATTAGGCTCACCGATACCGTCATGTTTCACCACTTTTTCTGCTCTCTGGCAAGATCCAAGAATTTCTTTATCTTTTTGCTTTCTTTTATTTTCATACTATGGTCCGCTGGAACAGCAAAACCCACCAGACAAGTTTTTTTCTTATAAATTAACACTGACATACAGTAAAACCAACCAACCAACCAATCAACCAAATACAGTTAGATAGATCGATAGAGAGAGAGGGGGGGGGAATATCAAAAAAAGATGTTCAAGCCAGTATGCATCTATATCACCGATACACACACATTTCTATTTTCATAGTGTGGAAGAGGTAATAAGGCAACAAATAACAACCTTCATACATTTTTTGCTTTATTATTTCTCTTTTACTCTATTTATATTTAGACATACATACATATATACATACATACATATGAATCCATTTTGTGTAAATACTAGAGTAAACTGGGCTCTTTAACCTTGGTATGGCAACCGGTCGAAGAGAAGGAAAACTGGTTTCAAACTTAATTAACTCTGCTTAAAAATAAACCTTCTGTCACATCTTGATCGTGAAAAGGGGTTGGTAAATGCAAATACACTCACATATACATAAATATATATCATGTTGGTACAGTGAATTTTATGTACAGACGCACACGTGCTTCTTGTTAAATTGAAATTTAATAGTGAAATTAAAATTAATCAACATGCCATGAGAAAATGGCGGTCCAATAATAACATCAACATCTTCCGTGTATTTCAGTTTGACCGCCATACCAGCTCCATTTACTGGGTCCCCTTTTGTGTCTCGCCAGACGACGCTGTTAATAAAAAAAATAGAAACAGAAATTATTGAGAATTTTAAAAGAAATTATATCATTTGAGATGTACTGGGGTTTTCAGAAATATTGATATCATTTCGTAATCTAATAACTTGACCAATTCTCGTTCAAATGATCTCAAATTTTTACAGCATGTGTAGAAACAACTCAAAATTGCACACACACACACACGCACGCAAATATATATATATATATATATATATATATATACAACAGTATATGGTTGTCCCTATCTCACTGATGGGTTTGTGGCTGACCAAATGGGGTACAATTTACAGAGTTTTAAATATCTATGATACTATTTACCAACCCCTCCGCTCGGGCAGGATATGACACAAGGTCAATTTTTAAGCGGAGTTTAACAGGTTTGAATTCAGAGTTTTCTTTCTCCTAGACTAGTTGCCTAACCAAGGCCGAAGAACCTAGTCTGTCCTACTATTTACCCATAGCTGGGGGGAGACTAATTGGATTCATACCTTTCCCAAGGGTATTAGTGCTATGTGAAATGCAATCAGTCTCGTCCAGGATTTGAACTCGTGTCGCCGTGTCCATTTCCTACGACGATAACGACTACACCACCTTAAATATCTATGATAGAACTATTATATTAAGTCCTCTACTTAAAAAATAAAAATATGTAGAACTATTATATAAGGATAAATAAATATACACTAGTTTTTATATATATTAAATAGCAAGGCTGCTTCTTTTTTTACTGGAGTAGAATTATTTCTTGAGAAGCATTATACAATCAAAATGCATATTATTCCGTATAATTTATTACCAAACTCTACACTGAATCTGTTATCAAATATAGGAATATATACAGTATCCCCCAGAAACAAGTACGACGTAATGATATATATTTTTGCTAATATAATGTTCCACAAGAAATAATAAAATATTGGTATCTTTAGTTTAGAAGAAAATTAATTTTCCCATTTTAACAAAATTGATCGGGGTGTACTTATTTATGGCGATACTGTAATACTTAATAATATCAATTTTGATTGTACAATTTTCTAGTAGAAATAATAATCCTGGGGTCCTTGGTTTAGAAAAAATTAAATTTTTATTTAAAAATTGTGTTATCTTTGGGCGATATTTTAATACTTAATAATATCCGGAAACGAGAACTCATCTTGCTAATCGAAAAAGATGTCATGGGTTATATGGCGCGAGGCCAGAAAAATGGAGCACCCAGAGAGAACCAAACTCACTTGCAATGGTCCGCCTAGCCTAGTAAGCCAATCAATTCGCGGGGCGCCCACGTACATATACGAGTAATCATTTACTAAACTTAAAGTATTTTGGTAGTGGGTCAAAAAAGTTGAATACCTTGTGGGATTCGTACTTACAAACAACGGTTCAGCCTGGCTCGTTAAACATTACACCACGTTAGGTGATCTTGCTATTTGGAAGAGTCACCTAACTAGTAAGTTAATTTAGACCTTTTTGCTCCAAATCTTCCGTGGTAATCTGCAATCTTAGGCTATATATATATATATATATATATATATATATATATATATATATATATATATATATATATACATATATTAAAATGAATTGGCTTGCAAATGAATTTGAATGTGGTACTTTAGGTTTTATTTCATATAACTAGGCTCTACAAATGTTTCAGACTTTATCGTCGTTTTTAGGAGACTAGTAATTGTTAGGACAGTCTTTATTTCTAGCTTTTATAATGAAGATTGTTTTGATAGAGTTGTGATTATTTAAATTCAAGAATTTGGATCTTTGAATGTCCTGTTGAAATATAAATAATGGTTGATATGCCATAAAACCTAACCTAACCTAACTAATCTCATCACTTAGTTGAATGTAAGATACATTGCTTTCGATATGAGAATACCCTACAGAAAGTACAACTTATTAGTAAATGAACAAGTATAAAACACTATCTTTTAAAAATTTCCTATGATTGCTGGAGTCATGAAAATTTCTAGCATTGGAGTGAGGATTTAACTTACTGGTTTGGAAACTCTTCCTAATAGCAATCCTCTTTTTAATCTCCTTAATCAAATCTAACCAAGATTTTAGAGAGAAAATAAAAAATGCCTTTTTTTCATATAATTCAGTTCAATTTAAAAACAGAAGGAACTTTAAGAAATTTAGTTTCAGAACCATAAAACAGTAATAAACGCATAGTTTTAATTGAAATAAAATTTAGTTTATCCTTCTAACTCTCAAAACCAAGCAATTAGTAGCTAATCACTTATTGGTTATATATATATATATATATATATATATATATATATATATATATATATATATATATATATATATTATCATCTCTTTAGCCCGATGAAAGAAGGTTTAAGAGGCAAACATTATGCTTATGACGAGGAAGTGAAAACTGCAGTGATGAAGTGGCTCAGGGAACAGTCAACAGAATTTTACGAGGCAGGGATACATGCTCTTATTTGAAGATGGAATAGTGCTACTGAGAGAAACGGTGACTATGTTGAGAAGTAGGGATGTGATCAACGGAGGACCAACTTCATTTTGATACATGATACATGTTCCTGAGTCGATAATTATTCCTGTACTAAAGAAAAAAGCATTACTGAACATTGTCTGGGACTCTGAGTCGTAATTTTAATAGTTTGCGTTGACAGAGATTATATTGCTCTTTCACTTCGATATTCACTTCGATATTGAACAAAGTAATTCCTTTGGTTTTTACATTACAATTTTATTATTTCAAACAGTCACCCCCAAACCCCCATATACATATATATATATATATATACACATATTGGTTTTGTTAAAGTTTGGTTTGGTTTGGTTTGGTTTTATGGCATATCAACCATTGTTGGTTATTTAATGTAAAATTCTGTTTATACATATATATAAGATTCAAATATATGATTTGCAAACACATTTTGTGGATAACATTCTTAAACGAACCTGAACTCTTTTTTGCACACATATAAATGGTTTCAAGTATTGCTATATAATAATCTCAATTTAACATCAGTTTTTTGTTTGCACACAATTGCTGTTTGCACACAATAAGATCCTACCACTCCGGGTCAGAGTGGAACTGAGGGCAATGACAATGAAGGGGTACTCTACATTCCCAAAAGCTCCAAGACTAGAGCCTCGCTATCAGATGGTTTAATGTCATTTCAGGACATTCGCTGGAAGGAGGGAATCTTACTTCTCTGCCGTCTTGGCTGATATATATATATATATATATATATATATATATATATATATATATATATATATATATATATATATATATATATTCCTTGCTGCTGAGATTCGTGAAATTATAGCAGTAGGAATAATGTTGCATTTTAACATAATTTATTAATTGCATATTGCTGTACATATGAAATATCAACAAATTTCTTTAGTTTTTACTTTTTAATTTTATCAATTTGAAACACACACACACACACACACACACACACACATATATATATATATATATATATATATATATATATATATATATATATATATATATATATTATTAATACATGAAAAACTTACCTGAGCGAATGAGGCGGTAGAATCTTATCTTTTTCAACTGTCTCAATAGCCATCGTCACAGCACCAACACTTGTTGTCCAACCAAATGTCGACAAATAACCATGTCTGGGAATCAATAAACCAATCTTATATTTCCTGTGACATTCACAGGGAAATATGGCAAATATAGCCAAAAGAGCCGCGAATAAAGATAGAAATTTGAAACAGTTCATTTTGCAATGTTTTCTTCATGCATAACCCTGTCAATTTTTATCAGTTTCCTTTTTTAATTCTTTTGTTGATTTAATAATTTAATAAGATATTCTAGTGATTCAACGTTTAATCCGACAATAAAATATTTCAAATCACCAAGTTAAAAGTAAGGGAAGAAGCAGTTTTATTTCTAAGAAAATATTTCAATAAAAACAGCCGATGTGTTGTTTAATGTCATATATATCTTTTTTTACAGATAAAATGGCCGAATGAATCAAAACTTCAGCTTACTTTTTTTCTGTTTGTATTTTTCTGTTTGTATTTTTCTGTTTGTATTTTTCTTTTTCTTTTTTTTCTTTTTTTTTTTTTTTTTTTTTTTTTTTTTTTTCCAATATTCAAATCTTTCGCAAAATATTTTGATCTGAAATTGATTCCTTTTTTTTCTGGTTTTTTTTTTTCTATTTTTTTTTTCCTGTTTTTTTTTTTTTTTTTTTTTTTTTTAATCTTTTTGATGGTTTGCTAAATTTTCAAATTTTCCCTCTGAAGCCTTTTCTGTTCTTTCCTTCCTCCCATAGTTTGCTTCAACTACCAGTCTCTGTTGGTGAACAGCATCTTTACTTGGAAGAAACGTGAGGAAGAATGTCGTGAGCTTTAGTGGGAAAAATGTTCTCATTCAAGAATATCCGATCTTGTGTGGCCATAAACGATACCTGGGGCAATTAATTAAATGCTTCTCATCTGGGAAATGGCATTTGAAGAAACAAGAAGTGACCAATTCACCGGGGATTAAATCTGACCTCACCATTACTTTTTGTTCATTTCATCTTTTTGTATTGTTCTTCTTACCAAAATGTCCCTATTTTCTTCTCTTTCATCGTTTAACTATTTTTTTTTTATTTGGCTATCCTCTTTTTTCTGATCCATGTCTTGTTTCTTTTTTTTCTTGTATTTTCATTCTCCAACATTTTTCCTTTCTTTTTTTCCTTTAGGTAACATGCCCAAACTAGTTCTCTTTAATAGTAATCACTAATGAGAACCAACAATTTCTCTACATAAGCCATAAAACAAATTATGTTTTAACTAGTAAATGACACTGGTCAAGAAAGCTTTAGCTCCTGTGGTAAAAACGCGTTTTAGTCTAAATCGATTGAGTTGATTCCGAATTCATGCTTAGAATTGTTCTAGCATGTCGGGATTTTGTAAAAGGCACATCATATATCACGGATGGACAGGTAAACGGTTTTCTTTCTAACTCCATTACATAGAACTCAGTTTATAAAGAGTTTCGTAAAAGCAAGAATCTACAAACTAAAATAAATAAGTAAATTAAGATGAAACTTGGTGCGTAATTGATATAAAACTGAAAACAACCATTTTTATTAAACACAAGATCAGAGAATTAATACCTGACAGCAAGTTCAGAGGTAGCCTGAATCCATTTGGTTTAGTGGTGCTTTATCACATATCAACACTTGTGAGTTATTTAATGCCAAATCTTGTATATATATATATATATATATATATATATATATATATATATATATATATATAAATTATTTGGGATGTTTTATCAGTTGTTTATTGATTTTAAATATTTTTTTTCTTTATAGGTTTGCTATAAAAAGTAAACAAAGTTTAGCGTTTGTCATTGCCATCTATGACTCCGACTGGCCCATTGACATGATGGGCTTGAGTGTTCGTCCATACTCCGAGAGAGTGAGGTTCAATCCCAGGTCGAGTCATACCAAAGACTCAAAAATGTTACTTGATGCCTCTTTGCTTAAAAGTCTGCTTTATCAGGTACTGATCAAGGTTAAGTGGACCAATCCAAGGAAAGGAGTAATGCCCTTCCCGACACCCCGTTGTAGTAGCTATCAAAAAGGGAGCCTTCAGGTCATCCTTGACTTCTGATTGCTAATTTACTTTATATATATATATATATATATATATATATATATATATATATATATATATATATAATTTGTAAGCGAATAGTTTGTCGGTAACATTATTTTTAACGAACCAGAGCTCATTTGTTTAAATTCAGTTAAATGGTTTCAAGTTTTGTTATCCGAAACTAATAATGTTGTATAGACATAATGATACTAATAACAACAATGATAATACAAATACAGACGGTACAAACGAGATTATTTCTTTCTGCCCTCAGTTCTTGGCGACACGAGGAAAGAGACACAAATCATAAAAACATATGCTAACCATACTATGCTGACCCCCGCCACGCACGACGCATCTTGTGATGTCTAAGATCTCAACTCATCTCTGCCGGTCGAGATCCAAACTGATCTGCTTTGATCAGATCCGAAAAACCCAGCCATGCGCTTCAACAGTCGAGCTAACTGTCTTTTCAAAATCCTCAAATTCTCAAGACCATCTCTTCCGAGTACGGCATCAACCACCCACTCATTTCCTTCCAACGGCCGTCCAGCCTCATTTCCTGTCTGGGGGTTTCTTATGGCCTTAATGATTATTATATCCTTTCTGCATGGGCGTAAGAATGCCTATCTGACTATGGCACTTGAAATAAGAGACACTGCGTAGTTTAAAGCGTTACCAAACTAAATAATAAAATCTAATTAATGAAAAATGATTAATATAAACAAATCATTACCTTAATTATATAACAATAATTCAATTTAATATTAATAATTTGTTTGCACTCAGTTTAAATGTTTTCAAGAATTGCTATATGACATTAAATTTTTATTAATATCAATAAAGTGTTTGCACACAGTTTAAATGGTTTCAAGTATTGCTATCTAACACTTATCATTCTATTTGATATTAATCATTTGCTTGCACACAGTTTAATAGGTTTCAAGTATAGTTATCTCAGCGCAATTAACCCTCAGACACAACGTTATAGTACTTTTAAAATAAAATAGGTTGGGTACTTGTTTACCACTAGAACAATCATATAGGGCTTGACATGACCACGCAATTGATTAAATCGGGCCTTTTCGACCACTCGTCTAGCTCAGTAAGGGCCTAAGTCGAATATTGAAAGTCACGTGACCACTTTGATTACCGGACCACGGACTGCTCAACCTCCAGGATCCCGGATGGCTATCCACGGCCAATGGTTAGCTTCGTTGTAGAGGGTGTGTTACCCCTTCTGCAGAAGTTCAGTCGACATATTCTACAGCCCAGCCGACGGGGTGAGAAACCATTTGAGTTTGCCGCGTAAGATTTATTTGAATTAAATGTACAGACTTTTCTTGAGTCTCATAAAGCTGTAAATGAATGCTAATTTAATAAACAGCAGTGCAACAAAAAATAAGATGACATTGCCTCCTCATCTTGATTTTTCTCATCTAATCTATCGATATAAGAGAGGAGGGATTCCACCAAGATATTTCGGTAATGGAAACTAGATACCAAAGGCGCTTCAACCAATACATGATTGGTGTACGATCAGTACCCACAAGCTCTACAATAAGCGTCTCAAACACTTTTGAATGCTGTAGACCAATGTTTGTGGTGAGTATATTGAAGGCATATGTTCTATTGCTTAAAAATCTTATAGAAATTCTTCTTTTGTTTCAATATGAGGAATATGATGTTAATATTAGTATAATTTTGTTTCATTACTAAGAATAAAATAAAAATAAAAAATAAAATTGAAAACAATCATCAATTAAAAACCTATCTTATATAACAAAGGATGCCCGAAAAATAAGGTGAAAACATTTACTAATCAACATATTTATGACTATTCAAAGAAAATGTTATGCATATGTTACCAGGACTACTATGCTCTTTTTCTACGCTAACGAGACTGAAGCATTATCCCATCAGTACACAATCGCAAAGGTGCCTTCCTTCAAGAACGCATCGTCTACCCCTCTGGTCATACATGTCAGTTTGATTTTCCATATTATCTTTTCCCCTTACATCTGTTCCATAATAGTTGTTACATTTAGTGCTTGACATTTATAAGCAAGTGTAGCAATTATTATGGGGCAAACATAATAATTCATAGCTAAATCTATCTCATAATATTTTATACATTTAGTGCATGAAATTTATAAACAAATGTAGTAAATATTATGGGATAGACGCATTAGTTCATGGTTACATCTACCCCATAATTGTTGATACATTTAGTGCATGAAATTTATAAGCAAATATATCAACAATTAGATGTACTAGTTCATGGTTACATCTGTCCCGTAAACGTTGATACATTTAGTAGATGGAATTTATAAGCTCAGGACCATGGAGCAAACTCCATCATGAACATTTTCCTTGCAGCTACATCCTTTGAAGTTAATAAGTATGTTACTCTGTCTTCGTCGAGGCTGCTGCTCTGTTGTCTTTAAGTAATATTCTTCTGTTAGATCCTTACCTTTCATTTGTCATTTTGAACTCCTTTGCCTACAACGACCACCCAACTTACTTAAATTGACTTTGAGTATTAAAAGAAAATATTTCTATATTGATTTATTACCTGCCAAATATATCACATGACATTAATAGACATGTTTGAAACCAAATCCAAAATATTTTAATATTGGAACAATCTTGGTAGCATCTTAGTTCTTAAAGGTATTTATGAAGTCGATACTGAAAAGTTCTTGGTTTCGTTTCATTTCGGTGTTTATGGGCATATCATCTTTGGTGGGTTATTTGATGCCAAAGCTATCCTTGTAGAACAGTAGTGATACTATTTAATTCATAGCTGGAAGGATAAGGAAGTTCACACTTTTCCTAAGAGTATTAGTCCAAAAGTGAATACGTAATACTGCGACTGGAGTTCGAACTCGCTTACGTCAAGGCCACAGTCCAACATTTTAGACATTACACCATGAGAACTCCCCCTCAGATCTTGGCAGAATCAAAAACGCAATTACTTCACCCTCATTTTTTAAACTCGTGAAATGATGAGCCGTGTCATTCTGAAACCTTTTGTCTATAATGGTCACCCAGCCCTGCTTAAGGTGACTATTAGGATAAATCAATTATTAAAATCTTTCTTTCCAATAATGGTTGTTACATTATTATATCAAATGTAACAACTATTATAGAACGAATATTATATATATAATTTTTCGGTGGTTATTGCTTGTCTCCTATTTCACAAACACTCCAAGTAAGACGAACGAGACATACTTGGAACTGATGAGAAAGTAAAAACAAACTCGTAAGCAACGTTTTCCTATGGACTCCTACATATGGACACACCAGTATTGGCCGATTAAGTTACTTACATAAGCTCTGTACGGATATTAGACCTGCCACGGGCGATAGATAATAGGAACGAATAAGAATAGAGTCAAGAAACTCTGTGCTATTAGCTTGACTTGATATATATATATATAATTACAAAAATTAATTCGTGAGTCAGGAACTATTCTACTACAGTTTTACCGAAACGGCTCCTCGGGGTATTAGATACCCTGAGGAACCGTTTCGGTGAAACTGTAGTAGGATAGTTCCTGACTCACGAATTAATTTTTGTTATTATTTTGCTCTACCTAGTATTGAGCACTCTTTGTAATTGTAGCTTTGCAGCATTTTACGGTGGTTTTTGTTCTTTTGACCAACTCATTGCGTATCTCTTGATTTTTTTTCAATTGGTGTGTCAAGGTTGGCCTTTCCTTTTTTTTTTTTTTTTCTCCCGATAACTTTTTTTCTTTTTTCCCCGGACAGTGATTCGTGATATATTGTTATATCCGAATTCTGGCGGTTTTTTTTTCTTTTTCTCTGTCCCCGTAAATGCCGTTAGTTTGTAAGCTAGTAAATATATGTGTGTGTGTGTGTGTGTGTGTGTGCCCAAATCCTCTGTTCGAGCAGGATGTGATACAAGGTCAATTTTGGAAGCAGAATTTAACAGATTTGAATTCAGGGTTTTCCTATTCCTAAACCGGTTGCCATACCAAGGTTAAAGAACCTAATCTGCCGCACTATTTATCGATTTCGAGGGAAAATTACTGGATTCATAGCTTTTCCTAGAATATTAACGCTATGTAAAATGCAGACAGCCTTGTCCAGGATTTGAACTCAGGCCGCCGTGTCCATTTCCTACCACGGTAACCTTTACAACACAATCTCAGACCTCCCCCCCACACATATATATAGTTTTTATGGTTTGAATTCAAAGATTTCCTTCTCCTTGACCATCAGCTCTAAAGAGTCTAATTGTCGGTGCTGAAAGGGATTCAAGTTAGTTGTGTTCATTGGTTTCACCAATTTCAAAGTTCCCAGGAAATCATTTTGCTTTCACTAGCAAGCAGCATCCGTTCTTTCTGATTCTTGATGCATATTGCATTCCAACAGCTTCTTTCCTAGAACATCTGCATTGTGGATCAAACTTTTAATGGATGGCTTCTACTCTTTCACAGTCGGCTGGGGCTGTAGAATATACCGACTGCTTCTCTGCAGAAGGGTAAGACCCCCCCCTCCGCCAATGAGTGTCCTGAATAGGACACTAAACGATCTGATGGTGAGCCTCTAATAATTATGGAGCTTAAGGGAATACTGAGTACCCCTTTATTGCCATTGTTCCTAGGTCCAATCTTCCCCGAAGTTGTAGCACTTGACAGAATCCTATCTATGGGTCAAATAGAACTAAACTGTGTACTTGTGCTAAACTGAATTGTTTGAAATAGAAAGTTTTGACATTTAACTGTGTGTAAGCAAAAAACTATACTTATACTAAACTGAATTGTTTGAAATAGAACAGTTTTGACATTTAACTGTGTGTAAGCAAAAAACTATACTTATACTAAACTGAATTGTTTGAAATAGAACAGTTTTGACATTTAACTGTGTGTAAGCAAAAAACTATACTTATACTAAACTGAATTGTTTGAAATTTAATTCGGCATTAAATGACCCGGAAAGGGTTGATACACCGTAAAACAAAACAACCAACCAACCAAACAAACAAACAAACAACCAGCCTCCTACTCACAATATACTGGTTTCCACGTCATGTGGGTGAAAATTAATAACAGCTTTGTTCCAGAGGATCTTCTCACCAAGTAACACTTGCCTCCTCATGTAAATGAGCGAAGGTCTGGGTTTATTTCCCGGGGCTTAAGATGCTCTGAAGGGGAATGCAAACTCAAGCTAAGCAATATTTTGCACCGTCCCGTCGTAGGTTCACTTCCTGCGGTATACCACATATTAAACCGACCTTTGCATCACATTTTACTCTGGTGGAGAGTCAAACGAATACAATTATCCTTGATCAGTCACATACACGTTGGTAGAGACAAATAATGTGTTTGAATTATAATTCAAATTAGATGTGTAGAACATATGACTGGTATTTTAAAAATACAAACAGAAACATTAAACAGACAATTAAATTAACTTGTAATTTGTTGGGTTAAAAAGTGAGGGTGTCGAACATTACATGAACATATACAGCAGTGTTTTATTTGTTTTATAAAACAATTCCTATTACTGGTACTACAAGTCAGAATGGACCTGGGAGTAATGGCAATGAAGGGGTACCTTAAGCTCCAGATACTGGAGCCTAACCATCACATGATTTAGTGTCATATCCAGAACCCTCTTGGGGGAAGGCTATCTTGCCCCTCCGCGGAGATGCAGTTGGCGTATTCTACAGTCTCAGCCGACTGGGCAAGATCCCGCCAATGGGTGAAATAGATCTGTTTAAGAATTATTGGATAGTATTGGATAGGAATACGTGAAAGTATATAACTGCTTATGAATAAATTATTAAATAAATGAATAAATGAATGAATATTATTATTATTAGATAGGGATAATTACTTGAAACCATGTAGTTTTATATAAATTATTAGCATTAGATAGGCATACTTGAAACCATATAACTGTGTGCAAAAATGATTATAACCGAATAAATAAGTGCAATTTTAAAAACTGCAAAGGATTGATTGATTGATTTTAACGGGATGTCAATTCTTCTAGGGTTGTTCTATACCTTGAAGTTAGGGTATCGTTTTCATGGTACATTCATATTTACATTTTCAGTGTAATTCTTACTTTTTTTTTCTTTCTTTTTTTTTTTTTTTTTTTTTTTTTGCACACTGCCCTACTGAATACGAAGATGGGACCTTAACAGGTACTGCCACTCCTGGTCATTGTGGACCTGGAAATAATGGCAATAACGCGATGTTCCACGCTGCACAAATCTTCAAAATTGGAGCCTTGTCACTAGATTTAGTTTAGTGTCATACCCAGGATATTACTTTTTGTTAGGGGTCTTATCCTTCTGCTGGAGATACAGTCAATATTTTTCAAGTTCCACAGACAAGAAATGAATCAAATTTCGTCATCAAATAACTCGTGGTGAGTTAATATGCCAATAAACAAATAAGCCAAACCTAATCCAAGAAACGGCTTCAGTATTGGGCGCCTGGTGACGATCAAACTCACTAATAGTACATTATTTACATCTTTCGGACTATTGTCCTCATCTTTGTAGCCATGTTTATCACAACGTTTCGGCCGTTGTACGGCCTTTATTTCGCTCACCGGGGTAGACTGTTCTCGTTCCACGAGCCGTGTTTAATGGATGTCAGTTATCAGTTATCTCCTGTTAATTTCTCCTCTGAAAGTTCGCAGATATCTCTCCCGAGTAAGACCCAACATAGTGAAGAACATGACTAAAGACTATTTGTACGCTATCCCGTGCAGCTGCAGAGGGAAATGTAAAGGAGAAACAGGTCGCCTCCTTAAGGTGATGCTTCAAGAACACCAGAAGGCTGTAACACGAGGGGAAGTGAAAAAATCAGGCGTGGCTGACCACATATGGAGAGAGAAGGGAGATCACTGTCCTCTGTGGGACCAGGTTGAGATCATAGACAAGGAACACCATTGGAAAATTCGTAAAATCAGCACATATGTTAGGCCACAAAAAATCTCCTGAGCCGACCAAGCATAGAAATTAATACAATATGGGAACCAATAATAAGGAGTGCCAGAGAAAAGCAATAATAACAACAAAGTTGCAATATGAGCACTGGTAAAAAAAAGGAGAATGCAATGATAACAGCAAAAATTGCAATATGAGCACTGGTAAAAATGGTTGCTGAAGACATTAGTACCCAGAAATTCATACACAGATGTCCTCAAGGACACATGGCACAGTGAATAAAGGCGTTGGTTAAATCCAGTGACATACCCCCAAAAAGTGTGAGTTCAATACCCTCACCGGGTATTGGCAGTGGAGAACTTTCAGAGTGGAAATTAACAGGAGATAACTGACTTCTATTAAACATGGCTCGTGGAACTAGAACAGTCTACCCCGGTGAGCGAAATAAAGGGCTTAGTTCGACATTCCAACCACCTGAACAAGACCGGAGTGAACAACGACTGAAACGTTGTGATAAACATGAGGGAATAATCGGAAAAATGTAAATAATGTACATAATACCTCATCTCAGAAATATAGACAGTTACTAATAGTAATAGATCTGCAAGACTAGCTTTTTAAATTGATACACTATGATGAGGTGCCCAAATTATATGATGAATCCATTATTCGATGGAGGTGGAACAGGTCGAGCTTTACACGAGTGTATATGTTATATTCCATAAACTAAATGTAACAATTATTATGGGACAGACGGAGTAATTAATTTTCAGTGATTTATTGTTAAGATCGTATAAAAATCTTTGCAGCGGTAGATTTTCTTGCTTATTGAAAGATGGCATCATTAAAGGAAGTTTGTCTTGGATGGGAAGTAATTTGATTGAAACAACCAATCACATTAATTGATGGTTTTCTCACAGCAGTTGATTGGAGGCGGTTACCTAGCAACGCTTTCGTTGGGAATCTCAGACAAAAGGCAGAAGCTATAAGCAACATTTCCGTATAATGGTTGCCATAAACACACCATTCTTTTATTTATTTATTTATTTATTTTAAATCCCCTCAACCCCACCCTTTACGTCGAATACTTTCATTACGATGCTTCAATGACTGCATGATGAAATTAAAGAAACATTAGTTAATTACTCTGCGATGAAAATAGTTGAAATCAAGGGAAAATCGGACGACTTGAGACACTAAAATGTTTTACAAGATACAAGAAAACATTAAATCAAAAAATTCGAAAAAGAAAACAAAAAGCAAACACTCCCCCCAACAAAATAAAACATCTTTGTGAAAATTTTAACAAAATCCTCCAATTCTCAACTCATGCTCAAAACACCAATACCCGCTCGATCATTGCGGTTAAGCAGCGTTGAACTTGATCAGTACTTAGATGGGTGACTAATTAGGAATAAAATGCACAGTTAACAATGTGAGCGAGGTGTGTTCGACTAAGGAAATACCGGTTGCCACACCAAGGTAAAAGATCCTAGTCTGCTCTACTATTTACTCATAACTGGAAGGAGAATAGGTGAATTTATAACTTTCAAAAAGATATTAGCACTATGTGAAATGCAAACAGTCTCGTCAAGAATTTGAACTCGGGTCGCCGTGTCCATTTCCAACACAGTAACTATTACACCACGAGCGCCAGTTTAGTACTTAGATGGGTGACCGTTTAAGAACAACTGGTACCCAAAGTAATTTGAAGTCTGTGAGCCAAAGTTTAAACACTACGTAGGCATTGAAAGCATTGACCAAGTCCCGATCGCCAACATAAATGTATTTGTTAACCTTACAGGGCTACAGCCGTGCTAAATTGTATTCATTTATTCTATATATATATGTGTGTGTGTGTGTGTGTTTATGTATGTGTGTGTATGAGTGTGTGTAGAAATAGATAAATATGAACTGTTTGAGATAGATAGATGAAAAAATTAGTTTTGCGCAAAGATTCTATAAGATTATCATAAGTTTATTTATTGAACTTGAAGTTGGCTAATTCTCTAAAAACATTTTCAGTGTATTGTCCTTATAAAAATCTTGCCGTTTTTGCTGGGTTATGATTACATAAAAACATTAGGGTAATTTTTTGATAGATAGATTGATAGATAGATTGATAGGTGAATTTTTAAAAAAATTATGGAGATTTTAGTTGTAAACAAACTGTAAATTATTGAAAATAACGTCATTTGATCAATTCGTGCGCGCTGCGAATAAAAAAAAGAAAAATATTAACAAAGCCCGGTTGTTAAAAGGTTAGCTTATTCAGTAAAAACGAAATGTTTCCATTTTTATAAACCGGATATTTTAAACCGAGAAGAATTTTCTGCATTCGGAAGAGATATAAATCGAAATCCTCCAGGTATTAATCATCACTTCCTTTTTCCCATAAATAAACACTGAGGAACCATTGTAACTATGCCATAGAAACAAAACATCTATGATGTCATCAAAAGAAGAAACAAAGAAGCTTAATTCAGTGTTTGCCACATTGCATTATTAAAGGAAAATTATTGAAAGTGTTCTTTCATTATTATTATTAATAGTAGTATTAGTATTTCACTCTAGCGACTTTTCCCACTTGCGACTTTTCACACTTGCGACTTTTCACACTGGCGTTAATAGGTGGTCCCTCACTGGAATCTGAGTAACGGCAAATCTCCTCAAGTCTCCTGAACTCTTCTCAGTATTCTGGCTGATCTCAGAAATGCAGTAGTCTGGATGGTTTTGATTCTCTCATTAATTTCCAATTCCTCTAGTCTCTTCTCCAAGCTCCTGGAGACCGCTGCAAGCGCACCAACTACAATTGGTATTCCCTTCACCTTCACCTTTCATAGCTTTTTCAGTTCTCTAGCAAGGTCCAAGTATTTGTTTATCTTTCCATTTTCTTTTATTTTCACTTTGTGATCCACCGACACGGCAAAATCCACAAAACGGCAAATTCTCTTTTTATCTTATTTTATTTTATCTTATTCATTTATTCCTTTTGTTAATTATCACTAGGTTCGGTCTTCTGGTCGGGATTAGGTGATCAGTTTGTATCTCAAAATCCCCGAGAATTTTATGGATCTCATTCTCTTGTATGGATTCTGGTTTGTGCATGTACCATTCAGTTGTATGGTCTTGCACAATTCCGAGTGGATCACCTTTTCTACCCAGATGAGCCTGGTCTTGGATTTTTTTTTTTTTTTAGTAAGTTTATAGCATCTGCTTAATATGTGATTAACCGTTTCATTTTTCCATCACATAAACTACACTTGCTATTCTGCTGCATAGTATTGATTTTTGCTTTAGTATAAAGTTAGTAAAGTTGGCGACCTTAGTCGAAGGTGACCCGAAGGCTCCCTTTTCAATAGCTACTACAGCGAGGTTTAGGGGAGGGCGCTACTCCTTTCCCTGGATTGCTCCACTTTATAATGCTGAGTGTTAAACAAGGCAGCATCAAGTACCATTTTTGCGTCTTTGGTATGACTCGACTTGGAATTGAACCCCGATCTCACGGACCATTGGCGAACACTCTACTCATTAGGCCAATTATATAATTGGTCCTTACGGTGTTATTTTGTGTTCCTAATAGAAGGAATTCAGTTTCTCTTTTGAGGTTTCCTTTCCGTAGCCTTGTAGCAGAAAGAACTTCGTATGTTTGGTGCGTAAATTATTTCGACCGTTGGTCTCGTCATATATTTTCACCCCATGGGGATGACGAATCCCATTCGGCCCGGACGACTTTCCCGGGCATATCGAATTCGGTGAAAGCCCGCCAAACTACCTCTTCCTCACAATCCTGCAATCAGGACGGACGTGATTTTTGAGAAAAAAAAATGCATTGTCCGACGCAGGAGTTTGAAGGCTAAATAAAAGTCGAGGCAAAAACGCTCTCTCTCAGGATCTTTCGAAAAGGACAGACGTACTTAGTGTTCGCCCCCTTCATAGCAGCAGCATCATGAGGAATGCCATCTAATTTATGGACCTCTTGGGTCTATCTCTCTAAGACCTAGGGTTCCAAGTTAAATATGAATTAGATGCATTCAATCCACCACACACAGGAACACCTTTAAGTTGCCTTCAACTTTTGCTGTCGACGGTGGCGCATAATTTCGCTCAGACATCCAGCTACTTCCTCCCTGGTCAACATTTTCTGGAGATATTCACGCTTCTCTCCTACATCAACCAGGACCACGCATTCATGGGTGACTACATTATTCCTGTCCTTAACCAGCAAACACGACTTTTACTACACTTATGGCGACCATATCTCACTTAGACATTCAACAATGCCTTAACCGTAACGATGCACATTTCGCTCAGGCATTTAGCTGTTAAAATTCCTTCTCATCTCAACACACTCTTCCTCTTTTCTCGCCGGGGAGCCCAACAGGTAGACCTGTTCCAACATGTGAACAATTCAATTTAGTCTACCTTCTTGGTGAATCTGTTTTTCCCTTATTCGGCTTCAGAAAGAGCAAAAATCAGAACCATGATCCAGTATTCTTGGGGAGAATCGTTTATCTCAGAATATCTGGACCACTAGTCGCCTTTTGTGCCAAATTCCCATCGACTAGTCCAAGCATTCATTTCGGCATATTACAGCGCGAAGACTCAGCAAGTTTTGCCATCATTCATTTCAGCATATTATAGCCTGAAGATTCTTCATACATCTTCAGTCGTTCCACTAAGTTTTGCCAGCATTCATTTTTGGTATATCACAACGCAAAGACTCAGTAAGCTTTGCCAGGATTCAATTCAGTATATCACAGCTTGAAGATACTTCATTCATCTTCAGTCATTCCAGTAAATTTCGTCAGCGTTCTTTCCGGCACAATTCAACTCGAAATCCCTTTACTCATCTCTAGTTGGTCCTGTAATCCTTGCCATCACTTTGTTCTGTTTCCTTTCAGCTTGAGGACCAACTTTTTCACCTCAAGCTGGAGAATAAAACTTAGAAACTTGATATTTTCGTTATCCTTTTCATTTCTATTTTCGTTAATATAACGTAAAGGTAATCAATTCTATATTTGTATTGCCCTTACATTGTAGACCTTTGGGTCTACACTTCTAGACCCAAGGCTCCACCGTTGAATACGAATTAGACGAATTAATTCCTCCTCTGACAATTCAGCTACTTCATTCCTGGACAACATTAAGGAGATAGCGATTACTTCTCTCCCACAGCAACCAGGACAACATATCTACGGCTGAACATTCATTCCTGTTCTAAAATCAGCAACTCAATATTTGGCATGTCTACAGCGACGTAAATTCCGCTCTGACATTTAGTTGCTGTGATTCTTTCTCAACTCGATAATAATTTCTTCCTTCCTACGAGACTTGCAGCATAAAGGTATCCTTTATTCTGGCTGCCATTAAACCTTCTTGAAAACCTTTCGATATCTCGTTCCGATTCATTTATATTCCTAGACATGCAGGACATTGCTGGAGAAGCAGAGATGAACTCATAAGAGATGTACTCTTATGGATCCCCACACACGACCGCGCAAAAGCAGGACGACCAGCACGAACGTACATTCAGCAGCTATGTGAGGATACAGGTTGTTGTCCTGAAGACCTACCTAGGGCGATGAACGATAGGGAGGAGTGGCGAGAGAGGGTCAGGGATATCCGTGCTGCCAGCACGATATGATGATGATGATGATGAAATATAACGTGAAGGTGACCCGTTCCACGCATTTCAGTAATAGCCTTGTCCAGGCTTTCTCGTGTACAATTTCGTCAGTTTGTCGCTTGAACTCTCCATACATTTGTTCATCTTTCCATTTCGGTTTCCTGTTTTTTTGTTATTTTTCTGTCTGGTCTTATGTTATCAATGCTGTTTACTAGCTTTTGTGATTAGCTCTTTTTAATGTAGTCCTTGATTACTAAGTCCAAGAGAATTGTAGCTTCTTTGGCTTCTTTTTTGGTGGGGTTCTGGTTTGAGTTTACACTGTTTTTCAGATTTCAGTATATAATATATAATAGTAATATACAAAATTCACAAAGAAAACTTTATTCAATTTTATTTTTAAAAACATACCCTTTCAATTCTTAATCACTTGTTTATAATTTTTGTGTAAACTATTTTATCGATTAATATTATTTATTAATTACTACTCGTTACTCGCTACTCACTTCCTTGCAAATATATAAATAAATAAGGGGGAGTATCCGTCCTATTGTGACTAAAGAGTTGGACTGTGACATCTTAGTAAGCGAGTTCGAACTCCAGTGGCACTATTACGTTCACTTTCGGGCTAATACCCCCAATACCCTTAGGAAATGTATGACCACCCTTATTCCTCTGGCAATGGGTTCACCAGTACCACTACTATTCTTCTACAAGGATGGTTGGTACATTAAATAACCCTAAAAGGTTGATATGTCACTAAGTAAAGGAACCGAACCAAATAAATAAAAGTATTTCGGACTGAATGCTCAGTTTATTTTCATCCGTTGATTGATAAGTATTGAAAATATAATCAAAAATTGATCATTTTTTTCCCTTATCACGTCCTATTTTTATTTAAAAATGTTCTAACATAATTTTTCAAAATAGATATAATTCGTTTCTTTTTTTCATATCTATCTATCTATCTTAGTTCATATCTACCGGTATATTTATCTATCTCAGTCTATATATATATATATATATATATGCATATATATATGTGTGTGTGTGTGTGTGTGTGTGTGTATTTATATATGAAAAATCATTTTAAAAATGGGAATCATATTTTAACAAACGCGACTGAAATACGACTAAAAAAACGAAACTAAAGGGGCCTTTCGAACGATGCTTTTTCAACAGTAACAACCGGTAAAATCAAACTAAAACTAACTTCAAAAATGGGGTGGTAAACGGTAAAGTCGTGGAAAAGGATGAAAAAAAATCCGATTCTCCAGATACCCTAAATAACCTTAATAGATGTTGGAATTTCCTCTGGTTGCACAGGCTAAGGCAATATTCCATAATCGCTAGTGCTTCCAATAATATTAAATGTTTCTTACTCCTAGCCTTGTGCAAGGCAGAGAAATACTTATCTGAATAACCCGTCCGGCATAAACAATAGTCACACAAGTGTTTGTGCATAGTAGACTCGTGCGACTGTGAGAGCCCAGATGTTAATGACTGAGACTGCCTACGTAGTCCTCGTAGCACGTGTTGCTCGGCACGAACCTCTAACCTCTAAATAGTCCAACCTATATTGTCAGCAATGCACTGACGTTGAAACTTATAGACTTATAGATTAAAAAAATAACAAAATGCTAGTAATTTTTTGTTTAGAAAAATTAACGTTTTATTAAAAATTAATTAATTGGGTGTACTTATTTAATGACGATACTATATAAAGTTATTATAATTTTCTTTTTTTGTTTTTAGTCCTGTCGATGGGGCTTAAAATATACTGACTCTATTCTCCCTTGCCACAGAAAGAAAAGGGTTTGATACAGGGGTTCTGTAAATATGAAACTATGGGAAATCTGTAGTTACTCTTTTATTGTCATTAGTCCCAGGCCCACTCTGAATCGGAGTCGTAGTACCTTTTAAGCTCTCATCTATGGGTCAAAAAGATCTGCAGGTAAATTATTCGTATTCAGTAGGAATATTTGATGATATATAACTGTAAATTATTCATATCAAGAAGTGTTACTGGAATGTTTCATTTTTTTCTAAGGATTGTTGTTCAGTTGAAACAACATAACTGTGTGTAAATAAATGACTATTTTTTAATATAAATAATTACTTGAACCCATATAATTATTAACATTAAATATCCTATTTATACTTGAAACCATACAACTGAGTGCCAATTATTTGTATTAAAAAGAAATACTTAATATCATATAACTGTATAAAAAAAACTCTAAAGAAACAACAACACAAAAAGGTTTTTTCGCGACTAATTTTTCTTGCTTAGCATTCAGAAAATATTCCTCGGCATACATAATTGTTTTTAAGGATTATTTGTTACTTCAAATCATGTGACTGTTCACAAACAAAGGACTTTCGTTGAATAGAAATAATTATTTGAAACCATATTCGTAATTATTAGTATTAGATAGAAATACTTGAAACCATATAATTGTGTGCAAATTATTTGTATTTGATATTAATACTTGATATTAAACTGTGTGCAAAAAAACTCTTAAGAAGCAACTATAGAATAAATGTAAACATGAATGTACAATGAACGCAATTCCCTAACTCGTTGATATAAAATAACCCCATCGAATTGAAATGATGTTAAAAATAAATCACTCATTTTTATTTTTGTAAAATAAAAGCATCATTTTACAGTAGTTAAAAATCAAAATATCTTTATTTTCTAATCAAAATAATTTCAGGACTTCATAGACAATTAATCTAAAATACTTTCAGGTTAATACATAATTGCTCAGTCACTTTTTAATTACGTCAGTTCATGCATCACCACATTCTTTTTAGGATCATCTCTGGTGGAATTTTCCAACTTGACTCAGATCTCCAATTTTCCTATTTTTTACGCATTCCTCTTCATATCGAGTTCATTGTGAAGAGCAGTAGTTTGAGGTAGGGTCTGCCTACGTTTTGTAGCGACACACCTAAGAACTGTCAATCTGAACATCGAATATCTCAAATTTTCAAGAGGAGTGTAGTGATAATGTACTGACGTCAATGTAATATGCTGTCTTTACGGGAACCAAGCAGTTTCGCTTTTGATTATTTCTTTTTTAAAGGAAGTTATTTTAAATTAACATGGAAAAATAAAACGCAAACTTATTATAAATGTTAGATAAAATGCTTGTAACTCGGGTATTTAATCATAAATTCACTCGGCAATCATTCTCGTTTCATTCCTTCATTGGAACAACTCCAAATTTGGGAGTAAAATTATCTTATTACACGAGTAAGTGTATCCTGTAACAGTATCATGGGAACTACTTTCTTAGACACACTGATGTGTATAAACCCCTAAGCGTAGTAATACCTTGGAACATTTCTTTTCGAATCCTTGCGAGAAATATTACGCATCAGATCACTCACAGACTGTAAACTGAAGTAAATAAATGTATCATAAAAAACATCGTTTTCTATTCAATTAAGGCTAAAGAATTGCAAACAAATTCTAAATATCAGGATTTTATTATTTCTAGTGGAACACTAAATAGAATAATCTCCCAAATTTAAAATTATCACCTCACAGGCTCTAATAGTAGCATCAAGTGAATAGTAGATAGATCTTTGAGTGGCAGTATCCATGTCCTTTTAGATGCGATCATGGCGTGAAATGGGGAGCATCGCGTGTTTGTGATTGAAATTCATTTTTAAAAACGGCAAGAGGGCGTCTCCTTGCCGTAGTGGCTAACATGTTAAACTGCGACATCGTAATTAGTAAGTTCGAACTTTAGTCGCGTCATTACTTTCACTTTCGGACTAATATCCTTGGGAAAGGTAAAACCTCTTTATCCCACCTGCATCACTATTATTCTTCTACAAGGATGACTTTCGCATTGAATAACCTACGAAAGTTGATATACCATTAAACAAAGAAACCAAACCTATAAAATAGCGACAATCATTGCAACGTGGTGACATCTCGTGGCCAGCACACTCACTAGAACTATCCTCTTATGATGACTTCTTCTAGGGATACCTGAAGGGTAAAGTCTTTAAATGGAGGCAGCAGACCAACAGTCAAAACCAGGTGTTGGGCTACTAAGAGGAATTTCTTTCATCCAGCTTAAAAAAAGGTATTGAGACTTAATTTAAAAAGAGATTAATACTGCTCTCATAAATCTGGAAAATAATACATTCGAAATATATTGCAATTTTAGGGCACCTGATATATTCACGTTTACAATGTATACAAGGGAATTGCCAGAATTAAATAAACGTTAAAAACAAATAAAGACGACCTTTAAGTTATAATCCTAAACTTCAATAAAAGTGACTTTATGTACATTCTTTATTTTTGATGACGACTATCTTACAACTAATATGGTAAGTATTGCTATTTTAATTCCTTTAAATATAGATAATTATCTAAAACTTTAACAAAAGCAACTCTACGTTCTTTATTTCTGATAATGACCATCTTACAACCCATATGTAATATGGGAAAGTACCGCCAGTTTTACTTCTTTGAATTCGAATTCCAAGTTTTAAATGATTCGGTTCAATCTTTCATGATACATGCGAGTAAACAGAAAAATAAGTTTAGTGACAACGGCTTTCATAAAAAAAAAATCAGTAATTATGCCTTCATATTTTTTTCAGTTCTCATAATACCGTCCTTTGTTTCGCGCCAAAACATCGAAATGGGGGAATTGTCGTTATTTAGTTTGCGTTCTTCTGTCTCATTCTTTTTATTTATTGTAACTGTCAGCAATAACTTTCAGAAGGAACTTTGAATAACATCTGTTTGAATTTCTTAGATGATGACGGGTTATCATTTATACTATTTATACTCGCCCTGTCGACGATGCTTAGAATAAGCCAACTATGTTCTTTGCAGAGGGGTACGACCCCCCCCCTACACACACACACACCACCAAACAAAACAAAAACAAAAAAGATGTCCTGGGTATGACACTAAACTGCATCCGGTGGTGAGACTCCAGTTCTGGAACTCTGAGAAGTGTATCGTCACCTTTTCATTACCATTAGTTCCAGATTCATAAAGGAAGTACGCTTGGAGTTATGGTTAGCGTCAGAGGAAATGGAATCGGTGACCCAAGTTCAAATCCTGGACAATGGGCAAGCAAATTATTAATGTTGTTAAATACACTTGAAACCATTTAATTGCTGGGTGGTTGGTTTCTTTGTTTAATGGCATATCAACCTTCGTGGACATTCTAATGCCAAAGCAATCCTTGTTGAAGAACAGTTGTGATACTTAATTTTTTTTTTTTTTTTTTTTGCGGACTACTTGTCCTCATCTTGGTAGTTTTTTTGTTGTTTCTTCACTACGTTTCGGCCAAATTTCACCTCTGGCCTTCTTCAGGTGATTTACCGCGACCTCGGATAGGAATGCTGAGTCTTGTAACTGTATCCCCAGTAATTACTGCCTTCCATAGTTGTTGTCTATCAATTACAGTTGTGATACTATTCAACTCATAACTGGGGAGAATATGGGGTTCATACCTTTCCTTTTATTAATCCGAAAGAGGGCGTAATAGCACGACTGGAGTTCGAACTCACTTACTTCGTGATCACAGTTCTGCACTTTAGCCAGAACACCTCCTATATAATTGCCTAAAGATTATTAGCATTAGATAGGAATACTTGATACCATATAATTTTGTATAAAGTATTGAGATTAAGACTGGTTACTTTAATTTAGATTGTCTTAAACATTAAAACTGTTATTTAGTAACATTAAAGTTTATTGTTTGCTGTTATTTTGCTGGTCTCTTGTTTCTTTTAGTAATTACCATTTCATGAGGAGTTGGACGGAAGAATACCTTTTAAGGTAAGATCACGCTTCTCTTAAAGTGTTTAAATTTTATATTGCATTTTCATAGTAAATAAAAACGTTTTACTCTTCTTCTGAGAAGGTAATATTTACCTATTTCCCCGTGGGTACGAATTTTGGCACATGGCTCAGTTTATTATGAGATTTTTAGATGCGTCTCTGCAGCAGTAATGTCTTGCGAGACAAACTTGTTAACCAGTACGTATTTACCCAACACTTCAACTACAAGCAGAATACGACACAAGGTCGTTTTAAACGGAGTACAGCTGGTTTTAATATAGAATTTTCTTCTCGTTGCTTTGCCGAAGTTAACGAGCCTAGTCTGCCCAACTATTTACCTATAGTTGGGTGGAACAGATGGATTCATACCTTTCCCGAGGGTATGAGCAGGATATGAAACGTAATCAACCTCGTTCAGGATTTGAATTCAGGTCTCTGATTCTAGTTCATCTGGCGATAACCGTTCGGTTAATTTCAACCTTTTGTGTTGTGAACTTGAAGTACGAAACCCCGGCAACCGGGATCTTCCCCGCTTCTCCATTGTTTTTGTCTATAAAATGTCACCATTTTAAATTTTATACATATTTTTTTTCATTTTCATTTTCTTAAGCATATCATAAACTGTCTATAGAATGTTGTAACCTGTTATTTAACCGCTTTACAGGCTGTTAAATAACATTACATTTTAAATTTACAACTGTTTTTAAGCCAGGAGCCTCGGATAAGAGATCTCCGGTCGTGGGATTTTAGGATTCTTCGGGTTAATCTGTGACTCGTCCTAAGCTGTCACTGTTTATTGTCACCCTTTTACTTTGTAAATGTACTGATCCAATGGAACAGGCCCTAATGCCTTGTTGGTTTCCACTCCACCACCATATCACCAACAGGCGCCCATAATTCCTTTACCTTATCTGTTTACACAAATTAATTTGTAAATTTAGTGCAAGGCCAGGTTTTTGGAACATTGTTATGACGTCAATCTCCTCCGGGAGAAACACTCCACCAGCGAAACTCTCAGTATATTTTTGTTTAGTTTTGCTTTTTTCAATTAAGTGAATATGTGTAATAATTTTAGCTTTCCTTTGTTAAAACATCTGCAAGTATTCAGGATGTGTGTAAATTTTAAAAAAAGAAAGAAAAAGTTTATCAACCCTTCCACTCAAAATTGATACAACAGTTATCCATTTATTTAAGTGAATTTCATTTGGTACAAGGTGACCATAGGAGAGCACTCAGTGAAGTTCAAACTCAGTGCAATAACTAATCAGCTGGCTTAGATTGCTACAACGGGTATGATAGGATGTAAAATGGCCATGTAAGGTATTATAGACTGCTATGATACAAAAGACAGTTCCAGTTCGAGTTCCAGTGGCAGTTGAGGACAAGATGCCGGAGTGAGAACCAGCTCCAGACGGAGGGCTTGGGCTCTCAGTGAACCATGGTTGAGCAGCCCAGCCAAGATGAGAAAGAAGTGCTGCTATGGTCAGAAGACCTTTGGGTCAATATGTAGCAGTCCGTCCCCGTCTCCAACTCACCTCTCACACACAACCAACATCAACGAGAATAAAGTGTGAGATATATTTTTATAAAAAATGTGTTCGTTCGTTCATTGAAGTCGTCATTATGTTTGATTGTGTTCAACATATATGTATACTTGCAGTATAGGTATTATGAGTATACAACATGAATATATAACAGCAATTACGTTTTTTAATTATATATATATATATATATATATATATATATATACTGAACACTTTTTATCGATTTGTCAACTAAATGACTTTGCCGTTCCGGTGCACCACAAAGTGAAAATCAAAGAAAATGGAAAAAGAGACAAATACTTAGACTTTGTCAGAGAACTAAAAAAAAGCTAAGGGACAGGAGGGTAACGGTGATAACTGTTAAAGTTTACATTCCGCTGTAGAAAAATGATTATGAGTGACCAACTCAGACAGAGGAAAAACAACACACGTGCATTACGAAGAGAAGAGAAAACTTTATTAAGGGCATATGGGATTGAAAAGGGTTAACAAAGGGGAGATAATTGAAGGAGTTATCTGACTTGTACACTTTTAACTCCTCCACATGCTCTCATATTATTGTTTCTTTATTTCTATATATGTGAGAGCACCGTACTAGTCGGCTTAGCTAAAATCCAAATAAATGTCATTTGAATTTTTCTTGTTTTTCTCGAGTTGGTGGTAATGTCATTATCTGCAAGCATGTTAGCTGTAAGACAGTAAATAATGTCTATACTGCCGTTGTATATGGCGTCCTTAATGAAGTGATATTTTATGTCGATGCGTTTACGCCTTTGTCTGTGTACAGAGTCACTGGAAAGTGCTATTGAACCCTGTTTGTCCTCGAATATTTTTACGAGGGCGTATTCTTATTGAGGGTCCATCTCGTTTAACAGTTGGATGAGCTATATACCTTCCTATGTGACCTTTGCCAGGGCCATGTACTCCACCTCATATGGGAATAATGCGACCGTGGGTTGCTTCTTTGATTTTTAGGAAATATGTGGACCATCTTCGGTCAGACTAAAGTAGTTGCCGGACGAACTGTATCTGTCGCTTTGGTCTGATTCCCCGTCCGCATCGCTGTACGCAATTTGTCTAAGTCCGTCGTACCTCTTCCTATAACACAACAGGAACTCCGTTGTACCCTTTATATACCTTAGTACATGTTTGGTCCTCATCCAGTGTTATTCATGTGGCTCGGATAAGTATTGCGATATTTCACCGACAATATAACTTAGAACCGGCCTAGTGCAAGTCATCAAGCAAATTAAGCTACTGATGACTCCGCGGTATTTTCTGGGGTCGGCCAGACCATCAATTTTACTATTAATGAAATTCAATTTTTGTTCGCATGCCGTCGTTCTCGTTTTGCAGTCTGACGTGTCGAATTTCTCCTGTATCTTTGTTGCGTATATTTCTTGGGTTATGTTAAAAGCTGTGCCTCGAAAATGGCGTTTTCGGAAGTTCTTCGTCTCAAAATCTGATGCTAGCATCCATCTGATGTTATTTAGTGAGACTACGAGAATCAAATCGTCAACCCATGTGATGATAATGATTCTTTCCTTGTCGTGTCGAGTGTAGACGCTGTGGTCTGCTTGATTTTGTACGAAGTCGATTCAGCTGAAGCAGTCATGTAAGGTTTTATTCCAGTTTCTGCCTGACTGCTTCAGGCTGTATAGGAACTTATTTAATAAACAGACTGGTTTCTTGTCTGTATTTCACTTTACTTCAAATCCCTCTGATTGCTCCATGTAGATTTCTAATCGATTGGAGCATTGAGTTATGTTGTTTTTATATCCATTTGATGTACGACGAGGTCGTACTGAGCAACCATTTGCATTTGTATGCATATGTATGTGGTGCCTGCGGTTGAAAATAAAGTCTCCATATTGTTTAGTCCCTTAATTTGGTTGTATCCCCTTGCGACAAATCTCGCTTTGTATTTTGGGATCCATCGGTGTTTTCTTTAATTTTATAGACCTATCTACCACTCATCGCATTTTTGCCTTCGGGTAAGGTCATCAATCTGAAAATGTTTTCTTTTAGCGAGTCCATTTCCTCCCGCGTAGTGATGTGCCTTTGGGGAGTTCGTAGCTTCAATACAGATTCGTGGTACATTACACGTAGCTTTGTAGCAGTAATCAATGTTGATTAGTACCTGGCCGTTTTCATCTTCGGCTTTTGTTACATTGTCGCACAAGTAGCGAGGGACGTTCCATTCCCGTTTTGAGTATCCTCCTCGGTATTTGTTTGCTGATGTTATGTTGCTTGTTAGAAGGATCTCTCTTGGGAAGATCATCGTCATCATTTGATTTGTAGGTTTGAGTTTACTGCTCGTCGACGTTGTTGATGAATTTAACCTGTCTCTGTTTGAGAACTTTACTATTTTCGGAGTAGTAGACAAAATATGCTGGGCTGCTTCTGTCGTAACCGATGAATATTCCTTTTTCGCGTCTTGGGTCTAATTTCTTTTCGAGTGTTTGTAAGCCTAATACGCTGAACCGAAAATATTCATTTCTGAAAGTTTGGGTTTCCTCTCCGTTACCGCGTAGTAGGGGCTCTGCTGCAAGTGGTTATTAAAGCGTCTGTTTCGGACAACTGCAGACGCCATAAAAGCATTGGTCTACAGAGTTTTTTGCAGACCATTTTTTACAATTATTCACTTCGCTATTTTGAATTGTGTCTGTCAATTTCTTTCAGCAGTTCTATTCTGATGGGGTAAATATCGTTCTCATGATTTACGTTATTTCTGCGGAATAACGATTGAAAATCGTTTGGCTTGAAATCTAATCCAGTGTTTTTATTTTACCGCAGGGAGAAGAATCTGCGATAAATCTTTCAGTGGCTAACACAGCGTCACCTTTATTTTTGTTAAAATATACGTACACAGCGCCGGATAAATTATCGGTAAATGAAATGACGTATCTATTTCCGTTCAAGTCTACTGGTTCTGTGGATTCTGGTGGGTCCGTGAGGACTAACTGCAATACGGATGTCGCCTGTGTGTCTGGCTGCCTATTTCTACTTTGGGAGAATTTTCCTTTGGTGCAGATTTTGCAGTCTTTGTTGCTGGACCTCTTCCCTTGATTTTCATTCCATTATCTACGTCGGTATTTTATGCCACGTGAGGATATCGTAGTAGAATCACGTGGACGGAAAAGGGGTCGAAGTGTCTGGGCAAGACTTTCAATATCATTGCGATGTTCAAGGCATCGTCCACTCTTTGTCCGGAATTTCTCAGGGCTGTTAAAATGGTTTTTGCCCTTATTACGTCGTCTGTCACGCTTTCCTTACTATCCTTTGCGAGAGAAGTTAATTGGATGCACAATGAGATAACTCTCGGTTTTCCTTTCATGACGTAGTGTCCGCGTAATATGTTGAGGGCTTTTTTTCTGTTGTCTACGGCTTCTCTCATTATCAATTATAAGCTTTTGTCATCGAAGAACTGTATAAGTTTTACACATGCTTCCCCATTCCTCTCATTATCTGCGTTTTGTCCTGGGATTTACGCCTAAGATGGCATCTTTTAGGCCCTGAGATTGTAAATGGCCTAAGAATTTAATTTCCCAAATTTCATATCTTTCTTCATCTACGTCGAATATGAGTCTGTTCTAGCGACTTCCATTATCCCTTTTGGATCTTTAATCTGTTAAAGTTGACATTCGGTAGTGGAAAAAGGATTAGGAATTGACAAGCTCGGACAAAGGAAAAACAACACGTGCATTACGTAGAGAGGAGAAAACTTTATTAAGAGCTTATGGAGAAGAAAAGGGTTAACAAAGGGGAGATAATTTTAGGAGTTATCGGACTTATATAATTCTCTTTTTAACAATAACAATTGTACTTGGTGCGCTTGGAACGACCCTCGAAGGCTTGGAAAAGGGACATGAAGAATTGGAAATTAGAGGAAAAATCGAGACCATCCACACTAACGCTTTGTTGAGAATGGCCAGAATATTTAGAAGAGCACTGCAGACCCATAAAGACTTGACATTCAGACTCTAATGAAAGATCATCAGCAAACGCTACTGTGAAAAGTTTGATAGAAGAAAACGACAAACAGACGGACAAAAACATAGACAAATAAACAGACAAAACTGTAACCTTTGTACAAATTCCTTCAATGAATTGTAAAAATAAAATGAAACAAAATGAAAATAAGATAAACCAACGTAAGCGAAAGTACACGTGTGGGGAATAAATAAGAAATATAAAAAAAAACAATAACATGAAAAGATAAAATAAACACGAAATAAGAAATACAAAAATAACAATTTCTCAGGGAGCCTCTAACAAGAAACACAATCTGCGCATGCCTTAAAAGATGGGCTTCCTGGTGCCAAAAAGAAACTCGACCACAGAAGCCTTTATCTCCTCGACTGAGACGGACGGGCCTTTTTCTCTCGGCTGCCCGTAGGAGTACATGTGTTTGCAAAGGCTTCTGACCTTAGTAAGCACGTTGTGTCTTCTTTTCGATACAGTCTCTGCTGAACATACCGACTGAACTTTACACCGCTCTACAGAGTAGATAGCTTTTCCTGGCGCGGGAAGAACATTCAACTCCACGAATTAGTTGTAAACTTGTGGAATAAAAATTGAGTAAGAAAATATCCCTGTTCCTGTCCTTTCCCCACATTCTCTTCCTTTGCAGCTTCAACAAACCGAAAAGAAGATAACAAGTGAATGGGGATAAGAATAGAAATGAATCAGTTGCTAAACCTCAGAATTTCCCCACAACAACATAACCAAAAAACATCTTATACCCCATACACGTGACGAGAACGAGAAGAAAAGAAACGTCGCTTATTTGAAAATCTCTAATGATGTGAAACGGACTGTTAAAAACCAGATCATAGATAAATAGATAGATATGAAAATGTAGAAATATGTAAAAACACAAGGTCTTCAAAGGATCATTTTATATCTAGTTTGTATTATTTACCAACGTTAAATGTTTGTAAAAAACACCGGAAAATTTTTGAATCTAGTACCATTTCAAACCACAGCACAATCAAACAGAGCCCATCTTTGCCTATTTGTCTTCTTATTTGGCCGGGTTGGTGCAGAAAAGTTACAGAATCTCTTTTTTAAAATAATTTGACTTCATAGATAGATAGATTGATCAAACAGACTGAGAAAGAGAGGAAGAAGCTGATTATCAACGGTAGAGACGAATATATAGCGAGGGTGAAGTGGTTATGGTTTAACGCTATATTTTTTAAGGCACACAAATGAATTACGAGACTTTGCTTTAACAACACACAATAACGAAAGTTTTTATTTGCAGCTTTGAGGCGGTTTGTTCTTGGTGCTGCAAGACTCGTGGTATTTAGGCTTGTTGGTTTTGGAGACACGATAGCTTAGCGGGATGTTGGATGGCAGCGTGTCGTTGGACGTGTGAGGGAAGTATTCAAGGCCACCGTGTAGTTTTGTGTGTCTGGTATTTGTGGAGAGTATGCGTTATCTCCATTAATGTGGACCAGAGGTGAAATGAGAGCTAGGTGTGTCGAGAGCGAAGTGGCGCTCGGATCGACAGAGTAAATTTTTGTGGTGCTTGTGGAAGGCATGCTGAACGTATCTAATTCATATTCAACTGGGATTCCTTGGTCTAAAATATATTAGACGCAAGGAATCCATAAATTAGAAGGTTCCCTCGCTGAGTGTCCATGTTGCTGCTGCTAAGGTTAAAGCCACAGTGAGATGTCCCCACTGGGTGGCTTGTTTAGCTAAAAAGCATCGCTAAGCAGGGACGACCAGAGACACGTCCGTTCTGGTCGCCGTCTCAAGCCGAAGAGAGTGTGTTTGGCCGCTCACCCGTTTTGCTAGCCGGAAATGAAGGTCCGGGCTGAATAGGATGTGTCATCCTGATTGGGTGAAATTCAGTGTTGAATTAAATAGCGCGCCAAAACAAAATACGAGATTTTCCTCTTCTCTACAAATAGATGTATTATCGAATGTTTAAAATAGGCAGACATGAACAAAATAATATAAATATGAACATAGATAGATAGATAGATAGATATATTCGAAGTGAATGTGATAGATAGATAGATAGATATATTCGAAGTGAATGTGATAGATAGATAGATAGATTCGAAGTGAATGTGATAGATAGATAGGTAGATAGATAGATAGATTCGAAGTGAATGTGATAGATAGATAGATAGATAGATTCGAAGTGAATGTGATAGATAGATAGATAGATAGATAGATAGATAGATAGATAGGGAATTTTTAAAGGAAATACGTTATGTTTTTTAAATAAATCTCCAAACACTAATTACATCGCATAAATTTAAAACAGATCGCTACCAACGGAAATAGAATGTTTAAAATGTTCGCATCTTTTCGTTTCATTTAAAAATTCAACCGTCCTGATGAAGGTTTTAAAAAAACGAAACATTTAACGTTGGCAAGTAATTCAATCTATAAATAAAATCTTCTGAAGACGTTGAGGCTTTTTCATGTTGGTACATTTTCATACAGTTGAATTTATTTCCAGTGCTCCTATATACATATATAAGTAGAGATAAAAATAAATATCAAGACTCAAATTTAAGACATGTTGCACTATTCAGTATCTTACATGATAAAGTAATGGAAATAAATATGGACGCACTCATAGAGTAATGGTTACCATCGTAGGAAAAGGACCCGACAACTAGAGTTCGAATATTGGATGAGACTATTTACATTTCACATAGCGCTAAAAAGGTATGAATCCAACTATTTTCTCCCCAGCTATGGGTAAACTGGGCAGACTGGGTTCTTTAGCCTTGGTGTGGCAACCAGTCTAGAGGAAAAAAATTTCTGAATTCCTGCTTAAAAATTGAACTTATGTCCCATTCTGTCCGTGCGGAGGAGTCAATGCATATATATATATATATATATTATAAAGTAATGACGTTTTGACGTCTACATGAAGTCTAGCATAGTGTCAATTCTCGATGCTTTTTGATCGTTAGCTTTTTGTTAGAATTGTGCAAGTGCAGCATCTTCTATGCTCATTAGACATAATGTTACGTTATGGTGCTCAAACACATGACAAACACAAAAATTGAGAATGAGAGGGGAAGTAGTCTCCGAGGACATGGTTTTATTCAGATAGTGAGAGTAATTGTGGTGAGGGAATTGTATCCTTACAGAAAATAGATGGGGAAAGTACATTACATTATTATGTAACACATTGGTCCATATAACTTAAGTGTAAGATTTGAGGACATGGAGAATATTAAAAAAGAGTGAGGACGCAGCTTTATAGCGAATCTAAAGAGGATTTTTAGAGTTGCTTCGACCAATGGAAAAATCTCAGGGATAAATGTATTGAATTCCAAGATGATTATATTGAAAAGAACTTTTCATTCATTTCTGTTTTGGTATATACAGCTGAACACACGTGTGTGTGTGTGTGTGTGTGCATATATATATGTGCGTATGTTTGTGCATATATATGTGTGCGTGTGTGTGTGTGTTCTTATATATATCTATGTGTGTGTGTATATGTGAGCGTACATATATATATATATATATATGTGTGTGTGTGTGTGCATATATATATTTATGTACGTGCATATATATATGCGTGTGTGAATATATCTATGTACGTGTGCGTGTGTGTGTGCATATATAGGTGTGTGTGTTTGCATATATATACATGTGTGTATATATATATATATATATATATGTTTGTGCGTGTGTGTAAATATATATATATATATATGTGTGTGTGTGTGTGTGTGTGTGTGTGTGTGTGTGCATATATATATGCATGTGTGTGTGTGTATGTGTGTGTGCGTAACCCTGAGACAGCCCTATTGAGAATCAAATCTCGTTCACTAACGAACAGAATAACCAAAACTCTAAAACCTTGCGAGATCTAGAGACGAACCCCTTCAATAATTCGTTGTGTCCCCCCGAGTATATCAGGTCCCTTACGAGGCGAGATAACTCGCTTCTCTTGCGTCTTTTGCACGTTTGGATCAGAACTGGAACAACTTCAAAGAAACGCTCAAATCTGCAGAGTAACATAACAATAAGGTTTATTATCTATTTCTGACGTACAAGGAAAAGGAAAGAGAAGAAAAAGAAAGAAACCATTTACAAAGTTCTTCCGAGGCAGTACTTAATTTTAGCTATGGTTATACGTTGCGTCTTCTCTTTATTCTATCCCGGCCAACTCTCTTCTCCAGACTGAAGATTGGGACCAAACAATGAAGGTTTTCTGACAATATCTGCCTTCACTCTACAGAGGCCACTCCCACCTAGACGAAGCAAAAAGCCGATTTCTTCCAGGGAAAGAAACTCCACTTACTTTAACTGCCCAAGAAGTCTTTACTTTTTGTATCTTTTAATCTGAGGCTTGCCACTCTTTGAATCTGAACATAACTTTTAAGTCAGACAATTCGGTGCCTTTCACTCTTTAAACTCAAGACATAAGTTTTTGGTCTTTTCCTGTTCAATTTAATGGCTACTACTCGGAGGTCAGTTTTCCACCCAATTCGCTGGCGGTCAGATTTTCAAAATCATTTTTTGACTTTAAGCTCCATATTCACCATCCGTGGACCGTCATGCAGCCACCCCTACTCGATAACAGAGTGACACTCTAGCACGTTGCTTTTCCTTTGGATAAACATCAGTGTTGTGAAGATGAGGGACTTGGTGCATAGGCAACTGTCAGGTTTCGTTACAAACTTCACGAGGACTGTACCGAGATTTGAGTGCAGATCCACGAGATCTCATGAGATCTAATTCTGATAATTAACTTCCTGTTTAATATAAAGATAATTTGTTAACAGTTACATACATACATACATACATTTGTGGGGTCAGGACAAGCTGTGTTACCGTTTTTTTAATCTGAATCCATTCAGAGGTTATTCTATTTTACCCCACGTTGCCTTGTTGATATAACTACTTGAACAAGAAGGCCCAAAAAGAATTATATGAAAGAAGATAGCAACAGATAGGAGACGAAGACTTTTCTTTAAATTTTTTTCTTTATTTCCTGGGTTCAATAACCATTCAATGGGTGATGGAATTTTCCCTAGATGCAGTCAAGATGTTTAAAAATACGTTAATCGTTTCTTGGTATATATGTGTCCTCGTTTGGTATTTCAAAGCTTTAACAACATGTTAGTCGCTTTGGGGAGTTTTGTCCAAGTCCAGTGTTTAGTTCGTAGTTTGATAGGTCCATTTCGTAGCTTTTTATATTTTTGGCATACAGTTAACCGAGACGGCTGCTACTAGTGATTTCGTTTACTGAGCGACAAACTTTAATACGAAGGTATGGCAGCTCGGAAGAATCACTCTGATCGTTCTGATAAAAAAAAGAAGTCCTGAATTTGTTTGCGAGATCCAGCAAGTCAATGATGTCCCGGAGTGTTCCTGAATTTTTTTCTTATCAGGTAGTTAGTGGATAAAGAAATTCCGTATTTGTCATACAAGATGAGAAAGGGTCAGTTTTTATCATAGAACATGAAGGACAAGAGGAAACATCGTTCTACAAAGCTTTTCAACAAACTCAATAAAAATATTGCATTTCTGTATGATTTTTTATACATTAAAACAAAGTGGTTCCCATTGGTGGGATCTTCTGTAAAATAAGAGTAAGTAAAGTTGGCGACCGTAGTCGAAGGAGACTCGAAGATTCCCTTTTCATTACCTACGACACCGAGGTATAGAGAAGGATGCTACTTCTTTTCCTGTATTGCTCCACTTATTCTTGATACATACCTTATAATGTTGGGTGTTAAACAAGGAGGTATAAGTTCCATTTTTTAAGTCTTTGTTATGACTCGACATGGGATTGAACCCCGGTCTCTCGGGCCATTGGCGAACACTCGACCCATTACAAGCACCAAATTCTGGATATAACGGAGATAACTGTGCTAATTAAGATCCTTTGTAGGATTACCGCCTTTGTCTGCAAAAGAACTCCGCTAGATAGGGTTCAATAAAAATTGCATATTGTCACGTGATGGCTCACGGAGACGAGGAGGTGGGAATGATACTCCCCCCCCCCCGTTGAACTAACATTATCTAGGAGTCAAAAAGTGACCGTTAGGGGAGAATGTGGGTCACGCAGATGTTCGCACCTAAGTGACCTTGGGTCGCCGGACATCGGAAGGGGAAAGAGAAAATGAAGCCAAATGATTGGCGGGGACCCCAAACGGAAGTGGGGTTCCCTTCCCCTCAGCGGAAGTAAATACAAAAAAAGGAGTTTTTGAGCAAGTCTCGTGGCTGACGGACGATAGCCATTTTACTCCGGGCTAAAGACAAAAGACTAACTGAGACATGAAGGACTCCAAAATCCTCCAAGCCAGTATTAAAAACAGTACAAAGTCTATTAGCCCGTGAAAGAAGAAAAATTCTCCAGTGGAACCCCGTCAAAAAAAAATAAGATAAGTAACTTATGGACATTTATCCTTTACACCCAAATTTTGTTTACCACTCTCTCTCTCTCAATTTGAAAAAGGATAAAAGCCAAGAAAAGACATTCATATTCATGGACTATCCAATCATTTGTTTTGACATTCTGAACGTGTATATATATATGTATAACCGTAGTAAAGAACCTATGTATTTTCATTTTACCAAGTGGTCTATGTTGTTATTTCATGCTTTCCTTTCAGCTTCTATTCGCCTTACATTATCTTGCTTAGAACTGTCCTATTAATTCCTAAAGTATCACACGGGAAACCGGAGTTGCCGACTACTACAACAACATTAATATTATTACAACTAAGACCTATAGGCCCGTTTTCTTCTATTATCTAAGGGAAAGAAGTTTAGCGGCCTGGTGGGTGTGTGATAGTGTGAAATTTTGGACCCCTTTGCCAGCGGTGGCCAGTCTGGCCCTAAAATATTCCCTCACGTAATATGCCAGTTCTTATCTGCCTGAGAAAAGAACTCTGAACAGGACTTATTTCTGTAGGGGATCAAGTGCCAACCTGCCCCGTCTTCACACGTGCGAAAATAAAGTCCCGTTTAGGGATTTTAGTCAATTTGCCGTCACAATATGTAAAAGACTATGAAATAACCCCCACGGCGGGTTTGGTTTGATTGTTTGTCTGATGGCGTGGACCCCGTCATTGTTTCTCACACCCAGCCAAGTAGGCATTTCACAGTGGAAGAAAAAATAATGATAAAAAATCAACAAACTGAGGGCTAAAGGGGAAAAAAGACACAACACAGGTTCAGAACAGCAAAACGTAAGAAAGTGAAGTTTGTGACATTTCTGGGACTCAGTGTGAATGTATACGTTTGGCTATCACGAGTGCATTGTAAAACTCCCAACAGCTACCAAAAATGCTGACTCATCTCTGGTCATTGTCTTCTCTGCTCGACGTCCCGTTTCTGATTTCACTGCCCGGTGTGTGTTTTTCATGACTGCTAGGCTTAGCATCCCAGCCTCAGCTCACCGGCCCCACGTCTTAGAGTCGACTGACCAACCCCGCATCCTGGCTTAAATGTGTGACTCTCAACTGCCGGAGTCTCACTTGACCAACATCCTTCATCCTTTTCGCCCCCTCCACTTCCAGTTTCGCAGATTCACACAGGCAAGCTCTTTGCGTGGTCTTCGCGCTAGAATGGACAAACAAAGGAGACCCTCTAGACACTCTGACGCTGGTCAAAGATAATGAAGATAAGATCTCCGCTTTGGCCACCTATCCACGAACACAGAGACCCATACGCAAATATATATATATATATATATATATATATATATATATATACTCATGAATACACATTATTGGCCACAAGAGGTCTAGAAGATATCTTCCTTTTTCTTCAAAGAACCCACACTCTACCGACTTTGTGTAATATTCTGGCCTCGTGGGTAGCAAGATGTCACGTTCTTCACAGAATAGCCTACACACAAGGACTGTTCTCGCTCTCTTCTAATTGGACGCTCGTGACACCATCTAACATAATGTACTGAATATAACACTACAGAGTATTACACAGCATACAATATCCTAAGCTTACTTGATGACTTACATGAATATTTTATTCTGCAATCCAGCCAATTAATATTCTACAAATTATGTGCAACCTTATAACGCGAATGTTCTTCTACACTTTGTTAAATAGTAGTAACAGTATTATCATTGACCACAGTTATAACAGGAATCCAACGGATTTACGAGTCGTCTAGTTCAAGAAAAAAAAATTGCGAGACTACTAATAAATACGAAGTATTTCACTATGTAACATACATTTTGTTTCTAGATAGTATTTGTTATTTCTTAATTGTTTATGATGTAAAAATATAGAAAATGGACATTATTCCCTTCAAACTTTGCTTTTATACCCTGGATAGCATTATGTAAGACATATTTTGTTACTGGATAGTATGTGTTATTTCTTAATTGTTTAAGATGTAAAAATATAGAACAGGACAATTATATATTTAATAAATATACGTCGGAGTATAATATTATAACTATATTTGAGAAAATAAAAGTAATTATTTATTTTAGGATATATAAAAAACACAGAAAGGTATAATTCCGTTTTTGAGGCGAGCAAACAATCAAGACTCTAACTCGAGGTGAAATTTAGGATAAGAAATTTGTTTATTTACTATACAAATATGAAAATGAAGTTGCATACTTAAACAAAATGATTGTTACGGTGTAAAAGTTTTAAAAAACAACAAACAAACAGGCAAATGTATTTAGAAATACAAGGAAAAATATAAAAAATAGAATAGGCTTAATCAAATATTTCCGTTGAACACCGAATTAGAATTCAAGCATGGCTGAAGAAAAAGGTTCTTTGGAAAGCTTAATGGTGGGAACGACAGGCAAAAAGGTATTTTTTAAGGTTTAATTTCCCTTATTATGGCTCTGAGTTTGTGTTGAAGAGGGAGAAGTATTTGAGTGAATGGAATATAACCGACTAGTGGATGAAGATGGGTAGATAGAATCTTTCTTTCTATCCAAAATTCTTCGAACATGGCCAAAGATTCAGAGATTTCGGAGGCTGTTGACCAAGACGAGTTTCTTGTAGGTCGTTAGTTATCTGGCACTACATGCTGGTTAAGCTTCTATGCTCCATTGATATGCTTCGCTGACCGCCACCCGACAGTCGATGGCTGGGTTCCAATTCTGCTTGTTCGAATTCTCAATGAATGAGTTGACATTTTACCTGTTATTTATGTTCTTTGATGCGTAAAAATAGGGTCCATTGAACTGTCTCCGAAAATCGATTTTATGAATTTTCCAACCTTTTGATTGGCCGAAAAACATTTCCTTATCTTGAGGGAGTCTTGACAAGAAACTTTCTGGGGTGTCTTTTTTTAGAAGGTTCTTTGACCCCGCGACTTGAAGCTGCCACAGTACAGGCCTTATGTTGAACCCCACATGCGCTCGTAACTTGGAAAATATTATTTATGACTCTTTAATAGGATTCCACACAAGAAAATTTCATTTTCAGATTCTACTTTGTATAAAAATTTCTCACACAGTTTAAACAAAAAAACGTTTTTCTCGACCTCATTTTCATAAATCTCTATGATTATTCCATAATGATCGCTGTGTGTCATCATATCTAAAAATAGAAAAAAGACCCACACATGTCATGGTTTCCAGAAATAACTTTTCCCTGTTTTACTGTCAAAAGGCTACTTCGTATAAATAGACCAAAATCCTCAGAACTTGCCAGTAGCAGCCTAGCAATTTTTAGAAATCAAACGAACCAAAAGTAATCTGCCCCAAAATTTCACAACGATAAATAAATTTTATCCTTTATGGAATTTCAGGACTTAAAAGCAAGTAAACATTTTGATATATCCTGAGGTGGCAATAATATAAGGATAATCAAGAAATAGTATTCCGTGAAAGGAAATAAAAGAAATATGTACTATGGGTTTAAATAAATAAAGAAGTGGTTTATTGTATTATTTACAGAGAGAGTGTTAGTTCTTCACGTGTTCTGTCCAGGGTGTCTCTCTGTCTATCTCCGTGTATGTCTGTCCGGTGACCGGTGATATAGTTCCTCATTTAAACTGTTCCGGTGGTGATTACATATCTCACCATAACATCTCCCCCTAAGCCAATTTTTCCCTGGAGAATTTGGCTTAATACCGTTTGTTTTTAGGTCTGGGGCTCAGCCGGTTGACTTTTCTTTTTACCCTTGTACTTTTTCTCCTCAACGTTGTTTGAGGGGGTGGAATTGGTGATGAAACTGGTACTCTCGGACCTGGAGTAGAAGATACCACTCTTGGAGTAGGTTGTGTTATGGGTAGAGGAACATTAACAGGGTCATATAATACCTCCAAGGGCAGTTCATTATCTTCTGCCTGTTTGTAGTCATCAGTGTGTCGAGGTCTTAGCTGATTTATATGCCTGCGACAGTCAAATTTACTACTTCTTACAGAATATAGCACGTGTCCAATTCTTTTCATAATAATCCCCTCTTCCCAAAAGCTTTTCCCAGTCCTATAGTTCAAGAAGAGTATTTTGTCACCAGGTTTGTAGAACCTTGTCGAAGGATTTTCTCTTGTTGCTGTTGTTTTGTTTGTATTTGGTAAAATCCTGTCAAATATGGATCTGATTTTTCGAGCGAACATTAGTTCAGCTGGTGACAAACCGGCATTAGTGTTCGGGTTAGGAGTGATCCTATACACAGTTAGAAAATTTTCAAGACTCTTCTCATCAGTGTCCATGCCTCGGTTTTTCTTCAAAGCTATTTTGAACGTGTCCACAAATCTCTCTGCGAGACCATTTGACCTTGGATGGTATATTGCAGTTGTTAAATGTTCAATGGATTGGGCCTTGCAGAATTCTTCAAACTCTTTGCTGGTAAATTGGGTGCCGTTGTCGCTGACAATAGATTTAGGCACTCCAAAACGACTGAAGAGAAGTCTTAGTGCATCTATAGTACTCGTTGATGTCGGATGTATACACTTAAACACTTCCGGCCATTTTGTGAAACTGTCAACGACTACTAAGAAATAATGACCATTCAAAGGACCTGCATAGTCAATGTGTAACCGGGTCCACGGTGTATCCGTCTTCGGCCACGGTTGTATTTGTACAGGTGGTGCCTTTGCTGCTAGCTGACACCCTTGACACTCTCTTACGATTTTTTCAATGTCCCGGTCCATCCTAGGCCAATACGTATATCCGCGCATTAAGGCCTTCATTCTGGACATGCCTGGATGACCACTATGGAATTCTTTTAGAATCCTCCTCTGTAGTGTGGTCGTTTTTCCTCTCTCAACGCAGCTATCACTGTGTCCTCTAAAGGTTCTGCACACTTTCGAATAAGTCTGGAGAGTCCATCTGCATGTCCAATATTTTTGGATGAAATGTACTCCATTTTAAAATTATAATTCAACAGAATTATGCTCCATCGTTGAAGTCTGTTAGCAGTGTGAGTGGGTATGCCTTTTTTAGAGCCAAAAATAGTCAACAAGGGTTTGTGGTCAGTCTGCAATGTAAAAATCCTGCCATGAATGAATCTATGGAATTTTTTAATTGCATAAATGATTGCCAAACTTTCTTTTTCAATTTGAGAATAGTTTCTTTCTGCAGGCAAAAGTGATCTGGATGCATGAGCGATTGGCTTCGTTAATCCATCTTCAAGTCTATGGAGAAGTACTGCTCCTAATCCGTAGTCACTTGCATCCGATGCCACAATCAATTCCTTCTGTGGATCAAAGTGTGCCAGTGCTAAATCTGATAGCAGGCATTTCTTAATCTCTTCAAATGCATTTTGGCACTCTTTTGACCAAATCCACTTTTGTCTCTTTTTTAACAATTCGTTCAATGGTGCTCTCAACTTTTTGGGATATAAATAGCATAATATTGTGCTAAACCCAAAAAAGATTGTAACTGGGCAACATTGTTTGGTGCTGGCATCTTCTCAATGGCTTCTGTTCTCTGAGGATCCGGTCTTCTGCCTTGGCTGTCAATGATTTGACCAAGATATTTTATTTGTTTTAAGAAAAATTCACATTTTTCGGCACTCAATTTGAAGCCGAATTCCTCAATTCTTTGGAAAACTGTTTTGATGCGTTCCTTATGTTCCTGTACATTTTTACTCTTTACAAGAATGTCATCCAAATATGCGATTGCAAAACCTAAATCGGCAAGCATTGTGTCCATTATTTCCTGAAATAACGCAGGAGCTACTTTCAAACCAAAAGGAAGCCTTTTGAGTCTGAAGAGTCCTAAATGGGTATTAATACACAAATACTTTGAACATTCTTCACTGACTTTTACCTGAAGGTAAGCCTCAGATAAATCAATTTTGGAGAAAATTTTACCTCCATTCAGCTTTGTAAAAATGTCTTCAGGGGATGGGAGTGGATAACTATGATCCATCAGACAGTCATTAAGGCCTGTAGAAAAATCGGCGCATACCCGAATCTTCTTATTTTTCTTTTTAACATACACAGTGGGGCTTGCCCACTCAGAATAGTCAACTTTTTCGACTACACCATTTTCCTGCAGTCTTTGCAGTTCAATTTCAATATCTTCTTTTGAAGAAAAAGGCACGTTTCTTTTTGGTTTAAAAACAGGTTTCACATTTTGTTTTAGTTCAAAATTCACTTCGGTCTTAGTGCACACACCTAACCCCTCAGAAAAAACCCTGGGGAATTCACTTTTAATACAGTAAGAAAATCCTCATTTTGTTTAGAATTTTTCTTTTCAGATACACTAACACGGTTACAAAATGAATTTATGGGTAGCTCCCATAAATCAAACAAAACGATCCAATCAATTCCGAAGAGGCAAGAATTTATACCTGGAACAACTGACACTTTTGAAGAAAAAGTTTTCGATCCAAGAGATACACTGCAATTAAACTCTCCTTTGAATTTTAATCTCTTTCTGGATACTCCTTTGGCAATTTTAGACGTTTTTTCCAGTGTTGGACAACCAATACTCTTCCAAGTCACTTCGTCGATAATCGAAATATCGCTACCTGTATCCAAAAGTAGCTTAACTGTGTGACCATTTATTTTGGTATTGACAAATTTTCATTTACCCCCTTGTCTCACTTCTTCTTTTGACAACACTACATTTACTTTAGACTTAAATTTTTGTCTTTGTTTATTTTGTTTAGTTCGGCACTGGGAGGCTCGGTGTCCAACTAAACCACATTTAGCACAAGGTTGGTCTTTAAAAGGGCAATTTTTTCTTAAGTGCGAACCCGCACAGCTCCAACATTCAAAACTTTTTCCTTTGTTCTTGAGAAAAGTTTTTTGTTTCACTACTTGGACCTGGGATGTAACTTTTCCCTCTATCCTAGTAGTGTCCCTTTTCACATTTATCAACTTCTGACATTCTTCTGTCACTTTTTGTAAGTTCATTTCTGGATCTTGCTCCATAATTGATAAAATTCTTGACCTCAAATCCTTGTCCCTCGGTGCTGTCAGTCCCTGGACAAATATGTAACACTTAAACATGTCAACTGATAGGTCTTTCAATTTAAATAGTTCACACAGGGCGTTGACTTTACCCGCATATGTGACAATATCATCCGTTTCTTCTTTTTGCGTGTTTAAACATTTATATCTTGTATGAAAAAGGCTGTCTCTTTCACCAAATATTGAGCACAACATTCTAACAGTTTCTGAAAAAGAAATATCTTCTGGTTTCTTTGGCAAAATCAAATTTGTAAATTTTGTATTTTCCTCCGTACCCAATTTCTGAAGTAGGAGTGTGATTTTTTCTTCGTCAGACCATTTCTCACATCTTTTTGTAAAAATCGTCTCGAACCTCCGATAATAGGCGGGAAAGGTGTCGCCTCGTTCTGCGTCGTATTTGAATTCAGCTAGTGAGTTAGCTATACCCTCTGCCGAAAAAAATCTAGACGCATTATCATTAGTTTTTTGTGACAAAATAGTTTCACAAAATAGTCGGTTATTTGTAGTTTGTTGTATGACAAGTGCTTCAAAACGCTCTTGTTGAACCAACATCTGTTTTTGAAAGTCCATTTGGGCTTTTTGCTGGGCGACTAAACTCTCGGTTAACGTTTTCGTCAATGCTGCTATTTGTTCCGAAGCCATTTTTTTTTAAATGCACAAATATCAAGTCAACGTATACATAAAATTTTGTTCCAAAAAGAAGATGTCCGCCTTCAACGCTTTCGTTACGAAAAAAAATTTGTCAATACTGAGAAATGTTCAGAAAACTCACCGTACAAAATATCGACACTTTACCAATTTCAAGTGCTCCTTTTCGTCTTTTTCAAATACACGTAAACGTATTTACGTAAGAAAAAAAAATTCCCATAGCACAGTCCTTTTTTTTTTTTTTTTTCTTTTAGTAAATGAATTTACTGAGTTCGTATTTCGTCTTCGTCGTCAATTGATATATCCTGAGGTGGCAATAATATAAGGATAATCAAGAAATAGTATTCCGTGAAAGGAAATAAAAGAAATAATATGTACGATGGGTTTAAATAAATAAAGAAGTGGTTTATTGTATTATTTACAGAGAGAGTGCTAGTTCTTCACGTGTTCTGTCCAGGGTGTCTCTCTGTCTATCTCCGTGTATGTCTGTCCGGTGACCGGTGATATAGTTCCTCATTTAAACTGTTCCGGTGGTGATTACATATCTCACCATAACACATTTTATAATGAATGCTTAGACATTTAGGTACAATGTACACATACAAAGATTAAAACTCACACAACATATTTTTTAATTTGTGACTCATTACGAAAAATAAGTAAAAAAGTAAAGTCGGCGACTGTAGTCGAGGTCGACCAGAAGGCTTCCTTTTCAATAGCTACTACACCGAGATGTAGGGGAGGGCACAAATACTTTCCTGGATTGCTCCACTTTACCCTTGATACGTACCTTACATTGCTGAGTGTTAAGCAAGGAGGTATCAAGTACCATTTTTAAAGTCTTTGGTATGACTCGACCTGAGATTGAACCCAGGTCTCCCAGACCATTGGCGAAGACAGCGTCTGTTTCAACTCAAACTCCTGTTATTTATTCTTGCTTGCTTTATATATAATTAATATCAGCGTTTACGTTATTATCACAGAACCTGGAAAACTCCGCTGTTAGATTATTGAGCTACATTCTATGAATCGCTCAGTCGGTTGGTGGGGAGGGGCTATAGAATACACCGACTGCAACTCTGCAGAGGGGTAAGACTCTCCCAACGAGTGTGGGGAATGCGGAGTACCCCTTTATCGCCATCGCTCCCAGGTCCACTGGCTCGGAGTAGTAGCACCTGATAAGGTCCTATCTATGGATCAAATAGAACTAAACTTCCTACTTATACAAAACTGAATTGTTTAAATAGAACTCTTTTTGACATTGAAACTCTACTTAGGGTAAACTGAATAGTTTAAATTAGAACTGTTTGACTAAGCTTGATTGCTTGAAATAGAAATGTTTTTGACAAACTGTGTACTCATGCAAAATTGAATTGTTTGAAATAGAACTGATTATTTGTATAAAAATGGATTTGGCGTTAAATAACCTACAATCGTTGATATGCTATAAAACCCAACCAACCAACCACTATATTCTATTTTGAACTCCGTACGAATCATTGACTACTACATTCACGTTACACTCGTAACAATTCCCTTCAAACTTTTTCTGCCTTGGGTAATACTGTGCGAGAGAAATTTTGTTCCTAGATAGTGGCTGTCATTTCTTAATTACATATAAGAATAAAGAAAATGGTCATTATTACTTTGCTTTTGTACACTGGATAATAGAATTTAAAAATTAAACCATTTTCTATTTAAAAACGGGTAAATTTTCACATTTTATTCATACAAGGTCTTAATCGAAAGATATATGTATTTATACTAAAGTTATACAAAAAGGGACAAAAATACTTTATAAGTTCAAGAAGATTTTTTATTAACTACTCAGCACTGATTTCATTACTCATATCACAAAAGCAAAATCTAAAGAGAATAATAAGTCTTTTTCGTTTACTTCGGACATAAACAATTGGGAAATAACACTTTCTGCTTAGAAACAAGTACAAATAAAAATGATTTTAAATACTTTCGACGTGCAGATTTCGACACAAGCTTCAAACTTAAGTACACAATAGCCGGAAAAGGGAAGGGGAGTAGTAGAAAGATTTATTGGGTCAAGAGCCTCTTAATCGTCAAGCTTTCTTTGTTGAGAAGCGCGGGTCTGTTTGTTGATGGTCCAAAATTTTGAGTGCAAGTCCAAGTCTCGGTGTAAGATACCTCGGTTCTTATATAGAATAGCCACCCCATAAGAATTTGTAATCTGTACAAACATTGATTACTCTTTTATTCTTATCAAAGACTGATTGATTTTAATAGCATGTCAACCCGTCTAGGGTTATTGCATGCCTAGAGGTTAAAAAATTGCGTTCATTGTACATTTATATTTACATTTTTATGTGATTGTTTCTTTACGAATAATTTCAAACATTTATTCGACCAATAAATGGGACCCTAACAGATACTGCCACTCCGGGTCAAAGTGGACCAAGGAGTAATGGCAATGAAGAAGTATTCGACACTCCCCCAAATCTCCCAAACCATCAGACGCAGTTTAATGTTATACTCAAGACACTTCTTTGAGGTGGGCAGGAGGAGGAGGTCTTATGGTAGTTATGAAGTTTTGTTGTTGGTTATTGTGTTTTTCGGGGTTTAGGCTTGGATATCTGACTCCATCGTTTTCTTCTTACACCATCTTAGTTTGTGGGCTTCTTCTATGTTTGTAGAAGGCAGCAAAGGAATTCCTGGAAGAAGGAAGAAAAGAGACCAAGATACATTTTGAATTTTAAATTTGTTTCTGAGTTCAACAACCATTCTGTGGGTGTGGAAATTCTTTCTGCATCCAAATGCAATGGTCGTGTCTCCCAGATAAATACTAGTTGTCTCCGGTGGTTTATAAGTCCAAAGTCAGTGTTCTTGTTGTTTTCGGCGGTGACAGCTAGCTAACAGAAAACATAGTATCTGGCTACTAAACCTAATCAGCCATGTGTTCGCTTCAAGCGGCCGTGTGAAAGAGGGTCCTTTCTGTGCTACGGTAGAGCGGAAGTGAGGTCGAATTTTTCCTTTTCGCAGGGACGGTTCATTTTACGGACATGCGTCGTCCCCTCTTTCTATCAGGAGCTTCTGGGAGTTTTTGCACTGCTTGAACTTATTTTCTTTTCTTTATTTTCTTTTTCTGTTCTAATCACTACAATACAGTTGTTTGAACACAAAATAGTAATTAATTAGATGTGAATACAACAACGGCTAAGCTAAAAACGATAAAAATAAGTCTTCTGCGCATCGACTCAAAGCATACCATAAATAGAATATGAAACATTATTAAAATTAACAGCCAATAAAATATTTACTGCTTGGATTAAATGATTAAAAAAATATTAAATTTGGAACCTACTTAGAATATATGTAAACAGCAATTTAAAATACTAATACACGCACACACAAGCTACCCATGTCCTCACTCGTGCTCATCCTGTGTGAGTAGTTTATCTGGTCCCATGGGAACTTCCCCTAAAGGTAATACCTGCTTTGCAGGGTTGAGTTGATAGCTTGGTGCGTAAGGCGCTCCTATATGGGGAACACCGAAGGAACCAAGATTTTTTTTTAAATAGCTACGCATGATTATCGATTTGTATGTGCCTCCCCACTATAAAATAACCATGTGTCACATCCTGATTTGGTGAGAAGTCAATCGAATACCATACAAACCACCCAGACGCGCCAACATACATAAGAGAAACCGATGTTACAGATGAAACATGCATCGCCAGACACATATATAACTAGAAAATAGAATATAATTTCTTCAGCACGCAGCGATAAGAACAGCTTTATCGACCTTACCTTCCTTTCTTTATGGTTAAGATAGCCTTTCTCTCTCCCTTTTTCATGCAACACGAAAGTAAATGAACTGTTGCTATAAGAAACTTTCAAACTCAAGGAAAGTACATGGACTGATCTTAAAATTCTGACTAAACTAAGTCGGATATTATACGAACGTTTTCCTATGTTTCTTTTACGCTAGAAAATAAATATTAACATTCATCTTGTAACAGAAAGAACTTCGTATTTTTGTTTGGCGCGTAAATTAATTTGACCGTTATGGTCGTCGCATATTTTCACCAAATGAGGATGACTTATCCTATTCAGCCCGGACCATTTTCCTGGACAACACAAAAATGGTGAAAGCCCGCCAAACTATCTCTTCCACTGAACCTTTCGAGCAAGACGGACGTACTTTCTGTCCGCTCCCTTCATTAGCAGGAGAATCATAACACCATGAGGAAAGCCGTTTAATTTATGGACCTTTTGAGTCTACCTTCTGAGACCAAGGGTTCCCATTTGAACATGAATTAGATGCATTTAATCTGCCACTTTCAGGAACACCTTTATGTCACTTCCAAGTTTTGCTATGTCTACAGCGACGCGTAATTCTGCTCAGACATCCAGTTACCTCATTCCTGGGCAACCTTTTCTGGAGACCTTCGTGCTTCTCTCCTACAGCAACCAGGACCACACATTTATGGGTGACTACATCATTCCTGTCCTTAAACAGCAAACACGACTTTTGCTATGTCTATAGCGGCGCATTTCCGCTCAGACATTCAGCATTGCCTTGACTGTAGCGACGCCCAATTCGCTCAGACATTTAGCTGCTATACTTCCTTCTCAACTCAATAACTATTTCCTTCCTTCCTTCCTAAGAGACTTGCAGCATAAAGGTACCCTTTATTCTGGCTGCCATTAAAGTTCTAAAATTGAAAAATTTACGGCATCTTCGTTCTTCTCTCTTTATTTTCCTTCTAGTTTAACGAGGACGTAACGTAACAATTTTCCTCGCTAAAATGTTATTATTTCAATACTTGTTTGATCTTTCTTTTTTATACCGTCTGCAGATGTTAAGGTTCCTTCTTCAGCTAGTACGGGTACTTGGCTATGCCCAGCTAAATTGAGGCTTTCGCTCCTGCAACACAGTCAGCGTATTGTAAGCGCCGTCGACAAAATGATTGAATTGAAGAGTGTATCGACCTAGAGTGTTGTAATATAAGGCACCAATTAATAATTTTAGTTCTTGGCGTTTCTCGTTATTGTTAAGTTGATCTTTACTGATTACTCTAAACTTGTTAAAAGTGAATAATTTGAGGGCTGAGTTATTTGCATATTTCACAATAGTGCTAGTGATCGCTGTTTGGGCCTTAGTAACACTCGTCCTCTGTAATTAGGAAGGCTGATTTTCAACGTATGTAAACAGTTCCTAATTAAATGACTGACTTAAAAGCATCTTTCGTCCCCCTTCCCATTTAGAATACGCTGACTGTATACCTAAGAGAGGGGTAAGACCCCATCCACCCAAAAAGGAGATGTCCTGGGTGTAATAAGGTACTATTTACCAACCCCTCCGCTCGGGCAGGATATGACACAAGGTCAATTTTTAAGCGGAGTTTAACAGGTTTGAATTCAGAGTTTTCCTTCTCCTAGACTAGTTGCCTCACCAAGGCTGAAGAACCTAGTCCGTCCTACTATTTACCCATAGCTGGAGGGAAAATAAGGGGGTTCATACCTTTCCCAAGGGTATTTACCCGAAAGTGAACGTAATAGCGCGACTGGAGTACGAACTCGCGTACTACGATTCCGCAGTGCATCGCTTTAACCATTACACCACGAGGTGTAATAAGGTAATTAGAACTTTCTAATGCTGGGTTATCTCCTTTTAACTAATCCAAGGACCCAGCACTTTTTTACTTGTCACTTCTGTCTTAGCCTTGTAATAAATCACTAGTACATATCGTTCGTCTTCGAATCATTACTCTATATACACTGTAGATATAACATTACATGGTGGCAGTAGTGGGATACTCACATATATAAGAACATTAAAAGAAGAAAAGAGAAGACGGAACCATACGAAGCAAAGACTTTATAAAAAAAAAAAAAAAGAAAGAAAAAGACAAGTTGAAAATGGAAGATGGCTAATACAAATATCCTGTTGCCAACGCTGGACTGGTCGAACGAAAACGGACAAGAAGCCTTCAGTGAGTAGTTCGACTTCATGACTTCCTACTTTACAATAAATAACCTGGAAGAAAGACTGAAATACAACTATATATTGCTGAGCACAGGACCAAAGGGCCATGAATTAATTAAAAATGCACTCCTCACGACCAAACAAAAAGAAAATTCGGAAAACGTGTTCAAAATTTTCGAAGCAAACATGGTTCATAAACCAAATAAATGGGTCGAACGACTAGAATTCACGCCAATGCAACAGAATAACGACGAAATGTAGATGAATATTAAGTCAGACTACAGACCAAAGCTGAAAGATGCGACTTCAACGGATTAAGTTCTATAGTCTTACTTGGGACAAAGACGGTTCCCACCCTGATTCGGAAAAATGCGACTGGATCAAATAAAAACTGAAACCAACAAACCGAGAACTCCAGCAATTACTAGGCATGATTCAATACCCAAGCCCCTTCATACCAGAACTTACTGCCAAAACAGCAACACTAAGGTCACTACTAAAAAAGGATCCAGAATACAACTGGAATTAAACACATGAAAAGGTATTTCAGATCTTAAAATATTCAGTACATGAAAATCTGTCTTGCTTATTTTAACCCAAATGCAAACACAACAATACAATTAGACTCAAGCATGCTAGGGCTAGGCGCTACATTAATAAATGACAACAAAATCGTTGCATTTGCAAGTAAACGATTAAGTGATACCGAATCACGCTATGAAAACATTGAAAGAGAGCTACTGGCAGTGATATTTGGTGGTGAAAGATTCCATACATGCGTATATGGAAAAGAATTCCGAATCGAATCTGACCATAAACCCCTCGAAAACGTCCAAAATGAAAATATTGCACCAGCACCCCCAAGACTACAAAGAATGTTGCTAAGGCTACAACTATACGATGCCAAGATAAAATACAGACCAGGGATAGAAATGAAAATCCCTGACTACTAGTCGAGGATTCAGCCAACACAAATTAAAGAAATAGAACTTGACTTAAACATACATACAGTCAACATTCAGCACAGAAGCAAATAGACTTACCAGAAGCTACTGACAAAGATGAAGAATTAAAATTACTAAAGCAAGTAGTAATTAATGAATGGCCATTGGATGTAAAGTGCACTCCAAAACCAATAAAACATTACTAGTCGACGAAAGAATGCCTGTCAGTGCCAGATCGATTAGTGACTAAAGGCGAATGCATTGTAATACCAAAAAGCATGCAAAGCATACTCCTGAAGAGAATCTACGAGACACACCAAGGTATTGAAAAATGCCTGTTAAAGGCAAGAAATAGTGTATATTTGAGAGGAATGAGCAGAGACATAGAAAACATGGTAAGAATATGTGAAATATACAGAGGATACCAAAGGAAAACAATGCTCATCAAAGAACAAGCAACCAGGCCATTCCAAAACATAGCAGCAGATATTTTCGAATTCAACCGCCAACAATTCTTACTTGTCGCTGACCAGTACAACAAAATGCTATTCATCAAAACAATGAAGACGGTGATAAGTGCAAACTGCATTGAATATTTCAAAGCAATCTTTGCTGTACATGGGATACCAGAACGGCTATAATGCCCGGTACTTTGTGTCAAAGGAATTCCATAATTTTTCTCCCAAGTAAGAATTCACGCACATCACATCAAGCTCGAGATACCCACAATCGAATGGATTCATTAAGCCTGTTAAGGTCCCGTTTATGCATCAAATAGATCTATCTATTGAGTAGTTATAACATTACACTGGGTATGACATTAAACTGCATCTACTGTTGAGGTCTAATGAGTAGAGTGTTCACCAATGGTCCGGGAGACCGGGGTTCAATCTTAGGTCAAGTCAAAAACTCAAAAAATGGTACTTGATGCTGCCTTACTTAACACTCAGCATTATAAAGTAAGGATTAAGGGTAAAGTAGAGCAATTCAAGGAATGGGGTAGCGCCCTCTCCAACACCTCAGTGTAGTAGCTGTTGAAAAGGGAGCTTTCGGGTCCCTCTCGAGTAAGGTCGCCAACTTTACTTATTGATGAGGCTCCAGTTCTGGAGATCTGAAGAATGAGGAACACCCTTTCATTGTCATTACTCCAAGTTCTACTTTGAATCGGAGCCGTAGTACCTGTTAAGGTCCCGTTTATGCATCAAATAGATCTATCTAAAAAATGATTCGAATTCGATAGGACCGTCTGCAAAAAAAAAAAAAATGCACTTAAGAAAAAACGACATAAAAATGTAACTATTGAACGTACAATAAACGTGATGCCCTCTCGGCATAAAATACCCCTTGACAAGTTGACATGCCGTTAAAATCAGTCAATCATTCCGCGTAATGCTGAGAATGTATTTATCCAACCACTCCTCCGCGGGCAGGATTCGACACCAGCGGAATATAGCTGGTTTGAATTCAGAGTTTCCCTTCTATTAAACCCATTGCTTTACTAAGACTAATGAACCCTGTCAGTTTATTTACCCATATTTGGGAGAGAGGCGGATTCATGCCTTTCCCTAGGGCATCAAATGGTGTAATAGTGAGCAGACGAATAGCGAGTTCGATTCTCCCTGAGTGCCCCACACTTCTGGCCTTGTACCACAACTAAGCTTAGTTTGGTAAATAATATGAATGTTGTGTAGTGTACTAAGATTAGTTTAATATCTAGTTTCTTGTTAATACGATTCCATATCTTATTTTTCACAAGGCCAAAATATAGGGTTCTAAGTGACACTCGAACTCAGTAATGATCTACTAGACTACCTTACTAAGCATGACACAAACACTCTTCACTCAAAATTATTCATTTACTAATACTAGCGTGGACTTTGAACACAATCCTACAACTTTCTCAGAAATCGTTACTTGTTAGGCCAGAAGAGGTGCCCAGTGAGACTCGAACCTAGAAGCAGACCAAATTCATTGATTATTACACTGTGGGGACTATCCCCACAATGTAATAATAATTATAATAATAATAATAATAATAATAATAATAAGAAGAAGAAGAAGAAGAAGAAGAAGAAACTATTACATAAAAATAAAATAAAATACGAAATGAATTAAATAAATACAAAAATAATACTTTTTCTGAGGGCCTCTGACAGGATGTGCAATCGGTGCATGCATGAAAAGATGAGCTTCTTGGCGCTAAAGAAAAACTTTTTCTCAGTTTTCCTTGACACACCTCCTCTAAACAGACGCTCCTTTTTCTCTCGGCTACCAGTATAAGTACACGTGTTTGCTAAGGCCAGAGGTCTTAGCAGCGCGTTGTGTCCCTTGTTTATAACAGCATCAGCTGAACATACCAACTAAACACAGGCACACATGGTGGACCCTCAAATTCACAGTTTGTTAAAAATAATTCCTGATACTCCTCTTGACCCTGGAAGCACGGTTAGTTCAGGAAAAACATTTTCACCACGAAATAGTCGTAAACCCCGAAAATAAAAATTGAGTTTAAAGGTGTCCCTATTATTTCCCTTTCCGTTCTTAATTCCTTTACAGCTTCAACAAAGATACCAAGTCAATGGGGATAAGAAGGGAGGAGTCAGTTACCAACGCTATAATTTCCCAACACACCGCCATATTCAAAAACTGTCTTATACCTCATTACACCACGCAAAGCGCACCAGAAATGAAAAAAAAAGAAGATAAATAAGAGTAGCATAGATTTGGCACAAGGTCGCAAATATAGAGCACCGCATGAAAATCGAACATGCGAGTCAATGATAATTGTGATCTTGTGGGGTTTCGACTGAAGGTCAAGGGCAAAGCTGTGTTGTCGTTTGATATCTGACTCCGTTATTAGGTTATTTTATTTTACCCCACGTTGGCTAGTCGGTGTAACGCTTTGCCCAAGAAAGTCCAAAAAAAGAAATATACAAAAGAAGACAGTAACAGATAGAAGACGAAGACGTTTCTTTTATACTTTTCCTTTATTTCCTGGGTTCAACAACCATTTCATGAGTGAAAGAGTTTTCCCTCAATACAATTGAAATGGTTGAATACCCCAGTTAAGGTGTCTAAAAATACGTTAGTCGTTTCTTGCATATGCTTGTCTTCATTTTGTTGTTTTAGTTTGTAGTTCCATTTCATAGTCTTTTATATTCCGGCATACTGTTAACCGAGAGAGAGAGAGCGGCTACTGGGTGAAAGGGACTAACCAACGCCTAGTCCAAAGACTTATGCGTGGCGCTCAGACACCAATCGGCAATGATGTTATCAATTCGCTGGTCACCGCCTGAAAGAGTGAGCCTGTTTCCCCTTGTCAGGAGGTTGCTTTTTTCTTTACGCATGCGTCATCCCTTTTTCCTGTCAGGGATCTCTGGGACTTTCTGTAAATTTAATAGTTTTCTTCTTTTTTTTTTTTAATTCAATTTAAATTATTTTTTAATTTATTTATTCGTTCCCTACAATTTAACTCGGTAACTATAATACCACAGCAAGATGTCCAAGTTATTTAGTAAGTTTAGCTTAATTGTTGCACGAGTCCGGAAATATTGGGCATCCTCCAAGTGAGAACCGAATTCAATAATGATGGACTGTTGGCATAGTTCGTAAACCATTACATCGCGTGAGGAGGGTTTAAAAAGAAACACATTCTCGTTATCTCACTATGACACGCAAGCTTTGCTCACTGATCATTTTAAACGACACAACCCGGACGCCCGCCAGTATTGTCATTTCCTAAGCTTAACTTAGCTGAGGCACAAGGCCAGAAGTATAGGGGACCCAGTGAGAATCGAACTCGCTATTCGTCTACTCGCTAACACCATGTGTTGCGTTAGCCTATAGAGTTGCATTTGCTTTAGAGATGGTACCTTTTTTACGGAATAATGAGAAAAAATGTTTAAACAAAATTAATCTGTATTTATTGGATAAATTCAATAAAAATTTAGGGAAAATTTATTACTATTTACTATGCCCAAATATGGCAATAAAATTTAAACAATGCTTTTTTCCCATATATTCATTCATGATATTTTGTTTTTAGGATGAATAAATAAATAAATAAAAAGAGGAATGGTATTATAAATATAAATAATGACCCTTCCCTTCTCTTTTTTCCTGTTGATTTGAAGAAACACTCTGAAAGCTAAAATAAAGGCAGGAAGTTCATGACATGGAGCGATATATTTACTTAAAAGTTGGACTCTGAAACTCGTAATGATCTAGAACAGAAAAAAAGTTATCTTCATTCAGTCTGCCTTACCAAAAAGTTGGAAAAAGGGTTCCGAAAATATTTATTCTAGCCCACAACTTTATCGAGTAACTAAAAACAAGTGATTCTTTGAAGTACCATCATCAAATTCATCATTCAACACATACACACACACTCACAAAACGGAAAGATGTATTATTTTAATTTTGGAATATTAATTTTAACAGGCAAGTTTTTTTTAAACATATATATCAACTTTTTTTTTTTATAAAATAACAAACGACAATTGTATTTGTAAAAAGTTTTTTTTATTTATTTCATAAGTTTTTTTTCTTTTACGAAAAAAATATTAAGCCTTTTTGGTACTGTAATAGTAGTAGTCGCCGTCCTTCTTTTTTTTTTTCTCCTCTGTGAATTTATTCCTGATATTGTTCCCTCATCACTCTCTCATTCAACTCAGTAATTTTTTAGGAGTAACTTTTGAAACCGTACGATTACTAAACACATTTTCATGATCTTTAATTTCTTTTTTTCCTTTACTAAAAATCTTTTATGAAAATTTGAGAAAGTTCTGAATTTTGGTAAAATGTCATGAAACAAAGACGTATTATTTAGTTATGTGAATATAAATACACACACACGTTATGATAAAAAAAAAGACTATATTTTCGCTAACTAGCTCCGTTAAAAATCAGTTTATAAGTTAAATAAATAACCAGAATATTTGCAAGTCGACATAACTTTGTCCCACATGATGCCAATAAAATAGTGTGACGACCTGGATGTGAAACTTTTCAATGCGAACTAAATGAGGATTGTTATTTTAAACATATCATTTTAAAATTTATTTTGCATAAATCCTGAATCTAAATTACAATTATCTTTATTATTTATTAATTTTTAACAGCATAAAAACCGGAAAGCCATTTGTTTGTTTAGATTTTACTTTTTCAAGTTTCAAACTCGAACATAAAAAAAAATATCTATTGGAAGAGTTCAACATTTTTATTCTTTGGTTTGTTTTGGTACAGTGGAATTAACTGCATTTTGTACTTGTAACCTTTAATCTAGCTTTTGAATAAATAAGCATCTAAACGTTAATGTTTCTTGGCGAAGAATGGAAGAAAAAAAATCAATTATGAGAAAGCTTAAAGCCGGGAAAAATAATACTTTAAATTAGACCTTTTCTTCTTTACTGTCTAACCTAAACTTTGATTTTTTTTTTTCATGCCAAAATTTTACTTAACAAAAACAAAAACTTTTTCAATTTAATAGAAAAATTCTACATCTGCACCCCTTTCTAGTTACTTGTCTTTTCCAATGCTAACTGTTCCGGAACTTGATTATCATTCTACATTGAATAAATTTGAAAGTGACTCTCCCCACCTGATAAAATGTAAAATTATACATGATTTTTATCTATCCCCTCCACACACACACACACACCTGAAAAAAATGCGGTGGATTTGAGTCTAATTGATTCAAATCACAAAAAATAAATTTTTTTTAACATGATGATCTTGAACAGGTGCACATGTAGAGTGATATAAAAAATATCTTTATTTTTAGTATATACTTACAGGATATGTGTAAAATACTTTGAATTATTTACCCGCTTCCCCCTACTTTTTTTTTTTTTTTTTTTTTTTTTTTTCAAAACTGTTCAAGGTATGGTAACATTTGTAAAAGAAGGCGGGAGAATTAATGTTATTTCATTTTTTTTTTTTTAAATAATTTAGAATTACTTCCCTCCTTTTTAAAATGTACACTACCAGTTCATTTAGTGTTTCTTTTTGGTTTTGTAGTTTTACTTTTTATTTTTGAAATTTTCAAAAACCATATTTTGAACGTGACGTTGTTAAATCTAAGTAATGGGTGATATCTTAATTTTAAATTCTAACATTATTCATAGAAATTGTCCCACTTTTTAAAAAAAAAATTTTTTATTTTGATGCATGAATTTGTTGATGATCATTGTATTGTTTTATCACATTGTTAGCTTTTTTTATAAGCTTGACAACGGATGAGATTTATCAAAAAGATTAGGATGTAAAGATACAATAAGAAATATATGCATTTAAATTTAAGCAAAAATATTTATTTAGCTCAAACTTAAGTTTTTTTTTTGTTTTTTTTTTTTCTTGAACAAGAAAAAAAATCCACCTACTGAAATAAAATGGCTTTTAGAATATTTCTTTTAACTTGATTTTTTTTATATACTATTGTTTTGTTTTTCTTCTTTAAAGGAATAAAACATTTTTTAAAATTACTCATAAATCTGCGTATACACTAATGAAATAACTTTATTATAGATTACTCACTTCCTATGTAAATATATAAGGGGAATTACTCTGTAATTAACTTAACTTAATTTAAATCTAGTTAATGGTATTACTACTAAGATGCCATAGTATTAAATGTTTGTGTGTGGTTATTAAGTTTAGCTTAGTTGTGGTACAAGGCTGGAAGAATGGAGCACCATAGAAAACTGAGCATATCCTAAATTTGGCACAAGACCACAATTATGGGCGTTCAGTGAGGATCAAACTTACTATTCCTGTAACTATGAATCTGCAAAAGTAGCTTGTTAACCATTACCCCACAAGAAAGACAGTGTGTGTCATTTATAAATATTATTTCTAATAAAGTGAAGAATTCAAATAGTTATTTAATAAGCTTACTTAAGTTGTGACATAATATGGCACCAAGTAAGAATCTAACTCAGAAACAATGGTCTGCTAATATATCTGGTTAACCATTACACCACTTGAAGTGTTCAGGAAATGAAATAGAAAAAAAAATACCTTTTTTGACAAAATGGGAAATGAAAGCAAAGATAAAAATAAGAGAGAAGGTAAAAATAGTAAGATGGATTAAATAGAATGAATGTCAGTTGTTCCTCTCTCAGAATAATGTTAGTTTCTGTTGTCACCATAAGAGAATAATGCTTCATGAGAAGGGGAGGAGTTACACTTTTGAATAACATTCTTACACATAAGGTCAAGTTACACTGAAAGTGCCAGTTCCTGCTAGATCATAGAAGTTAAGCTGTCATGAGCCTGTCACTCTGATGGGTGACCACTTAAGCAACCTGTGTGCTATATCTCAGCAAAGCTTAATAACAACATTCTTACAGGAAGAAAGGAAATAAACATAGATTTATTAAATAAATATATCATTAAATGATATATTGGTTAGATATATTATAGATTTATCAAATACTAGACTAAGCATGAACTTCTTTAAGTAGGAATAAAATTAGTATTTTAAAGTCATCGGAGTTATATTGACAATTTTGATGATTCAATAAAATTATGTTCAGTGTACATGAAGATCACACAAAATTATCATTCTGTTACACATTGTCCTGGAAATCACTTTATTCTCTAAACTAGAGCATTTTAAGTGTATTGCTCTAATAAAAGTCTCACAATGGTTAATCATTTTTGCAGAGTTATGGTTATGTACATATATTGTTGACTTTCATTTGACAGGGTAAAGAGGGAATCAAAAGCTGGTCATCTTTGTGCAGTGTAGGGATGCAATAAATAATTATCACCTTTGAATAATTTTCATGTCCTGTAGCAGCTTGTAGGTGTCACCTGACAGTCCTGGAAACCCCTTCTCAACCTTTCTTGCTTCTGTTCTTTGAATAGTAGAGACATTGTCTATGACCCTGATAGCCATGTGGCAATATAACTTCCCAAGTAAGCCTTCTTTCATTTCTGAACCTCACTTTTAAATACTGCTAGTTCATGGAACAATGTGTATATTTTTTGTCTGTTGGGACATATTCTTACATTCTGGATTTTAATACCACTGGTTTGTATGTTGTATATGTGAACTGTTCCTCTATGTATGAGTTTGTATTGTCTTTCCTTCTGGTGTGTTCAGTATTAATATATCATGGATAAAGTAATGCTAATATTGCTCCTTGGAGAGTATGGGCTTTTCTAAGTATCTAAATTCCCTGGCACCAAAGATTTCAATTGCAGAAATGTTGGAGGTCACATTTTGCATCCTTGACTTTAATCATAGCTTTACTTTGCCTTCTAAAGAACTTGGTATCATTATGGATGAGGGATCTCCACTACTTTGTTTACAATCTCTGGTCTGGTAGTTTATTACTGTGTGTGTGTGTGTGTGAACTGGTCTTTAGTGACATTTTTTTTACTGGTTTATGTGCTTGAATGTGTCTCGCTCATTGAACTTAGTACCTAATGATTATCTTGTTGGCAAGGCTTAGAATACACTGACTGTATCCTCTGTTAAGTACCCAACCTTGACTGGACTACCTGGCATACATGTCAGGAGACTTAGCAAAGGCTAGTATAGTTCACATTGCATCTAGTAATTCTATGACCAGCATTGACCTGCAAGGTCACCTGGCTTAGTGCTGAGAGACCAAGCAAAGGCTAGCATAGTTCACACTGCACCTAGTGATCCTATGTCCAGCAGCACATGTGCAACCTTCCCCTCTCTAACTCCCACTATAAAATGACCTTGTGTCAAATCCTGCATGATGGAAGGCACAGATAAATATACTGATGGAATTCCCTGTGGAGAGTAAAACTCCCTCCCTAAAAATAAAGGTGTCCTGTGTATGACATTAAACTGCATCTGTTAAGGAAGCTTCAGTTCTGGAGAAAGTGGAATACTCCTTTACTGTTATTAGCATCAGGTTCACTCTGACCTGGAGTGGTAGTATCTGTAAGTTCCCATCTATAGGTAATTGGTTTGGTTATGTTTATGGCATATTAACTCTTGTGGTTTATTTAATACCAAATCCCATTTATACATGTATGAATATTGTATATAATTTGTAAGTGAAAAGTTTGCAGGTAACAATAGCTTTGAAAGTGCCAGAGGTCATTTATTTGCACATTTAAATGCTTTTAAGTATTTCTATCCAACACAAATAATTCAATTTAATATCAATCATTTCTTTAGAGTTAAATGAACATAATTAAAGTATAGTAAATGATTAAACCCTTCTACTTGACCCATAGATGGGACCCTCGAAGATACTACCACTCCAGGTCAGAGTGGACCTTGGAGTAATGGTAATGAATGAGTACTTAACATTCCTCAAAAATCCAGGGCTGGAGTTTCACCATCAGATGGTTTAGTGTCATATCTCAGACACTTATTGGGTTCGAGGGTCTTACCTCTCTGCAGAGATGCAGTTGGCATATTCTACAGCCCCAGCTGATTGAGCTTATCTATGAGTCAAATAGATCTGTTTACAAATTATTTGTATTAGATAGGAATACCTGATATCATGTCACCTTGTGCAAAAAACTGAAGGAACGACTTCTCAAAAAAAAAAATATGTAGTTCCTAAACCTCTTGGCATAAAATAACCCCAGACAGGTTGACATGCCATTAAAAATGATCAAACAAAAATTGTTGATTTATTAATTTTTTTTTTCTTTCTAGTTTTTTTCCTTGGCCATGCTTCCAGTTCATGCAAGAAAGAGGTTTCCCAGAAAATTTTCAATGAAATAAAACAAAAGTTTATGAGTGAAGGTTCTGAATATATACTGCTTTATCAGTAAGTATCTTCATGACTTAAATAAATATCATGCAACAAAATGTATCGGCTTCAATATAGATCATAACTTCAAAGAAAGACTGCAATTCCTATAATCACTGACACTTGGATATAGAAGAGTGGTTTAGTTTATTTCTTCCATAGCATATCAACTCCTTATGTTTTTTTTCATGCCAAAACTTGGTTCATTTGTAAATTTGATTACATTCATAACTATTCGTATTTTTAATGCTCCACTGCTATATACACACACATATATATATATATATATATATATATATATATATATATAAATAAGTAAAGTTAGTCGAGGGTGACCCGAAGGCTCCTTTTCGATAGCTACTACACCAAGGTGTAGGGGAGGGCACTACTCCCTTCCCTGGATTGCTCTACTTTACCCTTGATCCATACCTTATAATGCTGAGTGTTAAGTAAGGAGGCATCAAGTACCATTTTTTTGAGTCTTTGGTATGACTCGACCTGGGATTGAACTCGGGTCTCCCGGGCCATTGGCGAACACTCTAACTGCTAGGCCAATTCACAATGGAGTACATGTTTTAATTAAAAAGGACACAATCTCCACTCCAAATGGTGTCTAGAGAAGAGGAAAATCTCATATTTTGGTTTGGCGCGCAAATTAATTCAACACTGAATTTCACCCAATCAGGATGACTTATCCTATTCAGCCCGGACCTTCATTTCCGGCTAGCAAAACGGGTGAGCGGCCAAAACCACTCTCTTCGGCTTGAGACGGCGACCAGAACAGACATGCCTCTGGTCGTCCCAGCTTAGCGATGCTTTTTAGCTAAACAAGCCACCCAGTGTGGACATCTCACTGTGGCTTTAACACTAGCAGCAGCAACATGGACACTCGAGGGAACCATCTAATTTATGGATTCTTTACGAGGAATCCCAGTTGAATATAAATTAGAAACATTCAGCATGCCTTCCACAGGCACCACTTCATGTCACCCCAAAAATTGACTATGTCGATCCGAGTGTAACTCCGCTCTCGACAACATGGAGATATCGCAGACTCTCCTCCAAAAACCAGATACAAAACTACACAGGGACTTTAAACACATCCCTCACACGTCCAACAACACGCTGCCATCTCAACATCCCGCTAAGCCGTTTCGTCTCCAAAACTAACAAGCCTAAACACCACGAGTCTTGCAGCACCAAAAGCAAACCATATTCAAAGCTGCAAATAAAGAACTTTCGTTGTTGTGTTGTTAAAGCAAAGTTTCGTAATTCATTTGTGTGCCTAAAAAATATAGTGTTAGGGAATTTAACAAATTTCCCGAAACCGCTATAGGTGGTTCTCTGAAATTAGTAGACAAATTCATGTACTTCAGTAGCAGTGTCTCTTCTACTGAAAATGACATCAATTTGTACCTAGCAAAGACATAGACTGCTATCAATAGGTTATCGATCATATAGAACTCTAAGCTGATAAAAGAAAACGCAATTTCTTCCAAACAGTGGTTGTGTCAATTCTAGAATATGGATACACCACATGGGCACTAAGCATACAGAGAAAAAGCTAGATGGGAACTACACAAGAATGCTACAAGCTATATTGAACAAATCCTGGAAGCAACATCTCACGAAACAGCAGCTGTATGACCACCAACCTCTCATCTCTAAAACCATGCAAATAAGATGAACAAGATATGTGGGACACTGCTAGAGAGGTAAGGATGAACTCATAAATGACCTTCTCTTATGGACCCAATCACATGGACGTGTCAGTGTTGGTCAACCAACTGGAACTTATCTACAGCAGCTCTGTACAGACACAGGATGTAGTCTGGAAGACCTGCCAGAAGCAATGGATGATAGGGACAAATGATGAGAGAGGGTCAAGGAAATCCATGCTAGCAGTGCAGCATGATATATATGTGTGTGTGTGTGTGTATATATATATATATATATATATATATATATATATATAATCTCTTTTTAATCCCACTTATTTGACTCTAATTATTTGTTTACACTCCTATATGGTTTCAAGTATTCCTTACACAATTTATACATAATTATATATTTTTAATTAACTATTCCTATTTAATGAGCCAAGTTAACTGGAGCTGTAGAATTTACCAAATGCATCTCTGCAAAGGGGTAAGAGTGTCCTGGATATGACACTAAACAATCTGATGGTGTGACTCCAGTAATGCTGGAGCTCTGGGGAATACAGAGTACCCCTTCATCGCTCCTAGATCCACTCTGATTTGGAGTGGTAGCACCTGACAAGGTCCTATCAATGTGTCAAATAGAACTGTTTGACATTTAAACTTGAATGCAAGCAAATGACTTATGCTAAATTGAATTGTTAGAAAATAGAACTGTTTGATCATTTAACAGTGTGTAAATAAATGATTTATGTTTAATTGAATTGCTAAGGATACTTAGCAGTACTTAGAACCATTTAACTGTAATCAAAAGAGATGAGCTCAGGGTCATTTAAAAATGTATCTAAAAAATGTGTTTACAAATTATATATTTAATATATTCAAAAACAGAATATGGCTAGCCCAGTCAGCTGGTGTAGTAGAGTACACTGATTGCTTCTCTGCAAAGGGGTAAGACCCCACCCCCAACCCCAACAAGTGTCCTAGTTATGACATTAAACAATCTGATGGTGAGGTCCCAGTAATGCTGGAGCTTTGGGGAATGTGGGGTACCTCTTTGCCATTGCTCTCAGGCCCAGAATGGTAGCACTTGATAGGGTCCTATCTATGGGTCAAATAGAACTAAACTGCATACCTATGCTAAACCGAGTTGTTTAAAATAGAACTGTTTTAGACATTAAAATTGCATACTTATGCTAAATTGATCTGTGTGAAATAGAACTATTTTGATATAGAACTAAACTGTACTTATTCTAAACTGAATTGTTTGAAATAGAACTATTTTGACATCTAACTAAATTGTTTTGACATTTATCTGTTTGTTAACAAAAACTATACTTATACTAAACTGGATTGTTTGAAGTTTAATTTGGCATTAAACGACCCGAAAAGGGTTGATAAGCCATAAAACAAACACCAACCACCCTACAGAATATGGCACCAAATAACCAACAATGGTTGATATAACCAAGCCAATCCATTTATTCCTATTTAATGATAATTTGTTCACATAATATTTCAAGTATTCTAACACCAGTAATTTGCTTGTAATTATATAGCTTCAAGTAACCAATAATAATCTTTTAGACAGTTTTTAATACAAATATTTTGCATACACTTGTATGATTTTAAAGTATTCATATCATATACAATTAATTTTCAGATTTATTTGATCAATAGATGGGACTCTAACATATACAACCACTCTAGGTCAGAATACTTCATATACTCTGGTGCTTCAGGACTGGAGCTTCCTTACTGTTTGCAGTTTAGTGATATACCCAAAACACTCTTTTTGGTTGGGTCTTAACCTTTTGCAGAGGATATTCTAAGGCCAAATAATTATTTTTAAATAGAATTATTTATGTTAAGAATGCTTGAAACCATTTGGCTGAATGCACATTATTTGGATTAAGAATAGTTAGTTGAAGCTATGTTTGTTTACTAAGGATTATTATTAGTTATTTGAAACCATATAACTGCTTGCAAGTTATTGGTGTTAGATAGGAATACTTGAAATAATACAATTGTGGAAACAAATGATTATAGAAAAAAATTGTACTATTTAAAAAGAAAATTCTATGAACCATTGAAAATATAATTATGGTTACAATCAAACATTTATAAATGAATCAAATTTCAGCATTAATTAACCCATAAGGAGTTGATATGCTGTAAAACAAATAAACCAAACCAATCGGCTTGGTCACCTAGGTGATGAGGTGGGGGCAGGCGGCTGGTGTTGAAAGACCAAAATACCTGATGAGTCCAAGAATATCACTGATGGTTGTTAAGTATTGGGACAGTGGTGCGGAATTCTGCAACTGATATTGACCCTCAAAGTTAAGTACCTGAAGCTATGGTGAAAATAAGTGATATTCAAAAGGTTATCAGTCATTCCCTATTGGTGTAGGAATCTAAAGAACCAAGATGAGTTGGATATTTACTTAAAGACCCCTTTGACATTTGTTGATGCAACTTTGGAAATCTGACACTGGGAACAAAAATAACAGGAAATGCACCTGGTACCTATAGAACGCAGATATTCTCGACAGAAATACCACATAAATTGTAAGGATGGAATGCTAGAAGGAAGTGTGATCACCTGTACTGTGTAGGCAGCAGGCTGGAGGTGTGATCATGAGAATATTCGAGATATTACAGGGTGGAACGATAAAATTGTCATCCTAAAGAAAACAACACTACAGCTTTATTTTAAAACTTTTATTGAAAAAATCAATTCAGGTAACTTGATTATGTAGTAGAGCTGACATCTACTCAATGTAGCTGCCTTCAGCCTCAATCACTGCCTTGATATGGATCTGGAACTGGGAGCATGCCTTTTCTACAAGCGCCGGCGGGAGCTCGGCGAATACTCGGCAGATGGTGGCTATCAGGCTGGCTTTGGTGTTGTGGGAGGTCATGTTGGTGATGTTCTCGACATGACCAAACGAAGTAGTCCAGCAGGTTCAGGTAGGGGAAGGAGGGGAGGCAGTGAGAGAAAGGTACAAAGTCGTAGCACTCTTTCTGAAGCCAAGCCTGGGTCTCTTTGGACTTGTGGGCCGGCGCCAAGTCCTGCTGCCACACCCATGGTCTGCCACAGGCCACCTGATTGCACCAGGAGATCACCACACTCTTCAGCACATCCAGGTACACTTTGGTGTTGACTTTCAAGCTGACTTCAAAGATGTGAGGTGACATGATGTGGCCCTCACTTGAAACCACACCAAAGACCATAACTGTAGCTGGAAACTTTGTTTTCATCACCCTGGGCATGTTGAACCATCTGGATTTGAATTTTGAGGGTGCTGGCAATGGTCCTGTTGTCATAACTTGGATCGGTAGAGAGCATGAGCTGTACAGCGACACATCTCCGATCTCGCTCGTTGAAAATTGTGTCACTTTCAGTCATGATAGAAGGCTGCTATCGCTCTTGGGATTTGTACACAACTGGCCAACTAGTAGATGATCTACAACAAAAAAAGAAAACCGGTTTTCATTAAACGGAAATGGAATCATGTCATCTTTTCTAGGGCGACAATTTTATCGGTCCACTCTGTATATAACCAGGAAGATTTTGACCCAGAAAGAAGAGAAGAGGTTTCACCAAAAATTCATACCTCTGCCCCTGTGTGTGCAGCTCTGCTGTCTTTGACCCTCCATGCTCTACCCATCCATACATTTTGGTTGGTTGGGTTTTATGGCATATCAACCTTTGTAGGTTATTTAACATCAAATCCATTTTTATGCAAATAGTCAATTCTATTTCAAACAATTCAGTTTAGCATGAGTACACAGTTTAATTGTCAATAAGTACAGTTTATGAAAATAGTCCTATTTCAAACAATTCAGTTTAAGCTAAGTATGCAATTTAAATGTAAGTACACTTTAATTGTGAAAAACATTTCTATTTCAATCTATTCAGTTTAGTCAAGCAGTTCTAATTCAGCTTATTCAGTTTAGTATAAGTACAGATTTTGTTTATACAGATGTCAAAACAGTTCTATATTAAACAAATCAGTTTAGTGTAAGTACAGTTTCAATGTCAAAAAACAGTTCCATTTCAATTAATTCAGTTTAGAATAAGCACACAGTTTAAATGCAAGTACAGTTTAATTGTCAAAAACATTTCTATTTCAAGCTATTCAGTTTAGCATAGTATGCCGTTAGTTATATCTAACCCATACATAGATAGGGCCCTATCAGGTGCTACCACGCTGGGCCAGAGTGGACCTGGGAGCAATGGCAATGAAGGGATGGTCTGCATTCCCTAAAGCCCCAGCATCACTGGAGCCTCACCATCAGATCATTTAGTGTCATATCCAGGACACTCATTGGGGGCTCTTACCCCTCTGCAGAGGTGCAGTCGGTGTATTCTACAGCACCAGCCGACTGGGCAACATACATCTTGGGTAATAAAAGGAAAGAGAAGCAGATTATATTTCTATTCATCAGTTTTGTTGTCTTTGGGTGAAATATATTACATGTTAAGAGACATGTTTTGAGATTGGGATTAAAGATTATCTTGGGATTAAATATGATAAAACATTGTTTTGTTTTAACCATGTTTAAAAATTTATTTTCTTTATTTAAAGGAACATGAAGAGAGAAGATGAAAAATTCAAGCAGTATTTATATTTCTGTGAGGAAGATGAAAACCTTTTTGACAAGTGGGATAAACTGGAAAATGATTTGCTGAACTCTATAAAGAAATGTGAGTAACCGATTTACATATAAATTAGTTTTAGAATCATTTTATTTATTTATCTATTTTTTAAAAATTTTATGCAGGATTGAAAATATTCTGTATATTTTCATCTTTGCCAACATAAAATTTCTTATATTTAGTTTTAAAACAGCATAGAATAAACAAATCTAAAGTAAAATCATTTGATTATACTTTCAGTTAAAAATGTCTATTTAAATGGGGGTCAGTAAATTTGGTCTCTAGATTTGATCAAGAAGGTAGTGTCTCAACATTTGACCTGGAAGGTAGTCACAAGATTTGATCTAAACGGTAGGTAGGGTCTTGTGGTTAAACAGGAACTATAACAGCTCTCCCATAGTTATCACCCTGTCCATTGGCTTAGAATACACCAACTGCATTATCTGTAGAAGAGTAAGATCCCTTCCTACCAAAAAACCATGTCCTGGTATAACACTAAACTATATCTGGTAGTGGGACTCCAGTTCTGGTGATCTGAGGAGTGTGAAATAGTCATATATTGCCATTTTTCTTTTGGGGTCCCATTTGTAGATCAAGTAGATCTATTTAACAATTAATCATATTTAATCAGACTGTGGAAAAAACCCTTAAACAATTACATAAAAAATGTAAATACAAGCATACAATGAATAAGATTCCCTAACTTCTAGGCATAAAGTAACCCTGGATGGATTGACATGCCATCAAATTTAATAAAATAGTCAAATTTTAAGAACTAACCCAAAATTAGACAAAAGGAGTTTTTCTTTTGGATTTCTAAAATGGTTTTCAGCCTAACCAAGAAATTAACTTTTTTCTTTTTTATAATTATAGCTTGTCCCAACTTTGAGAATTCTTTTGAGGAAATGAATCAATGCCGTCAGACCCTGGACATATATAGTTTGAACCAAGACCAAACATTATATTGCAGGTAGGAAAGATGTTTTATCTATAGTCATATTTTGTTACATAATGTAGAATTTGTTAAATGTTAAACAAAAAAACAATTGTAAGATTATTATAACAAACTTTATTGAATAAAATGCCTGCAAAGAAATGTATACATGTGTGTATGCAAACACAATGCCCAGTACTCACTTATTGGGTCTTTGCATTACATATATATAACTTCTAAATATACACTCCTAACTAGAGTGCCAGGAAGCAGTGTTGGTGATGTAAATATACTTGGGACATCAGAGACTTTCAGGTCTTTCAACATCATATTCCTCATCACCTAGTATATGAATTGAGTTTTGAAAATCTTCTTCTAAAAATACTCAGCTTGTCTTTAAAAAATAACTGCATCTAATGGTGAAGTTCCAGTTCTGGAGCTCTGAGGAGTGTATTCATTCATTTATTCCTATTACTGTTATGAGATTAGTGACTATTTGTGCAACGACCTGAAAATGTTTGATTATATGTGAACCAAGGTATAACTGAATACAATAAATACTGAATATAGATTAATAAAAAAAAAATGTTTTAATCATTACTAGGGTGAGTCAAAAGTTTTGAAATATTTTAGTAATGTGAGGCAGAATTTGGTGGCTCTGAATGCTTTTGCCATGGTCATGAACATGACAAACTGGATTGTGAGATGTTGAGCTCACCTTGATTCATTAGCATAATGGTTAGTGTTCACCAATGGTCCGGGAGACCAGTGTTCAATCCCAAGTAAAGTCATACCAAAGACTCAAAAAAATGGTACTAAATGCCTTTTTGTTTAACACTCAGCATTATAAGGTACAGATCAAAGGTAAGTGGATCAATCCAGGGGAAAGGAGTTGTGCCTTCTCTTATATTTTGGTGTAGTAGTTAATGAAAAAGGAGCCTTCAAGTCACCTTTGACTATGTTCGAACAACTTTACTGAATTATTATGTACATAACTTAGGGATGTCAATTTAAGCCAATTTTAATAATTAAATGTTAGTGCACAAGGGTATTAACACTGTCTGAAATGCAAACAGCTCTGATCAGGATTTGAACTTTGGTCCATTTCCTATAATGATAACTGTTATGCCTCATACTCTCTGAGTGCTACTTGCCAGATTTGCTTCATTTAGACCATAGCCTCAGAATTCAGTTTTAGGCCTACAAGTCCTTGCTTGATTGTCAAGGTTCTTGTAACCTGAACAAAATGTTTTGAACCATTTAGTTACTGTACTGTGATCGACTTCACCTTTTCACACAACAAATGTTTTTAGCTGCCTCAGTTCGAACTTGTAAAGTATAACTTCCTGAATTAGACTATGTTGCATGTTCATCTTTGGATTTTAAATTGCATATTGTGAAGTGATGCTGAACTTGTCAATGCATCAACTACCATAATTTGAACAAATCCTGGAAGCAGCACCCCAAAAAACAGCTGATGTATGGCCACTTATCTCTCACAAACTATCCAAGACAATCAAGATATGCTGGGTATGACTGGAGAAGTGATATTCTTCTTTGGACTTCTACACATAGACACATTAGTGTTGGCCATCAAGCAAAAACTAGCTTTCATCAGTTCTGTGTAGACACTGGAGACTATCTAGAGGACTTACCAAGAGTAATAGTTATTAAGGACAAATGTCGAGAAAGAGAGGCAAGGGAATCTGTCAGTATACTGTGATGATGATTATCATGCAGTCAATATTTTTCTTTTGAACAAATAATTTGTTTGAATTTTATGTAATTTCTTTGTTCTTTTATTAGCAATTTAAAAAAATGTACCGAGATGCACCAAGGATTTTGTGCTCCCTTGAAGGAATTGGTTCTCTTAGATAATCCAATGAGCAATGCTTCTGCACATTTTTGCACAATTGGTAAGTTTTTCATTGCATTCTCAGTTAATGACTCATTTTCAAAAGAATTTGCTTTGATTTCATAAATTTACTTGTTCTGTTAAAAGTAAATATGAAATTATATTTTATCTAGTGTTTGTCGGGTATAAATACGTTATAAAAAAAATGCCAGCAGCACAAGATTAGAATATGGAACACCTAGTGAGACTCAAGCTCATTGTTAATGGTCTGGTAGCCTAGCTCACTAACTGCTATACCACACAAGTTGCACTTTTTGCATGTTTGTATATTAATACAATCACATCAAAATGCTCTTGCAAATTAAATGAGAATTTTAGTAATATATAGATATATATGTATTTAATAATACTTAGGTTAAGTCCAAAGTTTTCACTATTGTCAAACTATGGATTCCAAGGCCATGGTTCTGGCCATAGAGGCAAATCAAACAATCAGCACTTAGAATGTCAGGTGAAGTTGACATCTCACAGTCCAATTTGGTTCATCATGCTCATGACTTTGGTAAAAGTCTTTGTGCCTCATGAGTTGACCCCAGTTCAAGCACAGAAGAGCATGGATGTTTGCAAAAAAGTCCTGGAAAATCCATGTGATCTGCATTTCTTCAAAAGTATAATAATGTGCCATGAAAAGTGGATATTTTTCGGCAATCTTAATGTACATAAGCAAGAACCAGCTTCCAGAAGCTGTCATCAAAGATGAGCATTTTAAACAGAAGGTGATGCTCTGTGTCTTGAATTATGAAGGTCACAGTTTGATCCTGACAGGTGAACCTTCTCTGCTAACCTAAGCTGGTACAGATGTATTCAATTGAGTAACAAAAATACTTGGCATTGATTAACAGAAAGCAAGCTCTTCTGCAGCAAGACAGCACAAAACCTCATGCCATTCAAATGAACTGGAATAAACTCCAATAACTTGACAGAATTAAACTGATGCCACACCCATCATATAGTCTTACTCTTGCTCCCTTGGATTATTACTTGTTCCAGTCAATTATGCACTTCATATGCTGATAAATCATCAATAACCAAGAGGAGTGGGAAGCTTCAGGAAAGGTGTTTTCATCTGGTGGAACAAGAACTGGTATCAGCATGGGATCAAAGAAAGGTGGCTTCTGATGGTGCAACATCATGGTCTCTACTTCAGCTGCTTTTGTTGTAACTTGAAGAATAAAGCAAATAAACAAAATATTGCAAGACTTTTGATTCCCCTTAGTAAAAGCAAGTAAAGATGAAAGAAAATAAGTCAAGATTAATTTTATTATAATTCTCCGTTATGATGTAACTTTCTTTTTTTTTTTTTTTTTTTTTTTTTTTTTACTGAAACTGGGTTGAGGATCATACTTATGACTTATAAATAGAATCTGACTTGCACACTTTTATCCTGTAGGCTATTGTCCTATGAATATAACTCATGGTGTTGCTAAACACTTTCTCTATAAAACTATTTTGAGCAGCCCTGTTGACAGTGATAAGAATACACGGACTGTATCCCCTGCAGCAGAGTAAGACTCCATTAAAAAAGAGATGTCTTGGGTATGATTAAACTATATCTGATGAAGAGGCTCTACTTTGGGAGTACAAGGGAGTGTGGAGTACTCCTTAATTGCCATTACTACCACATTCACTCTGACTCAGAGTGGTAGTACATGTTAGGTGCCCAACTATGTGTCAAGTAGATATCTTTAAAAATTTGTATTTGATAGGATGTGTGGAAAAAAATAAAAACACTTAAGAAGCAACAACAGAAAAAAAAAAAAATATGAGCATCTAACAAATGTGATTATCTAATCACTTGGCATAAAATAATCCTAGATGGGTAGGCATACTATTAAAATCAATTGATTGTATCTTGTGTCAATTTTATTTTTAATTTTTACTTTTTACAATTTAAAAAAAATAAATTTTCAAAACTTTTTTTTTTACAAACACTTAGTAAAAACTTAATTTTCCAACCCACTTTTCATTGTAGAAGCTTTACTTACTTTGACACCCAGACCTTACTGTTCTTAAGTGGTTGCTGATCTAAGTACTGAGTATACTCATGACATATTAGTTACATTGAGCTCTTTACCAGGAAAATTTCAAATGCCCATAGTGGAATGGATTTGTCCATACGGAATTATTCCTGACTCCGGTTTATCTGGACTGAATATATATATATATATATCTACGGTTCCAGGTGAGCATTGTCAGAAGATAGCGGTTTCAAATCCTACCCAAGCTGGCCAGAGGTTTACTTGGTCAAAAATGTGGTGCGATAGACAACAACCATGGAAGGCAGTAATTACTGGGGATACGGTTACAAGACTCAGCATTCCTATCCGAGGTCGCGGTAAATCACCTGAAGAAGGCCAGAGGTGAAATTTGTCCGAAACGTAGTCAAAGAAGAAACAACAACAACAAAAAAAAACCTACCAAGATGAGGACAAAAAGTCTGCAATAAATAAAAAATTAATTCTCAGATTAAGAAGCCTCATCTCAAAATGATTCCAATTAAAGACCAGTACATAATAAATAAATAAATAAATAAATATATAAAAACAGTCTGTTAGCATAATGGTTAGTGTTTAGGTGACTGTAGTTCAATCCTTGGTCGAGTCATATTAAAGATGCGAAAAATGGTACTTGATGCCTTCTTGCTTAATACTCAGCATTATGATATATGGATCAAGGTTTAAGTGGAGCGACCCAGGGAAAGGAGTAGTTCCTTCCTCTACACCTCAGTGTTGTTGTAATTTACTGCTTTGCTCAGGTGTGGCACAAGATTGTACCTTGGTGTAGTAGCTATTGAAAAGGAAGCTTTCAGGTTGCCCTCATCTATGGTGGGCCAACGTATAAAAGTATATCAAAATTTTCAACTTTGCAAAGCTGGGCAAATCAGCTTGTTATATTATACATTCTATAAATAGAATATGACTTTACATTGAGTTTAATAACTTTTAAGTAAGTAGATAGATTAATTCCTGAAATATATTTTTTATGTAATCACGCAACTTATTCACAATTCTGTCCAAAGTATTTATGAAATGATATTATAACATTGAGAGTGGTCACAAGGTGCAAATCGATATTAAACGGAAAAAAAACAGTAGCCAGAAGAGATTAGCTGACAAAGTTCAAAATCTTATTTTGTAGGCTATGTGTAATGAGATATCTAGTACCCCCAACCCTGAACTAAAAACAGCAATCAATGAAAAATTATCAAAATCATAACTCTATTGGCCATCTAAATAGTCACAGAAGCTGGTTAAGCAATGCTGCCCATGAAAAGTGGGAGTGGGCATTGGGTGTTCTAAGAACTCCAATAAAAGAAGCAGGGATTTTCAATTCATTGTTTTTGTGGCTGAGGACACAAATGGGATAAGCTGTAACATGGATGGAGAACAAATGAACCACCCAGAGATTCAAGAAAAGCTTGTTTCTACTGGAACAAAAAATCTACCCCACACATAGTGTTTATTAGGTATCTGTGTATTTCCTCAGCCTTTAGAAACCAAACAAAAGGAATAAAACAACAGAGGGTACTACTTTCGAGTGGAGTTGTTTTTACGAGGATCATTAAATAAGTTTCCAGACTTTTTCATATGGTCACTTTTATTTATAGTACACACACAAAACTCTAGTCCTCTTTAAAGTAATCTCCTCCGGCTGCAATGCACTTGTTGTACTGTTCCAACAACTTCTGGAAGGCACCATGGAAGTCCCCCTTTTTTTTTGTGTGAGCGTGTCAATGACCTTCGTCACAGCCTATTTCATCTCCTCAATTATCTCATAACGACAGCCTCTGAACTTAGGGAATAACCAAAAGTCAGGGAGTAAGGTCTGGACTATAGGGAGGGTGAGCAACTGTCTTGATGCCCATCTTGGTCAAATAGTCTGTGACAAGGATGGAGTTGTGGACTGAGGCATTGTCCTCGTGGAAATGCCACTGACCCGATTTGAAAAGTGCTGTCCTCTTCTAACAGAATCTCCTCCTGAACTCCCTGAAAACCTCAACATAGTAACCCTAACCCTAACCCTTTGGCCAATCAACTCTGGTGTATTGACTTCCTTACTCCTCCTACACCTCTCATCTCTCACAGACTCCCTGCCTTCCTTGAATCTCTTATGCCACTCAAAAACTGATGCTTGATTCTTGAAAGATGGTTGAAAAGCAGTCTGAAGCATTCCATACATTTTTGTGGCATTTTTTCCTAGTTTAAAACAATTTTATTACATATTCTTCTAAAGTGTCCTCACATCCAGATTGCATTTTTGAAATTCACTAGCAGTGATAATCAGGCTTTAGTAGGGTGTATTCCAATTGCTGTAGCTGTTTATTTGAACCTGAAATCATAGAAATTGGTCGGTCATCTCATAAGATGTATAGCAATAACATACTGAATTTTCAAGAGTCTACAACAATTTTAAATGCTTGTACAAAAAAAGTCTGGAAGCTTATTGAATATACCACATATGTTGGACTTCATAGGAAAACATTACTTATGTGTTTATCCTTATTTCTACAGTAGTACCCAGTATGTCCTGCTCATCTTATTTGGATGATTTGTAAGATGGAAGGTAAGTGATTATACATCTGCTGTTTTATAGGGTGCTGCTTCTAGGATTTATGTGGATTCTAACAAAATGTCATTACCCAAGGACTAATCACAAATTAGAGTATCAAATCAAGGAAAAGAAAATTCTAAGATGTTTCTCCAGAGAATTTTCTTTTTAGAAAATTACATCTTTTCACTACAAATAAGGGAAATTTGAGAAAAACAATCAAGGAAAATAATCACTAGCTATTTGTGTTTAAACCATTGAAATTTCATTCAAATTTTTAGCAATAGTAAAAAAAAAAATAGTTTAGTTTTTCATATTTTCTTGTCCAATACTGTATTAAAAGAAAGAATGCATGGATGAATGTCAAAAGATAAAAATATTCACATAATGTCTCATGAACAAGCAGTATGTAGAAGGGATACAGAAATGGAAAAGGCTTACTTCCTAAATGTAGGTAATATTGCTATGTATCTTTGCCATTCCCTGCTAGGATCAGAGATAAGGTCTCCTCTGTTCAAAGAACAGGGGTAATAAAAGGTTGAGAAGGGGTTTCTGTGATTGTCATGTGACACCCTATTAGGCCTCTAATGGACATAGCAATTTTCTAAAGGAAGTTATTATTCATTGTGTCCTTAAAATTGCAATTCTTCTGTATACTATAAAAAGTAATGGAAAAACTATTAAGTTGTCTGTTGAATTCCATTTTGACCCTTAAAACATTGTACCCAAAAATCTTTTTCTTACATTGCAGATTGTGACAATATACCAGGAATGAGGAAAATTTTAAGAAATTGTTGGGCAAGTACACAAATTCAAGAAAATTCTTTGTAAGTGAAGTAATCTGATTCCCTTGTAATCTATGATTCTACATTTGTCTCATAATTGTTACATTTGATGAGTGATATATATATATATAAACATAGTTCTATCAGTAGGGTTTAAAATATGCTGACTGTATTCTCTAGAGAGGGGGTAATACCTCTCTCCGACCTACCCCCCACCAAAATGTGCTTTTATGTTTAATTTTAATGGCATGTCAACTCAACTTGGGGTATTTTATGCCTAGAAGTTATAGTTCTGGTATAACTCCAAACTGTTTTCTTTTGTTTGTTTTTTGTGAATAAATATTATCGAGATGGTAATGTTTATGGCTGCTTGGTGACTATTGCTTTAACTGCAAATGTAGTAAATTTACTTTCTGTTTGGGTCATATCTATGGGTCAAATAGTAAAAGAAAACAACAAATCTCATATATATATATATATATATATATATATATATATATATATCATATTCAAATTGTCAACCTTGCAAAACTAGGCAAATCAGCTTGTTAATAGTCATATTCTTGTAGTATGTATAATAATATATTCTATGACTAGAATATGAATTTATATTGAGCTTATCAGCCATCAAAGGTGGCTCTTCAGCAAACAATTACCCAACCCACTAACATGGGCAGGATGTGAAACAAGATCTATTTTTAAGTGGATTACAGCTGGTTTGAATTAAGAGCTTTCCTTCTCTTAGACCACTTTCTGTACCAACACTAAAGAATTCAGTCTGCCCTACTATTTATCCATAGCTAGGATGGGGGCTGGTTGTACAGAGGTCTTTATTTTCATTTTTATATTCATCACTCTTTAATGTTGTCATAACTGCATTATGAACATCTCACTTGTTGACAATGAGCATTAGCACATATCAAATGTAAATATGTCTTTCTGTTAATATGTGTAGATCTCTCTTACTCATATGTATATACATAAACACATACATTAAATTCGGGTTGCCCTGTTGGTTGGGACAGTAGAATACACCAACTGCACCTGTGTCCTCATGGTGTAATGGTTAAAGCGATGCACTGCGGAATCGTAGTACGCGAGTTCGTACTCCAGTCGTGCTATTACGTTCACTTTCAGGCAAATACCCTTGGGAAAGGTATGAACCCCCTTATTCTCCCTCCAGCTATGGGTAAATAGGACAGACTAGGTTCTTCAGCCTTGGTGAGGCAACTAGTCTAGGAGAAGGAAAACTCTGAATTCAAACCTGTTAAACTCCGCTTAAAAATTGACCTTGTGTCATATCCTGCCCGAGCGGAGGGGTTGGTAAATAGTACCAACTGCACCTGTGCTTTGGGGTAAGACCCCACTCCCCAATGAGGCTGCCTGCTAGTCGTGGGTGGTGACCCATCATGCTTGAGAACAGGATGCTGGTCGCTGAGCAGCTCATGACCTGATAACCTAAGAGGTCACATGACTTGCAATACTCCACTTTGGCCCTTACTGGACAATATGAGCAGTCAGATGAGCCTGATTCAATCAGTCAGCTGGTCATGTCGGCCCTCTTTCAGATTTTTGAAAAAATCTGAATCAGAGGGTGATGGCTGTAAGGTCACATGCTGAGGAAAGATCTATACATTTTCCTGTCCCTGGGTAAGTAATTATCTTGAGAATGAAAACCCAGGAACTCAATGTAACTGTCTATCATTAGCATGAGTATACTGATTATGTAGCCCTGATATCCTTTGGTGAATGGGTTTCTTCCTAGACATATTCTTAAGTGAGGCTTCATGGTGGGTGAGGAGCATAGTCAATGAAAAAACCATATCCTCTATAATCACCCCCATTTCAATTAAAAACCTAAAAAAATGAAATCTAAAACTGAAAAAAATTTCACAATATAAACACTTACCCTCATGAGAGACTAAACACCTCTAGAGGTGTGATAAATTACAAGGGCCTATCCCTATGCTCAATTACAGAAAAAACTGTTATAGAAGTCAAAAGAATTACAATCAGAAAATTGAAACAAACTACTGACATGAACACATACATACTAACTTTTAACAACCCAATATCCCCACTAGAAATGAAAATTGGATACATGCTAGCAAAAGAGAAAAAGTACATCCCAAATCCCAGAAGGTGTCACAATTGCCACAACTATGTGCATTTGAAAGAAGCTTGCTCAAGAAAACCAATATGAGTAAAATGCAATGCACATGAACCAGACTACACAGAAGATACTTGTACTAATAATCTAAACTGCAGTAACTGCAATGAAAGCCACAAAATAGATTCAAAACTCTGCTAAATCTGGGGAAAAGAAAGAAATCTTAAAAATTAAAGTCACCCAAAATATTACCTTCCCAGAAGCAAGAAAACTTGTAGAAATGCTGTTCATTAAATCAACTTTTGCTGAAATCACAAAAACTCCTCCAAATGAAAACCAAGTAGACACTCAAATAAAAACAAAAAAAATTGAAGAATTGATAAACCAGATAAATGAACAATAAAACCAGATTAAAGCCCTAAAAACAACAATACTTAATATAGAAAAAAAAAACTCTGTCAATAAACCAAACAACATGCCAACAACCACTACCAAAAAAATGAAACAAGCTACAAAAAGTAGACATAGATCAACTTCAAGAACAAAGGAAAATGGATAAAATGAAAAACCAACTCAAAACTCCCCCTATAGAAACTAAAAACAAATTAAAAAATATAGCACAAATGGAAATTGAAATGGACTCAACACCCACAATCAAAAAGCTGGAGCAGTTTAGGCAAAAACTACAAGCTTCCTTTGGCCAAGCTGGAAAGGTGCATATGAACACCAAAGTGAACAATGAAAGACTAGGAAGCACATTCTAACTGCCCTCTATCAGATTTGATATGGTCCTGTCAACATCAAGAACAAAGTCACCTATAAGAATAAATAAACAGTGCAATGCTCTGGGATTGCTGAAATCCCTACAAATATCCTATAGTATAGAAATTATGAATAGTTATACAGTCTGCATAGTTGTCAACCTCAATCTAGAAAATATAATACATAACTACAATACTTGAAACCATTTAACTGTGAGCAAACAGTTGGGCTCAGTCTCTTTTTTGAATGTTACTTGCAGGCCATCTACTTAGAGGGTAAGAATGAAATTACTAACTGGTCTCATGCATATCAGGTGTGTTTATTTAAATATGTGCAAACAAATGACTGATATTAAATTGTTACTGTTACATGGTAATGCTGGAAGCCATTTAACTATGTGCAAACAATTGATTAAAAGTAAATAGAATGGTTTGTATTAGATAGAAATACTTGAAATCATTTAACTGTGCAGAAAAATGAGCTCAGGCTTGTTTAAAAATGTCATTAGCAAAATGTTTACAAATCATATATATTACCATTTAACTGTGTGCAAACAAATTGCTGATGTTAAATTGAATTGTTAGTGTTGTATAGCAGTGTTTGGAACCATTTAATTTTGTGCAAACAAATGGGCTCTAGTTTGTTTAGAATATTATTTACTAAATATTAATTTGGAAATTTTGGGTTTAATATCTTTATTAGTGGAGTTTGGCATTGAATAGCCTACAACGGTTGATATGCCATAAAACCCAACAAATCAATCAAACCAAATTAGAGAATGTCTTGAGTTTAAAAAAAAAAACCCTTTTCACCAAAATCTGACCAAATCAACCTTTTCACAAATACAATCATAAAAACCCATACCCTAAATTCTGAAACCCACATAGAATACAAAACCATCTAACTTTACATTAGACCGATATCATACTGCTCAGTTATTTGGTGACCTAACATCAGCTCTTGAATTTAATGCATATATATAAACTTTTCGTTTGTTTACATTTTGCACTCTCAGATACCGGAGTGCTTGATTCATTAGAAGAGCTTTGCATTATGACCTCCTTTTGAATTTCTATCTAAAGTTTTTTTATTTTTTTTATTTCAGTCTTTTTGAACCATTCTCTGCCTGTGTTTTGGCTAACATAAATCCAACTTGCAGAATAACAAGAAAAATTCTTTTATACATCTTTCCTCTCTTTTCCAACAAAATTCAGATGATTAATTCTGAAGAAAGTAAGTAATAATCCTAATTGTTATATGAATTATTTTTGTTACTGCATCTGACTCATAATTACATTTGCTTTTAAATTTCATACAATAAACGTAACAACAGTCCTGCCCTGTCAGCAGGGGCAGTAGAATATTCCTACTGAACTTTTGCAGAGGTAAGAACCCCCACTTCCCAGTAAGTATCTTGAGTATGGCACTAAACTATATCTGATGGTGAGGCTCTAGTCCTGGTGCTTTGGGGAATGTGGAGTACTCCTTCATTGCTATTACTCTTAGGTCCACTTTGATCTGGAGTGGTAGTACTTGTTTGGGTACCATCTATGAGTCAAATAGAACGATTTAATCATTTGCTATATTCGAAACCATTTAACTGTGTGCAAACAAATGAACAATGATGAACTGAACTATTAGTATTACATAGCAACACTTAAAACCATTTATCTGTGTCAAATTGAATTATTACAATTGTATAGCAATACTTTAAACAATTTGTGTGCTAATAAATGAGCTTTGGGTCATTTAAAAGATGTCATCCACAAACTATTCTGTCAAAAGTATTATGTATAAACAGGATTTGCTGTTAAATAACCCATAATAGTTTATATGCCTTAAAATCCAAGGAACTAACTGTCATTGCTCTTACTCCCAGATCCAATACGACTCGGGATAGGCGTACCTTTTTGGGTTCCCATCAAGGAATCAAATAGAACTGTTTAATTATTTATTAAGGATTTGTTATAAATTATTTGTAATCATACAGCTGTGTACAAATTGTTCATATTAGATAGCAATACTGTAATATAATGGCCAAGGGATTTTGTTTTATATATCTTGCCTTTCGGTTTAGTTAGGCTGAGAACCTTTCGCTTAGTGCATGGGTTAGTTAGGTGCAACATGAGCGCAGGTGTTTACGTGCGCATGGGGAGGATGTGTCATTTAGAGATGTCAAAATAAAAATCCCAGATAGAAAATATGACTGGGGGATGTGAATGATGTCATGCACTGGAATTTGGGATTTGAGAAAAGTCAGTTAGTTGAGTTTTAGCGTCCGAGGAAGACGGTTGACTTTCGGGGCTCACCGAGATCAGACCAGTGGTTTGCGGCGGGGTGCAGATGGAAAAGTCAGCATAGAAAGATTGTGTATCACTCTCCTTATGTCGAATTACCTTTAACTCAAAGGTAATTAAAAAGTTTCATATCTGAACTAAGAAGTCGTAAGTGTTTTTTGTGTTTCGGGATTCCTATGTTATCTATATATGAGTTATGAACATTCTATGTACATTTCACATATCCGTATCATGGGTATGTTACAATACTTGATAAATAGAATTCTTAATGTTAAATAGCAATACTTGAAATCATTTAACTGTGAAAATAAGTGAGCTCTAATAACTCATTTAAAATTAAAATTACCTATAAACTATTTGCTTACAAATCATATACACACTCAAGATTTGGCATTGAATAACCTACAATGGTTGATATACCATGAAACCAAACCAAACCAAATCATATATATCTAATATAAATGTGAAAAGAGGGTTTGGCATTAAATAACCTATAATGGTTGATATGCCATAAAACACCAACTAACCATAACAACTGTAATGGCAAGGAGATCGTTACAGAAAGAAAAAATATCACTCTATCCCATAATTGATGTTATATTTGCATATGAATTTCATGCACTAGATGTATAATTCCTTTAGAATCCTCAGCCTCAAATTTAAGCACAAGATATATTATACTATGTTTGTCCTATGATAGTTGTTTTATTTCGTATATGAAATTTATAAACTAATATAGCAACTATTATGTGACATACTAGTGGATGCTTACATTTGTTCCATGATAGTTGATACATTTAGTGTATGAATTTTATAAGCAAATGCATTATAGATCAAACAAATGTTTTCCTATAACCTTCGCAGCAATAACCTTTGAGATCTTAAGTCTGAGTTAATAAGTATCTTATCTTGTCTTTGTTTAAATTTCTGCTTTGTTGTCTCTTTGTTACATTTTTACCCTTCATTTGTCATTTTTATTACCATTTGCTTATAAGAGCTATCCAACATGGCTTTTCCATATCAGCATTAGCGGATGGTTTTTCACTGGAATTTGAATGCCAGCAAGTCTCCCCAAGTTTCCAGGACTCTTCTCAGTATTCTGGCTGATCTTAATAACATTGTCATTTGGATGGTCTTGTCCCCCAGTCCATGTACCAATCCACGAGATTTTGAAGTGTTATCTTTTGGTCTTGTTCTAATTTCGTTAGCAATCTCGATCTTATTTCTGCCTCTTTTAGTGTGTTCAGATCCTGAACAAAAACTAACCATTTAAACATATCTAGTGATATTTCACTCAATCTGAATTTTTCATATTCTCAGTTGACTATACGGGCAAAAGTCGTTTAATCCTCATTTTCTTTCTTTATAAGATTCAAGCATTGCCATTGTGTATTGAAAAGTGAACACTGCTACCTGAATATTTTTGTTGATATTTGTATGGTTTCCTGGAATTAAATTTCTACGGGATGACTTGGAAGAATAAAATTTGCATACTTTTCATGTTCCACAGCATCGAACTTACCCAGTATTAATCGTACCTTTTTCCATCCCACCATGTTACAGTCTTTTTGGAAAATTTCTTCATACCTTCAAAAGTATGCTCTGAATGTGACTTCTAGTTTGTTTACAAATTCACCAATCAAGTTGATTATAGAATCCTGAGAAAAAAATATTAGAGCTGCCTGGATCATTTTCTCTTTTTGAGAAAGTTTCCAGTAATTTTTGAAACCTTTTTTCTTGTTGCTTGAGCTCTTTTTGATGCCTTTCTAAGTTGGATGCCTAATGTTGGTTCTCAAATTTTTCCAAGTCTTCTCAATGTTGGTTTTCATTTTTTTCATTTTCTGTTGGCATAAAATTTCTTGCTGTTTCAAGAATTCCAGCATGCAATCTTTAAAATCCTCCATTTTTGTGAGTAGTACTTGTCAATTTGTGCTTCCAATAAATGTTTCTACTTGCTTGTTCATCCTTTGTTATCATTGTCAATCTATTGTTTCAGTTGCAATTTCTCTAATCTTGGTCACCAATCTGTTGTTTCAATTGCAAATTTCTAAAATCCTGTCACCAATCTGTCGTGATTTCTTGAATCTTTGTCACCAATCTAGAGTATCATCGAGGTGAATGATACACAGAGAAGAATGAGTACTTAATATAGTTATTCAGCATCAGTATCCAGTGCAAATGAGTACATACAAAAAAGACAATAAGTTCCAAACAATTAACAAGAGAACTTACAAGAAATAGAGGAGGGTCAAAATACTGTATAGCCAAACAAAGTAAGATCAGTCCAAATATTATTTAGCTTAATATCGACTATTTAATCAACTGTTGGAGTCCTTAATCATTGACTATTTATGGCTATGAACCAGGCCATCTGGTAGAGTGCAGAAGAGGTGCAAGCTACTCTACAACAAAAATTCTCCTCTAAATGGGGAAAATGTATGATGTAAACAATTAACAAAAAAAAAACTACCTGTGCTTTTGATTATCAATCCATAACTTTGTTAATTGCATTTTTAAAATTTAATTGAAAAATTAATCACTAAGCAAATAATTATTTGCCTTTAATCAATCATTGATGCCTACTTTGTGGTGAATATGGAGAGGATCACTGGGTTATCAAGTGGTTTTTAAGATGATTCACAATGTTAATCTTTGAATGGAGCTACCAAGAGGAATAATGCAGCAATGGTATCAATACTGGGAGGCAGTAGAGAGTGAAGTAGTTTAGCTCTGTTTGCATTCCCTACTAACTCATGGCCTCAGTGGCCACTGTTCTTTGCCTTCTAATGGATGGTGACTGTCTGACCTCCAGTCAATCACCTCCATTTCCCAGGTTTAGTAGTTTGGGCCTGTGACAGAATGTGTTCAACCTAATAGGTAATTGATTTTGGTTTGTTTCTTTTGTTAATGGCATATCAACTTTCATGGGTTATTTAATGCCAAAGCAATCCTTATAAAAGAACAGTAGTGGTACTATTTAAACCATAGCTGGTGAGATAAAAGGGTTCAGTCTTTTCACAAATTTATCAATCTGAAAGTTAGTATAATAGCCTAACTGGAATTTGAACTCATTTACCTCAAAGCTGCAGTCCAGCACTTTATTCATTACTTCATGGGGTTCCCCCGCCAACCAAGTTAAGCATGACATACAGATAAGGTAGTAAGCATGGACGTTTTGTGTGATTAAAAATGTTAATAAACTGTAATTTAATTTTTTTTTCTTTTTCTTTTTTCTTTTTTTTTTTTTTTTTTTTTTTTTTTTAAGTTACACCAAAACCTGAAAGTAAATGTATTCAGACCTGGAAAGCCTTGAAGGATATTGAAAACTTGGATTCAAATAAGTGCAAGTAAATAATTTCACTTTTTATTCTATTATTATAATTGTAGATTTGTAATAATTTTGGCCATCAGATGACTGCCTTTAGTTAAGGCACCAGTTCTATAGCTGCCAGACCTTTATTTGGAATAGCCTTGTTCTCATAATATGAATACATTGATAAAAAATTATCTTTTGCTTTCTGTTTAGTACCATCCCTTACCAGCCCTGTTGGCAGAATTTGTCAACTGTATTTATTTATGTCCATATTTCTGAGATGAGGTATTATGTACATTATTTACATTTTTTTGGATTATTGTCCTCATCTTTTTCGCCATGTTTATCACAATGTTTTGGCCGTTGTATGCTCCGACCTTCTTCAGGAGGTTGGAATATCAAACTTAACCCTTTATTCCGCAATATATATTTATTGCTAAATAAAGGGTTAAGTTTGACATCCCAACCACCTGAAGAAGGCCAGAGTGTACAACGGCTGAAACGTTGTGATAAACATGGTGGCAAAGATGAGGACAATAGTCCGAAAAATCTAAATAATGTGTATTTATTTATTTATCTATTTATTCTTAACAAAAAAATTATTATTAATAATAAATGGTCATTGAAAAGTAATGTTGTCTTGATGTAAAGCTCATAAAATTAATGTAGAAAAAAAATGTACTCATGTAAACTATGCGGATGATCTAATGCTTCTTGTAAATACTCCTCAAGCTGAATCTTTGTGCATAGCTTGGAAAAGACACTGAAACAAATCCTGGAAGCAACACCTGACAAAATAGTTTTACAGCCACTTACTTCCTGTCACACAAACCATCCAAGTAAGAAGCACATAACATACGGGGATATTCTCCTATGGACTCCTACACATGGACACACCAATTTTGACTAACCTGCAAAAACTTACATTCATTAGGTCTATGTGGACTCTGGATACTGTCTAGAAGCTTTATCAAGAACAATGATGATGAAGGCGCCTCTGGTGGTGTAATGGTTAGCAAGCTCGACTAGCAAACCTACACGAGTGAGTTCGAGTCTCATTGGGTGCCCCTTTCATATGGCCTTGTGCCACATCTAAGCAAAAAGCTTAGTAAATTTCCATATAAGAACAATGATGATGAAGGATGACACTTCTCTGGGTGGGAGTAGGATTCTTACTCAGCAGAGAATACAGTCAGTATATTCAGAGTATAGGTTGATTTTTATCTATTATTGAATTGAAAATAGATTTTTTTTCTCTGCAATAAAAAGAGAAAAAAAAAGGAATTATTGAAAATGTAAAAAGGACTAATAAATTTAAGGTTTAATGCTAAATTTATTGGGAGAGTGTCCATGATATAATGACTAAAGTGATGGATTGCGACCTCCAAGTAAGCAAGTTCAAACTCCAGGAGTGCTATCACTTTCACTTTCAGATTATTACCCTTGAGAAAGGTTTGAACCCCCTTATTCCCCAAGCTATAGGTAGAATAGTATCAATACTGTTTTTCTACAAGGATAGCTTTGACATTGAATGACTCATGAATGTTGATATGTTATTAAATAAAGAAACCAAACCAACTAAACTGCATCTGATGGTGAGGCTCCAGTCCTGGAGCTTTGGGGAATGTTGAGTATCCCTTCATCACCATTACTCTTAAGTCAACCTATTCAAGTCCCATCTATAATAGAACTCTTGATTCATTTACTATATTTTGAGTATCCACTTGGAGTGGTAGAGCCTGTTAGGGTCCCATCTATGGTTCAAATTTATTATACTTGAAACCATTTAACTATGTGCAAACAAATGAGCTCTGACTCATTTAAAATTGTTTCTAACAAACTATTTACAAATCATACATAACAGGATTTGACATTAAATAACATACATAGATTGATATGCCATAAAATCCAACTAACCAAACCAGACCTATATTTGTTAGTATTTTTTATATTTTCAATATTTTTTATTTTTTTTTATTTTTGTTTATTTTATTTTATTTATTTGTTTTTCAGAGCAGATAAAAAAATTTCAATTTAATAATAGATAAGTCAACCTATACTCAGAATATACTGACTGCAATAATTAAGACTAACACCCCAACCCTACCCAAAGAGGTATGACACTTAACTACCTCTGGTGGTGAGGCTCTTGTGTAGAGTATCAAAAACCAATAACACATAGATAGGAAGTTCTTCCACATCTTCCATATTCACCAGATTTTCATTTGTTTCAATTGCTAGAATATTTGGTGTCAAATCATTCAGAAACAAAGAATTTGAAAATTGTCTTTCAACATATTTTTGAGGGACTTCAGATTTCTTTAAACATGGAATAAAAAACATTTGCCTTCCTGCATAGCCTTGTTTACAGGGATTGATATGACATACATGTGACTAATAAAAATTCATTTGCTAATTACTGGATATCATTAACAAGTCCATTGCTAAAAATTTTCCCAATTATTGTTTAGTAGGGATTTAGACCAGCAGATACCTGCTTTCAATCAAAAGATTCATTTGCATAGCTAACAGGCCTTTACTTGGAATAACTTTATTTACAGAGCATAATATATGATGTAGATGTTTTGAGAAAATCTTTATTCATTCTTTCCTTAAAAAAAATTTGATAGCTAATTATTAATCATCACTAACAGGTTCTTTGCTAAAAATTTTCTCTAATTGTAGGTTTGTAGTAATTTAGACCATCGGATGCATGCCTTCAGTTAGGTCACAAGTTCTATAGCTGCCAGACCTTTATGGGAACAAAGCTATTCCAAATAATGTGTATATGTTGATAAAAAAAATCTACTTGTTAATTATTCTTAATATTTCAGAACGCTGGAAGATATTAAGCCTTGTATAACGAAATTCCTGAAAAGAAATCAAAAACTTTATCAGCAGAAGCTTGCCAAGTGCCATTACACAGAAGTTAATTTGATTAAAATGGAGACGAATTCACAAACAGAAAGGGCCACAACAAGTGAGTGAATGTCAATTGTCTTGACGATTTCTTTCTATTTTTATCACTTACAGTATTTGGACTCTTGTCTTCATCTTCATTGTTTCAGTATGGAAATGAATGATATGGGAACCAATAATTGAGAAGGCTCAATGAAGAAAAATTGCAATATGAGCTAAGGTAAAAAATCGTACATAATAGTAGTGAGTAGTATCTCATGGGTCGATGGCAACGTTAGGTTTATAAGACCCAAAAATTCACTCTGAACTGTCCAACAGGACTCGTGTTGCAATGGAAATAGGCATTTGGTTGAGAAGTGCTTCTAAATAAAATCATCTGGAGGTTGCAGGTTCAATCCCGAGTACAAGTAAATGACAAAGAATACTTACAATAGCTTCACACATGGACCTGATTATGATTAGCAGAATTAGAACAATCTAAAAAGGGTTGGTTCGAAGTTCTTTGTGGGCTTCTGAGTTTGACATGAAACACATGTCAAATGATGCATTGGCTGCAACATGAATATAACAAGGAACATAAAAATAAAAAAATTTATCATCTCAGAAATTTAGACAAATATTATTCCTTCTACTCTCCTCAGTAGGAAACTAAACTGCATCCTTGCTGCCAGGGGCTTAGAATACACTGAATGTATCCTAAGTTGGTGGTCTTGGGTATGATACTAAATAGCAATTGATGTGGAATGTGGAGTATCCCTTCATTACCATTACTCTTAGGTCAACCTATTCAAGTCCCATCTATAATAGAACTGTTCAATCATTTACTGTACTGGAAACCATTTAACTGTGTGCAAACAAATGATAAATATTCAATAGAATTATTAGTGTTAGATAGCAAAACTAGAAACCATTAAACTGTGTAAAAAAAAAAAAATAAATAAATAAATAAATAAATTTGTGTTAGATGGCAACACTTAAAATGATTTAGAATTATTAGTGTTAGCAATATTTGAAACTACTTAACTGTGTGCTAACAAATGAGTGGAATAGAATTATTGTGTTGGATAACAATACTTGAAACCAATTAACTGTATGAAAACAAATGAACTCTTGCTTATTTAAAAGTGTTGCCTACAAACATATATATGTGAACAGGATTTGGCATTAAATAACCGGTGAAGGTTGATTTTCCATAAAACACAACCAAACAAAACCAGAGTGGTTGTACCAGTAAGAGACCCATCGGTAGATCAAATAGATCTGTTTGAAAATTATTTGTATTTGATAGGAATACTTGATATATAACTGTATATTATTTGCATCAGCTTTGATGTCGTATAACTGTGTGCAAAACAATTCAATGACTAAATGAAAAATGTAAATATAAACAATGTATGCAATTCCCTAACCTCTTGGTATAAAATAACTCCAAATGGGTTGATATGCCATTAAAACAATTGATAAACTTCATCTCTTAGTAAGGCCCCAGTTTCATTACTCCCTGGTCCATTATGACCTGGAGTATTAGTACCTATTAAGTTCCCATCTCTGAGTAAAATAGATCTTTTTGAAACCATATAACTGTGTGCAAACAAATGATTATTATTAAATAAGAATAGTTATTTTAAACTATATAGTCTACTTAAAGTTGATTATGTGTGTCTGAAGCCTATGGACATCCAAACTGCTGGACATAGAAAACTTCAATAACAAGGCTTTAAGCCAGACTGACAACAAATTACAACATTTTATTAGCATAATGCTTAGAGTGTTTACCAATGGTCCAGGAGACCGGGGTTCAATCCCAAGTGGTCATACTAAAGACTCAAAAAATGGTATTTGAGCCTTCATTGCTTAACACTATGCATTACAAGGTATGGATCAAGGGTGAAGTGGAGCAATCCAGGGAAAGGGGTAGCTCCCTCCCTGACACCTCAGTGTAGAAGCTATAGAAAAAGAAGCCTTCAGGTCACTCTTGACTACAGTCGCCAAATTTACTTTTACTTAAATTTTCTGCTATTTTTCAGGCTGGAGAATAAGTTGGTAAATGTTGCTTGGGATTCTATGATTTAAAAAAAAATACTTTGGTATATAAAGTAGTTTTAGATAAAACAAAAATGATTATTCATATAAATAAGATTGTAATTTACTTTCTTTTTTTTTTTTTTCTTTTTTTCCAGCTCCATCAAATGCAGCTGGGAAAATAGGCAGTGGGGCATACCATTCTGCTGTTATTTGTTGGTTGGTAACAATGTTTCACTGTTACTTTTCAAACATAATTTAACTTCAAAATTAATATAGAGCTTTTTTTTTTCTTTTTCTCAATAATCTCATAAAAACATTTTAGATAATATAAATTTAAATACAAAAAATTGTTTATTCTTCTCTTTAAACTCTTTACCTCAATTCATTTTTGCTTACTTTTTTATCTCTTATATTTTGGATTCACTGTTTATTTAAAAAAAAACTTTTTTAATTTTTCTTTTTTAATAAAACTTTAAAATTTGCTATCCTTTCTACCTCAAAGTTGCTTGATCTTTTAATTTTTAAAAAGTTTGTAAATGAAGAAGAAAATTTCTATTCAGATGGCAGGGAGGATGTATTAGTTTTTAATAATTTCAATTTTTTACTGTCTCATGCAGAAATCTTTAACCACTTGAAACCACAGTAAATTTCAAATAATTGACAGCTTAGGAGTTGATGTTTCACACTGCATTTTCTACAGATGAAATAGTGGTCTTTTTGAAGTTGTTTACATACCTAATTATCAGATCTTTTAGCAGGGGTTCTCAATGAGAGTGATCTGAAATGACTCCTCAAAATTACTATTTACATTATTGGGCCATTGGCCTAATGAGTAGAGTGTTCGCCAATGGTCTAGGAAGCTGGGGTTTAATCCCAGATTGAGTCATACTAAAGACTCAAAAATGGTACTCGATGCTGCCTTGTTTAACACACAACATTATAAGGTAAGGGTCAAAGGTAAAGTGGAGCAATCCTGGGAATGGAGTAGTGCCCTCTCCTACACCTTGATGTACTAGTTATTGAAAGGGAACCTTTGGGTCACTCTCAACTAAGATTGCCAACTTTCCTTTTTTACTTTACATTAGTTTAAAATGGCTGAAGATTTTTGCATAATAATGTATTTCCCTTAATATAATTTAAGAGAATTTTTTATGACTTGGCATATTTTTTTATTAACAATAAATACACAAAAATAAATATGAACTTTTTTCTTTTAAATGATCCACTGTCATAATATTAATTTTACTTTTTATTAATTACTTGTAATTTTATTTTAAAACTTGTGATTTCTAAATCTGTTTCCGTCAAAGAATTCAGAAGTCATTGTCAAAACAAACTTTTTCAAGAATACTTTAAAGAAGTAATTTACTAAGCCTTTTGCTTAGATGTGGCACAAGGCCATGTGAATAGGGCACCCAATGAGACTTGAACTCACTTGTGAAGGTTTGCTAGCCTAGCTTGCTAACTATTACACCACCTGAGGCAACCAAGAATATTTTAAAGTATTTTGTTTTTTCACCAGGAATTTTATTTATTACTAGAAATTGAAACATATTTTAATTGTAACCATGAACTATTATTACTTGTTCCATAATAGTTGTACATAAATTTCATATACTGAATGAGCCAACTATTATGGGACAGATGTAAGGATGGACTACTAAGTCTGTCCCATAATAGTTATCACATTTGCATATAAATTTCATATACAAAATGTGCCAACTATTATGGGACACATGATAACCATGGGCTTTCAAGTCTGTCCTATAATAGTTTGTCCTAGATATGACATTAAACCATCTGATAGCGAGGATCCAGCCTTGGAAAATTAGGGTAAGTGGATAACCCCTTCATTGCCACTGCTCCCAGGTCCACTCTGACCTTGAGTGGTAGCATCTGATAGTCCTATCTGTGTGTTAAATAGAACAAACAAATGACTGATGTTAAATTGTGACTTATATAGCAATACTTAAAACTGTTTAACAATGTTCAAAAAAAAGAGCTCAAGCTCCTTTAAAAATCTTATCTACAAAATGTGTCTACAAATCATTTATATATTTAATATATATGTATAGAGGATTTGGCATTAAATAACATACAAGGGTTAAGATCCCATAGAACCAAACCAAACCGTATATATATATATATATATATATATATATATATATATGAAAACAAGGTTATTCATTAAATAAACTACAATGGTTGATAAGCAAGAAAACTAAACCAAACCCATAATAATTGTTTCAATTGTAGATGAATTTCCACCACTTGGTATTCCCTAGGGTTCATCACGCATGAGTTTCCCAAAATTTCTATCAAACATGTTCTTTCCATCTTCCTCATAATGTTTTGATGTAAAAAAAAAAAATCTTTATCTGGACAATTTCACTTATCAGCAAGGTCAAAGTTGGCCTCTACTTATTTTCCTAGTGTGAGTGACTTTCCTTATTCTTGGCAATCTATCATCAACTACAAAGAAAAACATCAGTTACATATTCCTCCAGATTTTAATTAGCCTTTTTATTTGTATTTCAAATGATAGTTTGCTTGATCTTATCATCTGATAACATTTTCAATTTCTCTATGATCGAATCTAATCAATATCATTTTTCTTGTGAGAAATTTAAGATTTCTATTAATTTACCTCAAGATCTTCTGCATGTACTATTCGACAAATCATTGAAGGAATAAGTTGTGGATTGATTTCTCTGAAAGCTATTCTGATTTTATGAATGTTCTCAACTTGAAGCTGGATACAATTGAGAAGCAAGGAATTATAAACCTTAATAGCTATAACAGTGAGAGTTATATCTCTGTAGTTCTTAGTGATTCCAAGGTTGCCTTCCTTCTTCAAGAAGGGGAGGAGGTAGCCTTTAGTCTATTTATATGTCATCAAATTTCTTTGTCTTCCATACTTCAGGAGGTATTTCAACAAAACCTGCAGCTATTAATTGTTTTTAGAACTGTGTCAAATTCATCCTCCATGTGTCCAAGTTTATTGTCTAGGTACTGTCAAGCTATTTGCCAATAGGGATGGATGGTGAGAGAGAATAAAGGGAATCCATATTGCCAGTACATGATGATTGTTTTATCAACTTCTCCAAATAACAATTTTTAATCTACCCTTATTTGCATTGGGGTGGGTGATAAAAATCATAACATTTTGGTACGCTGGCATATAAAACCACCTTCTTGATTAATCATTCTTTTTTAACTCAAATCCCTAATATTGGGAATTCTTTCAAAAGGCACTATCCATCATATCATAACTATTTAAACATACTTCCTAAGATACTCTCATTTTCTTTCTTTATTATAGTTTTATTCATAATGAAACTTATATATATAATATAGTATTAAGATTCTTTTTATGGAAAGAGATCCATTACACTATATTTTAAAATTTTTACATTCTGTTTAGTTGGGGCTGTAGAATACGCCAACTGCATCTCTGTAGAATAAGACCTCATGGCCATGAGTAGCCTGGATATGACACTAAACTGCATCTGATGATAAGACTCCAATCCTGGAAATTTGGAGTACCCCTTCATTGATATTACTCCCCGATCCACTCTGACTCAAAGCAGTAGTACCAATTAGTCTCAACAATAGGTCAAATAGAACTGTTTAATCATTTACTATACTGGAAATCATTTAAATTTGGCAAATAGAACTGTTAGTGTTAGATAGAAATACTTGAAACCATTTGACTGTGTGTTTTGGCTTGTGTAAAAACTGTTACCTACAAACTACTCATTTATAAATCATATATCTAATATATGTGTATAAACAGGGTTTGGCATTAAATAACCTACAAGGATTGATATGCTGTAAAATACAACCTGCCAAAATTTTACCTTTCTTGGTCTTGGGCAGAAAGGGTTATTAATTGCTTATGCCTAAAATAAATGAAAAATATCTTTTTTTTTTTTTTTTTTTTTTTTACTTTTTAAACTTTTATGACATGTTTATAATTTACAAATTGATCTATTTTCCAGATCATTCTGGGTAGATAAGCGCTGAGTAGCTGATTGAGAATTTTTTTAGAACTTACTAAGCATTTTTGTTTATTTTCGTGTAATACATGTAAATTTTGATTATGTTGTTTTATTCAGATCTTATGAAAATGAGCATTTTTTTTTTTTAAAATAGGTTAATTTCTAAATTTCATACCCAGGCAAAGAAAGCAATGATTGAAAGGAATGTATATTTCTTTTACAACATAAGCAATTAAGAAATAACAAATTCAAGAAAAAAAATTTTTTTTTTAATTGTTTATTAATTTTATGTTTTCTTTTCTTAATTACTTGATGTAAAGAATTTCTTTTTCTGAAAGTTGTCTCATTCAAAAAATGAAAATACTCAAGTATTTTTTCTTTGTCTATGAAATAATTTGTAAAATACAAATATAATGAAAATGGTAAATTCCAATAGGTATGTGAGAGGAATTTTTTTTTTTTTTAAGATTATTTGAAGGTATGTTTTTAAAAAAATTTCACTTCTGACTTCATAGTTTAGGTATTAAATGGAATGTCCAATCAAATTAACATGTATATAGCAATGAGTAAAGTAGTAGGATAGACCAGACTGTTGCCTTGTCCAGGACACTGATAACACTAAATTTAAAACCAGTAACTGCAGCCTCATACTGATAACTCTTGGAACAAAACTGGTATCAAGAAGTATTGGCCCTTGCTCTTCCTTTCAATGGCTTTAGTGGGTATGGAAAAGCAAACTTCCTGTGTATAATTCCTAAAGCTCTCCTCATCAATTCGGAAGTTATTGATTATCTAAACAGATTTAAGAATGCTTGAAAGCATTTTCTTCTCCTCCTCTGTGAAATAGTTTCTAAAATAAAAAATTAAAAAATTTCCTTTGGGTATGTGAGAAATTTTTTTTTTTCCAGAAGATTACTACCAATGCAAGCACAAACAAAAAATAAATCTCAAGGCAACACTCGTTTGTAGATTTCTCCAAGGCATCTGATTCCATACACACAGGGGAAAATGGCACAAATGCTTCTTATATATGGGTTTAAAAAACAAAAAAACTCTTACCACTAAAAATGCTTTACAAGGACATGAAGGCTATTGTTCATTTCCCTGATGGTGACACTAGTTTCTTGGACATTGTTACCTAAGTTTTGCAAGGAGATATATTGGTACCATTGCTATTGATAATCTGCCTAGATTACATGCTACAAAGTTAATAGATCTAATGAAAGAAAAAGTTTCCCTTTGAAAAAGCAGATGACACCCAGAAGAAACTATGCACATGATCTAGCTTTCCTTAGTGTGAGCTCCGAACAGAAGCCTCACACCCAGATGCAAAGCTGTGAAGATGAAACCAGTGACCAAGCATGTTTGACCTACAACAGAACAGGAAGGTTAATATCAAGGTCTGTATCTGCTCTCTTTCTCATGACATTTTGTTTCTGTCTAGCTAACATGGTCTACTTGGTTTTATCTCTTCTTGATGACTAAAATGTATAGTGGCAAATAAACTTATTAGTGAACCAAGACAGGGTTTTGTGTTCATCACTTTTTCTCATGGCAAGGTTACAACATGAGTCCAACTGGTACTTAAGATGTAGTGCTAATGGCACAAACCTGTTCAACATGTGGTGGTGTAAATGTCTGTGTAAGAGTACAAATGTCTATTGAGACCATACCAGCACAAGCTTCCATTTGAGAACCATAGCGTTACAACTGTCTATTTGATGTGTACTGGTACAACCTTCTATTTCTATGTAAGATTACAACACCTCTCGCTGCTATTAGTCTACTAATTTGAGACATCATTCTGCCAGACCGTATGGTTACATTTGGAATTGAGCTTTAAAAAAAAAAAAAAAAAAATTTTGGAATTTTCAAATATTGATTAATTTTTTTAATTAATAGCTATTGAAAATATGAAGAACAAAACTTTACCCTGCCCCCTCAAGTTATAGACAGATGGAAAAAGAAGAAAAATTTTTAATGATTCACAATTGATAAAACAGATACGTAATAATTTAATTATTGAAATTAACAATTTTATTGCATAATTGGAAAGAAAATCTTCAAATGATTCTCTTTTGCATGCGAGCCAAAAACTAAATTCCATAAAAAAAAAAAAAAAATTGGTAATTTCAATAAATGTGCATTATCTGCACATAAAAGAAATATTTCAACCAAGTCAAACATTACTCTTTGTCCCATAACAGTTGTTACATTTGCTTGTAAATTTCATACATTAAATCTAACAATTATAATGGGACAAAGTAAAATTTACAGATGTACATTCATAAAAAATTATTTAAAAATTTTCTGGAAACCATTTCAAAGATTTATTACATTGAGAAACAAAAAGCAAAATAAATTTGCCACTATCATTTATTTACAAATTTTCTGTATTATCACAAACTGGATAATTAGATTTATATAATATTTACTGCTTATATAGTAATAATCTAATAGCTGTTACATAAAAAAAAAAACCGAAGCATTTTTTATTACCATAAATTTTAATGAAACTTTAATGGCTTACACACAAATAGGAAGTGATTATTTTTCTTGATCATTATTATCAAATTTCCCTTAGCTAGAGTAAAAAGCCATAATTTTCTAAAAAGAAAATTCAAATACAAAAAATTTCTAAGAATTTTCTTTTTCTTGATTTGATATTTTAATTTGTGATTGACAGCTGTTTACTAGCCATCAGTAAAGGGTCAATTTGACAAAGGTCAAATTGTGTTATGCAATAATTGTGGACTATCACTTTGATATTGCAAAGAAATTGAATTGCCATCAGTTAATTTAATCTTTAAAAATAAAAAAACTTGAAATTATCAAAAAGGTCATGACAGCAAAAGGAAAACCACTACTTTGGAAGATAGGAACATTGTGAAAGCAGCAGCATCAAAACTCAGAGATAAGTTGAAATTAATAAGTTTTATGTCAGCAGTGTTTTCTTTTTGTCCAATACTGTGTGTGTGTATATGAGAGAGAGAGAGAAATATATCAAATCCAATTTGGGGGACAATTTATGTTTAATGTTTTACGCTGTACAAGCTTCTGATAATGTTTTGGAAAAGTTTTTAATTTTACAAAAACAGAGAACATAACTACTGCCTATAATGTTGTCATAGATTACATTGTAATTCAGGAAAGGCTTGCATGTATCATTACCTGATGAAACTCAAAGAGTGAAAAGGTTTTTATGTCTTATTTCTTTTTCATCCTGTCAGATGGGCATATTATTAGAAACTTGTTTAAAAAGTACAAAATTAAATCATAACATCCTAAGAGATTAAAAGTGGCCAAATGCTGGTTAGTCAAGCTATATAAAAATTAAAAGGAATAAGGATATCAGTTTTGTTTCATGATTTAATCATTTTATGGTAAGATCCTAATTCTTTTTAATTTATTTATAATATACAAGGTGTCTTAAAAAAAAAAAAAAAAAAAAAAAAAAAGTTTAAAGTAATTATCTTGAAAACTACTTAGTCTAGCTTAATGAAATTGAACAGTTCAAGTGTTGAATATCATAAGTTTATTCAAGGACTGATTTCATAAGTGTTCAATATGTGCACTGCCTGTGATACAGCACATGTCAAGTTGGTAGTTAAACTCTTGCCAAACATGCTGTAGCATGTCTCCAGTGTGGAAGTGATTCTCTGATCGAGTTCAATGCTAGCAGGAAAAAGGGGTGGACATAGACCAGTCCCTTCACTTATCATCATAAAAAGAAATGACAGACAGGACCAATGACCATAACCATTTCATCAGAAAACTGTTTTCATCTCCTCCATGCCTGATCCATCTGACAGATTCTCAGAGATAAGCATGTAATGTCCTCTTCCAGTGGTATGGAGCCACATCCTATTGAAAAATTAAGTTCTCATCACTTTCCATGAGGTCATTTCAACAAGAATTGCCAAAATTACTAGCCTGCAAAATATCAAATTTTTGGGGACACCCTGTATATATGTTACTGACTGTACAAGTGTAAATTTTACTGAATACACAATAATTGTACAAATATAAACTAAAACATACTAAGAGAAACTGCCAATTTTTTTTTTTTTTTTTTTTTTAATTGATTAATAACAGACCAAACAAAAATAAAATATAACCTTACAATAACTAAAAAAATATTCAATTTTATAAACTTTTGTAGGAAAATCTTATTTTTGAGAAAAATTTAAGAGGGGGAGTGGCAGTTCAATTTGCTATAGAGCTAACATTGCCAGTTTGTGAGCAGGTCAAGATTGATAAATTCACTATCACAGCTGAGAATGATTAGAAATAAAACTATCAACAAAACAATCAAAATAAGAAAACAGGTTTTTTAAAAAAAAAAAAAAAAAAAAAAAGGGGGCCAAAAAATAAGAAAACAGGTTTAAAAAAAAAAAAAAAAAAAAAAAAAAAAAAAAAAGGGGCCAAAAATTAATAAAATGTTATTATTCCATTTCAATATTATTTGTTCTAATAGACATAGCCTACTATGTAACTTGAATAAAATAGTTGATTAGAGACTTGTTTGAGGCAGGAAGAAGCAGTTGGAGTGACATTATATATTAATGGAGTGAAATAAATATTCTGACAAATGAAAATTTTTTTTTTTTTTAAACATAGCTTGACAAATTTTTAGATACATTTACTTTATAAGGATATATTCTACAAATATCTGTGTATATAAACTTTGGTTACAATTAATCTTACAGAAATTAATGCCATTTATTCATTTTCATGAGTGAAAAAAGTAAACTTACAGTACAACATTGTTCCAATAATGCTATTAGTACCCATAGATAGTCTTAAAATCCTAACTGGAACTTTCTGCAATTGCTTGTCATACAAGAAGGCTCTGATCATGGTAAGAGGTAAAGAATTGAGTAATTCACAAAAAGTACTGATTAAGTTTTGGAAAGATAGAGAATATTATAGAAATATCTCAAGCAACCTGAATATTTCTTTTCTATGATAAGTTTATTCATTGCAAGGTTTAAAAGATAGTTTAAAACAAAAGAAAAGGTGCTCCAAGGAAGATTTCTCCTAGATTATCAAGAAAATTGGGATGTCTGATTAACCAAAATCCAATGGTTACACATGAAGAGCTGCAGGAAGATTTGTGTTTATCAGGATGTAAAGTAAAGTTGACGACCGTAGTTGAGAGCGATCTGAAGGCTTCCTTTTCAATAGCTACTACACTGAGGTGTAGGGGAGGTCACTACTACTTTCTCTGGATTGCTCCACTTTACCCTTGATTCCTACCTTATATTGCCGAGTGTTAAGCAAGTAGGTATCACATACCATTTTTAAAGTCTCCCAGATCATTGGCGAACACTACCAACTAGGCCAATGAGCTGGTTCATCAGGATGTAGTGTAACCAAACAAACAATAAGTAATGAAATGCTGAGGAATGGTCTAAAGTCATGGAGACCAAAGAAATGACGGAGATACAAGGTTGAAATTCATAAGACAGCATAAGGAAAAGGAAAATTCATTTTGGGAAAGAGTATTATGGACAGATGAAACTAAAATTGAGTTGCTTGCTCATAATTATCGACATCATGTCTGGAGGAAAGATGGCGAAGCCTACTCAAAGAACACAGTACCAACTGTCAAATTTTGTGGTGGCACTATAATGATTTAAGGATGTTTTTCAGCGAAAGGTGTGGGCAAAATATCAGTAATAGATGGTAAAGTGAATGCCCAAAAGTATAAACAGATCTTGCAAGAAAATTTGATGCCTTCTGTTGAGAGTCTTGAGCTACCTTCTGATAACATTTTCCAGCAGGATAATGATCCCAAGCATGCAGCTAAATCTATGACGTGGTTGTCTGAAAATAATGTTAATGTTTTGCAATAACCAAGTCAGTTTCGGATTTGAATCCAATTGGGAACTTGAGGCGATTTTTTTAAAATTCAAACCCAAAAAATAGCACTATTAAACATTAATAATCTGAAGACAATATGCCAGTAAAAATGGCACAAAATACCTACTAATTATTGCAAGAAATTGAGAACTACAAGAAGAGATTAGTGGCTGTTAAAGTGAATAAAGGGTATTCTACAAAGTATTAAATGAATTTTTGTATAGTACAATTACTTTTTCCATTCATGAAAATGAATACATGGCATTAATTTCTGTAAAATTAATTGTAACCTAAGTTTATATGCACATATTAGTAGAATATATCCTTATACAGTAAATGTATGTAAAATTTTGTTCAGGCTATGTATGAGGTGCATACAATAAGTTTCCAGACTTTTCATATGGACATTTTTATTGATAGTACACACATGAAACTCTAGTCCCCTTCGAAGTAATCTCCTCCAGCTGCAATACACTTGTACCATTCCAACAACTTCTGGAAGGCCCCATGGAAGTCCTCTTGTGCGAGTGTCAATGACCTTCGTCACAGCCTCTTTCATCTCAATTGTCTCATAACAACAGCCTCTGAACTTAAGGAATAACCAAAAGTCAGGGAGCAAGGTCTGGACTATAGGGAGGGTGGGTAACTGTCTTGATGCCCATCTTGGTCAAATAGTCTGTGACAAGGATGGAGTTGTGGACTGAGGCATTGTCCTCATGGAAATGCCACTGACCCAATTTGAAAAGTGCTGCCCTCTTCTAACAGGACATAGTAACCCTAACCCTTTGGCCAATCAACTCTGGTCTATTGACTTCCTTACTCCTCCCACACCTCTCATAATCCCTCACAGACTCCCTGCCTTCCTTGAATCTTATGCCACTCAAAAACTGATTCTCGATTCATGCAAGATGGTCAAAAAGCAGTCTGAAGCATTCCATATGTTTCTGTGGCATTTTTTCCAAGTTTAAAACAGAATTTTATTGCATATCCTTCTTCTAAAGTGTCCTCACATCCAGATTGCATTTTTGAAGTTCACCATCTGTGACAATCAGGCTTTAGTAGGGTGTATTCCAATCCTTGTTCATTTGAATCTGAAATCATAAAAATTGGTCAGTCATCTCATAAGATGTATAGCAATAACATACTGAATTTTCAAGAGTCTATGACTATTCTAAATGCCTGTACAAAAAAAGCCTGGAAACTTCTTGAATGCACCACGTATGAAAGATAAAAATTTTCATTTGTACAAATATTTATTTCACCCCATTGAGTGTGTGTGCGTGCGTTTAAATGGGATGGTTCTGATTTCTTTGTGTACTGGAATATCAACAAAAAGATGTACAAAAGGTTAACTCATAAAACTAATTTAATTGTTTTCTAGTGGATTGATCAAATATTTCTAGCTGATCAAATATTTCATTACAACCAAATCTAATACAAATTGACCATAGAAGGATAAGTATATAAGTTGGCCAACTATAGTTGAGGGCAACCTGAAGGCTTCTTTTCAATAGCTACTATACCAAAGTGTAAAGAAGGGCACTACTCCTTTCACTGAATTGCTCCACTTACCCTTGATCCATATCTTTTAATGCTGAGTGTTAAGCAAAGAGGCACAAGTATGACTTGAGCCCCAGTCTCCCAGCCCTTTGGCAAACAATCTAACATTATGCCAATGGAATAGTTTATATATATTTTTTTAAATTATTTATTTATTTTTTTTTTTTTTTACAACAGTGTATGGTTGTCCCTATCTCCCTTGGCGGGTTTGTGGCAGACTAAATGTGGTATAGTTTGGAGATTGCTCAATATCTATGATTGAGCTACTGTCGTAATAAGATGGCATGAAACCAGGGGGTCGCAGATAAGCATCTGAATATATATATATATATATATATATATATATATATATAAAAACTAATTTATTTATTCATTCCATCATTGTGTATATCGAGAGAGAAATATGACATCAAATCCAATTGGGTGGAGAATTTATACTTAACATTTCACTCTGTATGAGCTTCAGATAAGGTTTATGAAAAATTCCTGATTTTACAGAGTATTGAAGAACATTTATACTACCAACGAGTTTGTCATAGGTTACATTTTAATTAAGGGGGGGAGGAGGCTAGTGTGTTACTTTATATGTTTTGTGTTTTAATTTTAAACCCCCCCACACACACACAAAAAAAAAAAACAAACAAAAAAAAAAAAAAAAAAAAAAAAAAACAACATTTCTCTGAATAATTGAAATTCAAGTCTTATAGTGATTGTTTCATTAACCCTTCCTAGATGGCTCACCAAACATGTTTGTTACCAACTGTTACCATAGGTTTCAGGTTTGGATAGGATGCCATGGAAATTTGTTTCAAAGATAGCTATCAAAGAAAATTGCATACAAATACAATAATCAATTGGTACATAAAAGCACTGAATCATTTGTGTATTAAAATTTTTTTTTATTTTATCCATTACAGCAGTTTCAAATATATTTTTAATTTTTTTTTTTTTTTTTTTTTTTTTTTTTTTAAAAAGGTTAATAACTACATCGACTACACTACTTAATCTCACTCATTCTTTCTATTTAAAATTTAATTTCAAATTTAAATTTGAGTTTCTTTAAAATTGATACCATTTAGAAATAAATTCAATCTTGAAAGAGTTATGGTTGTATGTTTATAAGTATGTATGTGTTTGCATCTATGTACGGATACCCCCATCCCACAGATTTTCTGCAGCAGGTAGAAAAAAATTTTTTATACAATGGATTTAAAAAAAAAAAAAAAAAAAAAAAAAATTTTTTTTTTTATAGATTTATTTGTTTTGATAATTTTATCTATAACAAACGTTTTATTTTTAGCTATTCCTATGAATGCTAAAATTTTAAAAGCTGCAAGAGATAAAAAATTTCCGACTTTACAAAAAATTAATCACGAATTTTTAAAAAATTTGATTTCTTTTGAATTAGCTTAGCTAAAGCATGTAATTAGTTTATCCATTTCAGTTAATCCAAAATAAAGGATTATAATAAAATGCCCTCCCACACACACACCCTGCAAAATGTTCAATATTTTGAGATTATATTTAAATTCCTAACTTAAATGAATTAGCAAATTCTGTTATGTTTTAAAATTGAAAAATGAAAATAAATTAAACCTTAAAATTTCAAAATTTTTTAAAAAGTGGTAGAAAGACAAAACAAACATTGAAAAAAAAATAAATAAATAAATAAATAAATAATAAGGATAAAAATAAAATAAAGAAAAAGAAATACCATAAAAATTAAGAGTAAAATAAAAATAAAAAATATGAAAAAAAAATGAGGCAAGCGAAGTCCATATATACTCTGAATAATATATATTTAGAAAAGTATGTTTTGGTTGTGGGAAAGTGTGTGTGTGTAGATAAGTGTAAAAAAGGAAGAAAATGTGCTGATGGCAAAGTGGGTCCCTCCGCCCCAATTCAAAATCTGAACTCTTCAAATCCATTACTTGAAGTTTCATGTGGATCACATGACACTTCAAAATTTGAGTTCAGAATTTGTGTGTGTGTGTGTGTGTGTATGTGTGTGTGTGTGTTAAATTCAGAAAATGGATTCAACAGCAAAAATGACTTCAAATGATTCTTGTATAAAATAGATGAATATAAATTCAATTTATCCAGTCTTTAAATATTTGAATTCATTCAATAGACAGTCTTTATAAATGAACTATTTTCTAAGAAGCACCATCTATTCTCATTATATAAAAAAATTTAAAAGTCACCTGTCCTCTAATTAGATTTAACGCACACACACACACACGCTATTCTCTATCTTTTACAGACTTAAGAGCAAGACCAATTAAAAGGAACAGAAAAATGCTTGGTAACAACAATTAACAAATAACTTGATAAACAAATCTGTATAAAAAAGAAACTCTAAAACCCAACTTAAAAATCAAGTAATTCATTCAGAAAATACTGGTCAAGTTCCTGCCAGATTAAAGTTAAGCAGCAACAAGGCAGAGTACTTAGGAACAGCAGGTACCCTAAGCAATCTGAGGCCCATATGCCAGACTAAGCATTCAAGTTATTCTTAAAACAGTGGTTTCTACAAGACGACTGTAGTTAAGCAGTGATGAACATATTCAATACTCAGATGGGTAACCACTTAGGAACAGCAGGTGCCCTAAGCAATCTGAGGCCAGTATGCCAGATGAAGTGGAGCTTAGTAAAATCCTTGTAAATCAGTAGAGGTACAACTTAACCCATAGCTGAGGGGAGGGATTCAATACCTTTCCCAAGGGTATTAGTCTGAAAGTGAATGTAATATAGTGATTGGAGTTTGAACTTGCTTGAATCTTGCAGCCCAGCACTTTAACCATTGAGTACTTCAATCTAATACTCATAATTTACACGCAATTACATGGAATCAAGAGTTCTTATTTTATACAAATAATAACTATGGTTTAAAGTTGGCCAGATTTCCTAACATATTCAAACAAGAACTTGAGCCATGCTTCATTCACCCCCTGGCATAGATGGAGAAACATGTTATAGTTCAATTCCAGTGAATTTTCATGAATGTTCATTTATTAGCTTATTGTAAATAGAGGAATAAGCAGTATTTCTGATAATAGGTTTGAGAAGAAAAAGAAGGTAAAGCATGAGGTGAAAGAATAAATTGAAATGAAAGGGAAAATGAAAAAGAGGAGAAATAATTTATAGATGATAATTATCAATGTGTCTTTATTTGTTTTCTGTCACGCTATGTCACTACATGACAACATAGTAAAAATAGAATTTTTGTTCTGATATAGCATAAAAATGCTGAATTTAAAGAATAAAAGATATAACAAGTGATAAAAACAAAATTGACATTTGCAAATGCTGTTCAAGCAATTGTTTTAAGTTTGTTTTCATTTAAAAATAAACCTGCTTTAGTTTCCTTAAAAAATAAAATAAAATAAAAAAATGAATAAATAAAAGATTTCATAGAAATTCAAATAGTGTTTCAGAAAATAGATATCATTTTGTGATCTAAGAATTTGACATTCTTATTCAAATGATCTCAATTTCTAAGAGCATGTAGAGAAATAATTCAAAATTTGTTTAATTTCTTTCTTTTTCTTTGTAGGCATAGAAATGCTATTCACTGGAAAAGAAAAGGTACTCAAATATTAAACATAGAATTTTGAATTGTTTCTATACTTGTTAAAATTTTAGGTGATTTGGTCCAGTTATTAGATTACAAAAATATCAGTTTTTCCAAAATACCCCCATACAACTCAAATAACATCAAATTTTCTGAAATACACAGTATATCCATATATATTTTTAAATGTATTTCCCCCCCTACTGGGTGGGTGAAAATACATAATATTTATATCATTATGATAGCACATGCAATGCTCTTTGAAGATATCAAATGTCTGTTGTACTTCAAACAAAGAATTTAAAATATAAAAATATAACAGAAAAATTATCAAATAAATGCCATTTCATTTTTTAAAAATAATATTTAAACAAAATGTTCTCAAATATATCAAAGTTTTTTCACGGATAATAACTAAGTAATATAAATATTTTCTAAGATTTGTACCTATAATTTAGAAACTAAACAATTTTCCGCCAAACTTATTTTTTGGTCAATTACGAAAATCTGTTAATTTATGTCTCATATAAAGTAGAAAAAACTGAGTTTAATTTTTAGTCACTAGGCCTAGTGCAATACTAAGCAAAACAGTAAATATTAGATTGTTAGAAAAATGATGGTCGATATCATTACACATTTAAATGTAAAATAGGCAATTATTTTCTAAACAACCTAATCGTTATAAGCTTAGTATTTGGTTTTGTCAATAAGAGTCATGTCCCCTGCCTTGTATTTTTTCACATGCTGTGATACAATAGAACAGATAGAAATGCTAGGATCATAAATCAAATAATGACATGGCACAAATATCCCTCTGGTATGCCACATTAAATAGTTTGAGAAGCACTGCTTTAGAGGATACAAAAACATTTTAAATACAGAAATATCAATTTTTTTCACATTCAGTTCAAATAATTTAATAGATTATTTTCAATTATTCTTTGTAAAAATAATACAAAGTTTAATACAGTAAGATTCATGTTACATGTTGAGGGTGTTTTTATCAAGATGTCACCTGTCATTTGTCAAAAGTTTGGGTAAAACCTAATATTTTAGAATGTCAAAATATTTTTTTCAAGTTAATATGGTTTTTGTAAAAATGACTTATTAAATATAAACCAGGATCTGTTTATCTTGTATGAATAATGGTGTTAGAAATTATTTTTAAATACATTTTACAGGCCAAGAAAGTTAAGTTTTTTTAAAAATCTTTTTCTTTTTGTAAAAAATTATGTACATTATAATTATTAATTTTGACTTTCATCTTTTTAATTTTAAGAACTTTTTATCATAATTCACTAGTCATTATTTTCATGACAATAAGGAATAGCACATATTAAAGACAATAATAAAGGATTAGCTCTTGGTGAGATTAACTTCTTTTTTTTCTTGACGGTGAGTTATCCATACCAGCTGCTTTACATACTAAGCTATAAGAGTGATTGTTATGAGAGATGCTAAAAAAGTTCTATGCCTCACTCAGAAAGAGCCATAGCTGAACATCTGTTACAACATACTACCACTTCTTATAAAACTAGAAAAACTAATTGAGATTTTGATCTTAATTTTTGTGCTAGTGAGGCCCATACAAAGAGGAGAGGTGCACAACAAATCTAAAATCTGGATGAAGCTTAGAACCTTTTGAACACCTCTAATTTTGAAGAGGCCAAAAATCACACCTATAACTCATCCACTACTACTTTGATTTGTCAGCAACATGTTTGTTGCTATTGTTTTTACCCAATAATAGTACTAATATACTTTATACAATAGTAATATTAATGAAATTTACATATTTTCAATTCTAAGATGAAGCAATGACAATAATGAGTATTTACTTTCATCTTTTTAATTTTTACTTGCATTTCATCGCCATCATAAAAATAACAACCAAAATGAGCCATGATTACAAAATAAAACTAAAAGATGAAATAAAACACTACTCAAAATTAATAGATAGATAAATAAAAATTAAGTTAGGTACTTGACATTTGACGGTGGGTGTATATCACGAGCTGGGAACAGCAATAGCCATTGGACATATTCTTACATCTAAGGCTCAGTACCACAGGTATTGCCATCACAATTCGGCTGATTGGAATCAAGAAAGATGAGTTACATTGCTTAAAGGGGAGACTGAAAGATTAATATATGTGCAAAAAGAAAAAAAAAATTCATACATTATTTGAGTATGATTCAATAAGATATTTAAAAATTATTTGTCTAATCTTTTTTGGTGTTTGCTGCACTTAGAATATAAGCCCATGAAAGCTAGGAGATAAATCTCAGATTAAATAAAGACAAATAATCCACATATATAAAATGTAATGTGTAGATAACGATCTTTTAGGTTTGGAATGTCAATAAAAAGGCAACATAAATCCTATTCAAAATTTAATTTTATTATAAGAAACAACAACAACAACAATATTTGTCATTTTATCATCCAAATGCTTGTCTCCATGACCTATACACTGCTGAAACCTCATTCTGAAGTTCTTCAGTGTTTGCCTAGTTATTTCTTCTTGTATGACTACCATTTCACAAATAAAATCTTTCAATTCAGCATGTGCCTATGGCCTACATTTAAAGACTTCAGCTTTCAGGTAACCCTCGAGAAAGTCATCACAAGGAGATAGTTGTGGTGAGTGACCCAGCTATGGGAGGTCATCGCAGATGACATTGTGAAAGCATATATGCTTTCACAATTAGTGAATATATCTGTGTGTGTGAGACACACACAATTGTGAAAAAGATAATATGGAAACTTAACATCTCACTAAAAGAACAGCTTCATCAGAAATGAAGTATTTTGTAAAAAATGAAGTCTACATGACGAAAAAAGAGTATTATGTCACATTTTATATATATTAGAAACTACTACCATCAAACTTACAACCAGGATTTGACAATATATCCCGTTATCACTAAATTAATACTAAAGAAATGTGGGATACTAAAAAAAAAAAAAAAAAAAAAAAAAAAAAGAAACAAAAACTCATACAATAAGATCCAAAACTTAATCAACACAGGAAATGTATTTAAAAAATCCAGCATGCTTCTTTCTCCCTTCTCATGTGTAGACTGTTTTTGCAAAATAAAATTAAATTTCTGATCAAGCTAACCTTATAATGAAACATGTTAATCTAATTTTCCATATAAACTTTTTCTCTTACCGTGGATTTTATTAGAAAATTTACCTATACACTAATATATATATATATATATATATATATATATATATATATATATATATGGCAAATTTGATTGATGTGTTTCACCAAAGCTTTAGCGTCATCAGAATGCAAGTGATTTTATTATTAAAAAATGCTAGACTTCTGATAAAACATCTCAATCAGATTTTCCAGACTGTCTTTCTTATTCAGTTGGGTTTTATTCCAGACTGTCTCTCCCTCTTTCTTTACAGTTGTAAAGTGAATGACTAAAGTGCTCTATGAGCACTCTTATTGTTCACTTGCCCACAACTAAAAAAAAAACTAAAAAGCAATTGCTTACAATTATTTCATAATTATTCAAGTTTCTTGTAGCAAAATGTGCAATCTTTATACAAGAAAAATCATTTCCATCTGAAGAGCAATTGCTTTTGAGGTGTGTGTGTGTGTGTGTGTGTGTGTTATATAACATTATCTAAAAAAAGTTAAAAATGATACTTTTGTAGTAGAGCAGGTTCAAAATCTAAAATATCAACTTATGATCTCATATAACTTGATCTGTTACTGTTTCATATGTCAAAATAATCAGACATAACAAAACTCAGAGGAACAGAATGACTAATAGGGGATCATAAGTTATATATGTGGTGTGTAACATTTCGACATCAACAGAATATTCCATTAAAAACAGATTGGCAAATTGAGTAATCTATTGCTATGGTAACCTGAGGCAATAAGTAAATCTATGTAAGTATCTTATTCATCTTTCTTTAAAAAATAAATAAAAAAAATAATAATTTTGTAGAAATTTAAACATATCAAATTAAATCTTCCAGCCTCAGCAGAGGAATTTTTTTTTTTTTTACCATATACCTCAATTTAAATTGTTATTTTTATCTTAAGCAAATATCAATAATGTAGCACAACAATGTTTTTAATATAAGTTTGTGGCAACTACAAAATTACTTCAGTACTGCCATCGTTTCAATAGATATGATAGGTGAGTGAATAAATTCCTGCACTTGTGGTATATTTTTCTTTATACAAAAATGCAGATAATTATCCTCATAAACAATAAGCTAACTTGTGACCTGCATAAGAATCACTATATATGTTGAATAAAAGCTAAGATTCCACTAGGTTCTGATTTCTCCACATTGAAAATTAAGACTGTCAAATCTTGAGAACATTGTTATTATAATTCATAAGCAAAATGTACTCACGTTCATGAAAAGTTCTTGATAGAATATATGCAATCAAGATAATTTTGATAGAAAACAAATAAATAAAAATAATTTCTTGGATATGTGGATGAAAAATAGACTTTAAAAAAAAAAAAAAAAAAAAAAAAGTTGTAAAAATAAATGTAATAAAATAAAAAAAAGAAAAAAAGAATTCCATGAAAATAAAACAATCCTGTTTATGGAATCATGGACAGATGGAATTCAAGACGTTGAGACAGAATGTTATTAAATATCTGCAAGTTCAGGCAGTCATTGTTTGTTCTACTGTCATCGGATGGGGAACCTGTAAGAAAACAAAAACAAATATTTTTTGTTATTTCCAGAGATATATACATACAAGTTTGATATCATTTAATAATCTCATAACTTAAATCAATTCACATTTAGATAATCTAATTTTAATGCCATGTATGGAAATAATTCAAAATTATATGTTTAAACATTTTCTTTTACAGGGAAGGGCTTTACCGATAAAACATTAAACAGAATTTTGAGTTGTTTCTTCACATGCTATTAGAAATTTAGATGATTTGAATGAGAATTGCTCAAGTTATTGGACTACAAAATGATATCACTTTTTCTGAAACACTTTGGATATTGAAAAAAAATCTTTCATCAACAATTATATCTTCAAGTATTCCAATCTAACTTTAATTATAATCATTTGTTGGCTGCACAAGATATCCCTTTTGGGAGCTCTTACTTGTCAGGAAAGGATGCAGACAGACAATACAAAAGACTGAACCATCTTTTAATATTGTCACAAATTTCAACAAAATTTCAGTGACTTAGACATGCATAGGTAATTATTATTTTCCTTGATTGTTATCAAATTTTCTTTAGTTGTAGCAAAAAGTCAATTTTCAAAGAAAATTCTCAGAAATAAAAAAATAAATAACAAAAGTGAAAGTTTATTAGAATTTTCTTTTCCTTAATTTAATATCCTGATTTATGATTATTCCTTTGCTAATGGCTAGTAAACAGTTGTCAGTTTGAAAAGGTCAAATTATGGCATACAATGATTTTGGACTGTCACTTTGTGAAGAAATTGAATAACCATCAATTGATGTTTTCCTCAAAAAGGATAAAACTTCAAATTATCAAAAAGTTTGTGATCAGAAGAGAAAAAGCCACTGCATCTGATATTATTGAAGCAGTAAAACAGTAGCATATTGCAACTCAAAGATAAATTGAAATTAAATGCTTGAAAATTATTCAAAGCTGACTGTATAAATTTGGGTTTCCAAGCATCTTTCAAATTAAGCATTTGTCAGGTAAAAGACTCAAGTTATAGTAAGTATTCTTTGTTATTTACCAGTAGTTGGGATTGAACCTGCAGCCTCCAGATTATTTCACTTAGAAGCACTTCTCAGGATACCTAATATAGTTTAACATTTGTACCCAGTTATGGTAAACAGAATTAGAACAATCAACTCCAGTGGATTAAATAAAGTGTTTGGTTTGAAGTTCGACACGATAAACGCGAAGAAGGCCAAAGGATGCATCCGCCAAAACATTGTGCATATAACAATGAAGATGACGACAATAGTCTGAATACTCTAAGTGATAAAAACTATATCAATTGTTTTAATATTTTTTCATGTCAGGTATCTTTTTGTCCAATACTGCTATAAAAAAAAACAAAAAAAAAAAAAAAAAACTAAAGAGCCAGATGAACAGTCAAGGAAAAAACAGAATTGGAGAGAGATGATAAAGAAAAACACTAAAGGACTAGTCACCACTTCACCTTTATTACACCACATCTGAGTACTAAAACATAACTTCTTTTCAACCGACTAATTCTTACATTCCACCTTTTCCAATATCCATTCTAAAAATTAAATAAGGGCCCATATTTAAAAACATTGTGGCTGATTTACTTTCCCTACTGAAATCAAACATCCTTTTGGAACAAACTTATGTATTGTAAAATAGCATTCAGCCCAAAATATTGGATTATGTATAGTAAAATAACTGTATAGTAAAATAGTACTCTACTCATAACTGGGGGGGGGAGATTCATGCCTTTCCTAAGGGCATAAGCATGAAGTGAAATGCAAACAGCCTTATCATGGATTTAAACCCAGGTCACCAAGTATGGAAACCAGTTTAGGAGAAGGAGAAACTGAATTCAAACCAGCTGTAATCTGTTTTAAAATTGACCTTGTCCATGGTGGAGTTGTTGGACACTGAAGATTTAAAAAAAAAAAAAAAAAAAAAAAAAAAAAGTTATAGGCCTGTGTGCTTTTTTTAGGATTCAATGCAACCAAATAATTTAATTTTTTAAATTTTTCATCCATTTATTTTTGTGTGAACAGACCTCAGATTTTTTTTAAAATGATTTATGATTAAAATTTTGTACAGAATGGTATTTTTCAAAATAAATTTGTAGATTTGTTTTGAATTCTGAAGAAAGTTTCTTTGAAGAAATGGCAGAGATATTTACTATATTAGAGATACATGTGTAAGTAATACTAATAATTACTATGGGTACTATGCTAATTTTGTAAGAAGCATCAAATAATATAACTTACATGCGTGCACTCCTCAAGAGTAGGCGAGTCTGACATATTTGTTAAGGAAGACATTTTTTCATACTTCCTGCGGTGTTTACTATCAACTTCTGTTAAATACCAAGTACCAGGGAAAAAGTTTTCTGTTGACCCAACCGGAGTGTATGGAGCTGAAAAAGATTTTTAAAAAATACAATACATTTGCAAATTATGGATAGCTTAGCATAAGAATTACATAATTAACTGTCACTATTGCTTGGGAAGGTAACTGTAATAAATTTGAAACAAGACTCCAGTCATATCAGGTCCTGAGAGAAAGTCCTACCATCTTTTATTGACAAATAACAGGAAATCTTTTATTGACAAATAACAGGAATACTTTTGTTTTTCTTACACAATAGTGGAATTGGTACTACCAGTTTCTTAAAACTCAAGAACCAAATTAAACATAATTTCATTTCACAAGCAGCAAAATTATCCAGATATTTTTTTTCATTAGACAGTATTTTCATCTAGAGATGTAGGATATTGAAATAGTTACCAGTGTCCAAAGCAGAATAAGAAAATAATGTGTTTGAATTAAAGTTATCAGTAAAATAAGAGTGGGATCTGGTCTTAGTGATAGGCTACTAGTCTAGGAGAAGGACAATTCTTAATACAAACCATGGAGATGATAGAAAACTATTCTAGAAGTATTCTCAAGAAGAAAGATAGTAACACAGTTTACTGATAAAGGAAGCTATGGAGAGCCATAATCACTGAGATTCAGAAGTAGCATGGCACAATTCATTCTATTATAAACCATTATCATTGATTTGTTATTTTCAGAAAGAGAAAGTTAAAGACATTTCCTCCTTGATTGAGGTGAGAACTTTTCAGCACTTCCTCAAATATAATGCTAAATTGGATTATTACTTTGTGCCTCACAGATTAGCTAAACTAAATCTTTATCTTTTTATTCAACTGCATACAGTACAAGTGGCATCTCGTTATTATCTTGGAAAGTGGGCTTGACAAACCAAATTGAAATTCTGGACAAGGTAATTTGCATTTCATAGCATTGGGAAAGGCATGAATCCATTTCATATCTCTCCAGCTACAATTAAATGAATAAGACTGGGCTTCCTAGCTTTTGTAAAAGCAACTGGTCAAGAAAAACCCAATTCAAAAACCACTACCAGCATGGGAGAGTAACTTGCTGTGATGGAGTGGCCAAAACCAGAAGCTGGAGTCTCAAAGTACGAAATTATCTTCAGCCTCATTCTAGCAGCTCCTGCAATGATACTTATGCCAAGTTATATAGCATCTTGCTCTTCCTTTGGACAACATAAGTGTTGAGAAGGGAGGTCTGCAGCATGGGCAACTGCTGGTCTTCTATACAACTTTACCCAGGCCTGTACCAAGATCCAGACACAGATCTACGACAGCCAAGTGCAATAAAGTAAAAGGTTCAAATGTAGATTTATTTGCTTAATGGCATATCAACTACTTCTGGGTTATTTATTGGTGAAATTTGATACAAATAATTTGCACACAGTTATCTGGTTTTAAGTATCCCTATTTAATACTAATAATTTACATACAATTATATGGTTTCAGGTAACCATTCCTGTTTAATATTCATTTGTTTACACAAAGTTATATGGCTCAAGTATTCCTATCTAATATAATTTTCAAACAAATCTATTTGACCCATAGATGGAATCCTAATAGATACTACCATCCAGAATGAACCTAGGAGTAATAACAATAAAAGAATAATCCACACACCAGAGCTCCAGAACAGGAGTCTTATCACTCAATGAAGTTACAGTGTCATACCTAGGATACCATTTTTTTGGTATTGCTTTCTTTTTAAAAATAGAAAAAGTATTGATCGAATAAATATTTTGTGGATAAAAGGTTTGATTTGGTTTGGTTTTATGGCACATCAACTATAGTAGGTTATTTAATGCCAAATCCATTTTTATACATATAAACAGTTCTATTTCAAACAATACAGTTTAGCATAAGTACAATTTTTTGTTTTATAAACTAATTACTGTGAAAGTTGATTGTACTAATTATTCTATTATCTAATTTGGTTGGCCCCCAAGATTTTTTAGTTAGTGGTTAAGTTAGCTAAAATTTTTGAGTGGAAATGCAAGTTAAATTGGAAAAGTTCAAATGTGTGCATCCACGACCAGGACAGGGGACCTGTCATCTCCACACAGGAAGACCATATGTAAACAAAATAGATTTATGTCTCTGTGTGTCTGTTCATAGACCTATACAGATTCTCCCTCTCTCGTATGCAGTCAGAACATTAAACGGCATATCTAGATGATAAAATGACAATTTTTATGAATATAATTGGACATTACTATAACACCAATACATTCCAATAGAGAATTGTTAATGGAGAGTTCTTGTCCGAGTTGCCAACACCCAGGCAACTTCTTCCAATGAATTACCAATCGTTATAAGTTCTGGATGGATTGTGTTATCCCTCATCTAGATCTTTTAAACATAACGTGGGCACAGAGGGGATTGATAAACAAGTTACCTCGAAACACATGTGGTAGTCACGGAGCCAAGGCCACAAAGAACTGTTACCAGGATAAGACCAAAGTAAAAGTACTGTGATAACTATAGTATTACATTTGGTACCAGTATCAGTATTAGTGACTACAATATTGTTACAATTTACACACAGTTAAATGTAAAAACAGTTCTTATTCAAACAATTCAGTTTAGCATGAGTACTCAGTTTAGTTTTATTTGACCCATAGGGAGGACTATATCAGGTGCTACCACTCTGGACCAGAGAGCAATGGCAATAAAGGAGTACTCCATATTCCCCAAAGCTCCAGCATTACTGGAGCCTCACCAGCAGATTGGTTAATGTTATCAGGACACTTGTTGTGGGGAGTCTTCCCCTCTGCAAAGATGCAGTCAGCGTATTCAACAGCCTCAGCCAATAGGGCCAGGGAATAAAAGAAATATTTGAGTGAACAAATAGAACTTAAATTGTTTAATATAGTTTTAAAGTTCTCATTAATTTCTTTTTAGAAATACAAGGTAATCGAGAACAATTGATATTTTGTAATCTAATAACTTGACCAATTCTCATCCAAATTTTTTTCAAATTTGAACTGCATGTGTAGAAACAACCCAAAATACTGTTAAATATTTAAACACCCTTTCCAATGAAAGGTATTCCTATGGCTGAAAAGAATAAAAATAAAACATTAAACATAGAATTTTGACTTGTTTCTACATATTCTGTTAAAATGTAAGAACATTTAAAAGGAGTATTGGTCAAGTTTATAGATCATGAAATGATATAGATTTTTCTGAAACATCTTGTACATCTTAAATGATATTGATTTCTTTTTAAACACCCCACATATTAATGTTTTATTTATTTAAATGAAAAAAACTGCTAGAAAAATTCAAATGAAACTTTTTCAAAATAGTCTTAGTTACATCCCTTGCAACCTTACTTTATACACATAAAAAAATATCCCAATTGAAAAAGTACAAACAAATACCATTATTATTATTATTAGAGAATAACTGGAAGCTAATGATGCTAACAATAAATTAAAACAAATCATCATCATATATTAAAAAAACTTGAATTAGTTTTTAAGTGGGCACCTTTAATATGAAATCTCATCAACCATCTATTTTAAGAGAAGTCATGGTTATCTCCCTTGAATTTAATCTCTTACCAAAAAGGAATACTTACCGTGGTGGTGTGTTTCTTCTCTTAATTTCAATGTCCGCTCAAATTGTTCAGGTGACAATTTTACACGAGAATTTAGTCGCTCTCGCACTTCATTCAAACATTGATGGATCTTTCTAAGCCGAGTCTGCTGAGAAGAGTCTTCAGAAATCACCAGAGTAAACATGGAAGAGGCCAAGCCAGATCCATAGGAGAAGAGCACAATCCTTTTGCCTGGCAGCTCACTAATGGAATGACTGAAAATAAAATAAATGAATTTTTATATGACTGCTGGTCAAATATTTAAGATCAATCTAGTATACTGGAGATTTCTTATTGCTATTTCAAAAGAGGCTTCATACCATGTTGACTAAAGTTTATACTTGTATAATGAATGACTTTAAGGCCAATTTTTCACTTGAAAAACAAAGGATCATTCATTACATGATAGGTTTTTGAAATATTAAAGTTTATCTTGTTTCTAGGCCTAATCTTGACATAACATCCATCCAAAGTATCTCTGCATAGTTTATAACTAAACAAAGACTATTAGTAAAAATAAAGTTTTTACTTATCATTTACAACACCAGTGCATATATGTACAACTATAAAGAGTAAACGATGTAAAAACTTCATTATCATAACTAAAAGTCTTTGTTTAGGTAAAGGCTTAGTTGGCTGGAGCTGTAGAATATGCTGACTGCATCTCTGCTGAGGGGTAAGCTCCCACTTCCCAATAAGATTTGAGTTTTATTTAATGGCATATCAACTTCTGTGGGTCATTTAATGCCAGAAGGGTTAAATTGATTTTGTTTTTGTGCATGTTTTAGAATTTAGGGTACGAGTTTTGGTTGTGTTTTATTATATTTGGCTAGATTTTGATTAGTTTGGTTTTACAACATATCAAACATTTCAGGTTACTCAATGCCAAATCCATTTTTATACATATATAAGTACAGTTTTCTTTACACTCAGTAAAATGTAAAAACAGTTCCATTTCAAACAATTCAGTTTAAAATGTCAAAAACAGTTCTTTGTAAGATGATTTGGTTTCATATCATATCAAACATTGCAAATTGTTCAATACCAAATCCTGTTTAGACTTATATATTAAATACACATTGTGTGTGAACATTTTTCTAATAACATTTTTGAACAAACCTGACCTCATTTTTCTTCACAGCCAAATGATTTCAAGTATTTCTTGTTATACGAATCATTCTATTTACTTCTCACTTGCTCGCACACAGTCAATTGATTTCCAGAGTTGCTATGTAACAGTAAGAGTTTAACATCAGTCATTTGTTTGTACACATTTAAATAGATATGTATGATATGTAAGAAATTAACATTTAAAAAGGAGAGCAAGCTTATAAGTTGGCCCACAGTTAAATAGTTTCAAGTATTATAGTTATTTAATACTTCTTCAAGATTAAGGAGGGCAAGTATGCGGTCTGTATCGCTATCCATGCTTTCTATACTATATGTTCTTCATAGGGGTTTTGTTGATCCCTGAACATTGCAGTGTTTGATTTATATAGGTGACTGTTCTTGAGGGCATTTTGAATGTGCTTCCTGGTTTTTAATTTTCGTGTTCATCTGTATTTTCCCAGTTTGGCAAATGAAAACCTCCGATTCCATGGGCTTAAATCTGCCCTTTCTAGGGGTATTTCTCGTTCTATTTTTTCCTATTTTGTACCATGTCCCTGGCCGTCAGGTTGGGGGTGGTCCCTTTAGTTTTCCTTTTGGGTGGAGTTTGTAATGGCCCAGCGACAGAAATCACCTCAGAAGTGGGGGTCCCCGAGCTCTTCCGGTCTGGCTTTGCCTGTCTCTCTTGGTTTGTTGCAACTCTGGTGTTTGGGTCTTTGGAGAGTTTTTTCAGTAACTGCTTCTATGACAGTTTTCATCTCCTGAATCAGCGCTCTCATTTCATTTACAAGCTGGGCAACCAACTTGGGTTTTGTGGTTGCGCTTGTTTCACAGATAACAGCTTTTTTTGGTTGTTGGGATATTTTTTTTGTCGCTTCTGCATATTTTGTAGTCTAACATCCTTCTTGCTTCTGGGCAGGTGATATTTTGAAAATGTTTTAGTTTGGTAATCTTTCTTTCTTCCATACCTCACAATCTCTAGAACCAGCACCATAGTTTTCTTGGCAGTTAGTACATTTGTAGTCTTTTTAGCAGTCGTTATGTATGTCATTCTCCACATCTTCCGCATACTGGCAGTCGTGTACATTGGTCTTGGTGGTGCCCAAACCTGACATTTGTAGCATCTTAAAGTATTTGGGATATAAGGTTCTACATTTATTTTTTGGTATTCAATTTTAATTTCTTTAGGAGTTTTGTGGGTGTTAAAAAAGGTCATTATATATGTATTTATATTTATGGTTTCTCCTTTTTATTTGTATTCTTTGGATTTCCATGACATTTTGGTCTTGATTTCAGTATACTCATGCTAGTGTTAGACAATTTTATTTTGTCCCTGAGTTTCCGTTCTCAAGATAACTACTTGCTCAGAGACAGAAAGGGCTACAAGTCTTTCCATAGCATGACTGACCCTACAGCCATCATCGTCATTTGGATTTTTACACAAATCCAAAAGAGGGTTGACATGACCAGCCAACTGGATGGATTGGGCCTCTCCAACCACCTGTCTATCCCAGTAAGAGTCAAAAGGAAGTGCTGCAAGTCACATGACCTTTTTAGTTGTCAGGTCACAGACTAATCAGCCACCAGGGTTCCATCCTCAAGCATTATGGGTTGTTACCACCCATGGCCAACAGGTAGCCTCATTGAGGGGGTTTTACTCCTCGGTAGAGGTGCGGTCGGTGTATTCTACAGCCCCAGCCAACTGAGTGGTTCCAATGAGAAGACTGAATATAACACTGAACTATTTGATGGTGAGGCTCCATTCCTGGAGCTTTGGCAAATGTGGAGTACACTTTAATTGCCATTACTTCCAGGTCCACAAACCAGGAGTGATAATATCTGTTAGGGTTCCATCTATGGGTCAAATAGAACTGTTTATTAATATGAATAATTTAATAAAGCCTGAATTATTAGTATTAGATAGCAATACTTGAAGCCAATTAACTGTGTACAAACTGAAGAGTTTTGGCTTGTTTAAAAAAGAAATATTATCTACAAACTATTCACTTAAAAATCATGTGAAAACAGGATTTGGCCTTAGTCATCAAGAGTTGATATACCATTAAACCAAGTAACCTAACCTTTGTTTAGGCAAGTAAACATAGTAGGTTACATCAAGGTCAAGACTGCATTGTTTATTTATGGTATTGTACGGATTTTGATTGTATTACAGTAGTTTTCCCCATTGGTCCGGGAGACCAGGGTTCAATCCCAGGTCGGGTCATACCAAAGACTTAAAAGATGGTACTTGATACCTCCCTGCTTAACATTCAGCAATATAAGCTATGTATCAAGGGTAAAGTGGAGCAATCCAGGGAAAGGAGTAGTGCCCTCCAACACCCCGGTGTAGTAGCTATTGAAAAAGGGAGCCTTCTGGTCACCCTTGACTATGGTCACCAACTTTACTATTTTACAGTAGTTTTGAAGGTGTATATATAAGTGTTAAAATGTTTTCTCTAAATGTTGAAGAAATATTTTTGTAGGGTAGCATAACCATAAGTTAGGGGGTAGTTATTTAGATGCAACGTATGATAAAAATACTTTTTTGCAGCCCAAATTTAGAAATGGTTCATTACACTCATTACTCTAGTATACATTGTAATTGAATTTAATCCATAGCCCAATTTTTAATTTTTGGAAAATTGTATCTGTTGGAGGCACTCATGACAATGATTACTTTCAAAGAAAGACTCAGCAACCAAAGTTCAATCCTGATTAAGGCTGTTTACATTTCACACAGTGCTAATACCCTTGGGAAGAGTATGATTCTAATTATTCTCCTTCAAGCTATGATTGGTTGGTTTCATGGCATATCAACTATTATTGGTTATTCAATGCCAAGTCCTGTTTTTAAATATATAATAAATATATGATTTGTGAACTTATTTTATAGACAGTTTTAGATGAGTCTGAGCTCATTCTTTTGTACACAGTTAAATGTTTAAGTATTGCTATGTAACAGCAACAATATAACATCAGTCATTTGTTTGCACACACTGAAGTGGTTAAAAATATTGCTATTTAACACTAATTATTCAATATTATTCATTCATTTGCAGAGTTAAATAGTTCCAAGTACAGCTATGTATCACTAACAGTTCAATTTAACGTCATTTGTTTACATACAGTTAAAATGATCAAACAGTTATATTTCTAACAATTTAATTTAGGTCAAAAGTTAAACAGTTCCAAGTATTGCTAGGTATCATTAACAATTCAATTAAAACATCAGTCATTTGTTTATACACAGTTAAATGATCAAACAGTTCAATTTCTAACAATTCATAAACATACATTACCATGAGGATGAGGTAGCAAAGAAAGTTTAATAATTTGTTTTTCAAGTTATGGATTTAACATGGTTAACATATCCAGCTTTTGATAACAGATCATGGCAGAATTTAAACTCAAAATTATAAGGCAGATTCACAGATGAATCACTTTTACATATAGCACACTTCAGTTCCGCATGCTATATATATATATATATATATATATATATATATATATATATATATATACACACATACACACACATACATACGTTTTTAATATAAACTTGAAAACTTAAAATGGACAGTTTAGAGAATAGTGAAATTTGATCATGTGAAAAATTTTGCAAGGAAAAAATACTGACTTACTTGATAAGAAATGAAACTAAACAGCCATATAAGGTTGGACTATACATATTTCCAACTTGATTGGCGATGAAAAGGGAGGGTTTTGTTTTCTGTGTGAAAAACTCTTGACTTGATTTCATGAAGGCCGATTCTACTTGCTTATCAAAATATGAATCCTCCAATTTTACTTCTCTGCAAAATAAACAATAACAACATTTAGTGTAAAACAAACATTGTTAAAATAAAGTTGAAACTAAAATTTCAAGCAGTTTTCTTTTTTCAAAACATTTTTTTCATAATTATGACATTTTGTTGATTTTTACAGCATATCAACACATTCGTTTATTTAATGAAGTCTTACCTTTCTTCAAACAGTCATATAGTTTCAAGTAACTACTACTAATAATAATCATTTGTAAACAATTATTGCTTCAAATAACTATTTTGAACAAATAATTCCCCTGGGTTATTTATTTGTAATTGTTTTATTTATATAGTAAAGTTGGCGACCGTGGTCGAGGGTAACCTAAAGGCTCCCCTTTTGAATAGCTACTACACCAAGGTGTAGGGGAGGGTGCTACTCCTTTCTATGGATTGCTCCACACCTTATAATGCTGAGTGTTAAGGAAGGAGGCATCAAGTACCATTTTTTTGAGTCTTTGGTATGACTCAACCAGGGATTGAACCCAGGTCTCCTGGGCCATTGGCCAGTTTATATATATATATATATATATATATATATATATATATATATAATTATCATAGTGTCACAACATCAGCATGGATCTCCCTGGCCCTCTACTGCTACCTCTATCGTCCATCGCTCCCGATAGATCTTTAAGGCTACATCCTGTATCGGCACAGAGCTGTTGTAGCTGGTCGTCCTGCCTTTACTCATCCATGTGAAGGGGTCCACAGGAGTATGTCATTTATGAGTTCATCCCTACTTCTCCAGCAGTGTCCCATGTTTGGTTCTTCTCACTTGGATAGTTTTCATGATGGGTGGTAAGTGGCTGTCCAGCTGGTGTTTTGTGGGGTGCTGCCTCTTGTTCAATATTGCTCGCAGCATTCTTGTGTAGATGTCGTCAAGCTTTTACTCCATATGTTTAGTTAGCATCCATACAGCAGTATCGATATGACCACTGCTTGGAAAAAAAACAAAAAAAAAAAACCCACTGCATTTCATTTTATTGGTCAGGTCTGATTTCTATATGACCAATAGCCTATTGATGGCTGTCCATGCCTTTGCTAGTCACATGTTGATGTCAGTCCCAATTGATAAGACACTGTTTCCTAGGTAGGTGAACTTGTCAACTAGTTTCAGAGAACTACCGTTTTGTGTGTAGATGTCACCTCTTTGATTAAAACACATGTATGCCATCTTGTGTGCACTGACATGGAGGCCTATGCCTGCAGCTGCTCTTTCTAGGCTATGTAGCAGTGTTTCGGCTTGGGCGGGTGCATTTGCCAGAAGTGCTATGTCATTGGCGTAGTCCATGTCTGTAATTGTTTGTGAGGGGTATCTTCTATTTCTTTCATTTGTCAGCTTGAAACCATTGTCTTTCATTTTATCAATAGATGTTCTAAGCACGTAGTCTAGACAGATGATAAAGAGGTATGGGGCTGATGTGTCTCCTTGCATTACACCTGCTACAATGTTAAAGTAGTCTGTGCCTCCATCTGGGGAGCAGACTGTTACTTTTGTATTTCTACATAGCATCATTATGGCTGCGATGGTTTCTTTGAGTAGAACATAGCCGAGTAGTATTTCCTCTGCAGGTGGAGTCAAAGGCCTTGGTGAAGTCGAGAAGTAATATTGTTGCCTCTAGATTTTTTGCACGTACACCTTCAAGAATTCAATAGATAGTCAAAATTTGTGACATCATGGATCTATTTCTCTGAAAGCCATTTTGGTTCTTCCTAAGTATGTTCTCAATTTTGGGTTCTATGCAGTTGCGTAGTAGAGCATTGTATATCTTGGCCATCACGGATGTAAGGGTTATACCTCGGTAGTTCTAATCCGAGGTTGCTCTTCTTAGGGAAGGGTAGGATGCATCCCTTTGTCCATCTGTCTATAGTGTTTTGATTATATACGGCATTACAGTGTTGGAGTAGTATGTTGTCGAAATGCCTGGTCTTCCATACTTCTGGGAATATTTCATCAAGCTCTGCTGCTTTTCTATTTTTCTTAGTACTGAGTCAAGTTTTTCTTGTGTAAACTGTCCTAGTTTGATGTCTAATTGTTTACTAATAATTTTCATGATTGGTTGAGGGTTTCAGAGTAAATTCTCAAAATGTTTCCTCAGTTGTATTCGTTCTTCTTGGCTGGTAGCTTTCAGTTTAGCTTTTGCAGTGCTCTTCCTTCTGCTCACTTTGTTTACCGTTTGCCATGCTATCCTAGATTGTCTATTTTCAAGCAAGTCTCTAATCTTATCCATCTGATTTTGTATGTATTCTGTTTGCTCTTTTAGGTATATGTTAGCCAATTCCTTTTGGGTTTTTAAGTTTTAGGGCATTGATATTGGTTGGGTTCTTCCTCTTGCATTTGGAGGCAGTTTTCATGTCCGTTCACTTTTTTCTAATGGCTAATATCACCCATGGGACTCTAGGTTTAGTTCTTTGTTTAGTTCATATGCATTCTGCTGCTGTTTCTAAGTGGGCATTGACGAAATTCTCATATTCATCATTCAGAGTATGTGTTTCTTTCATGCATTGAATTTGTTTCTAAATGCTAACACATATTTATCTCTAATATCCGTTATTTAGCAGGGACCAGTCATAGTGTATAGTGGTTGTTGTTCGGGTTGTATTCCTTCGTAAGCTCAGTCGTATTTTTGCCATGAGAATTCAGTGATGAGGACACCCCTCAAAAGAGGAATATGCCTTGAAATTTAATGCGCTATTATTCCCTTTCTTCAGCAGTAATTCCCCGATCAAACTATTTGATCCTGGTTGTTGAACCGTAGGATTCCTATGCCCAGGACCGGGTTAGGCATTGCACTGAACTGTCAGAGGGTTTTTCCGCTCGCTTTTATGTCCATGCTGCTTCCCATGGGTTTCATGGAAAAAAAAAAAAAAAAGAAAAAAAAAAAAAAAATTTCTTTTCTCCCCCTCTTTCTTCCTCCTTTTGTCATTAAGTTTTAACCTCGTTAATGTCCACAATTACTTTTTTAAATTTCATCAAAGTCCTTATTTATGGTTCTTTGTATCCTTATAGGAATTCTATTTTACATTAACTTAGGTTTTCAGTTTCTAATAAAGTCCAATAGTATTAGCTTCTCTTGGCCAGGTTCAATTGTAACTTGAGATTACAGTAAATGTCTTGGCATTTAAAGCACAGATAGTATACAGCAGTGATTTTACAATCAAAAAATAAAATCATTCATGCATTTCTAAATGTCAATCTAGTAAAAGACAAATTATTGACCATTTATTTGAACTCTGAATAATAATAATAATAATAATATATATCCCCGCGGGAGGGGGGTTTGAGCACACTAGCAAAGGAATTTACAGCTGCCACTTGCATAATCCAAAGCTCTTTGAATGAATTGAGCACCGTTTACATTTTTGCCTTACCGGATACCAAACGAAAGCTACTACATAATGACATAATTCTCAAGCTGATGTGGTTTGCTTGCTGAGCAGTATGATACTAAGTCTAATGTAAAGTTGGGTGGGTTTCGATCACAGCTTCAAGTGTTCTACGTGTCTAGTTACACTGAAGTGTTGTGATATGAAAGTGTCAGTGGATGAGATCATACATTATATATATATATATTTTGATTAGATAAGGTTATTTGGCTTAATGGTATATCAACACCAGGTTATTTAATGCCAAATCCTATTCATACTTAGGATTTTTAATTGGATAGTTTGTAAGTAACTTTTTCTTTTTTTAAACATTCAGAGCTCATTTTTTTTGCATACAGTTAAATGGTTTCAAGCATTGCTCTATAATACTAATAACTTAATTTAACATTAACCATTTGTTCACACTCAGTTAAATGGTTTCAAGTATAGTAAATGATAAAACAATTCTGTTTAACTTATAGATAGGACCCTAACAGGTACTACCATTCTGGGTCAGAGTGAACCAGACAATAAGTAAAAAGAGTTGAGAAACCTTTTTAGGCAGCATACTCTAACAATAAAATTGGTTTTTATGGCATATCAATCCTTGCAGGCTATTTAATGGCAAATCCTGTTCACACACACACACACACAATATATAACAGTGTTGGTTGTCACTATCTCACTTCATGGCAGACTAAACGCAATATAATTTGGAGAGTGCTAAATATCTGTGATTGAGCCATTATATAATTATAAGTATATATATTTTTTAATAGCATGCAAGCTTGTCAGATACCACAGGTTTCATGACGTCTTATAAATGACAATCTATAATCTTATAAACGACAAGCTTCCATGCCATTAAATACATAAAAACTAATTTTATATATATATATATATAATAAAAGGTAGTAGGTAACATTTTGAACTAGTCAGAGCTCAATTCTTTGCACACAGTGAAATGGTTTCAAGTATTGCTACTTAACACCAACAATTCAACTTAACATCAGTCATTTGTTTGCACACAGTTAAATGGTTAAACTGTTCTATTTGACCAATAGATGGGACCCAAACAAGTAATACCACTTCAAATCAGAGTGAACTTGGGAGTAATGGTAATAAAGGGGTACTCCACACTCCCCAAAGCTCCAGGATTTGAGCCTCACCATCAAATGCAGTTTAATGTCATACCCAGGTCACCAATAGTTTTGGTGTATAGCTTTAATAAAAAGCCATTAAAATAAAAATAAAATAAACATCTAAAATGAAAAATTAAGAAGATAGTCTTTATTTTCATATAGCAGGACTCAGGTTTTGGGGGTGGGGGTACTTTTATGCAAAAGTCTAAAACTGAAATCCATCAAGGTTGGTGTTTTCTTGGGAGCGGGAGTGCATGATTGAAACCCTATCTTAAAAAATAGGAATCAAATTATACAGGAATGAAGTTCAGGTACTGCGGTTAGTAAAAGATAGACAGAAAAGATATTGACAAAATATATATATATATATATATATTATGAAATTAATATTCTTTAAAAAATTTTAAAATTCAGTTTTGAGAAATATTTTTAACAAGCAACATTCAAAATATAACACCAGAGTAGGTCCTAGAACCTTCACACAATGTGACAAGGCGTGAGTTGAGTGATGAACTAAACTTGATCATTGGAAATATATTTTAACTACCAGAAAAAAGTAGTGACAATAGAATATTTTCCAACTACGAAATAAAATGTATCTTAGGCAGAACCAGTTCCACTGCTTTTTTATAGTTTAAATCTACAAAACAGAAATTACATTTTTCATATTATCTTTGAAATTTGATATTGTTCTATGAAAAAGTTCGATTTTTGTAGAGAGTTTTTTTCATTTAAATGACTAACATTCAAGACATTGATCAATTTGTCCAGGCTGCTTATCCTAACTAAGCAATAAACGCTATGCCAGATTGCTGAAATAGAATTAAAATAATACACTTCACTTTGAGAAGGAAAAAAAGAAAAAAAAAAAAAGCACACATTTATTAATGTGATTCTTATCACTGTAGACCAGCAAGAATCTTTGCTATATGCTCACACTATTAACTTAAACTTGACAACACAGTGTACTATTTTTCACTACTTTACATTACCAGCTTGAAGAACTATCTATAAATCTAATTAGTCATCTTTTAATCAAATGTGAATAATTATTTTACAAAAACAAATAACTAGCAAATTCAAACATTGCACAATTACACCGTGCAGCAATATAGCTTCCTGCTGAATGTTGTTAGAGATCTGAAGTTAAGAAACATTTACATTAAGATCAAGGTTCAATAAGTAAGCATAGGAATTTTGGTAGGGCTTCATCAAATCATTTCTCTATACAAGTTTGGTTTCTTTGTCTAATGGCATATCAACCTTTATGGGTTATTCAATTCCAAAGCCATCCTTGGAGCACAATAGTGATACTATTTAACCCATAACTGTGGAGGATAAAGGGTTCATATATTTCCAAAGGGTATTAGTCTGAAAGTATACATAATGAAGCAAGTGTACATAATAATGCAAGTGAAGTTTGAACTCACTTTGAGGCTGCAGTCCAGCACTATCTTTTACACCATGGGGACTCACCTCATCTACAAAGAACAGACAATCTCTTCCCAATTATTAACAGATTTGTAAAGCATGTCAAATTTACTGGAACCAAAATATTAACCATTTACCTGAATTCTTCTAATCCTCTGTATAAAACTTGAAAATCTGGATTCGAGTCTTTAAGAAAATCATTGAGCATCAAACGAGCCAATGATTTCTGCACCAATTTGCAGTAGGGTGAATGAAAGATAAAGCCATCAGCATTTGTCAAAGTGAAATGTTCTGTAACACAAAAAAAAAAAAGGTTTTGAATAGAATACTTTAATTTATTTTGTAATAAACTCAAACAATTTTCTCTTATGGACTCCTACACATGGACACACCAGTGTTGGCTGACTAGTAAAACCTTATGTTCATTAGCTCTGTGCACACACTAGATGCTGCTGAGTAATGACCATTAGGAATGGATGGCATGCTGTCATAACCCCATGATAATGATCTTTGTCCACATTTTAGCTATATACTATTCAACTGTTTTCAGTTGTATTTATGGTGGAGCCATCAGTGTCATTCATTTTCTATTCAGTGGACTATTTTCTTCATCTATGTTGTTTTTGCTCCCAATATTTTGGCCATGCACCTGCCAGTCTCCTTCAGTTATCTTAACAGTGGAATCATCAGTATTATACATTTAAAATTTTTTTTTTAGAGACTATTTTCCTCATCAAGGTTTCGTCATTAAAAAAAAAAAAAAAAAAAAAAAAAAAAAAAAAGATATGGTTGCTTTTACAGCATGTCAACCCTTGTAGAATTATTTTATGCCAGTCAGATCTTATTTTGCAAGCAATTATATGGTTGGTTATATTTTATGGTATATCAACCCTTGCAGGTTAATTAATACCAAACCCTGCATATATATATGTGTGTGTTTGTGATTTGTAAATGAAGAGTTTGTAGATGACATTCTTAAATAAGTCAGAGCTAATCTGTTTGCACACAGGTAAATGGTTTCAAGTATTACTATTTGACATTAGTAATTATATTTATCAAGTATTCCTATCTAATTTAATTCATGGCATAGGTGTAACAATAAAAACTGTTACCATTGGGGTTATATGCCCGACCTTCGAGGTACACAGTTGACTTATAAAAGGATTGGGACTTTTAGACAATTTTTGAAAAATTCTAGTACAATTTAGGGGTCACCCAGTCTAATTGATTGAAAGTGACATAAGGTATGTAATGATGTGATACAAGCAGAGTACAGCTGGTTTTAATTCTGATTTTGCCTTCTCTTAGACTGGGTTCTTTTAGTCTTGGTTCAACAACCAATCTATCTTCCTATTTACCCATAGAGAAATGGATTCAGGCATTTCCTAAGGGCATTAACATGAAGTTAAACACAACCAGCTTTGTCCAGGATTTGAACTTGAGCTGCCTGTTCATTTCCTCCAAAGATGACTATTACCCTAAATTTGACTATTAGTCATTAATAGAGGCAAGTTTAACGAGTGGATGCATGGATGTCAGTTTGGCCAATCAAATTGTAGGCCATTCAGGTTAAAAATTACCACGACAATAACAAAGTTGGATTTTGAGAATAATGAGTTTGTAATGGGCTGTTTTTACATAGCAGCCATTGTAGTGAACAGCAAATACAGTAGAGTTTTGGTTTGGTTTCTTTGTTTAATGGCATATAAACTTTCATGGCTTATTTAATACCAAAGCTATCCTTGTTGAAGAACAACGCAGTACCATTTAACCCATAACTGTAAGGATAAGGTGGTTTATACCTTTTTCTATGGGTATTAGTCCGAAAGTGAACATAGTAGCATGACTAGTGTTTGAACTATGATATCACAGTCCAGCATTATGCCAAAAGTACTCCCTCTAGAGTCTTGGAGTAGCTGGACTAACAAACAAGCTTCCAGTGATCTCATTTTGTAAAGACACTGAAGTTATTTGAAGATTGCATTGTAAGGAATAACTGAATCGATCCCCAAAATAATTCTTGCCACCCTGAAGCCACTTGATAATTGCAGTGATATGAATATCATTATAATCATTTTTATCCGACTTAAATACTTATTCATTATAAGAGGAGTTCTTTAGACAAATGGCTAAATTACTTTGGTTATTTTATCTTTGTAGAACATTGACTAATCTCACTTGTGTTCACTGAAGACAGAACATGTAATGACAGCTTCTACTCCAGATGTTTCAGGAATCCTGCCCCCTCAACCACAAAAGAAAAGGTAGGAAAAGTCAAGAAACATCAATTTCTTAACAGCTGTAATATAAAAATGCAAAAATTGAAAATGTTTTTAAGGAAATATATATGAACACTATAGGTATCTTTATGACAAACATAGGGAAAAGCCATTTGCAATGCTACATACAAGTAGGGGTTTTCTTAGCATAAGTCACTGTCATAGAAAATGGAACCAGTGGTCAGAGTTCAAATCCTGGCTGAGGTTGTTTGTATTTCACTTTACATTAATGCCATTTTAAAAGGCACGAGTCTATTCCCGGCTTTGAGTAAATAGAACAGACTGAGTTTTTTTCAGTTTTGTTTAGGAAAAGTCTAGGAGAAAGAAAACTGAAATCAAACTAGCTTTACACTATTAAAAAAAAAAAAAAAAAAAAAAAATTGACCTTGTGTTGCTTCTTGCTCATTGCAGAAGGGTGGAGTAAATACATACTCCAAATGTTTCAGGAATCTTCCCTGAACTCTTTATGGGACCTGAAGAGAAATGCTGGCCAAATAAGCTAAAAAGAGTTGAGAGACCCAAGGCAGTATGCTCTAATAAAGTCAGGTGGTTTTTATGGCATATATCAACATTGTAAGCTAAATCCTGTTCATATATGATTTGTAACACGAATCATTTTATTTAGTATTAATCATTTATTTGCATACAATTAAATAATTTCAAGTATTGCTATGTAACACTAACAATTCAATTTAACATCAGTCATTTGTTTGCATGCAGCTAAATGGTTAAACAGTTATATTTGATCTATAAATGGGATCCTAACAGATATTACCACTCCAAGTCAGAGTGGACCTGCAATTAATGGTATTAAGGAGCACTCCACTTTCCCCTAAGGCTCTGGATGCAGTTTACTGTCATACCCAGGACACTAAAAATAAAGGCATATTTTAACTGGACCACTGCTGTCATATGACATGTCTATGTTTCATAATCAACCAGATTTCCAATTTCTTAAAAATGTCTCACCAGCAATTCCTTCATGTTGTGCCTTTTTTGTAAACAGCTGGTAACACATATCAAGGGCATGTAAATAACACTGAACTGACAATTTGCCGTCAACTACTGGGTACTCCGAGCTCATGTCAGGTTTGTAGAAATCATAAACATGTTGCATATAAGTTGACCGAATACCTGAAACAAAAACAAAAAAAAATCATAGTAAATATATACATAATGCAATCAAACATATTGAGTATTATTTATTAACAAATTGGACCCTTGAAAAACAGTAACAAAAAAAAACAAAACAAAAAAAAAATCCATAACAATCTAAAACAACTACACCCTTTATATTTATTTATGCAATTTTAGTTTAGGTTGCAGAGTTTCAATGCTGTAGAGTATGGTTACAAATAATACCTAATATTGGTTTTCATTGTATAAATTTCTATGAGAAATAATTGAGGTAGAAACTAAAAAAATGAAATAAAAATTACTGAGTAAATAGCAAATAATATACATCCCTCACAGATTACCAAAGTTAAGCTGCAATGAACCTGTTAAGTGTTTAGATGGGTGACCACTTAGTAAATAACAATTTTCATAAATAGTCAATTACCTGAAACAAAAACAAAAAATTAGCAGTAAATATACATTACACAATCAAAATTGGTATTTTTTATTACCAAATACTATAGTCTTGAAAAGTTGTAATCAGAAATACAAATCTGTAGCTGTCTAAAAATATGTAGACTCCTTATATATAGTTATACAATTTTGGTTTAAGATTTCATTGTTGTAGAGTATGGTTTTGAATAATATTGGTTTTGATTGTATAATGTTCCACACAAAATAATATCTTGACATAGAAACTAATCACCATAATAAGGATTGTGATGTACAGTTAGATCACCAAAGTTAAGCAGTGATGAACCAGTTCAGTGTTGAGATAGGTGACCACTTAATGAATATCACCATAATGACTATCAAGATACATTTTCATAACCATTTGAAGCCTTAGACCTAAAGTTCTCAAACAATTTTTTTCCAATTGTCTTTTCTGACAAGTAATTTACTTGTGTTGACCTCTTATAGGTGTTATTGGAAAATATATAGATAAAACACTGAACATCGAAATGTGAGGTGTAATAAGATTTTTTGCAAAACAAGGGCAAAAATCCAACAGAAATTCAGTGACTTTATTTTTTTTTATGTATTTACCTAACCCTTCTGCCATAGGCAGGATGAGACACAAGGTCAATTTTTAAGCAGAACACAGCTTGAATCCAGAGTTTTCGTACTAAACCAGTCACTATGAGAGCAAAGTTTACCCTACTTATACCCGAGGGGTGGGGGGAGAACAGATGAAGTCATACCTTTCTCAAGAGCATTAGCACAAAGAAATGAATATAGTCTTGTCTACTATTTGAATTTGAGTCGCTATGCATTCTCAACAATGATAACCATTATTCTATAAGTGCCTAAGTATGTATTTACCAAACTCTCTGCACAAGCAGAATGAGACAAGGTCAATTTTTAAGCAAAATTTAACAGGTTTGAATTCAGAGCTTTTTTTCTCCAAGACCAGTTACTATATCAATGTTAAAGTGCCCAGTCTGCCCTACTATCTATAGTTGGAGAGAGCACTAATACCTTTGGGAAAGTTATGAATCCAAATAGTCTATGTGAGATGCAATCAGTCTTGTCCAGGATTTGAACTCGGGTCACCATGTCTATTTCCAATGACAACCATTACACTATAAGGACCTCCCTGAGTGCCTACATATGGCAAATAGATGGTTAGCAGAAAACAGCAATTGGTCTAGTGTAGTGCATTTATGGAAGGGTTGTATGAATATGTAGAATGAGTTTCAAGGAGGATGTTCATGTTCACAAACAACATTGCCTGCATTGAAGTTTTGCCAGATGGTACAGACTTTGTGATATCAAAGTGTGATTGGGTTGATTTGGTTTCTTTTGTTCAATGGCATATCAACTTCTGTCAGTTATTTAATGCTAAAGCTATCCTTGTAGCAGAGAAGTAGTGATACTATTTAACGAATAACTGGGAAGGGAACAAGGGTGTCATTGGATCACAGTTGCTTGATGTTACATTCTTTGTGGAGTGTACTTATGTGCATCTATATGACAATTGAATCAATCTTGATAGTGACTATGTTGAAAAGTAGCATAGTAGTGCTGGTAACATGCATTTTTGAAAATTTGTATAAAAATAAAATTGTTTGATTATGATTTTAATAGCTTATCAACCTGTCTGGGGTTATTTTATGCCTTGAGTTTAGGAAAATGCATACATTGTATTTACTTGTAACAGAAGCTTGGGGCCGGAATCTAGCCTACTAGATTTAATAATGAAAAAATATTCAGCATGGATTTTAGAAGTTAAGATAAACGTAATGCACTGAGAATACTTAGCGAGTCTAAGCAAGAAAGACTGACCGTGGACTTAGACTGACTACCACAAGATAGGGGCTAGATTTTGACACATTCTGCTTGTATTTAAGGGAAAGGAACATCAAAATAAAAATTATTTCATGATTGTTAACTTTTTTTTTTTTTTTTTTTAAACTAAAAATATTTCATTATTCAACCCCGTGTTTGTTCATTCTCTGGACTTCAACTTTTATTATTATTATTATTATTAAATGATCAGCTGATCTGGTTATTTCGGCTTTCGGCATGAACACTGAATCTAATTGTTTGGATCTAAAATTTACATGGGCAGACAGCTGATTTGGCAGAGATTTGATCTCTCCCTTGGTAAGGTCAGATATTGAGTGAACTCCACAGCAGACATTTTCATATTTGGTTGCCACAAACAGGTTGACCCTGAGCAGGGCGGCCAGGTGACACATTCATATACCCAACCCCTCTGCTACAGAGAAGATGCAATACTAAGTCAATTTTTAAGCGCATAGCGGGTTTGAATTCAGAGTTTTCCTTTTCCTATACTGGTTGCCTAATGAAGGCTAAAGAACACAGGCTGCCTAACTATTTACCCACAGCTGGAAGGGGAAGAGATGGATTAAGGCTTTTCTCAAAAGAATTAGTGGAAAGTGAAACAGGCTCATCTAGGATTTGAACTTTGTTGCCAATTCCATTTCCTATGAGGATAACAGCTACACTATGAGCTCCTCCTTAAATTGCATGCATTCTATGTTTATATTTATTTTTTGTATAGTTTCTTAAGATTCTTGCACATGGTTATATATGATATCAAGTATTCCTATCTAATATAAATTTGCAAACAGATCTTTTGGCCCATAGATGGGGGCCTTAATGGATATTATCACTCTAAATCAGAGTGGACATGAGAGTAATGGCAATAAAGGGTTACTCTACACTCTAGATCTCAAGAACAGGAGCCTCACTACCAGATGCACTTTAGTGTCATATTCAGGATGGGTGGGGGTCTTCCACTTAATGTTCTAAACCCAGCCAACAGGGTTGTTGGATCAGTAAATACTTGTCTCTTTTGGAGAGGGAGCATCTCAATTTTATTGAATGTTTTAACAAATCCATATGCATCAGATATACTGATTTACTAAATCATTTTTAAATTTCCTCATGGGTGAGAAATCAGACACATGTGTGTAGTGTATGTGTTATATGAGTGCAGATTTATTTTGTCCCATTTTGTGACTGCTTTTAAAGCATATCACAAGACCTGCCATTCCCCATTACAACTTGTCAAGAGATGAAAAATGTGTCATCGGAAAGAAGAAAACAAGATGGAGAAAGAGAGAGGAAACAAAAAAAAAAAAAAAAAAAAAAAAAAAAAAAAAAAATTATAAAATCAAGAGTGACACTTATGATTATGACATTCCAAACAAAATTGCAAAGGAAGTTTCGACCAAATGCTATGAACCAAGCCAAAAATGAATATTTTAAAAATAAAATCAACAACAAAATCTTTTGTAACAACTTGGAAACACTATCCTGGATTATCAGTGGATCAGGAAATATGCACTTTAAAAAGAATAAATAAATAAAATTTAGATTGGTTCGCTTTAATGACTGCTTTTTGTGTTGTGGTTTGTGGAAAACTCTAACAATGGTTGGGAGTGAGACAGAAAAATTAGCAGGAAAAACAGCAGGAAACTCAAGAAATGATAAATAAAAGCCGATGGATAGTGACTAAAAAGGATTGTCTTTAAGGCAAATGAATCTAGACATAACTGTTCTTAATTTGTAGTTTACCCTGAAGATAGAAAAAATTGCTGGTAATTTGACAGACGACAACAATAATAATATAGGGGGTGGGTCTCAATATACATGGTACCCATGTGACTGCTAATAACTTTACTAATGCGTTCTTTTTGTTTCAGGTTTGAAGATAAGAAGATAAGAACTATTAATCCTTGATCACAATGCCTTGGACAAGAAAGGAAAAATATTTCACATCACTGCTTACTTGAGACAAAATCATTCAAAACAGTTTCAAAATTAATATAAGGATTTATTACTGAGACAAGAAACTCAAAAAGATTGTATATCCAGGAAGCTGATATAATAAAATTTAAAGATTTCTGTAGCTCAAAGGATGCAAATGACTGGCATTGTGCTTATCTCAGTAATAAATCATAATAATTAATGGGTTGGATCTATTTTGAGATGCCCTGTAACAAAGTTTTTGCAATTGTTGAACTTTGAGATTTAGAACAATCTTCCCATCCAATCAAAAAATGGATTCAGGCATAAAACAGGAACCTGCCAGATCATGAATGTGTCAGCAGATCAGGTTACAACTGAAAATGGTGTTAAAAAAAAAAAAAAAAAGTGGGGGGGGGCATGAATAATGGTCAGTTAACTCAGTTCACTAACCCTTGTATAACCCAAATTGCTCCTCATTTGTTAAGCTTGGCTTAGTTTGATACAAGAATAGATGTATAGGGCACCCAGAGAATGAAAAGTAAATTTATTCATTTTTGGTTAGCTTAGAAGTATAGTGCACCAAGTAAGAATCAAACTTACTAATACTGGCATACTGCTAACCTCATTTGCCCTTGTACAATCTAAGGTGTTTCATCCATTAAGCTTAGCTTAGGACAGAAGTATAAGACACAGTGAGAATTAAACCCTCTAACAATGGTTTAATGATGCCAAGAAACAAAAAACCCAAGATGTACAGTGTCCCTAGTTTTGAGAAAGGTTATTAACATTTACTAGACCATTCATTTGTCTTGCGAGTCTGATACTCAAAGGTTATCCTACTTTACTTGCCCTGTGTCAAACTAAGGCAAGTTTATCATTTCTAGCTTTGAGAAGGGTTATCAATATCCAAAGAATTGTTTAGACAAACTTTTGTTTTTATAACATTTCAACTTTGAACAGAAATATATAAAGATATCATTCAATCCAGTGTAGGGAATAATTCCAATCAGGACCAATGAAATATTCAAAAATAGAATATTACAATTAAATAACCTTGGTAAATAACCCAATGTAAATAAGATCCACAGAGCAAATAATTTTCTCTAAAAAAAAAAAAAAAAAAAAAAAAAAAAAAAAACACTATCAGCCACATTAAGTTAAATTGATTTCCATCCTATTAAAAGCATTGTTATAAATCAATGCTCTAAAAAGAAAAAAAAAAAAAACACCCCTTATTTCTCCAATATAATAAAGCAAGCCTAGCCTAAACCTTTAAGTAACAATAAGTATCAAATTATTATGTCATGTAAAACATTAAATTTTAAGTATGATGAAACCGGATGCTGTTTTACATGCCATAATAATTTAATACTTATTGTTACTTGAAGGTTAAGGCTTGCTTTGTTATATAGGATAAGTAAGCCTTTGTTTTTTTTTCAGTCTGGTTGTAAATGAGAAAAATTTATTTTAATCCATTTCTTGTTTGATCTGAAGAAGTCCTGTTAATTTTTTTTAGAGCATTGATCTATATCAATGCTTTTAACAGGATGAAAATAAGTTTATCTTACTGTGAGTGATTATAGAGAGAATAAATAATGGGATGTTTTTTAAAAAGCAAAATCATTTTTTCCCATAAATATAGACTCTGTATTACTTGGATTTGTTTTATAGCAAAAGTTATTCTAATCTTGTAAAAAGGTTTTGCAAGATTTTAGAATAATGCTAACTCAAACTGAATGCTCCTGGTTTGAACAGAGGTCCGTCATCAAAATTTTGGTAGCTGAGAAGGGCAAATCATGTGAAATTTACATAAAAATATGTGAAGTGTATGGAGAAGCATGTTTTAGTGTAAAAAAAAAAAAAAAAAAAAAAAAAAAGTTTACGAATCAGTTTGCAACTAAGAGCCTAAGTCAAAAAGAGTCAATGGAGTGGAAACACTCTCTGGTAAAGAAAAACTTCCAGGCACAAAGGTCAGTAAAGAAAGTCATACTGATAGTCTTCTGGGACATGAAAGGACCCATCACTATTGTTTTCCTTGAAAAAGTACCTGTAGACAGTGCTTCCTATCACCAACTCGTAAGGCAAAATTCACCTCATCTGTTGATTGATTGATACATACATACATATAAATGTAGTTTGCTATACTTACAAATAATATATACACTATTACTGATATTGAGTACATAAGATAGAACATCTAAGTCAAAGGAGCCTTGTCAGTTTCTTGCTTATATGATTGTCCAAAGATCACATTGGCAAGAAACTTACACTTACCAAACTTGACTATATCAGTGCAATCAAAACTATTGCGTACACACACACATAAACAGCAACCAGGCATCGCCTGGTGAAATGAATAACATCACATAACAATATAGTCAGAAGTATATTTTATAATACATTTCTTCTAAATTTATTCATTTTGTTTTGTTTACTTAGAGGATCTCTAAGAAAAATCTTCATTGAAATAGTGCTTAATCTCAATGATAATTGAACAAAATCTAAGTGGGGAAATATATATTTTTTTAGAAAATTAAATAAAGAGGAGGGTTTACAGTCTAAAAAAATATCTCTACAAAATTTTTTGAAAATGTAAACCTTTCCAAATTAAAAAATGTTTTAGCTTTAATGCATCTTTCATTTTTTGATTCAGGACAGATTTTCTGCAAGAAGAGTGTCGATTTTCAAAATCAAGATCAATTTAAATTCTCCGAGAGCTTATCTTTATAGGAAATGTTTTCTCGTGACTTTGAATGAGTTAAGGGGCATAATTGTAGTGGTATGTATAAGATTTGAAAATTTTCAAAGTGGAACCAAAAATTACCCATAACTTGGCTGTTAGGGACTTGAAATTAATTTCACTTTTATTGCTTGTCAAAACTAAGTGTACTTTATCAGAGAAAAAAAAGTTTGTTAAAATGTCCTATTTTCCTAATAATTCTGTTGCAAACAAACAGATGCAGAGGTTATATATAAGAGAAGCTTTTTTTTTTTGTTTAAAAATGGATTGTCTGAAACATGTTAACAACATTGTGAAGAGCTTCAATGATCCAAACAATTTCTGGTAAGTCAATATCTTGTCTCTTCAACATTATTGATGATATAATTTCTTTTAAGAGAACTATGACAGGGAAAATATTTTGCTTTAGTTTTTATGAATAACTACACATTATATATATATTTTATTAGTCCATAGTTTTGAGAAGAGCCATTAACATTCAAAGAATTCTTTAACCAAAATCTTCCTTGTTTTTATTGTTCACTCAACATTTTGAATAGTACATTCTCCATCCTTAAGTGTAATACACACCTGTATTTAAAAAAAAAAAAAAAAAAAAAAAAAAAAGACTAATCTGTTCTGTAGACACAAAGCAAGAACAGTATCAAGGTCAAAAGTAAGGATCACTCAGTGAGAAGAGAATTCACTAACAATGGTCTGCTAACCAAGCTCTATAATTACTATTTCCCAAAAAGACCGTTATAGTTTATACATATTTTCAATTTTGTTGTGATTTGTTTTTTTATTCGGTTAGAATGATTATCTAGAAAGAAAAATCAGTTGAGACATTATTTTGGAGCAAATAAACTTTCTTGTCCTGTCAGGAGGGGGCTAAGAATTGTATTCTCTTCAGGGGATAAGACCCCTTTCCTGCATCCACTGGTGTGGATCCAGTTCTGGAGTTCTAGAGAGTGTGGAGTACCCCTTCATTGCCATTACCCTCAGGTTCACTGAATGTTAGCACCTGAGTGTTAGGATCCCATCAATAGATCAAATAGATCTGAATATTATTGATATCATGAGAATGCTTCAAACCATATAACTGTGTGTAAAGAAATTATTAAAAAAGGAATGTTCATTTGAAACCATATACTCGAGTTTGAATTAATATTATATACAAATACTTGAAACCATACAACTGTGTGCAAATTATTTGTATTAGACAGGAATACTTGATATTATAGAACTGTGTGCAAAGAAATGATTATCAACAAATAAAAAAAGTAACATTTTTTTAAAAAATGCAATGCATTGTTGAAAATATATTTACAATTACAATCAAACATGTACAAGTGAATCAAATTTCAACATTAAATAACCCATAAGGAGTTGATATGCCTTTAAAAAAATAAAAAATAAAGCAAACCAATTTAACCACACCAACCCACTCACACACACTTTTATTATTATTATAGCTCTTACCAACATAGTTGAGAGGTATCTGAAGTTATTTAAAACTTAACTATGAAAGTAGCTACTTGTCTTCTTGTCTGTCTATTGAGACAACACTTAACACTCAGAGTAATGAAATGAGTAGTAAAAGATTATAATTACATATTTTAAACCAGCTTTGAACATTTCTATGAATAACTTGTGCCTATTAATTATCAATATGAACATTTATTAAAGTAATAGCCAAGACATCCATTTGAATAATTGTATTAACATGAACAGTTGTCTTTAATTGGAATCATTTTAAGATGAGGCTTCTTAATCTGAAAATAAGTTGTTTTTTTATTTATTGCAGACTTTTTGTCCTCATCTTGGTAGTTTTTGTGTTGTTTCTTCTTTCACTACGTTTCAGCCAAATTTCACCTCTGGCCTTCTTCAGGCGATTTACTGCGACCTCGGATGGGAATGCCGAGTCTTGTAACCGTATCCCTGGCGCAGCAGATAGAGGCGTTGAGTCTCTACAGTTCCAGGTGAGCATTGTCAGAAGATAGCGGTTTAAAATACTACCCAAGCCATCCAGAGGTTTACTTGGTCAAAAACGTGGTGCGACAGACAACTATGGAAGGCAGTAATTACTGGGGATACAGTTACAAGACTCAGTATTCCTATCCGAGGTCGCGGTAAATCACCTGAAGAAGGCCAGAAGTGAAATTTGGCCGAAACGTAGTGAAAGAAGAAACACAAAAACTACCAAGATGAGGACAAAAAGTCCGCAATAAATAAAAAAAACTAATTTTCAGATTAACATGAACAGCTATTATGAACAATTGAATAAAAAATATTGACTTACTATCATTAGTTCTAGTATTACTATCAATAATATAGCTCTATTTTGTATGCTCAGTATTCTTATTGAGTTCCCAGCATAAAATAAACAGTAAAGTGTGTGTATACCCAACACCTGTCATGATCAGGATGCAACACTAAGTCAATTTTTAGGTGAAGTACAGCTAGTTTAAATTCAGAGTTTTCCTTCTAGACTGGTTCCTTTATCAAAGCTTAAGAACCCAGTCCTCTCTATTATTTACCCATAATTGGGGGGAGAATAGATGGATTCATGCCTTTCCCAAGAGCATTAACACAAAGTGAAACAAATAGCTGCCACCAGGATTTGAACTTGGGTCACCAACTCCATTACCTACAACAATGACTTTTACACTAAGAGTGCCTCGTATATATATATATATATATATATATATATATATATATATATATATATATATAACACCTCCTTGCATCACAGTGATGAGAAATTCTATTGTTACACTAACACAATATTTTTAAATTAATGATTACCAACGGTAAGTATTATTTAGTTTCCCCCTAAAAAAATAAAAAAAATAAAAAATTAAAAAAATTAAAATAAAAAAATTAAAAATAAAAAATTTCCATAGAAATTCAAAAGTTCATTTTTTTCACTAGTAATAACTAGGTAGCTAAGACTACTCTATCTTACCGTCTCCAGTTTTTTCTTTTTTTAAATGAATACTTATTAAAGGTAATTTCTACAAAGTATGCCCTACAACAGTAGTTACATTTAAATGTAACTCATAATAGTTATCACATTTAGTGGATGAAATTTATATGCAAATGTGACAATTATTATGGGATAAAGGCAATGATATACATAACGGTAGTCATAGTAATAGCTCTTCCATCAAGCAACAGATGAGTTAAAGTGAAATGCAAGAATGTTTACACAAGTGATTAGTTTATAGTAGTGAAGGCTCGTGTAGCAATAGCCCCACTTTGTCAATGAGCTGACAGAAGATTGGTGTACCACTATGCCACAGATTCTTTGAATAACACTCCTCAGATTTTCAATTCAGGTTTTTTCCTTCTAGACCAGTTGCTTTAGCAAGACTAGAAAGTGCAGTTTGCCTTACTATTTACTCAAAGCAGGGAGGAGAAGAGGAGGATTTATACCTTTCTCAAGGGCATAAGCACAAAGTGAAACAAGGATTTAGACCTTAGTTTGTCAAGTCCACTTCCTTATGACAATCATTACATCACATATATATCTTCAGTCCCATAATATTTGTTACATTCAGTGTGTGAAAGTTATATACAAATATAACAATTATAGAACAGATGTAGTAAATACAGAAAAAGATATGACAAAATAAATTATAATCTTATCTAAGTATATTATCAAAGTACATTAAGCAAGTGACCCTCTTGATCCTGGCCAAGTACAACAAACTGACTTTTAGACATATTTAAAGGCAAAATTGAGTCAAATTCCTAATAAGATTCATAATCAAAGTTAGTGATTTTTGTTTTAAAATTTCCTTAAACTAGAGAATCGTGAAAATTGTTTCTACAATGGTTTGGCTTGGCTCATTTGTTTAACAGCATATCAACTCCTTATGGGTTATTTAAGGTTGAAATTTGATTCATAGTATCAAATTATAAATTTGTATTTCAACAATCCATTGCAATTACACTTTGACTATAAGTCATTTGGCATCAAATATTCAATCTACTACTAATGATTTATACACAATTACATGGTTTAAAGTAACTAATTTTGTTTGACAGTTATCATGTGTTGGCATAGCAGTTATATTAGTTTCAAATAACTAATATCCTTAATAATTTTCATACAGTTTGATATAAAAAAAAAAAATCCAAAAGATTTGTTCAACCTATAGATGGAACCCTAACAAGAATTACCACTCTAGAGTTCTAGAACAAGAGCCTCACAACTAAATACAGTTAGAGAGAAAGAGAGAGAGAGAGAGAGAGAAAGAGAGAGAATATTATACTAATACACACAGTCATTAAATAAGTAATGTGAAATCTTTTTCAGAGATTTTTTTTTTTTTAGATGTATCAATTAAATGTTATGTGTATACGAGCTTATCTTGTCTATTTCATTCAATGAAAGGGAATCATTGGTGAGTGGAGAGGCAACTAAATATCCTTCCAAGCACTAATTGTTACTAATGACTGGTAACCACTCCAATTCATCCTTCTAAAATATTGTTGAGAATTGATCAAAGAGATTGAAAAGGTGAGCTTATATTGCTTATTGGAAAACATTCCCAAACTAGTAAGTTAATTTGGATCATTTTTACTCTGAGTGAGGAAGACTGAAGAGTTATTTAAATCATCAAGTGCAGTCTTGACAGCCTTGTTTATAGACTAAAATTGCACACCTCAATTTTTGAACTTTATATCTCAAAGTGTTTTCTTAAAAGCAATTAAAAAGTCATAAAAATGTTAAAGATTTTCATTTCTTTTAACCAGTATATATTTAACCAACTCCTACACCATGAACACAATGTGACAAAGTCAATTTTTAAGCAGACTACAGCTGGTTTGAATTCAGAGTTTTCCCATCTCCTAGACCAGTTGCTCTAACAAGGCTAAATAACCCAGTTTGCCCTACTATTTAACAATAGTTGGGATGGGAGAGAAGAAAAGGATTCATACTTTTCCCAAGGACATTAGCACAAAGCTATAGTGTCATCTAGGATCTGAATTGGCTCATTGAATCCATTTCCAACTTGATTTTCACAAATGCAACACTATACACAGTGTTGCATTTAATGTAACTAGTATGTATTAATTGAATTCAGACTTAGTTATTAAGTTTAAATTTTACTGTAAACACACACAAGAAACTGATCGACTTTGGCCTTTAATTTTTAATAATAATTTTCAAACATCTGTTTGACCCATAGATGGGACTAACAGGTACAGCCACTCCAGATCATAGTGGACGCTGGAATAATGTCAATGAAGTGGTTATTCAACTAGAGCACCACCAGTGGAGATTCACCACTGGATCCAGTTTAGTCTCATATTCAAGACACCTATTTTGAGGGGTATCCTCCCTCTGCAGGGCATTTTAAACATGAAAAGGTTCTTGTCTGGCTAGAGAGATGAATAAGAGGTGCCAATGGTTAGTCCAAAGTTGAAGCTCTATGAGAGTCATATTTACTAGTTAAGTTATACAAATTAGATAATTGAAAAAGTAAATGATTCCTTTATAGGATATTTGATTTTGCTAAATTATGAATAATTCTTTTACCTTATTTAACAAATAATGAATAATTCTTTTACCTTATTTAAAAAAAAAACAAAACAAAAAAAAAAAAAAAACGACAGGATTATTTATAGATTAACACCCAGTGCAAATCAAACTCGCTAATAGTGGTTAGTTAATCCAGCCTGATGATTAAGTAATTAAAGATTAAATTCATTACATTACCTCCAAAATGTCAACTGGATTTGTTTCAGTGTTTGTGTTTACAATCAACTTCTGAGTAACTTTCAAAATGAAATTTAAATTTGAAAGTCTATACTACTGAATTATAACTTATTTGTATTTTTTTTTTTTTTTTTTTTTTTTAAACTTCTTATGAGTTTTTCATACCAGCATTAGCTGGGTTTTTTTACTGGAGTTTGAGCAACAGCAAGTCTCCTGGACTCTTCTCAGTATTCTGGCCAATCTCAGTAAGATTGTAGTTTGGATGATCTCTGTCCTTTAATTTACAACTCTTTTCACCCCCTCATCAAGGCCTTTGTTGATTATTCCAAGTGCACCGATTACAATTGGTATCACTGTCACTCATGTTCCATGGCTTTTTTTAGTTCTCTGGCAAAGTTCAAGTAATTGTCTCTCTTTGCTTTCTTTAAGTAAGATTACTCATAGAACAATTGTTTTGTTTTTTCATTTTAAAGTATTGATCCTTACCAAAGTTTAAAAGAAAGAAAAACAAATCCAAACTTACGTTGATCAAAGACAAGAGGAGCATTCGGACCAATCAGCATAGCAACAGCCCCAGCGCCACCTGTGCAACGGGCATTTCCTGATGCATACACAGCAATATCACCAGCTAGAACAATTGCATACCGACCTGAAAAACAAATGACATGGTACATAAGTGAACAATGTAAAAATAAATAAATAAATAAAAAAAAATAAAATAAGAATCATCCAATGATTAGAAAAACAAGGCAACTCTGTTAGATGGGACTATAGAATATGCCGACTGCAATTTTGCACAGGGGTAAGACCCCTTTAAAAAGGGGTTGTCCTGAGTAGGATACTAAACTGTATCTGATGGTAAGGCTCTAGTACTGGAGCTTCAAAGTATCTCTTTATTGCCCTTCTCAGATTGATAGTAACTGTCAGGGTCCTATTTATGAGTCAAATAGAACTGTTCAATCATTTACTAAAAGATTATTAGTTATTTGAAACCATTTATATACATGCAAACAAATGATTAATATTAGATAGAATTATTAGTGTAATATAGGAATACTTGAAACCATTTAACTGTCTGTAAACAAATGAGCTCTAACAACTTATTTAAAAAAGTTACCAACAAACTATTTGTTTACAAATCATATATATTTTACACATGCACATGCATGCACGCACGCACACACAGAGGATATGGTATTAAATAATGCACAAGGGTTGATATGCCATAAAACACAAACCAACCAGGAAAACAAAGGGAACAACATGAACCTAAATGAGAACTACACAAGAACGCTATATGCTGTTTTGAACAAATCCTGGAAGCAGCACCCAACAAAACAGCAGCTGTATGGCTACTTGCACCTCATTTCACAAACCACCCAACCAAGATATACTGGAAAAGTATGGAAAATTCATAAGCAAGAATCTCTGGATTCCTACATATCAGTATTGGCTCTCCAGCAACATACAACAGCTCTGTGCAGACACAGAATACAGTCTAGAGGACCTGCCACAAATAATGTATGATAGAGAGAGGGAGGACTCCATGCTATCAGCACAATTTCATGATTATGATATGTATGGGTGCAATGTGTAAATTATTACCATTTTAAATTATTAATTTCATGCATGTGCTTTGTTTCTGGTTTTCTCTATTGCACAGCAAACTAGTCAGTTGGCCACTGTCTGCGAGGAAAGCAGCACCATGACAATTCACGCTGACAAAAATATTGAAATGGCATACTGTACTGCATGGCTGGAAGCTACAATACAAAGATTTCAGAGTGTTTGGGTTTCAATCTGAAGATTGTGTAGAGGATTCAAAAAGAGTTGAAGGAGTCTAATGGTGATTATGAAAATACAGCAACTCGGAAGCTTCAGTGATCACTCTAATAAGAAAAGAACTTAATTTGTTGGCCATGATTGACAACGATCCTGGCAAGTCAATTAGGTCCATAGCCAGGTACATGAGAGTGTCTAAGTTTCTTATCAGGCAGTTAGTGCATGGAGATAAGAGGAAAGACAGTGCTGCAGAGCTTTTCAATAAACTAAAGGATCCCTTTGAATGAAACATACTTTAGCTTTTCTCAAAGGAGAAAAACTTTAGCCAGAAACAGATGAACTCATTGGCTTACTATCATTACAAGATATACTGATAGTGATGAAAACTAAATACCTAGTCCATATTATAGTGCTTGGGGTAGTCAGCAGAAATGATGTTATGCTTCCATTCATCTTCTCATATAACCTCAGGCCATACACAGTGACTTACATCAAGTGCCTGAAGAGGAAATGCTCTTCTGGGTTGAGAGAGTGGCTGCAACAGGACTCTGCATCCTACCACACAAGCAGGAGGAACCAACGTTGGCTGTCGGAAAATTTCTGTGATCACATCAACTTTAACATGTAGCTGCCTTACTCCCTAGATTACAATCACCAGGATTATTACATGTTGGGCACAGTTGAGTGAGAGGCCAAGAAAATTCTGTGCAACACTAAAGATGAACTGAAAGCAAGGATGACGGCAGCATTTACCAATTTAAACAGGAGACCATCAGAAAGGCTTGCAGGAGATAGAAGTTGTCTGGAGATTGATTAAGTCAATGGTGATTTCTTTGAATAAATTTAATCTATAATATTTCAAGATATTTTCATATAATTTTGGTAAACATATCAGATAAAACAAGCGTTATTTTCATTTTCGCATAATTTAGACAATTTACCCATCAAACCCTGTGTGTGTGTGTGTGTGTGTATTATAAAAAAAAAAAAAAAAAAAAAAAAAAAAAAAGAAAAAACATGCAAATACATATGTACATTTCTGATGTTAGGTTCATGTATAGCTACAATCATTAGACAAGTTTCCAGCCTGATGTTTGGAGCAACAAATGAAACTAAATAATGCAGGACCATAATTTGGTATTTTAACTTTTAAACCTGTTCTGCTATAATAAAATCAAGCACTTTTTAAACCCTCTTAACAATTTTTATATACCAATTATATATAATGTATGTAAATGTTTTGAGGAAGAGGTTGTTCAGAATGTATGAGATTTTTGAAGGGCTCACTGCAAAGCCAATTTAAAATCTAAAATATCAAAATGTTCAGTATAAAATACTGTCATAATGCCGAGTTTTATGTACGCTGAACTATCAAATGGATAAAAGTTATGTAGGTATGTCTGCCTTTTTGTCCATTTATCACAGAAGTGTGTGTGTGGGTTTTGTTTTTTTTTAAATGGGTAGAGAAAGAAAATAGAAAAATATATCCTCTATCTCTTCCTCCTTGCACCACCTACTTTTTAATACTATGTTTGTTCATTTTTAACTGAGAATTATGCAAATTATTTTGGAGCCAAATGGCATAGTAGGAATCTACTCAGGTGACAACATTTCAATTTGACAATATCCAGGTATTCTAATGCTTTGGCATTAAATAACCCACAAAGGTTGATATTCCATTAAAAAAAGAAATCAAACCAAACCTCCATAGGTTATTTAATGCCAATGTTTGTTTATATAACAGTTGTATGGTTTCAAATAATAATCCTTAGTAAAAGATTGAACAGTTTGTCAGTAACAATATTTTAAATGAGCCAGAGCTCATTTGTTTACACACAAATGGTTTCAAGAAATGCTATCAAATACTAATAATTCTACTTATTAATCTTTTGTTTGCACACAGTAAAATAATTTCAAGTGTTATTTAACATTAGTAATTCAATTTATCAAGTATTTGTATTGAAGAGAAACAATACACACACAGCTGTATGGTTTTAAATAATAATCCTTTGTAAATGATTGAACAGTTTTATTTGACCCATAGATGGGACCTTGACAGGTAGTATCACTCAAGATCAGACTGGACTGGAGAGTAACGGTAATGAAGGGGTACTCCACATTCCCCAAACTTCAGGACTAGAGAGTCCAGTCAACTGTGGCTGTAGAATACACTAACTGCATCTCCACAGAGGAGTAACACCATACACCCACCCTGCCTATGAGGGTCTTGGATATGATATTAAATAATCTGATGGTCAGACACCAGTAAAGCTGGAACTTTTGCAGAGTACCCTTTCATTGCCCTCACTCCTAGGTCCTCTCTGGCCCAGGGTGGTAGCGCCAACTAGGGTCCTATCTATCGATCAAATAGAACTGTTTAACATTTAAACCGAGTACAAACAAATGAATTATGCAAAACTGAATAATAGAACCGTTAGTGATACATAGCAATATTTGGAACCATTTAATGGTGTGCAAGTGAATGAGTAATTTCGAATAGAATAATTAGTGTTAAATAGCAATACTTGTAACCACTTCACTGTATGCAAACAAATGATTAATATTGAATAGAATTATAAGTATTAGTTAAATGGTTTCAATTATTGCAGGGCAGAAACAATAGTACTATTAGTATGCAAAAAATTCATATTAGATAGCAATACTTGAAAAGATTTAACTGTCTCCAAGGAAAAAAAAAAAAAAAAAAAAAAAAAAAAAAACTCACTCATTTAAAAATGTTTATATATATATATATATATATATATATATATATATATATATATATATATATATATATATATATATTAGTATAAACAGGATTTGGCATTGAATAACCAACAATGGTTGATATACCATAAAACCAACGAAACCAAATTTTATTTGTCAGCAACCCCCAACCAAACACACCTAGTACTGTTAATATTTTCTTTTTTTTAGATGAAACTGTCCACCATTATCATTAATTTTGACTAGTATCATTCACTAAACTTGTTATATTTGCATATAAATTACAATTATCATGGGACACAGATAATGTTTAATACTATGTCTGCCCCAAAATAAGTGTGCTGGGTATGCCACTTAACTACATCTGATGTTGAGGCTCAAGCGCTGAGAGTGTAGCATCATCTCTTCACTGCCATTACTCCCAAGTCCATTTTAACCTAGAATGGTAGTACTTGTGAGGTTACTATAAAACAAAATAACCCAAAAGGTTGATATGCTGTACAACCAACCAATCAAAAAGAAATATCGCAAAACAATTGTTACATCATATAAATTTGATACGTTAAATGTAACAACTGTTACAAGATATTGGTTTGGTTTTTATGGCATATCAACCATTGTGGGTTATTTAATGCAAAATTCTGAATTTACAAATATATGATTTGTAAACATTTCCATGATACACAGTTAAAATATCAAACAGTTCTATTTCTAACAATTCAATTTAGCATAAGACATTTGTTAGCACAGATTAAATGTCAAACAACTCTATTTGACCCATAGATAGAACCCTAGCAGGTGCTACCATTCCAGGCCAAAATTGACCTGGGAGCAATGGCAATGAAGGGGACTCAGCATTACTGGAACCTCACCATCAGATAGTTTAATGTCATTTGCAAGACATTCATCGGAGGGGGGGGATCTTTCCCCTCTGCAAAGATGAGTATTTTAGAGCCCTAGCCTACTGGGCAAACAGGACAGGAAGCAGCTTATCAACAGAAAAGGACATCGACACACGGCTAACGAAGGCATGGACAGCTATCGATCATATGGAAATCAGACCTGACCGATAAAATGAAACAGTTTCTTCCAGGCAGTAGTCGTATCGCTACTGCTGTATGGATGCACTACTTGAATGCTAACTAAACAGATGGAGAAGCAGCTAGACAGCAATTACACAAGAATGTTACGAGCAATATTGAACAAGTCCTGGCGGCAACACCCCACAAGACACCAACTATACGGCCACCTGCCTCCCATCACGAAAACTATACAAGTTAGGCGAACCAAACATGCAGGTCACGGCTGGAGAAGCAGGGACGAGCTCATAAGTGATGTACTCCTATGGACCCCCACATATGGCCGGGCAAAACAGGACGACCAGCTCAAACATACATCCAGCAGCTATGTGAGGATACGGGACGAGGCCCTGAAGACCTTCCAGAGGCGATGAACGATAGGGAGAAGTGGCAAGAGAGGGTCAGGGATATCCGTGCCTGTGGCACGATATGATGATGACCCGTCACATAATATTTGGTTATATTTGCATATGAAATTCATACTAGAAATTTGAAAATTTTTGGTAGATTCCTTATAAACTGCAGTATTGGTAAAGTATAAATGACCGAGACAAAACCATATGTCATGGTTTCTGTAAAGAAATGATAGTGTGCCATGAAGATGAAAATAGGTTTACAGAGTATCTAATCTTCAATAATGAGTAAGTTGCAGTAATATACTTAAAGTGTTTTTCAACAAAACAGTATATTATAAGTGTCAATAGCAAAAATATTTTTGAAAATAAAAATTTGGAACTATTTTGTAACACCTTATACATTTAAGGTACAAAATACATATACAAATGTAATAGCTATTATAATACAGTAGCACATAAACCTACCACCAAACCAAAACAAAATATTGTTTGGAAAGTAACTAGATGATATAAAACAAATCCAAGTTAAATCTACTTAAATATCATTAAAAATTTAATCCCCTTCATTTTCAAGCATGGCAGCCCAATGGGAAGATAAATTTTTGATTCGATATTTATAGGAATATAACAGTTATTTTCTTAATCTTTTTTTTTTTCCCCCTTCCAGATATTTGTCCTTATTTATCCACTTAAGACATAGGGAAGAAAAAAAAAATGTGGGTTTTCCATTTAAGAAATATGTTGGTTGGTATCTAAGCATTTTGGAAATTTTCTAAGAGAGTCAGGTACCATTGCTAATAAAGAAATAGGACAGACAAATAGTATTGATTTAGAAATTAGAGGGGGAGAGATACCAAGATAAAGACAATAATTTCAAACAAAGTGAAAATCAAATAGTTTAGAAGGAAATGAATGTAGACTTAGAATAAAACTAAAAAAATTACCCTTACAAAAAAATTTTTTTGAAAAGTTTAATGATTAAAGAAAAATGCTATCACAGTACCTCGAACTAAAACAATTTAAAAATAAAGAATTTTTTTCTTTTTCAAACAGCATTTTACAAAATGATTCCAGTGCAGGAATCTATAATTGCACCAATTTCACCATTGTAAATTTTAGAAAAATTTAAGGTTGGTGGGGGGTGAGAGAGTCCTTTAACAACACAAACTATTAATATAGTAAGGGTATGTTTTTATTTTATTTTTGCAATATCTAAACCAGTTTTACAGATAAGTAACAAATTACCAAGATGACCGAATCTAGTCAATATAGAGAATCAACTGTGACATGAACTTCCAATACTGGACCAACTACTCTGTAAAAAAATAAAATAAATCTTTTAAATGACCCCAGTTATCTAAAATTTGTGCTAAAGTAAAGGTAAAACAATTTTCTGATGGTTTTATGTAGAAGAAAATGTGTTATTTTTTGAGTTTGTCACCATAAAATCACAACTTTGGAGTCTAAAGAAGTATGGATGATTTTGTCCTTGATTTTTTGAAAATATGCACTTTGATATCCAAACACAAAATTGACAAAGTGAGGCCATTTATATTAAAGCATTGCAAGAAAAGTGGTGCTATTTCAAGAGCCAATTGTGTTTGGCGACTTCAGTCCAAATTGTTTGCTTCTCACTTTGCTGCCCAATTTGCTAATCAATCTGTCAACATCATAACAGATGAAACAATCAATCATCATAACCACAGTATTTTGAATGTGATTGCAAGCATTTGTAAGGAATTATTTCTAATTGATGTTGTAACAGAAAGAATGCAATCATCAAATTCAGGCATGCATCCAAGTCCTAACTCATGTTGGCATTGTATTTAAGATATTGCATTTTTAACAGATTCTACAGCCTATTTTTAAAAGGCTTATAGGAAAGTATCAAATGTGTTAACAGTTACCATGTGTTGTGCTTAGCCATATTTTCACACTGGCCAGCATTTGATAATGTTAATCAGCTCACTACTTTCATCAAATCATCCTTTTTTATAAAGCCTGGTCAAAAACAGCAATACTTAAAATGGCTTGAAAGCTTTTTGCCTAAGGAACAAGTGAAACTGTCCCATGTTGGTGGCAACCATGTGGAATTCTTGGTTTATACAGTCAAATATCACTCATCCTATTAGTAGGATTATGAAGTATTCGTTAAGAGAGCCATGACCTTGCAGTAGACAGGATGCTAGAATTAATTGATAATGGTTGACTACATCATGCATCCTACTATAATTTGCACCTGAATCTGCATTTCATAAATGACAACTGCACCTCTTTCATAATAGCTTTGACAAGCTTAGAGAAGACAGAGTGCCCACTTGCATATGTTGAATTTAACATGGACTATTTGCATATGGGTACATCAAAATCAACAATTAGGCTGGAAACTATCTTCTTACTGAACTAGAAAAACAGAGAGGAAGAAGATCCTCCTACATTTCCAAGATTTTTTCCCTACACCTTTCTCAGAACTGAATAAATACCTGGATGCCCACTGTGTATAATTTATAAATCATCTATTTAATCCTAGACAGCTACCCTGTATAAGCCGAGATATTGATAGTTTTGCAGCTATTAAAAACTTTTATGATCTTTCAACTCATCTTGAAGAATTTCAAATTTATAGGAATTACCAAGATGACTCATCAAATCCTTTTAACATACTAGCATTTTAGAATGTAAATAAGAGCAGATTTTCTCTTCTGAAACAGATTGCCAATAAAGTCATATGGATGTCTTATCAGCATAGATGCTAAATGTTCCATTTCTCAATAAAAATATTTAGTCAATAACCAACATGAAACTCTTACCTTGGAAAACACCAAGAAGCATACAAAGTTGAATTACAATGGAGATTTAGAGAAGAGATTTAAAGATTGCTAATTTTTCAAATAGGGAAATTAGCAACCTTAAATTTGAACAATATTGATATTTTAATTTGACATTTGTTTTATCCAACACAATTTGAATTAATATATAATGAATGTTTAAATTTTTTGTACAAATGATTCAATTATTACAGTTTAATTAGAGGTTTGTAAAATTTTAGACAATTTTCGATTTATGCAGACATTTATTATTGACACTGAAGTTATTTCCCGTTGATTTTTTAAATTTGGGATTTTTATGTCGATTCTAATATTGTGAATCAATCATAAATCAACAGAATCCAAGTCCTTTTCATAAAAAAAATTTTTTTTCAAGTTATTTTTCCAGATACTTAACAATTCTGAATATTTCTTTTTACAAGAATCTGATTAATAGTTCTATTCCAAAGATAATCATGCACTTCCACATTCCATTGTTTTACTGCCAAATCATGTTATTTTTTTTAATTTATTCATTTTTTTTAAATTTTTACAGTTTGTTTCTCTATTTGAATTTTGAAATTTCAAAAAGATTTTTCCTGAAGATATCTATTTCTTTAATGAAATTTTGAATTTTCTTTTTAACAATGATTAAATTTCATAGCAATTTTCTCACAAAATACTATTAAAAAAATGGTGAAAATGGAAAGGAAAAAACAATTTACAAAAGAGTTGAAACAGAATTTTAAAAATTTGAAACAGAAAATGAGGGGAGGGTCTTAAGTATAAAGGATGTGGAAGAACTTCCCATCCTCATTTTTCCAAGGGTTCGTTGGGCTGTAGTTGTTGAAAATGAAGGCATTACATTTTTTGATAAATGTCACGTGGTCTCCCACTGAGACAATAGGAATAAGATTAATACTATTCCCCGTGTTCGAATTAACAGTGGTAAGTCATCAGAGAATGACCATTAAGGCATGATAGTAAATTAAGGCAAGCTATTTGTACTCAGTAACCTGACTTGGGTGACATCTAGGAGCCCTAAAAAAAAATCGCCTGACCAGGAGGAAAGAAGAGAGAAGCCAAATGATTGGCTCGGACCCCAAAACGGAAGTGGGGACTCCTTCCCGTCAGCGGAAATAAATAAGAAAGTCAGTTATTGGGCAGGGCTCGTGGCAGACAGACCCATAGCCATTACTCCGGGTGAAGAAGACAAAAACATATCTTGGACACGAGGGACCCAAGTTCTTCAAGCCCTTGTTAAAAATAGCATAAAGTCTATTAGCCCGTGAAAGAAGAAAGATTCTCCAGTGGAACCCCGTTGAAAAATAAGATAAGTAACTTTGGGGCTATTTCTCCTTATACCAAATTTTATATATCACTCACTCTCTCTCAATTTGAAGAAAAACGAAAGTCAAGAAAAGACATTTATGTTCGTGGACTGTCCATTTATTATATATTTGACACTTTGAAAGTGTATCTCTTTGTATAGTAAAGGATTCATGTATTTTAATGTTACCACGTGGTCTAAGTTGTTCTTTGCAGTTCTGCTACGAATTTGTTACTTCATGCTTCATTTTCAGCTTCTATTCGCCTCATGTTATCTTGCTTAGAGTTGTCCTATTAATTCCTTTAAAATATCACACGGGAAACTGGAATTACCGACTACTACAATATAATATTATTACGACTAAACCTATAGGTCCATATCTTCCATTGTCTAGGGGAAGGAAAGCGACCTGGTGGGTGTGTGGATAGTGTGAAATTTGGAACCCCTTGCCAGCGGTGGTCAGTCTAGCCCTAAATTAATCCCTCACGTAATATGCCAGTTCTTATATACCTGAGAAAAAAAAACTGAACGAGGACTTATTCTATAAGGGATCAAGTGCCAACCTGCCCCGTCTTCACACGTGCGAAAATAAAACCCCGTTCAGGGATAAAAGTAAACCTTTCGCGTCACATAATATTTAATCAAATTTAACTTGTCTATCTTAGTACCAACAGATTTTCATTTGTTTTGATTGTAAGAATATTTCATAAGTGGCAGAACATTCAGAAACAAAGAAATTGAAAATGGTCCCTCAAACTTTTTTCAAAGAAAACCCCAGATTTTTTTAAAGATGGAATCAAACATTTACTTTCTCCTTAAGCTGCAGTCATTGAAAAGGATTACATTTTTAATAATAGACGTAGCTCAGGTAAAATGTAATTACTTAAAAAAACACCTAAATAGTTGTTATATTTGTATATAAATTTTATATACAAAACACGAGTACTAGGGCAAGTCAAAAGTTTTGCAATATTTTGATATATGCTAATTTGCAGTGCATATATGTGACCAAAACATTTCAAAGCCATGGAAGGTACCTGCTGGGGTTAGAACTGTTGTAGCAGTTGGTGTACTTACATGCTATACATTGCTTCACTCCATGTGATTTGAAAGCTTCCTACATGAACATGCAATGAAGTCTGATGATCAGGTAAGGTCAGGTAGGACCAAGACCATGAATTTCAAGGCCAGGCTCCAAGCCATAAGAGACAAATCCAACAAGTAGTACTCACAGACTATCAGGTGAGCTCAGCATAGTCACCTTCACAATCTTGCCAAAAGTATCCAGAGCAGACAAATATTACCAAAATATTGCAAAACTTGACTCATCCTTGTATTATAGAATAGATAGTACCAGTTTTTGTAATTTATAAACGTTTTCTGAGAGAAAATACTAACCATCCCAAGCAGAAGATTCAACCCAATTGATAGCATTAAAAAGTGCAGCAGTTCCACCATAGCAAGCATTTGTTGTATCAATCCCTTCAACAGAACTGTTTCCACTAGATTCAAACAACTGCATCAGGACCGACTTTACACTCTTAGATTTATCCAGAATCGTTTCGGTGCCAACCTCTAAGCGTCCAATATTTGAATATGACAGATCATATTTCTCCATCAACTGTTGGAGGACAGTCAAGCACAGAGAGTTAATATCTTCACGGTCAGAGCAGAAACCCATGGCAGACTGGCCAAGACCAATCGTATACTTCCCAGTGGAAACACCATCAAAAGCTTCAAGTTCTGCTTGGTCCACATAATGGGCAGGAATATAAACTTCCATTGCTAGGATACCAACATCTTGTGGCCGTGTGTTTGGATGCTTCGATGAAGAGGCTGGCATTGTGCTTCATACAGAAACAAGCCTAAAAAAATAAAAAAAAGATACAAGAAAAAAAAATTTACAGTGATGATGGAAAACTTGGGGGGGGGAAAAAAACAAAAAAAAAAAACAAAAAAAACAACATTTATCAATTACACCTTGCCACCAAAATTATTATTTACCTATAGCTGGGAGAACAGATGGATTCATGTCTTTCCCCAAGGGAATTATTATTAACATGAAGTATAATGCAAACAGCCTCATCCAGGATTTGAACTCGGGTTGCCAATTCATTTGCTATAAAGATAAGTTATGCTGAGCATGTCTCTAAATAGTTTCAGGTAGACCTCCCAAAATAGTTATGCATACTAATCAAACAAGTTTTCATGTTTGAGATAAGTTCATAACTTTATTGCAATACAACTTGAACTCTGAGATGGAGGATTGTCCAAACACTCAATATATTTACATTGTCTAGTGTTCTATTTAATAAAGTTACATCATCTACTGCTGAATACACAAGTCCTAATGCCATGGTGATAAAATACACTTGTATTATAAACACATTTCATCATTTCCCAATCTGTACATGAAATCTATGCATTGTAATAAGTCTCATAATGTACAGGGTGCAATGAGTAAAATGTCATCTAAATCACGCAAAAATGAAAACACTGATATCTCATTTTATCAGATATAGCAAATTAAGTTGGCTGACCATAGTTGAGGGTGATATAAAGGCTCCCTTTTCAATATCTACTACACAGGTGTAGTAAGGGAGGGTGCTATTCCTTTCTCTGGATTGTTCTACTTACCCTTGATTAATACCTTATAATGCTGGGTGTTAAGCAAGGTGGCATCAAGTACCATTTTTTGAGTTTTTGGTATAACTCAAACTAGGATTAAAACTTGGTCTCCCAAGCCATTGGCAAACACTAACCACTATGCAAATGGGAAATCATCATTGGCTTTAACCAAAGCCTCCAGACAACTTCATAATCTTCTGCAAGCCCTACTAATGTACGTGTTCAAATTAGTAAATGCTACCATTATCCTTGCCTTCAGTTCATCTTTGGTGCTGTATGGCATTTTTTGGTTTCCTTACTCAACCCTGCCCTACACATAATCAATATGGCAGTTAAGTGACCAGATGTTAGGAGTGATGTTTCTGACAACCAACAATGGGTTCTGCTTTTGTGGTATGGTAAAGAGTCCTGTTAAAAGATGTAGGGTCTTCCAGCAGACACCCTCTTGATCCAGAGTAGCACTACCTCCTCCAGACACTTGATGTAGGCTTCTGCGTCAAGTGAGGCCATGTGGGGAAACAAATGGAGGTATAAGGTTACCACCGCTAGTAACCACAACTGACACCATGATGTGGACTGGGTGTTTGGTTTTCATTATTATCAGTACATCTTATGATACAGCAAGCCAACAATTATTATGCGAGCTTACTAGCTGATCCTGGCAGAAATTTTTCTATGAGAAAAAACAAAACGTTTGATTCAAAAGGATGCTTGAGTTTGTTAAAGAGCTTTGCAGTACAATCTTTACTTCATGTCCTTGATGGCCTGTGGTAAAAATTTGGTATTTCTAATAAGGAGATGAGAAAGGGCCAATGTCTTCATCCACTACCTGCCTGATAAGAAACTCAGAAACACTCGCATCCTTGGCTATGGACGTGAGTGACTTGCTGAAATTATTGTCAATCATGGCCAAAAATTCAGACGTTTTCTTATCAGAATAATCATTGTGGCTCCTGAGCTGCCGTACTTTTATGATCACCATTGGACTCATTCAACTCTTTTCAAATCCTTTGCATTGTCCCAGGATTGACACCCAAACACTGAAATCTTTGTATTGTAGCTTCCAGTATAAATGCCATTCCAAATTTGTCAGTGTGAATTGTCATGGTGCTGCTTTCCTCACAGACAGTGGCCAACTGACTAGTTTGCTATGCAAAAGAGAAAACCAGAAACAAACTAAGCACAGGCATGAAATTAATGATTTAAAATAACAATCTACTCATCCTCCCCATATTTATCTATGTAAACATTAAAGTTATAGTAAGATTTTGATTAGAGCATTATAATTGAAATGCACTTAGAGAATAAAGAAATTTTCAATTCACTTGGCAACTTACTTATAATCTTATAGACAAACATTTTTCTTGGTTGATTGTTGGTTTTATTGCATGTCAATCAGTGGAGGTCATTTAATGCTGAAGTCAGTCATTTTTTGCAAACAATCATGGGTTTTTTTTTAGTAAGTAATGATATTAATGATTTGCAAACAAGGGTTCAATCCCAGGTAGAGTCATACTAGAGAAAAAAAAAAAAGGACCCGATGCCTTCTTGCTTAACACTCAGCATTATAAGGTACAGATAAAGGGTAAAGTGGAGCAATCCAGTGAAAAGAGTAGCACCCTCCTCAACGCCTCAGTGTCGTAGCTAATGAAAATAGAGCTTTCAGGTCACCCTCAACTACAGTCGCCAGCTTTACATATACAATTATATAATCTTGAGTTTTTCAAGCAATCAACTTAATCCTTTATAGACAATTACACAGTTGGATTTGATTTCTTTGTTTTTAATGGTATATCAACCTATGTGGGTTATTCAATGCCAAAGCTATACTTGAAGTATTAAAGTCTTAGCCGAGGTGGGATAAGGTTTGGTTTTATAGCATATCAACCTTTGTGGGTTATTTAATGCCAAATCCATTTTTATGCAAATATTCAGTTCTATTTCAAATAATACAGTTCAGCTGAAGTACGTAGTTTAGTTCTATTTAAATCTATTTTATACAAATAATCAGTTCTATTTCAAACAATTCAGTTTAGCATGAGAACAGTGTTTGTCAAAAACTGTTCTATTTTAAGCTAGTCAGTTTATTCAAACAGTTCTAATTCAACCAATTCAGTTTACTATAAATATAGATTTTGTTTACACACAGTTAAAAGTCAAAACAGTTCTATACTAAATTCAGTTTAGCATAAGTACAGTTTAATTGTCAAAAATATTTCTATTTTGCTATTCAGTTTAGTCCAACAGTTTTAATTAAAACTATGCAGTTTAGTTCTATTTGACCCATAGATAGGACCTTATCAGGTGCTACCACACTGGGCCAGAGTGGGTCTGGGAGCAATAGCAATGAAGGGGTGCTCTGCATTCCCCAAAGATCCAGCATCACTGAAACCTCACTATCAGATTGTTTAGTGTCATATCCAGGACACTCGTTATGGGGGGGTCTTACCCTTTTGCAGAGATGCAGTTGGTGTATTCTACAAACCCAGCCAAATGGGCAAGTTTGGTTTTATGGCACATCAACAATTGAAGGTAATTTAATGCCAAAATCTCGATACATATTAAATATATAGTTTGTAAACATTTTGTTGAGAACATTTTTAAATGAGCCAGAGCTCATTTTTTGCACACCAGTTAAATGGGTTCCAGTATTCCTATGTAACAGTAACAATTAACATCAGTCATTTATTTGCATAGATTTAAAGATACAAGATGTAAGAGATTACTTAGTTGGGAATTTCATTTTTAAATGAGTTAGAACTAATTTGTTTGAACACTAGTATTTCTATTATTACCACACAGTTAAATGGTTTCAAGTATTGCTATGTATCACTAACAATTCAATAAAACTGCAGTCATTTGTTTACACACTCTTAGATGTAAAAACAGTTCTTTCTAACAATTTGATTTAAAGTCATTTGTTTGCACAATTTTAGTATCAAACAGTTCTATTTGACCCATGGGTTAAGACTCGATCAGGTGCTACCACTCCAGGTCAGAGTGAACATGGGAGTAATGGCAATGAAGGGGTACTCTACATTCCTCCAGAACTCCAGCATTACTGGAGCTTTACCATCAGATTGTTTTGTGTCATATCCAGGACACAATGGGGAGGGGCTCTTCAGAGACGCAGTTGGTGTATTCTACAGCCCCAGCTGACCAGACTGGGAGGATAAGGGGGTTCATACCTTTCCAAAGAACATAAGAGTGTGATTGGAGTTCAAACTCATGACAATGTTGCACTCCAACACATTTACCAATACATCACTGGGACTCCTCCCAAACAATTCTATTTTTAAATAGCTATTCTTGATATTAATTAACAATTTGTAAAGAGTTATATGGTTGCAAGTATTTCTATCTAATGCTAATAATTTTCAAAAACATCTATTTTACGCTAACAAGTACTACCCCCCCCCCAATCAAAGAGGACCCAGGAGTAACAAACGAAGAGGTGACATCACACTTTCCAGATCTCCAGAGCTGAAGCCTCACCACAAGATGCAGTCAGGTGTCACACCCAAAACACCACTGTGTGTGGGGCACCTCTGGTGGTGTAATGGTTAGCAAGTTAGACTAGCAAACCTACACGAGTGAGTTCGAGTCTCATTGGGTGCCCCATTCATTTGGCCTTGTGCTAAATCGAAGTAAAGACCTTCGTTAATTACTACAAAACACCACTGTGTGTGTATATATATATATATATATATATACATACAATAAGAATTTTAGTTATATAACTATAACCTGACAAAAATGTCACCTTATAATGCATTTTTGATTGGGGAAATATACTTAAAATGCTCAAATGTAAAGAATAAAGCAATTTTCAGTTCAATTTCCATCCGAATGATAATTTTGTCAGTCCACAGTTTATGCTGAATGAGATCATTTTAATCATCCAAATTTTCAGTATAACAAGTTTATCTACGAAATGCTAATTGACTCAATCCTAAATAGATGCATCAGTGACAATAGGAATCAACAGGTTCAAATTGTCTAATGATAAATAATATAGCAAAAATTTAGTAATTTGGTCCATATTGTTTTATAATACTGTCTCATAACAGTTGTTACATTTACATATAAGTTTTATGCACTAAAATGTACCAATTATGGGGCAGATGGAACCATGAACTTATTACCTCTGCCCCATAAAAGCCATTAGATTTACATATAAAATCCATACATTAAATGTACCAACTATACATATGGAGCCACTATTACAACTGTCCTATAACAGTTTTTATATTTACATATATAATTGTAATTCTTGAAATTTATAAGCAGATATTTGCCTTCAAAAATCTGTACCTCAGGTATGCAAAATTCAATTGGTGATAATTGCTTTCTACAACAAAATATGATACTTTCCAATGAAATATACTTTAGTGACCAAGTACACATAGCATTCAGCTACTCCCGATTTGCTGAAAGAGAAAGCGAGTCAATACACATAGCATTTTTCTATATTCTTTTTACTCACATTAAGTATTTGATCATTTTTTTTCTCAGTTAAATTCATTACTTATCAATTTTTGACTTATGACATTACATAATAATCTAAATAAAATCAAGTAGAAATTATTATAATTTAGTAGAGTAAGCTTTTTCAAATCTTAAGTTGTTTCAAACATGTTTGGAGGTTAATAATTGAAAACTCAAATACTTATATCGAATTAATAAAAATTACTCGTTTTGTCTAAGATCATAACTTATTTGCTCCCCCCCCCACAATATTTTTCAGAGCAGTATTTTTCAGACAAGTATAGAGCAATTTATAAAGTAGAACAGGAGAGGGGTTCAGTTGAGGGACATGTATGCCAAAAAGAGGGAGTAGGTTCTTTAAGGGGAAAAATGTGATATTGTAAAAAGTACCAGGTACCTTTAAAGGGGGAGGGGTATCCCTAAAATGAAGTAACCAAGTGATTACCCGGTAGTATTTTTGTAATTTATCTCTTGTAGTTTTAAGTCTTAAACATAATTCTAATTTGCAATTAATTATTATTTTGAACTGCATAACTGCATCTATTTGTAAGCCAGTTAAATGGGATGGGTCAAAGTCATCCATCTTTATTAAATACTGAAATGACTTGATGTGTTATCTTGAGTTAAAAGTTAATAAAAAAAAAAAAAAAAAAAAAAAAAAAAAAAAAAAAAAAAAGAGGCATGATGTAATTTAGAAAAATTCTGTAACAGAAAATTCAGTAATTTTGACAAAGTCAATCAAAAATTTATATTAGGAGTAAGTGGGGGCAAATTTTAAATAATTCAAAATTGAGGCACCAAGTATAGCAAATGTAGATTAAAAGTAAAGAATAAATAAGAATAAACAATTTCTTTGACAGAAAATTTCTCTTAAAATATTCTTAAGTGGATTGTAAAAGTATGAAAGTTTTGAAAGAATGTTTTGATTATGTACCTCTTTAAATTTGTATTTTGATATTTTAATACAGTTGTTAGCAACTTCAGAGTTTGTTATACAAAATACTGCCCTGCATCACTATGTGCTGATGGTAATTTTTTTTTTTTCCTTAAATAGTTTTTGATGGTGTGTCTAGTATTGAAAAAAAAAAAAAAAAAAAATTATGCTGACATACAATATTCCACTTCGATGAAAAATATTGAGGAATGAGCAGCAATTAAGGGTGTCAGCTCATTACATATTAATAACAAGTACCCAACACTGTTGTGCATTAAAATTGAGAACTTGTAAAAATAAAAGTTATTAACCATTAAAAACAAAAAACATGAAAATTGGTAAAAATCCTCTCTTTCCATAAGCGATTTCTAATAAATGTTGCTCATAATTATATTCCAAGATTTCATTCATTAGTTAAAACTTTCATTAGAGAAGAGGTGTTGAATATCATCATAATCTTGTGCTATCAGCACGGATATCCCTGACCATCTCTTGCCTACCTATCACTCATCGCTTCTGGTAGGTCCCCAGGGCTACACCCTGTATCCTCACAGAGCTGCTGTATGTAGGTTCAAGCTGGCTGTCCTGCTTTTGTATGGCCATGTGAAGGGGTCCATAGGAGTACATCCCTTATGAGCTCGTCCCTACTTCTCCTGCAAGTCTGGTTTGCCTAACTTGGATAGTTTCTACGATGGGTGGTAGGTGGCCGCACAGCTGCTGCTTTGTGGGGTGTTGCCTCCAGGACTTGTTCAATATTGTTCACAGCATTCTTGTGTAGTTGCCGTCAAGCTTTATTTCCAGCCATTTAGTTAGCGTCCATGTAGTGCATCCATATAGCAGTATCAACACGAGCGCTGCTTGGAAGAAACTGTTTCATCTCATCGGTTAGGTCTGACTTCCATATGACCGATAACCAATTGATAACTGTCCATGCCTTTGTTAGTCTAGTGTCAATGTCTGTCTCAATGTCTCATTGACCAAGACAGACATCGACATGCGACTAACAAAGGCATGGACAGCTATCAATAGGCTATCAGTCATGTTGAAGGTGTTGATATTTTAGATAAATGTATACAAGCCATCAATGAGCTCTACATAGCAAGATGCAATGCTGGTTATAAAGATCTGGCATTTTTAATTCTAAAGTTTGGTAGACCTTCATTACTGCATCAGGCAAAACATTTCTTCACAGTAATTGCTTACAGAATGAATAAGGAGTGTCCTCCATCAAGAGCTCAGTTTACATGTCTGTGACCAAATGCTTCAAAGTGAATACTCAAAGCCTTTTCTCAAAATAAAAATTTTTCTATTTCTATCAAATGTGATGAAATATGCTGATGGAAAAGTTAGCTATGACCCAAGAATTAATAAACTTAAGTTGACAGCTTTTATCTCGAGAGACCCTGAATCCATCTAACAACATGGCATGCATGGCCAAAATATGTGGATTTAGACAATATTGTATTAGATGGTGATTTGATTATTATAAATTACAATGATGCACCCAGAGTGGGAAACATTTGTAAAATGACTAGCAGTGAAAATAAAGTGCAATTTCTGTCACAAGAGCAATTAGAGCAACTATATGTAATGCTCAATGTCCAAATTCTTCAAGTTAAAGAATTAAGTAACACCTTATTTTGAGATGGAACTTTTATAGGATCTCCTGTCAAAGTAGCAGGCATCAATTGCCTTACTATAGAACCCCAAATATCCATGACCTCCCCCCACCAAAAACATTTCTTGGTATTTCTTTAGTAAGGAGTTGGTGTCTACTAATGGGGATGATATTCCTTTCAACTTCTGCAGATAAGACCGAGAGAGAAAAAAAAAAATATTGAATCAAGTCTATAAGAGGAATATATTGCCTTCACAAATGCAGCTTCATATTGCAATTCACATTGTTAGTGAGGAAATAAATGTTGCAAGAGAACAAATGGATTTGAACAAACGGGTGTGTAATATAGCTAAAGCAAACATCCCACAAAGGTAATAAGAAATATTCACCCCAAAGTCAATGCCAATACTTTCATAATAAAGATTAAAAAAAAAAAAAAAAAAAAAAATCCATGTAGGAACAAAATTGTGTTTCTTATGTAATTTGTATACATGAGCTATAACCTTCATTACAAGATTAGTTACAAAAGTGAAACATTAATTCCATATTCTAATCATGAAGTGTACTTAATTAAAACCTTCAAGTAACAGATTATGATGGCATTTCATCTCCAAATGTATTTATTATTGTTTTGTTGAGTAAATTTATATTTTAAGTGGAGTTGGACTAGCAGAAATAGGTATGCCAATTTTTGTGAAATTAACTTTGACTATTCAGATTGTTAGAATTCTAAGATTGTCCAACTATGTATATTTCCCAAATCACTCCAGTATTTCAGATTTTTCATTATGAGAATAAAATAAATGTATGACATCATTAAGAAAATTGTTGAAGCCTTTACCTTTTATTTCCACATAACTTAGCAAAACTATTACTGTAGCAATATTCACTTGTCTGTTAATAATTAAGATTAATTAGCAGACAAGTGAATATTGCTACATTAATAGTTTTAAGTTTTGCCTAATTATTTTTGTTCTCTAATTTTGGCAAATATTCCAAATGTAATAAAGTTGTGACAAGAAATGTAATTTTACTTATGTACATTGATGGGAAATTGTAATTTTACATTTGTACCAAGTTATATGGATGCAACTGATTTTGATGTTTTACATGTTTTTGTACATTTTTGAGTGAATGTGTATGTTGTTTATAACTATTGTTTTATTCAAATTTATTGTGTCACTAAATGTTTATGTACAAATTTATTATATTCAAGCATTTCTCTATTTTCTGCATTAAAACAATATTCAACTAACATAATCTCACTTGAAAATACTTTATAAAATGTTAAACCAGAGACCATTTAACAGTGTCATTTTTTAAAACAATATCTAATGTAAATTGTGTTTTTTTATCTATGCTTTAAATAAATCTTTCAGGTTATTTTGGACTCGGTTCACTACAGAGACCAGTTGAAAAATAGAAATAATGATTGATGTTTTGGGGTAATCTTAGTGTTTGCTAGTTTTTATATTATTCATTCTCATTACTAGTAGTATGGTCAGGTATGGCTGGGGGATTTTACAAATCAAAAGTATATCCCTCTCCCACGCTGCACGGTATATAACCTTGGTACCATTAACATGTACAAGGTGGGGGTATAGAAGACAGTCCAAGATCATGATGGTACCTGGTACCAATTATAGGGGTGGGGGGATCAGAGAAGACATTTAGTGTAAAACCATGTTGATACCAGGTACTGGGTGAGGTGGGGTACTACCAAAAACTAAATTACAAAAGTTTCCATGAGTACCTATACATGTGTACCACTTGTTTGATGCCCCACCTCCTCCCAAGTAGAATACATTTTCAGTGTCTTCAGCTTAAGTTCAGGGTTAAGAGGTCACATCTGTTAACTTATGAGTAGAGTTCCATACTGTACACTACAATAGGTGATATCATTTTGTTGTATACAGTATGGAACAAAGCCAGAATTTTTTTTTTACTTACTAATTCTAAACAAGTACTGAGAATTTTTTTCTACTTGACAGCACAAAAGAAACACCAAACCTTTAACTGGAACACAAAAGGTGATAGTTTCACATGGACCAACAAAAAAAAAAATAAATAAATAAACATACATAAATGTCTTTCTATGATAAATTCAATGTTTATAGATGAAAAATACACATTTAGACCAAGAACATGGAATCATAATTAGATACATCACTAATCAGTATAACCTCACTTACCTATGAATGACACTTCTGAAAGTAATATACCAACCATAGTAGTATGTATTCACTAACTAAAATAACTGTCTCAGCTAGGTTTTAAGAATTAAATCATTAATAAACTTACACTGAGAAATTGTACGATGACATGTTCACATTACAAAGTGGAACTGCAAATTTTGATGCTCATTTTCAACAAAGTCAATTTTCTATAAAACCTCAAATGAAATAACCACACAAAGACTTATTTCATGAGAATTATTAGATTTTAAAAGTAAGTGTAGAGTTGATATTTACTAAGTATTGCTTAATCTGGCACACAGACCTTTAGGTTGCTTCAGTGGCCACTCATCCAAATACTGAGCAGGCTCAGTGATGCTTAAATTAAATGATCTGGCAGGAATAATAACTTTCAATAGGAGCATATTTGGTCAATTGCAAAATAGATCATAAAAAAAAAAAAAAAAAACTAACAACCCACCCACACAAAAGGAGTTTTACTTTGAATTGTGAACTTATGATTGTACAATTTCCTAAGAATAATAAAACCCTACATTCTGGTCAGACATGCTTAGTGTAAAGATTATCATCAGGGAAAATGGAATTGGCAACCAGAGATCATTCCTGAATGAGGCCATTTGCATTTCATTTTATGCTAATGTTCTTGTGAAAGGCATGAATCCATCTGTTCTCTCCCCAGTTATGGGTATATAGTAATGAACAATAAAAGTTGTTTCTTGCATCCTGACAAAAGCAGATAGCACTCATTTGCCTTCATCACAACAAAGTCTAGTTCTTTTGACAATATTCATTTCTTCATATCACAAAGACTTGCTCGATATGCTCCAACTAAGTGTCACTCTTATTCTGGTTCACTTCCAACAGATATTGATTCAAGACTGCCATCTATCACTTAAGAGTCCATATGTCCACAACTTATACACATTTATAAGCAAGAGTAATATTAAAAACTCTAACATGCACATAATATTGCAAATGTTGCTCAAACACAAAAAATGCAAAGCAGTGGACACTTTTGCTTCAGATAAAGGAAAATTGTCAAATAACTAGTAAGGCAGACTAGGTTCCTTAGCCTCAGTTAGGCAAACTATCTAGAAGAAAAACTGAATTTAAATCAGCTTTACTCAACTTATAAAAATGACCTTGCATTATATCCTGTCAGAGCTGAAGAGGTTGGGTAAATACATGCATCCTGGTCAGATCAAGCTGAGTCAACAATAATTATCTTTGTGCAATAAGGAGGAATTTATGAATAAAAAGTAAAGCAGCACATATGTCAGAGCATGTTTAAAAAACAGTAAGAACATTTTTTTTAAAACACCCAATATCAAGTGACACCAAGTTATAGATGGAATAATAAATATTACAAAACTAGAGCCAAAATGCACATGAACAAACTTTTCCTCAGCATCCAGAAGCCTTAGCCAAGTAGAAAAGAATGAATTTCTAATGTGTGTGAGACTGGCGAGCAGTTTCTTTGAACAAAATGGTCCTTAAGTTTTATTTGAGATTCTGTCTCAAATCTTTTCAAAGAAGAAGAGTTTATGATTAATGGATTGATTTTAATATGATGTCAACCAGTCTGGGGTGTTATTTTATGCCCACAGGTTAAGGAATTGCATACATTGTAAGTTTATATTTACATTTATGTAGTTTTTAAACTTTTAGCAGATGGTAAAATGATATCAGGTATTCAGACAAAATATAAATTCCAAACATAACTATTTGACCTATAAATGGGACCCTAACAGGTACTACTACTTCAGATCAGAGTAAACCTGGAAGTAATGACAATAAAGAGGTCCTCAAGAACTGGAATCTCACTACTAAATACAGTTTAGTGACATATCTAGGACACGCTCTTTGGGGGATACAGTGTATTCTAAGCTCTGGCAACAGATTATAGTGAACCTATTTACCAACCCCTCTGCTCGGGCAGGATATGACACAAGGTCAATTTTTAAGCAGAGTTTAACAGGTTTGAATTCAGAGTTTTCCTTCTCCTAGACTAGTTGCTGAAGAAATCAGTCTATCCTACTATTTACCCATAGCTGGAGGGAGAATAATTGGATTCATACCTTTCCCAAGGGTATTAGTGCTATGTGAAATGCAATCACCCTTGTCCAGGATTTGCATATTAAAGTAAAATAAAATAAAAAATAAAATGGACGTCACTTTTTGACTTAAGGATAAAATACCAAATCACCCAAGCATAGAAAGGGTTGACATGCAAAAAAAAAAAAAAAAAAAAAAAAAACCTAATCAAAAGAATTGAAAATAAGTAAATCAAAAAGTAGTCTATAATTAGTCAAGTTGGGTGGTTTGGCAATTTATGATTCGTATTGGTTTCTCCCTTGATACTGCGATTTTCGATTCCGTTCTTATTTTAGTATTTTTGCTTTCTAAGGAAGCTATTTCCAGTCAATATCTGATTTCGTTTGAGATGGGCAAATTTACTACTTAGTCCGTTCAACTTGCAATTTCTCGTGTATTTCTTATCCAAACTTTAAGATATTTATATGACTGGAAAGAAAATAAATATCTTTCTAAATATGTAATTTGTATGTCCATTTTTGATTTTTTTTTTTTTTTAACAGTGAAAACGGTTTTTTGTTCGAAGTATCAAAAACATGAAATATGATTAAATTAAAAAGTTTTTTCCTAGACTAAATTTTACTCGATTCGCAAAATCAAAGTAACCAATCTTTATCAATATTCTTGAAATTGTACAATCAATTAGAAGACACCTTAAACTACGAGGAAGATGTTCATTTTTTCTGACCAGTAGAAGCGAATTCCTTCAAAAATTACCAAGAACTATGTCAATATATAATGTGCGAAATTTAGAGGTTTTAATGTCAGGCTTTTCTGTGAAACTTTCAATTTTGAAAAACAAACACAAACAAACACACACACACACACACACACACACACACACATTACCAACTTAAAAAAAAAAAAAAAAGATAGCTTTCTCGTTCGATCTAAATAGTTAGAAAAAAACCGTTGAATTGTTTAAAATCTTTCCATTTTTAAGAGAATTGTTTATTTTGAAGAATAAAATTTCTTTAAATGAGGTTCAATATTATTTGATGGTGGAATAATTCTTTGACTTATTTGTATAATTATATATACAATTGTGCTTTTAAAAGCTTAATATACACTGGAATATAGATATTACGAGAAAAAAAAAAAAAAAAAAAAAAAAAGGTATTTTTACATTGAAAATTTAAATTCTGCATAATTCGTAAACGTACATTCCGAAAAGTTTACGGAAGAAATTACTTTAAAATTGTTAGTACTTGTTTACGGCATAGGTGTTTAGACTAGGTACCAACAATTGTGACGTCAGACATTTGACAAAACTAAATCACCATCCCAGATTGAAAAAAAAAAAAACTTACCAAAAATCAAGGAATATCCGATTTTAATTAAATTTTCAATGCCGATTCATAAATGAAAGAATTTTATAATGCATGTTATATTATTAAATAACTTTCAGATTTTTAATTTTTTTATTTTTTTTTAGGCGACTTGACTTTGAGACTCCCCCTCCACCGCCTTATTTTTGGGGCGCAAAATATAAGTGGCGTTATATATAATTGAAACTAATAAATAAAACAATGAATATATTCATAAAAATGAAATTAATTTTCCTTGTTTAGAAGAATTTTATAGGCAGAACATCACCGAACACTAGTGTCTAAAAAAGAATTTTTACTTTGAGAGAGATATAAATAAAACTTTCAGTTTTGAAAAATAAACATTTTAAAACTGAGATCAAAACTTTTTTTCTTTTTTAAATACCTAATTTTAGGTGTATTAGCTATAAAGGAAATTTTGTGTGTAGAAAACAATTTTACACTACGCATATCTGGAAATTTATAACCAATTTTGATTATTCTTAATATCTAATTTAGGTGCATTCCTAAATAAAAATGAATTCATAAAAATTTAAAAAAACTACAAAAACTAATTCGTGATTGTGGGTACCTAGGGTGGTGTAATGGTTAGCAAGTTAGACTAGCAAACCTGCATGAGCTAGTTGGAGTCTCATTGGGTGCTCAACTCATGCAGTAACGTGCCACATCTTAGCAAAATAAAATAAAATATTCGTAAACTACAACTTTATTTCGTGAATGGTAAACTGGCTTAACAGAAAACAATTATCGTTACAAAAAATCTGACGTCATAAAATATAACATTAAAAGGTGATAATGGCAACTATTTTTTTTTAATCTTTACTCGCTATTTTCTTGTTAATACCACAAATAGTATTCTTTAGAAAACAGAAACAAATAGATTTCAGACATGTATTTCCGTTTTTGTTTTTTTTTCTATTTGAAAAGATTCTATTATATGAAATGTTTCCAAGTGTCATCAGTCGTATTTCTTTTTCTTCTTTTCTTTTGTAAACAAATAGATTTCACACTTAGTCGCTAAAACTAGTCACTTAAATGTTTTGATCATATTTTTGTTCAATTTTTTCCTCTTACAACGGTATTAATTTTATTAAAGTTTGAAAGTCTTTCAACAGTATTTCCTTGGAGATGGTCACTCAGTATTGATAGCACTAGACCGAATGATTTCGGTTTCTTAAAATTTCGATGCGGTTTCACGGTGTGAAGAGGGAAAAATAGTCTGTTTTGATTATTGCTATCCAACACTAATAATTCTCGTCAATATTAATCATTTGGGTGCAGACTGAAGTGGTTACAAGTATAGCTATGAAATACCCATAAGTCAATTTAGGCACACAAAGAGTTTCAATCTGAGAATTAATTTTTATTTATTGCGGACTTTTCCCCTCATCTTGGTAGTTTTTTGTGTTGTTTCTTCTTTCACTACGTTTCGGCCAAATTTCACCTCTGGCCTTCTTCAGGGTGATTTTACCGCGACCTCGGATAGGAATGCCGAGTCTTGTAACCGTATCCCCAGTAATTACTGCCTTCCATAGTTGTTGTCTATCGCACCAAGATGAGGGGAAAAGTCCGCAATAAATAAAAATTAATTCTCAGATTAAAAGCCTCATCTCAAAATGATTCCAATTAAAGACAAGTACAAAGAGTTTCAAGTATTGCTATTTCCCACAACTAATTCCATTCAACATTACTTATTCGTTTGCATATTGTTAAATGGTTCCAAGTATTACTATGTATCACTAACAATTCAATTAAACATCAGTCATTTGTTTACACACAGTTAAATGATCAAAAAGTTCTATTTCTAACGATTTAATTTAGCATAATTCATTAGTTTGCACACAGATTGAATATCAAACAGTTCTATTTAATCCATAGATGTAGCACCTGATAGGTTCCTAAACACTCTGGGTAAGAGTTGACCCGAGAGCAATGGCAATGAAGGGGTACTTTACATTCCCTAAGACTGGAGCCTCAGAATCAGATTGTTTAGCGCCATATCTAGGACACTCATTGAAATGCAATTAGCGTATTCTACAGCACCAGCCAGCTAGGCTAAGTACTTTTGTTCAGTAAAACAGCAATAATAAATGCACCTGTTTGAAACTTTTAGCAGGGCGGTGAATGTAAGTGCATATAAGTTTGCGACAGTAATCGAGGGCATGCCATTTCATTAGCTTTCCCTGGATTGCACAACTTTACTCTTGATCCATGCCTTATAATGCTGAGTGTTAAGCAAAGAGTTATCAAATGCTTTTTTTTTTTTTTTATATATATTAAGTCTTTGGCATAACACGACCCAAGACTGAACCCTGGAATATATCATGGCGTGCCGCTGGCACGGATTTCCCTAACCCTCTCCCGCTACTCGTCCTTATTGCCAATCGCTCTCGGCAGGTCTTCCATGCTACATCCTGTATCAGTACAGAGCTGTTGTAGATAGGTTCTAACAGGTCGCCCAACCCTTGCTCGTCCATGTGAAGGGTCCATAAGAGTACATCACCCGAGTTCGCCTTTACTTCTCCAGCAGTGTCCTGCATGTCTTACTCGCCCAGTTTGGATGATTTTCGAGAGGTGCGGCAAGTGTCCATACAGCTGCTGCTTTGTGGGATGCTGCCTCCAGGGGTTGTTCAATACAGCTCGCAGCATCATTACAGAATTAACAAAAATTTTCTTTGGTGGCCTATTCTATACAAATATCAAAAGTGTTCTTCTTTTCAGAGATATAGTGTCTCAGAAGTAGTACTTTTAAAAGCATGAAAAAAAAATATATATATATATAAAAAAAAATGACTTAGAATAAAAGGAAAAATTGCTGAGCGGGAAAAATCTAAATAAACAATAACCACTTATGTCCTCTAAAAATCTACGGATATCATTGCATTTAACGAATAAGATTTGAAAAATAAATTAACTAGACAACTAGTGAACAGGTTGGATTCCCATCTTTTTATATTTACATGGAAGAAAGCATGAAGAGAATTCTAAATTGGCATTACATGGTTATCTCAGTTATATCGAGAATTTTAATAATTAAAAAAAAAAAATTACGTTCAGCACAAATGTAAACCTCACCAAATAATCATTCAGTTTATGGGACCGAAAACTACTTTATTCTCTTACGTTAAAGAATCTAAGTGATCTAATGAAATTCTCGATACGAAGTACTTTTTTGGCCGGGTTTACGCACACAAACATTCATGAGAATTTAGATCTCACTTTTAGTTTTTAATTATTTAATTCTTTTGTTGAAAAATGCACATCATAAAACCACTATCGTCAAATATTTTTGTATTAGAGCAATTTGATAAATAAAAATCAATCAAGTTTTACATACTTAAAAATTAAACTAAGAAATAGTGCAGGAAAGAAAAATTTTAAATAGCAATTACCTTTACCGTCGCCAATAACTTGCTATAAAATATAAAGCAAAAAGATTTGTCGTTGTTTTGTCTTTCCTCGAAATCGGAAAATATTTTAAGTTTAATGCAAAATTCTTAAAATTACAAATCTGTTCCGAACTGAAATACTGGTTAAAACGTAGAATTTTTTAGTTACCTGCTGGTTAGGTAATACTTTCTCAGCAGACTAATTTAGGCCTGTCACCGTAAACATGGCATTTCCCTTTCGCACCCTTTAAAGTACGACATACTTTATGAAATTTTAATAACAAAAGCAACGAATAACATAAAATACTGCAATTAACATTGCCGACACCGTTAGGGAAGGTTTCCCACCCATTTTGGTGAATAAACTAGTAATAGTAGCCGCTTTTTCGATTTGAAAGTTTTCTTGAAGACATGGATAAAACGAAACTAAGCATTTAAAACTTGACTACAAAAATGTAAAATTAATTTCTTATAAACAAAAATGAAACAAAGAAAAATTTATAAATACGTCGCAATAAACTATCAGCAAGCATTTTTTTACTTTTTGATATTTAAATTTCAATTTTATTAACTTAGAACTTACATTGGAAGAAAATCGAGTGTTAGTGGGTTTCAGAATCTTATCCAAAACAAATCAGAAAAGGGTTGTTGGGACTTACATAAGGGTCCACTAAATATGTAGTAGTCAGAAGAGGTGAGCAAGTCTGACGAGGGTTGAAAGCAGATATTCAGAGATAAAGTAGTTTGGCTTTATTTAGTTTAATTAACGGTCAAATCAACCCCTGATGGGTTATTTAATCCAAACTATATTTTCAACCTTCGATTGCTATCAGTTTTTAGTCGCACTTTTATTATATTTACTATAATAAGTTCTTTTTTACACATGGTACCAAGTATTCTTATCTAATACCAATAATTTCCAAACAAATCTATTTGACCTATAGATGGGACTCTAAAAAGGTACAGCCAGTTTGGGTTAGAATAGACTTGAGACTAATAGCAATGAAGGTTGGGGCTATCCCTCTCCCCAAAGCTCTAAAACTCGAGTCTTACTATCAGAGGAAGTTTTGTCATACACAGAACACACCTTTAGAAGGTGAGGCTTTAGTTATTTATCAAGCTTAGCTTAGCTGTGGCATAAGGCCAGAAGTCAGGGGCGCCCAGTGAAAATCGAACTGACAATAGTTTGCTAACTATTACTCCACGTGAGGTGCACTTGGAGGTGAAGCTTTAGACTTCAGTAAAGGATGCAGTCGGTGTATTCCAAGACAGGGTGGACTACTTGTTGTACTTAACCTTATGTCAAATGACAGCAAAGAGAGGATAAATACAAGATAATCACAACCACACAGGTAGAGAGATAACATTGAGTTGTATTTGATTTTATGAAATATCTCAAATAACGGAATTTAACAAATTTGATAAAATCTTAAACAAGGAAGGTAGAAAGAATTTGCTGGAAAGACAAATCATAAACAGAATCAGATTATCTTAGTTTTATAATTTCATTAGGAAAGATTTTTTTTTTATTTCGTCAAGTCAAACAATAGAAAATGTTAAATTAAAAACGGAGAACCGAGAAGAAGAAAAAAAAAGTTGTCAAATCCTTTAGTTTAAGCCCTTAAAAAGAAAAGACAGATTTGAATTTGGATATATTCAATAATAACCGAATACTAGGACAAGAAAAATCAATTTGTTAATAATCATGTTATAACAAAAAACTCTTTTGACCTATGAATATATATTAGGGGTCATAAAATAAACTTTACGAATACATGTGAGTGTGATTTATTTATTTATATTTAAAAAAAAAAATAAATAAATAACCGAAGATTTACATTGCAAAAAAATAAAAAACTTTTAGATGTGTGAAAATTAGACAAGAAATATAAGTTAAACTTTAACTGAGTTCGTCACATATGCAAAAAAGAAAAAAATTCCATTGAATCATTCATTCATAAAAAAAAGAGAAAAAGAAACAATAAGCAACAGGGGACGTAGAAGTGCAAATAGTTGAAACTGTATTAATGGATTAAATTTCCAGCAATCTTTATGTGAACAGAAGATATTTTAATCTTCCAGCAATAAAAGAAGACGAATGAGAAGACGAGGTTCGAGTTGTGAATGCGTAAGCAAACTCAAACTGAAAATTAAATGAAAACAACCGCAGACAAATCTTACCTTATCAATGCGGAAACGGCCTTTACCGGATGTGTGCGTGGAAATGCGTGCGCATGTGAGCAGAACCGCTGTTAAGTATCTCTATTTATTGCTTTCGGGTTCGAGTCAAGGCAATGGAAAACTCGGTAACTATTCCTTGCAATTTTTAAAAAATCAAATTATTTAATTTATGTTTTTTATCTATTTCATTCTATTATTATTATCATTTTTATTATTATGATTATGATTATTATTATTATTATTATTATTATTATTATTATTATTATTATTATTATTATTATTCAGAAGTGTTTTAATCATTTGATTATTTTTTTTCGGAACAATTACAAATAAGTAATCACAAAAAAAAAAGATGAAGCAAATGATAGAAACTCATTCTTATCAGGATTGTGTATTTCTATATATATATTTTTGCCCATTAAACCAAAATTACAAAATTAACATAAAACTCATGGGTAGGTTATTCTATTCTGATATATATATATATATATATATATATATATATATAGAGAGAGAGAGAGAGAGAGAGAGAGAGAGAGAGAGAGAGACCAACCCATCCATATGAATAGAATGTGACACAAGGTAAATTTTTAAAGAGGAATTTAACAAGTTTAAATTCACAGCTATCCTTCTATATTGGTTGTCATACCAAGATTAAAGAGCCCAGTTTGCCCTTCTATTTACTCATAGCTTGAGGGAGAATAGTTGGATTCATACCTTTCCCAAGGACATTAGTGCTATGTGAAATGAAAACAACTTTGTCCAGGATTTGAACTCAGGTCACCATGTCCATTTCCTACAACAATTATCATTACACCACAAGCACTTCCTATATATATATATATATATATATATATATATATATATATATATATATATATATATATATATATATATATATATATATATATATATATATATGTGTGTGTGTGTGTGTGTGTGTCTCCTATATATGTAAGTGTGTGTAGATAGACAAAAACAGACTGAGATAGATAGATAGATTTCTTCAATGTAAGAAACCATATATCTAAAAACAAGTATTCTCTTCACAATAGGCAATAAACTGAAAAGGTAATCAGGAATCAAAAATTACAAAAAAGATAAACAAAAAAACACTGAGATCCCTTGTTTGTTTGCACACCCAAAGGTGTCCCAAAAAATAACCTCACCCAATATGTCCATTTTGAAAGTTATTTTAACCTGATTTGTCATCTTCACTACAGCAGATAGTTGTTTCTTGTTTTTTTGCACTCTATAATAGAAATATTATTTAGCTGTAAAATAAACTTAAAATTTGAGCTCTGTCAGCAAGGCCAACCCTGCAGAGGTATAAAACTCTCTCCAAAACAAAGGTTGTCCCGATAAACACTAAACAGCATCTGGTGGTAAGGCTCCAGCACTGGAGCCTGGGAAATGTGCATTTACCCCATTGTCACTATTACTCCCAGGTCCACTCTGATTCATTATGGTAGTACTTGTTAGGGTCCAATTGATGGGTCAAATAGATCTGATTAATATGATGTATAAAATGATTTTGAACTATGTTAATATGATGGCTCTTAAAATATTGATATTGTAAATAAGTATGAAGTACTTATCCATTTGCCACTTTTCAATCCTTTGATTGATTCTGAACAGGTTTTTAGAAGAATACAAAGAATATTTTTTCATTTAATAAATCATGTTAAAAAAAGAATAAACATTTCCCTAATATTTAGTATTCAAAACTACAAAACCTGACTAAATATATCCCTTGATATCTGTGTTTTTAACTCTCACAATCAATTGACAATCTTGTATATATATATATATATATATACATTTTTTTAGCTCTTTGTCAGGTTGGTAGGCATTCTGCTGCAGCTTTCACATGGACGTTGACGAAGTTTCATATTCATTATTCAGAGTAAGTGCTTTGGATATCTCCTGAAGAGTATCAAATTTCTTTCTGTTATTGTATATTTATTGCTAATTTCCCTATTGTTAAGTGAGAACCAGTCATTGTGTGTGGTTTTAGCTATTTGTGTTGTATTCATGCGTAAGCACAGATGTATCTTTGCTGTGACAATTGTGTGATCCAAATATACTCCTTCAAAAGAGAAATATGTCTCAGTATTCAGAGCGCTATTAATCCATTTTTTATTTATGCAGATGTAATCTATCTCTGCTTTAGCATTATTAGTGTAAGTCCATAGTTTTTCCTCCCATTTCTGGAATTTAGTATTACGACATGTAAGTGAAAAATTTCTTAAACGTTCCCCATTTCTGTTTGACAAGTTGTGTCAGCAGAATTTGTTGTTTTCATCTTTACCTATTTGAGCATTCATGTCTCCTCTGATGATTAACCAAAAAGAACAAATAGAATATATTCAAAGTTAGATCAAAAAGATAAAAAACTTGGTTGAAGATAGACAATCTTGAATAGCATGGCTGACAGTAAGTGAAATGAGCAAAAGGAAGAGCCCATCGAGCTGCCAGCTAAGAAGAACAAATACAGATGTCAAAACAACAATTCAAGAATCTCCTTGACAACTCCCCTAAAGTCACAGATAAACCTCTCATGAAAATTATTAATAACCAACTCGACATGAAACGAGGACAATTTACTCAAGAAGAACTCTACATAGTACAAACAAAAATTAGAAATAGAAAAGCTGCCAGCTTTGATGAAATACCACAGAAGTATGGAAGACAAGGAAATTCAATGACTTACTGCTCCGATACTGCAAAGCCGTATCTAACCAGAACACAATAGAGAGATGGAGAAAAGGTTGCATCCTCCCCTCCCCTAAGAAAAGTGACCTTAGAATCGCCAAGATGGCATAACTCTTACTTCCATAGCAGCAAAAGTTTATAATTTTCTGCTTCTCAATCACATCAAACCAGAAATTAAGAAAATTCTTTAAAAGAATCAAAATGGCTTTCAGAGAAAATGATTCACAACATCACAGATTCTGACAATTTGTTGAATCTTAGAAGAAGTTTATGCAAAAAACCTTGAAATGACACTCTTGCTCAAAGATTTTATAAGGCATTTGATTTCATACACAGAGGAAAGATGAAGCAAACACATATGGTCTCCACAAAGAAACTGTCACAGCCAGAATGATGCTCTGTAGTGATATGAAAGTCAAGGTTCACTCACCAGAAGGAGACTTGGACTTTGTGGTGATTAGAAAAATAAAAATAAAATAGAATAAGCTCAAGAAGTGCAGAAATTCCCAAAAGGCCCTGACAGGAAGTGGGGGTGACGCATGTTTGGAAAGGAACCATCCCTATGCAAAAGACAAATTTGATCTCATTTCAGCCTCCACCGGAGCTCAGAATGGATGCTTTTTCACATGGCTGCTAGCAGTGAACACATGGCTGATTAGGTTTAGTAGCCTGACACCATGTCTGCTGCTAGCAAGCCAACACCACTGAAACCAATAATATAAAAATGACTTTGAATGTATCAGCCACAAGAACAACTTGTGCATTTCACCACCTTATTTAGGAGTTCTGGGGAGAGTGGAGTCACTTCTTCATTGCTATTACTCCCAAGTCTGCCCCGACTCAGAGTGGTATTAGCTGTTTGAATTTTAGATTTGTTTGAAAATCATTAGTATTAGATAGAAATATTGAAACCAATCAAATCATTATTAAATAGAACTAGTAATGTCATCATCATCATGTCGTGCCACTAGCACGGATATCCCTGACCCTCCCTCACCACTTCTCCCTATCGTTCATCGCCTCTGGCAGGTCTTCAGGGCTACATCCCGTATCCTCACATAGCTGCTGTATGTATGTTCGAGGTGGTCGTCCTGCTTTTGCTTGGCCATTGCGGGGGTCCATAGGAGTACATCACTTATGAGCTCGTCCTTGCTTCTACAGCAGTGTCCTGCATATCTGGTTCGTCTAACTTGGATAGTTTTCGTGATGGGAGGTAGGTGGCCGTATAGTTGGTGCCTTGTGGGGTGTTGCCATCAGGACTTGTTCAATATTGCTTGCAACATTCTTGTGCAATTGCCGTCTGGCTTCTTCTCCAGCCGTTTAGTTAGCGTCCAAGTAGTGCATTCATATAGCAGTATTGACACGACCGCTGCCTGGAAGAAACTGAATTTCATTTTATCGGTCAGGTCTGATTTCCATCTGATCAATAGCCTATCGATAGCTGTTCATGCTTTTGTTAGCCGCGTGTCGATGTCTTTTTTGGTTGATGAGACGCTGCTTCCTAGGTAGGTGAATTTGTCTACCAGTTTCAGAGAGGTTCCATCTAGTGTAGAAATGTCATCTGTTTGATTATAGCACATATATTCAGTTTTGTGTGCATTGACATGGAGGCTAATGCCTGCGGCGGCTTGTTCCAAACTATGCAGTAGTGTTTCGGCATGGTTGGGTGTATTCGCCAGTAACGCTATGTCATCAGCATAGTCGGCGTCAGTAATTGTTTTTGCGGGGTACCTTCTGCTTCTTTTCTCTTTCAGCTCGAAGCTGTTTTCTCTGATTTTATCAATCAAAGTTCTAAGCATGTAGTCTAGACAGATGATAAAGAGGTATGGGGCTAGCGTGTCCCCTTGTAGTACTCCTGCTACAATGTCGAAGTATTGTGTCTCCATCCGGTGAACGTACTTTCACTTTGGTGTTTCAGTACAAAATCATTATTGCTGCTACGATTTCTTTTGGTAGGCCGTATGCTAGTAGGATTTGTTCCATCTTCCCTCTGTGAATGGAATCGAAGGCCTTGGTAAAGTCAACAAATAGTAATGTCGCTTGTAGGTTTTTTGCCCGTATGCCTTCGAGGATTCTACGGATGGTCAATATTTGTGAGGTCGTGGAATAATGTACAAACAATTAGTATTAGATAGTAGTATTTGATGCTACATAACTACATGCATATCATTAAATGGGAATAGTTACTTGAAACCATATGATTGTGTATAAATTGTATTAGATAGGAATACTTGATGCCATATAACTATGTATAAACACATCATTATCAAATAGGATTATTTACTGACTACTATATTGCCGTGTGCAAATTATTTGTATTAAGAATAATTGCATGAATCTATAGTTGTTTGCAAATGATAATCTTTAGTTACTCAAAACCATATAATTACTTACAAAAAAAAGACTGACTTTCCACATAAAATAATGCCACAAGGTTTGACATGCCATAAAACCTACCAAACGAAACCAAACCAAGCTTCAGAATTAAAATATATAAGAAAAAGTTGATGATTTCAACTTGGACCCTTGGCTAAATAACCTCAAGATATTATCAAGAGTTATTGCCTATTTCTGTGAATGGATACTGGCATATTGTGTTGTGGTGCGCAAAAGTATTATCAGGAAAGGAATACAATTTTTTTTTTAAACTTTGAAAAGTTTTTATGTCTTGCATTTTCTTAGATCTCCTGTTTGCAAAGATGGCATAATTTTAAACAAAGTCATCTTATTATAACCATAATAGAGATTAGAACTTTCTTTCCAACCTCCCTCAGTGCTTACAAACAGAAGTTGACTTTAACTCCAAACCTTACTTTTTTCTAATATGTTCTCTCTCTCTCTCTCTCTCTCTCTCTCTCTCTCTCTTTCTTTCTCTCTCTTTCTCTCTCTCTCTCTCTCTCTCTCTCTCTGACACAGTGTGAATCAAGCTCACAAATAATAGTCTGCTAGCTCAGCTCTCTAACTGTTATACAATGTTACCGTTTTTCAGATAAAAAAAAAGTTAATTTTTTACTAAACCAAAGATACCAGGATTTTATCATTTTTAGTGAAACATTAGTCAATCAAAACAGATGATATTAAGAATTAAAGTATCATACATAAATAAGTACACCCCAAACAAATTTTGAAAATAAAAAGTTTATTTTCTTCTAAACCAATGCGACTCGGCTTTTATTATTTCTTGTGAAACATTATACTATCAAAATGGATATTATTAAGAATTACAGTATTGCCCATAAATTAGTAAACTCCTAACAATTTTTAGACAAAAGGTCAGTTTTCTTCTAAACCAAAAATACTAGGATTTTATGATTTCAAATGAAACATTATACTATCAAAACAGATATTATTAGATATTTATTACCAAACACTGCAGTATTGTAAATTTGTTACCGAAAATATTAATACACAGCAGTTAAAGATAATGTTTATTCATGCAGTTTTACTGTTGCTTACAATTTTAAAAATTTATTTATCTACAATCAGCAACTTAAGAGTTCCTTTATTTCACAATATTCATTCTATACATTCAATATCACCTATTTATTTTTTTATTAATTTTATCAATTTTCTTCTAAACTACCAAGATTTTATCATTTCTAGTGGACTATATAGCAATCAAAAAGGATATTTCTAAGTTTTATTTATTTGATTATGGAAGGATGGAAAAAAAAAATTTTTCTATTTAACAATTCAATCCTATTTAGAAAAAAAATTTTCCCTAATATTTAGTATTCACAATTACAAACCTTGACCAAATAAATGCTTTGATATTCATGTTTTTAACTCTCAGAACCATGTGATTAGAAGCAAATTATCATTTTGTTCAAATGCTTATGACAGGTTATCATGTTTTTGATTTATATCAAAAACAAATAACAAGATGGAAATAAATTTATAATCCTAATGTGACTGGTTTTGTTTTTTCTTATCTATCTATCTATCTATCTATCTATCTATCTAGATAGATAGATAGATAGATAGATAGATAGATACACACACAATGGTGTGGGCTTAGACTACACTAACTGCATTCCCTGCAATGGGTTAAGACACCCTCTCTTACAACCAAAAAAAGGGTATCCTGGGAATGACACTAAACTGTATCCTGTGGTGAGGTCAAAGTTCTAGAGCTCTGGGAACTGTAAAGTCACTTGTTCTTTGCTATTACTTCCAGGTCCACTATGACCTAATTATAAAACTTGCTGAATCCATTCTATAGATCAAAAAGAGATAATGTCTTGATTTTGAACTACATTGATAATCTGGCTCTTAAAACATTGATATTGCAGCAGAGTATAAAGTGTTTACCTGTTTAAAGTCATTGTGAACTTTATCATTTTGTTGAAACCATATAATTATTTACAAATTATAAGTACTTGAAACCATGTAACTGTATGAAATTGTTTTGTATTCAGAATAGCTATATGAAACTATAATTGTTTACTAATGATTACTATTATTAAGTAGGAATAATTGCTTGCAAAAAAAGAATGACTTTTGCATTAAATAAACTAAACCATATGACATAAACCAACCAACCAACCAACAAACCCCGCCACACACACACATAAATAGACAAACACATACTTGTATGCCATTCATGTAGTACCCAGTGAGAATTGAGCTCTCTATACTAGAAAATTGGTTTTCAAGACAGGCTTGCAAACAATCATACTATGATAAGCACTCTAATATATATATATATATATATATATATATATATATATATATATATATATATAACTAATAGATATATTCAACTAATATATATACATTCAATTAATATATACATATATATATGTGTGTGTGTGTGTGTGTGTGTGTGTGTGTGTGTGTGTGTGTGTGTGTGTGTGCATGTATGTGTGTATCTCTCCCCCTTTCTCTCTCTCTCTCTCTATATATATATATATATATATATATATAAAGTATTTGTGACAAACAAGGCATTGATGGTAAATTTGTTCTTTACTGAGTGCCTCATGAATGTATCAATGTGTCAAAGCTGAGTGATTAGAATAGATATCAATACAAAACAAGAGATAAAAATGAATGAACTGAGATAGATAGATAGATAGATAGATAGATAGATAGATAGATAGATAGATAGATATGAACAGACAAAAAAGAAAGAAAATTAGATAGATAGATAGATAGATATGAAAAGACTAAGATAGATAGATAGATATGAAAAGACTAAGATTGGAAGAAAGAAAGAAAGAAAGAAAGAAAGAAAGAAAGAAAGAAAGATATGAACTGATAAAAAAAAGAAAAAAGATAGATAGATAGATAGATAGATAGATAGATATAAATATGAGTATGAATAGATAGAAATATTCTAATGTAAATATCCAAGCTGAGAAATTGCAACTGTTTGTTGATTCCTGTCAACATTTTTCTCCCCTGTCACTTTTCAATTTGACACTTTAACTAAAATGAATCTCTGTTTTGGCATTAGACACTCATCACTCAATCCAGTTTATTTGTTTTTTCTGCCCTAAACCCATATTTTGTTCTTGCACAATTTTTGACCTTCCACCTCAATCTGTAAATATTTGAAACAAAATAACCCTGGCAATTAGACACTACCATATTCCCATTCAGGGTGAAGCAAGATTTTAAGAATAATAAATAAAATAGAACAAAACAAATAAAATCACATGCTTCACTTGATTTGATTGGTGGATAATTAACAGAAAGATACCTTCCACTGTTTTGTCCCATTATTTGCTATTGCTCCAAACTTACACATTTTCCGCAATTGTTTTCATCAGTTTCCGTCTTTTTCATTTTTTACATATCTCATTTTAAGACCCACACCATACCCTGCACAGTGCTTGACAAATTGGCACAGATTTTAACCTCTCAGTTCGGGGGTTATGTTCAACGAAAAGCTAGATTTAACCACTTGTTCTGATTTTTTTTAATAAGGAGTGTCTTCAAAACATCCTGTTAGATTCCATGTGACTCTCATCATTTTCAATCCAATGCTGCAGATTTGCATTGCCATCTGTTATCGTTTTTTAAAACAACGTCATCAATTTGTAATTTCATCCAGCTTCTTAAAAGTAGTCATTGTAAATATGTTAATTACAAGGAGCCAGAGACCACAAGTTTCACTGTTCAAATCCTAGTTTCTCTTATATAAGACTTGTTAGTCCTTATTCACATGAAATATATATATATAATTGGTATATGTATCCTTTTTGTAATCTGGCAGCATTGTCTGGATAAAATCTACAATTTTACAAGAGATGCTCCAAAAGTAACATCTATTTATTGCCTTGAAAACTGAAACAGATAGAGGGAACACAATAACACTGTCAGATAGAGCAAGTTTTCAGCCACAACACATTATTTTCCAGCATAGCCACCAGAGAGGTTGTGACCTTTTCTTCTCAATAACATTTCTCATAGTTTAGCAGGTTGTAGGATGCTTTGGCTAGGACATTTTGCCCAGGACATTTCGACCTGAACACTTCAACCAGGACCTCTCAGCACAAATATTTCCATCCTGCACATGTCAGTCTCACTCTAATTTGAATTATGAAAATGACTATGTTGATGTAATTTAGTTTGTTTTGGTTAGGTTTTAAGGCATATCAACCATTGTAGGTTACTTAATGTCATATCCTGTTTATACATATATTTTAGATATATGAGGATCATTAAAAAGTTTCCAGACTTTTATTGATACTACACACATGAAACTCTAGACCCCTTCGAAGTAATCTCCTCCAGCTGCAATGCACTTGTTGTACCATTCCAGCAATTTCTGCAAGGCCCCATGGAAGTCCTCTTGTGTGAGTGTGTCAATGACCTTCGTCATAGCCTCTTTCATCTCCTCAATTGTCTCATAACGACAGCCTCTGAGCTTAGGGAATAACCAAAAGTCACAGGGAGCAAAGTTTGGACTATAGGGAGGGTGAGGAACTGTCTTGATACCTATCTTGGTCAAATAGTCTGTGAGAAGGATGGAGTTGTGGATTGGGGCATTATCCTGGTGGAAATGCCACTGACCCGATTTGAAGAGTACTGGCCTCTTCCGACGGAATCTCTTCCTGAACTCTCTTAAAACCTCAACATAGTAACCCTAACCCTAACCCTTTGGCCAATCACCTCTGGTGTATTGACTTCCTTACTCCTCCCACACCTCTCATCATCCCTCACAGACTCCGTGCCTTCCTTGAATCTCTTATGCCACTCAAAATTTGATGCTCGATTCATGCAAGATGGTCGAAAAGCAGTCTGAAGCATTCCATACATTTTTCCGGCATTTTTTCCAAGTTTAAAACAGAATTTTATTGCATATTGTTCTTCCTCGTGTCCAGATTGCATTTCTGAAATTCACCATCTGTGACAATCAGGCTTTAGTAGGGTGTATTCCAATTCCTGCTGTTGCTGTCCATTTGAACCTTAAATCATTAAAATAGGTCAGTCATCTCATAATAATAACATACTGAATTTTAAAGAGTCTACGACAATTTTAAATTTGTACAAAAAATGTGGAAACTTATTGAATGCACCTAATATATGGTTTGTAAACATAAGTCAAAGTTAAATAGTTTCAAGTATTATTATGTATCAACTAAGAATTCAATTAAGCATAAGTCATTTGTTTACACACAGTTAAATGATCAAACAGTTTTATTTCTAACAAATCAATTTAGCATAAGTCATTTGTTTGCACGCAGTTTTTAATGTCAAACAATTCTATTTGACCCATAGATAGGGCCATTTCAGGTGCTATCTCTCTGGACTACTGTTGACCTGGGAGCAATGGCAATGAATGGATATTCTGCATTTTCCAAAGCTCCAGCATTATTGGAGCCTCACCATTGGATGGTTTGATGTCATATTCTGGACACTCATTGGTGAGGTCTTACTCCTCTGCAGAGATGCAGTCAGCGTATTCAACAGCATCAACTGACTGGGCTGTTGATGTAATTTAAGATAAAATACAAACATTGTATGTAAATCAAATGCAATGTACATTAAACTAAAGTTATGTTAAATAATTTGTTTTATTATTTTGTGTTTTATAAATATTTATATACTATTTCCAGATAACTTTTGTTCATTTCTAAAAGTTGTTTTTAAAATAAACTGAGTTAACATTCTTTGTTTTTTTCTTCTTTTTTACTTTTTGTTTTTATACTTTTGTTCATTTTTAAAAATTGTTTTAAAAGACAAATAAAATGGGTTAACCTTCTTTTTCTTTTTTTTTTTTTTTACTTTTTTTTTTTTAACTTTTTTTCATATCTTAAAAATTATTTCTAAAGGCAAATAAGATAGGTTAACATTCTTTTTTCTTTTATTTTTCTAAAAATAGAACCATAATATATAAGTCCAATGCAATGTACAATAGTGAATTGTTTTTTTTATTAGCTTTAAAGACAAATAAAACAGGTTAACATTTTAAAAAAAGAATCATATATAAATCTAATGCAATGTACAATATAACTCTGTCACACACAATGTATGAATGCTGAACAGTTCATAAGTGAACTGCTTCACTTCTTACAAAGATGATTTGTTCATAATGGTGAAGGTTTGTTTAGAGCTCACCACACCTTTCTAGATGAGCTGATAACAGAAGAATGATGCAACAGCATGCCTAAGAGTCTCCCAATAACATTCTCCAGGTTTTGAATTCAGAGTTTTTCTAGGTCCTTAACCAAAGCTAAAGAGCTCAGTCTACCCTACTATTTACCCATAGCCGAAGGGTGAGATAAATAAATGGATTCATGTTTTTTCCATGGATATTAACATTAAATAAAATGCAAGCTTGTTCATAATTTGAACATGGCTTGAGTCCATTTCCTAATTTCCTAAGATAGTAACCATTATAATAATAATGTATAAAGTACATGTGAATTTATGTAATGAACATACACACACACACACACACACACACACACACACACACACACACACACATATATATATATTCCAAGTGTGTCTGAAAAGTAACAGACTAGTGTCACAATTTATTTCAATTCTAAACAACAAATGACATGATTTTCCCTTCAAACTAATCTCATTCAATTCTAATGCATTTTCTCATCCTTCACTGTCATGCTTTTATGCACTGCTGGAAAGATTCCTCTGGGATGCCTCTCAGTTCCGTGATTATGGCTCTTTTGATAGCCTCCACGCCTTCAAAATGGGTCCCTTTGATGATTCCGTTGAGTTGGGGAAAAGAAAAAAATCTCATGGAACAAAATCAGTTGAATAAGGAGGTTGTTTTAGTGTGGTGATGTTCCTCTCATTCAAGACCTGCCAGATGTACAGTCTCGTTACTTTTCAGACATGCCCAAATCTCCGGTGATAATATTCTAAACCCTGTTCTTTCTCATATCCAGCTGACTTGCTATCATTGTCAATCAACGATCGCTACGCACCACCTGCCTTATCCGCTCGATGTTGACCTCAATCCTGCTTGTTGAAAGCCTCCTGATCCTAAAGTCATCTTTTACCTCATCGAGACCCAGTTTGAACCTCTTGTACCACTCAAAAAAAACAAAAAAAAAAAAACAAAAAAAAACGGGCACAACGTTATGTTTATCTCCATACACTTGCAACTGAACAAAAATTCTCAGGTTTATTAGTTCCTCACTGGTCATAGCTGAGCGATGTGAAAAAGAGAAGGAGTAAATACAAACATGGGAAAAATGCACTGGATACAGAAAGCTACGATTAGTTATATAAACCAGCATATAATGTAAAACGATAACACAATCTGCTATCCCTCTTTTGCCCATAGCTCACACGGCACACCCAGTCCCAACTCTTTTCAGTGTACGTGAGTTTGTGTGTGTGTGTGTATGTGTGTGTGTGCGTGTGTGTGTCTAATCTGTGGAAACTTTTAGAAAAGACAGAATTGTCAAAATATACCACATGTACAGCATTACACAAATTTCAAAACTCTCAGAAGAGTTTAGATTATCGAAAGTCAACATATATAAAGAATTACACAAGCTTTAGACCGGACATTGGCCAAGCGGTTAGAGTGTTTGCCAATGGCCCGGGAGACCTGGGTTCAATCCTAGGTCGAGTCATACCAAAGACTCAAAAAATGGTACTTGATGCCTCCTTGCTTAACACTCAGCATTATAATATATGGATCAAGGGTAAAGTGGAGCAATCCAGGGTAAAGTGGAGCAATCCAGGGAAAGGAGTAGCGCCCTACCCTACACCTCGGTGAAGTAGCTATTGAAAAGGGAGCCTTCGGGTCACCCTCGACTATGGTCGCCAACTTTACTTACTTTACATAAGCTTTAGAAACTTTCAAAACAGCTAGGAATCATCGAAATATAACATATGTAGAAAATTATATAAGCTTTAAAAACTTTCAAAACAGCTAGGATCATCGAAATATAACATATGTAGAAAATTACATAAGCTTTAAAAACTTTCAAAACAGCTAGGATCATCGAAATATAACATATGTAGAAAATTACATAAGCTTTAAAAACTTTCAAAACAGCTAGGATCATCGAAATATAACATATGTAGAAAATTACATAAGCTTTAAAAACTTTCAAAACAACCAGGATCATCAAAAGATATCACAGCTACAATATTACTCAAACTATACCAATGTTTCTTGCTGTTTAAGAAATATGACTGAAAAATGAACACTGAGTTGTTGAAATTAACAATTTATTCGTATAATGATATATTTAACGAGAGCTTTCATCAGAAACTACGAATTGTTTTTAAAATGATGATGGAATTTGTTGCGGTAAATCGTCATGGAAATTGACAGACGATAAGCGTTGTTTGATTGGAAGCTTTTATGTTTCAAATATGAAAATCAACTCTAATTTAAAATTAATTTATCAATATTTATTTATCTCCATTCATGTTCACTCTCAAACGTTCATCAAATCTGATAGGAATCGTTGCTTTTATTGCCTTTTCTTCGGTTCATGAAGTGACCAGTCAACCAGAATGGTGTCTCATCTACAGTTATGAGATCAGAGGGAGGTCAAGGGTAAACTGTGTTGACATTTGATATCTGACTCCATTCTGAAGTTATTTTATTTTACCCCACGTTGTCTTGTTGATGTAACTCCTTGAACAAGAAGGCCCCAAAAGAATTATACGAAAGAAGACAGCAACAGATAGGAGACGAAGACTTTTTTTTAATATTTTGCCTTTATTTCCTGGGTTCGATGCATTTCTATAAATATTACTGTTAAAAATAATGACAAAGCTGATAATACCAAAATGATATAATTGAGGTTGTCAGTATTTGTTCCTAAGATTAGATGGATCACAAAGTTCAAAGTCTGCTGTGAAAAACTTGTCCGATAGAGTCTATCGCCTGGTGTCCTCACTCGTTTAAGCTTTATAAATAAAGATACCAAAACATTTATTTTTAATTCCAATTATCAACAATGACGTTAACCCTTACATAACCAAATTTTCATATCTGGTCCATACAAACAGTGGCGTTTGTGTGTATTGTTTAGAAACGTGCCTAGTGTAACGGTAATTGCAGAAGGAAATGGAATAGGTGATCAGAGTTCAAATCCTGGACAAGACTCTTAGCGTTTCACTAGCGCTTATATACCCTTTGGAAAGGTATAAATATAGTTCTTACCCCCCCCACACACACACACCACGACAGCCATGAGGAAATAGTCGAGCAGACAGTGTTCTTTAGTCTTAGGAAGGCAACCAGTCTTGGAGAAAGAAAACCCCAAACCAGCTGTACCCCGTTTTAAAAATTGACCTGGTGCCACATCTCCCTTGTTGGTTAAATGCAAACACAGACGTTAGTTTGCAACCGTGTCGTATAAAAGCAGTTTAAACTTGAATCATCTAGAACATTATCTCGACTTTCCAGTCGAATTTGACGGTATCCTCTCAAATAATTCAAATGAACGATTTCTTTCAGGCTTTTCCACACTGACGTCGCCCCGTGACTATCACTTCCAATTCCACGTTCAGTGTCTTAACTTCGTTGGTTAATTCCGTTAGAGTAAAATACAACAAATCTCTTTTGATTGATCCACTTGACTCTTCACACGCCGAACTACTAAAACACACAAAACACAGACATCGACACTGCTGAAGAAAATAACATCTACCAGATGTTAACCCAACAACGGCCAGTGTCAAACTGAGAAAATCATGGCTTCTGCGCATAGGCTCCGCGCATAGTCTATTCCAAATCCCCAGAAAATTCTCAATTATAAAAAATAGTCTATTTTTCAACCAATCATTTTTTTCCCACAAATAGTATTTTCTGGAGCCGGTGTTTGAAGTCGGGAATATATAAATAGGGAAAGCGGAGGTGACACAGGCAGTTGAATCGTCGGCTGTCGGTGAGAGCGTCACCCGACAACACCGTCAGACCAGATCACAGCAACAACTTGCTGCCGACCAGATAACCGCCCGTCAGCCGGCCAGATATTCCATTCACTTGTTTATTTTATTTATTCAATAAACGAAATAAACTAAATCTTCTTGTCAGTCTTATTTTTCTTGCAACCACACACTTGTATATAACAATTCAAAACTTACATTGCTGTATAAACTCTTTGTTGCTGGGCTCGTTTACATTGACTGGGAAGTTGTGAATACAACAAAAATTACACGACGAGACTGCATTTTGATTGGACATTCCCACAATGTGACGAGAAACTGACAGTTACCAAGCACCACTGACTCTATGTCTACGCTATCCTAACTTATGTATGTATATATAAAATCTGAAAAAAAAAAGTTTTTGCATAAAAAGAGTGCTCGATGCTATTATAGCTGTGCAGGTGTAAAACCTACGCATATTAAAATTATGGACACTATAACTCTCGAGTGTTTTACATAATCTTCTGATGTATGTGTAATAAAAGTGGCCTGTCTAGCGTCTATATAGTGTTAGTTGAAGTAAAATGATAAGAAGTTATTGTGCGAGACATCTATGCCAAGTTTGCCAATTTTATTTTATTTATTTATTTATTGCTATGAATATCAATCTATCTATTAATCTATCTATCGATTATTAACCTTTAAGATTCTGATAGTGTGAAATAAATGGATGATACAATTTGCAAATAAAGATTATGCAAACTGATATCTCGGAAAAAATTCAATGCGGCACAAACAGCCACAACCGCACACTATGACTGGTCCCTTCTTAACTATAGGGAAATTAGGGATTGCAATTCACATAGCACTAATACCCTTGGGAAAGGTATGAATCAAATTATTCTCCCTCCAGCTATGGGTAAATAGTAGGGCAGACTAGGCTCTTCAGCCTTGGTGAGGCAACTAGTCTAGGAGAAGGAAAACTCTGAATTCAAACCTGTTAAACTCCGCTTAAAAATTGACCTTGTGTCATATCCTGCCCGAGCGGAGGGGTTGGTAAATAGTACCTAAAAGAACAAACAGAATATATCCAAGACCAGATCAATAAGATTAGAGACTCGGTTGAAGATAAACAATTTAGGATATCATGGCAGACAGTAAATGAAGTAAGTAGAAGGAAGAGCACCGCAAGAGCTAAACTAAAAGCTGCTAGCCAAGAAGAACGAATACACTGGAAACAATATTTCAAGAATCTGCTTCGAAAATCCCAGAAAGTTACGGATGAACCTATCACGAACATTATTAGCAGTCAATTAGACATCAAACTAGGACAGTTTACGCAAGAAGAACTCGACATAGTACTAAGAAAAATTTTAAAAAATTGAAAAGCTGCTGATCTTGATGAAATATCCCCAGAAGTATAGAAAACAAGGACATTCGACGACATACTGCTCCGATACTGCAACGTCCTATATAACCAGAACAAAATTGTCAGATCAACAATGGGCTGCATTCTCCATTTCCTCAAGAAAGGTGACCTCGAAATAGCCAAGAACTACCAAGCTATAATAACCCTTACTTCCATAGCGGCTAAGATTTACAATGTTCTGCTCCTCAAGCGCATTGAACCTGAAATTGAGAAAATTCTTTGGAAGAGCTAAAATAGCTTTCGGAGAAATCGATCCATGACATCACAAACTTTGACAATCCGTAGGTATTCGTGTAAAAAACGGAGCAAATATTTCTGGCCAACGGTCTCCCCAAAGAAACCATCGCAGCTATAATGATGCTCTATAAAAACATAAAAGTCAAGGTTCGCTCACCGGATTGAGACACAGAGTTCTTTGACATTGTCCCATGTGTGCTGCAGAGGGACACATTAGCCCCACACCAGTTTATTATCTGCCTTAACTACGTGCTTTGAACGTCGATAGATTTAATAAAAGAAAATGGCTTTACTTTGGCAAAGGCAAGAAGCTGAAGATAGCCTGCACAAACGATTACGGACGCGGATTCCACTCATGACATAGCGCTTCTGGCAAATACACCCGCCCAAGCCGAATCCCTGGAATGGGCAACAGATGGCATGTGAACGGAGATAAAACAGAGTTCATACGCTTTAATCAAAGTGGCGACATCTCCACAATAAATGCTTGGTCTCTGAAACATGACAAGTTCACCTACCCCGGAAGCAGCGTCTCATCTATCGAAAATGACATCAACACGCAACCAACGAAGGCATGGGTAGCTATCGATAGGGTATCGGTCATAGGGAAGTCAGACCTATCCGATGAAATAAAACGCATTTTCCCCAAATAGCAGTCGTGACAGTACTACTTTATGGATGCACCACATGGACGCTGACTTAGCGTATGGAGAAAAAGTTTGACGGCAATTACACGAGAATGTTACGAGCTGTATTGAACAAATCCTAGAGGCAACATCCCACAAAGCAGCAGCTGTACGGCCACCTCCAACCTATCTCAAAAACCATCCAAATTAGACGAACAAGACATGTGGGACACTGCTAGAGAATTAAGTACGAACTCATAAGCGATATACTTCTGTGGATCCCTTCATATGGACGAGCAAGGGCTGGGCGACCAGTTAGAACCAATCTACAATAGCTCTGTACTGATACAGGATGTAGTCTAGAAGACCTTCCGGGAGAGATGGACGATAGAAACGAATGGTGATCGAGGGTCAGGGAAATCCATGCTCGCGTCACGTCATGATGATATATATATATATATATATATAACATTATCATCAAACTTGGAAGATTTTATTCATTTTTCTTTGTTTATAATGCTATTGTTATGTTGACTTTACTATATTTTTGTACTGAATTCTATTCTATTTGCTGCCACTGAGGTTGCTGTTTTAGTTCTTAAACTGACGTTTAGTCATTAAACGAACAGTATTTCTTTTAAAAAGACACACACATACACACACACAAGTCTGTAGTATAACAAATAGATTAAAAAAACACATATATACGGTAACTGTCAGAAACAAGTTTGATAATCTTCAGAAGCAGCAGTCGGATGTGTACAACCAAAGCTAAAGCCAAAGGTAGAATTTCCTGGGAGTCAATAGCAGTTAGGGAAAAACGAAATGACATGAAAAAACATCCTTATTTGATAAAAGAAACCCAACAAACACCAATGCACAGAAAGTTTTTAAAAACTCCAAAGAGAACTAACAAATACCAAAAAAGAACAACTAGAATACATTCAAGTTCCAAATGAATAAAATCAGAAATTCAATAGAAAATAGTCAATCACGACTAGAGTTGCAAACATTAAATGAAGAAAGTGGAAAGAAAAGTACCTTAAAAGCAAAACTAAATGCTGCCAGCGAACAAGAAAAACTTCAAAAGTCAAAAGAACATTGCAAGAATCTGCTTGGAAATTCTCCTGAAATCATTGATAAGCCTACTGAAAATAATATTAATAGTCAACTAGATATCAAACTAGGACGGTTTACCGAGGAAGAACTTGACGCAGTTGTATAAAAACAATTTAAAGCAGAAAAACTGCAGGCTTCGATGAAATTTCCCCAAAAGTATGGAAGACAAGAAAATTTAACCACATACTTCTCTGGTTATATAACAGTGTGAATAAAGCAAACACAATAGAGAAATGACAAAAGGCAGTGTCATCCCCTTCAAGAAAGATGACCACGGAATCACAAAGAACTACAGAAGCATAACTCTTACTGTTATAACTGCTAAGAATTATAATGCTCTACTTCTCAATTGTATACGACCAAAATTCGATAAAGCTCTTAGAAAAAATCAGAACGGCTTTCGAAGAAATCGATTCACAATACTACAGACTCTGACTATTCGCTGAGTTATCGAAGGAGTACGTGCAAAAAATTTTAAGGCAACACTATTGGTCGAAGATTTCTCCAAGGTATTCGATTCCATACACAGAGGAAATACTACTGGTTATAGTCTCCCCAAAGAAACTGTTATCACGATAATGATGCTTTACAAAAAACGAAAGCAATGGTTCACTCTCCTAATGGTGACACTGATTTCTTTGATATTGTCGCTGAAATAATGCAAGCGGATACATTAGCACCATATATGTTTATAATCTGCCTAGATAACATATTACGAACGTCAATAGATCTCATAAAAGAAAATGGTTTCACATTAGGAAGCAGATGATATCCTATAGAAACTATGACGGTTGCAAACTACAAAGAGAATCTTGTGCTTCTCACAAATACACCTGCCTAAGCCAAATCCCTGCTTCAGAGTCTGAAGCAAGCAACAAGAGGCTTTGGTTTCTATGTAAACTCAGATAACATACAGTTCCTGTGTTTTAAACAAAAGGTGTCATCTCCGCTCGAAGTGGCTAGCCTCTAGAATTAGTAGACTAGTTCACATACCTCGACAGCAATATCTCATCGACTAAAAGTGATGTCAATGTACGCATAGTAAAGGCGTAAAGTGCTATCGGCAATTCGTTGATCATGGGGAAATTTGATTTCTCTGATGAAATAAAATGGGATTTCTTCCAATACTACGTGATTTTTTAAACATATCCTGGAGGCAACACCCCCAAAACAGCAGCTGCATGGCCACTTACCTTCCATCTCACAAACACTCCGAATAAAACGAAGACAGTCGGTGCACCACGTAAGTATGAACTCCTAAACAACGTTCTTCTAAGGACACCTACACATAGATGTGTCAGTGTTGGCCGACCAGCAAGGTCTTACATACATCAGCTTTGTGCTGACATTAGATACAATCTAGTGAACCTACCAGGAGCGATGAACGATAGGGACAGATGGTAAGAGAGAGACAGAGACAGAGAATATATGCTATCCGCATGACTTGATGGTAATTATTATAAAATTTGAATAAAATCTGATGAAATGGAAAAGAAAAAGTTTCGAAAAACAGATAGATGTTTCGCTAGACATCTAGCGTCATAAGAATGCAAATGATTTTATCATTGAAAATAGAATTTGCTTTAAAGAGAAGGAAACGGGGTTTTTATAAAGCGTCTGAGAGTTTATTTTAAAAATGTAAATGTGTCGCTATAGAATTTAAAAATGTATACCCATTCCGAACCAAATTAATACACACACAATGCGCAATACTAAGAAATAACAAACGACAAATTATACTTGGATCTTGCTGGAGAGCTGAAAAAACTGTGGAACATAAAAGGGAACACCTGCCGAACTAGGTACAGTTACCGAATGCTTAGAGAAAAGACTGGAAGAATTAGAGATCTGAAGAAGGATCGAGACTATACACGCCACAGAATTGTTAAGATCGGCTAAAATACTCAAAAGGATTCTGATAATCTGAGTAGATTTACTGTCACTCAGACTTCAGTGAAAAATACCAGCTCACGATGTAGGAAAAACTCCTCAAGAATAACCAACAAGCTGGTAGAGAGTGCACGAGGACATACCAACAATCAGATGCAAAGGAAGCAAAACAATCTTGGAGTAAAATATGGGAATAAAAAGAACGTAACAGAAAGACCGAATCGATAAATAACGTGGAAAAAGAATTACAAGGATTCGATGAAGGCCCTGAGGCCATAATACACCTGGAATCACTGTAAGAATTACTGAAAAATGTACTGAATTGGAAAATGCCAGGTCATGATAGTATATATGGATTCTAGTTTGAAAAATTCACGTCTGTCCACAACAGACTGGCACTTGAACTGAGTTGATGCATGGAAGAAACAAATATATCTAAATGGAGGACAAAAGGAAAGCTCATCCTGATCCAGAAAGATAAAAAAAAGCAACCACCTCTAACAACTAAGGACTGATAATATGTCTACCTATGTCGTAAAAAATCTTAACAGCATAGATTAGGGAGATCTGTAACTCGTTAGTAAGTCGTGGACCGTTTCCAGAAGAGCAGAAAGGATGCCACAAGGGAATAAGAGGAATAGATGATCTATCGTACATTCATCAGCACATACTCCAGGAGAGAAAAGAGAGGAGGGAAAATGTAACCATGGTATGGATTGATAACAAAAAGGCCTATGATATGATCCCGCAAAGCTGGATAATAATTGTCTAAAAATGTTCAGGATATCCGACAATGTCATAAAGTTCACCACGGAAGCCATGAAAAATTGGAAAGAGAAATGGGCTGCAGGAGGAAAAACTTTAGCTGAGGAAGAAATCCAGAGAGGTATCTTCCAGGGGGATGTGCTATCACCATTACTAATTTAATAGCGACGATGCCACACAATCACATACATAGAAAATGCACAGGACGCAACAAATTTACGAAATTGCAAGAAAAAATTAACCATTTAATGTACATGGACGACTCAAATTGTTTGCAAAAAATAAGAAGAATTAAAGACTATAATACAAACAATAGGAATATACAGTCAGAATATAGGGATGGAATTTAGCATAGAAAAATGTACCAATTTAATAATAAGAAGCGGTAAAAGACAATAATGGAATAATTGAACTATCAAATCAGGAAAAAAATCAGAACGCTTGGAGAAAAGGAAAACTACAAGTAATTGGGAATATTGGAAGCGGACGCCATCAAACAAGTTAAGATGAAAGAAAAGAATAAGAAAAAGAGTATATCAGACGAATGAGAAAGCTTCTTGAAACCAAGCTCTGTAGCAGGAATTTCATCAAAGAGATAAATACCTGGGCTGTCCCTCTTGTAAGATACTCGGAACCTTTCTTGAAATGGACGAAGGAAGAACTCAAACAAATGGAACAGAGGACAAGAAAGCTAATGACCATGTGTAAGGCCTTATATCTTAGAGATGACATATACAGACTATATCAAGAAAAAGAGTATGAGGCATACAAAATTCTCTGGGATTTGGCGATAAAAGCAGATTACCTAATCACAACCAGAAGACCATACCAAGTGATAATTTACAAAAAAAAAGAAGAAAAAGAAAAAAAAAGAGAACCTGCTGAATAATGGACTCTACCATCCCAGCGGACCACAGGGTGAACTAAAAAGGCTATGGAACATGAAAATAATGGTGATATCAATTATGACAAGTGCACTTGGAACGGTCCACAAAGGCTTGGTAAAGGGACTGGAAGAGTTGGAAATCAAAGAACAAACCGAGACAATCCAAACAAGAGCATTACTAAGATCGGCCAGAATACTGAGAAGAGTTCTGAAGACCTGAGGAGACTTGTTGTCACTCAAACTCCAGTGAAGGATCATCAGCTAACGCTAGTGTGAAAAACTCGCAAAGAGTATAATAATAATAATAATTGATCGAAATCTGCTCTTCCAATTGAAATGACGCATAATTTCTCCCAGAATCAGCTCAGCACGAAATGACTGATATCGTTCATTGCTGAGAGTCTCCATGTCAACAATGTGAATGAAAAACAGGACAAAAACAGTCGTAATTAATGTCGAAATAAGGAGAAATATCTTTGTAAAATCTCCCAAAGATTAGAAAATACACACCAGCTGAAGGAACGTAGTATGAAACTCTATTATAGTTTCCCAAATCATAAGGAATTTGATCCTAATTGCATGTGGTACAGCACTAGGAACTCAGCCATAGTTGCATTAGGAATTTAGCCATAGTTGCACACGGTACAGTAATTGGAATTCAGTTACAGTTGTATACGATACTGCAATAGGAATTCGGTTATCGTGGCACACAACACAGCAGTAGGAATTCGATTTTAGCTGCATACGGCACAGCTTTAGAAATTTGATTTTAGTTACTCATGGCATTGCACTAGGAACGCAATTTTAGTTGATCACGACTTAGCTCAAAGAATTCGACCATAGTTACACCATACAGTGAAAGGACAGTCTTCGTTACGTAATGGTTAACATGCTGAACTGTGAGTTCGAACTCCAGTCGGGCTATTACGATCACTTTTGGAGCCATACTTTTCTGAAAAGTATGAACCTTCTTATCCACCCTGCTAAGTGTTAAATATTACCACTGCTGTTCTACAATGATGGCTTTGGCATTAAATACACAATGGAGGTTGATATGCCATTAAAAAAAGGAACCAAACCAAGGCAGCGAAAGTGTTAAACAGCTTTTTTGCAACAACTTTAAATATGTATAATTCCCGACACAAATAGTGATATTTATGAAGAGATTGATACTGCTGCTTGTCTAAAAGTTCGAGATAATGGCATCGTTCATATTAGTTAATTTGAATACATGAGCATGGATCGATTCAAATCCTTTAAAATCACGGTTAAAAGAAAGAAAGCATAGGAAGAAGAGAAAATAAGCTGGAATAGAAGTGAATTTGAAAAAAGAGACAAAAAAAAGAAAAAAAGAGAAAACGGCAGTTTAAAATGCTATAATGAGATCAAGTAGTGTATTCTACCAAATGAAAAAATCACGGTAATATTCGACTTTCTAGAATGCTGCAGGTTACCATAGTAACACAATTCCTTATAAGTCTGAAGCGAGAGCAATTTGTGTGACGGATAAATATAGGGCAAACTTTCGTTGCAACGGCACTCTTTCAAAAGGAACTATTAAATGAAACATCAGTTCTAACGAGACGTTTAATTCTATATTTTCGCAAGACCGAAATTAGTTTGAAGCAATAGTGTACGGATATTGCAGAAAATTATCTAAAAAATCTAAAATGAAAAAAAAAAACTTAAAATAATCCCATCTGCAGTCCTACGGGAGGCGCGCTTAAGGTAACGGTTATCGTCATAGGAAAGGGAATCGGTGACCCGAGTTCAGATCCGGCATCAGGCTGTTTGCGTTTCTCTTCCCGCTAATGCCCCTGAGAAAGGCGTGAATCCATCTCTTTTCTCCCGCTTCCATGATAGCCTTGGGGAAATAGCTTGGCTGACTAGCAAAGAAGCTAGTCAGCCAAGCTTTGTTTAGGCAACTAGAGTAGGAGAAGGAAAATTCTGAACTCATACTAGCAGTAAAAGTAAGTAACGTTGGCCACCTTAGTCGAGGGTGATCCGAAGGCTCCCTTTTCAATAGCTACTACACCGAGGAGTAGGGGAGGGCGCTACTCCATTCCTTGGATTGTTCCACGTTATCCTTGATCATCACCTTATAGTGCTGAGTGCTAAGTAAGGCGGTATCAAGTACCATTTTTTGAGTCTTTGGCATCACTCGACCTGGGATTGAACCCTGGCCTCCCGGACCATTGGCGAACACTCTACTCATTAGGCCAATGGCCCAGTATACTAGCTGTAATCTGCTTTAAAATGTTGAGTTTGTGTCACATTCTGTTCGTAATGGAGGGGATTTTGAAAAAACACATCAAGCTATAAGTAAATAGTGAGATAGACTTGGTTCTTCATCCTGGGCAACCAACCAAGAAAAATGAAAATTCTGAGGTTGTATTTAAGGATAAGCTTGAAATAATCAACAATACATTTTGTATAAATTCCAACTGTTATATTGAGAAACTCGTTATAACGTCATTCTAATATTCCGGAGGTTATTATAAGAAGTGCCTGATATATATTCGTTGGTTTGGTATGGTTTGGTTCCTGTGTTTAATTGCATTCAATCTTCATGAACTATTTAATTACAAAGCCATCTTTGTAAAATAGTAGTGGTTCTATTTAATCCATAACTGGGCGGATAAGGGGGTTCATGCCTTTCACAAGAGCATTATTCCGAAAGTGAACGTATTAACGCGACTGGAGCTCGAGCTCGCTTACTACCATTTCACAGTCCGGTAAGTTACTCACTACGATACGGAATCCCCTATATATATATACGAGGTGTGAACAGAAAGTGTCAAAAATTAATCGCTAAATGAGTTAGATTTTTAAATCTAAAAAAATTATATGAAGACGTGTGTACTGTTGAGCGACTTATACTCTTAAAAAAGACGGCTGTCTGGACGTCTTCACGATTCGTATGTTCAGACAGCTTCGGCAGTCTCGATAATTCTGATCAGCACTTTTTGACAAAATACAGAACTGAGCAAGGGCATTAAATAACCTATATTGGTTGATATGCCGTATCAAGCCAAACAAAACCAAACCAAACTAGAGATTCCGAATTGTGCCTCACGTTACCAAAATATTTCAAAACCTTTGACTCACACAAGTATATATATATATATATATATACTCATAGATAGATAGGCACAGGAGAAAGAATTAAAACCGCGTGGAAAATAAGATTGATTCTTTGCTATAGCTTTTTCAGAATGGATTTATTTCATAGAACTGAAATCTACATGTGGCAATAGAGAGAAGCGTGCTACCAGAAAAAAACGATACACGAAGAAACAATTGATTCAATTAAAGCGTTGGGTTAGAAATAGTGCTCAAATGCCGGCAAGCAGAGCAGTATAAGAACTTAAATAATTGTTACCTTACAGAATTAAATTTGAGGGGTCTGCATACAGTTGTCTACTGAAGAATATCGAACTTTTTACAGTTTTTAAAATCACTATTGTTAATTCATAACCAGTTGTTTTGATTGTTCGTTTCTTAATTCTGCACACGCTCAGGCGTATCTTTGCCAAGACAATTCTGTAATCCTTCAAAAGAGGAGTATGCCTCACAGTTTAAAGCGCAATTTATCCACTTTTTGTTCATGAGTCTAGCTGTGTGTTATTTTGTGTAGATTCATAGCTTTCCTTTCTTTTTTGGAATTTGAGTAGGCACCCATGTCTGTTCACGAGAGAAAAATCTTCTAGATATGGGCCATTTCTCTTTAGCATGTTGTGCGAACAGAATTTATTATTTCCGTCTTTGCCTATTTGAGCATTCATGTCTCTACCGATGATTAAAACGTTATGTTTGGGAATGTGTCACTCAAGAGAAGATAGCCCATTGTAGAAGGTAGTGATACCTGTTTCATTACTGGCATTAGTATGACCGTAGAAAGAGACGATTATTGTTCGGGGATTGCCATTAGATGTAGCACACATAATTCTCGGTTGGGTTTTCTCGATGCAATTAAGTGAATTTAAAGCACGAGAACTGATAAACATACCAACTGCTCCAATGGTGGTATTGACGGAGTTTATCCAAGCAGAAGCTATGATATATGTCCACCCATCAGGTATCATGGTACTTTAATTCTAGTTCACAATGGAAATGTTTATGTTCTTGCACACATATAATGTCGATATAGTGCTCAGCTGCATAAGCTGTGAGTTCGGAGAGCTGGTTATTGTGTTTAAAGTCTTAACGTTTAATGTCACTCTGTTTATGTTTTTGCATCTAAGTAAGCTGGGTTTGGGTTTGGGCTCTGTTGCTGATTTTTCGAACACTGAAGCCAGAGCTCCAACCTCAGCAGAACGCAGTCCTTTATCCGCTTGAAGGGGGATACAGTTTTTGGATGTACGGTTTGGATTAGATTTGTGGTAATCTTTCGTTGACTACTTTTATTTCATCATAAATAGACGCCATTCTTAAAAATGAGTAGCAGTAATTCCCTGATTGAAAGATTTAGTCCTGACAGTTGACCTATGTTCTCCCCCGCCCCAGTATTGAGTTTGGTTTGATTTTATGGCATATCACCATTGTAGGTTATTCAATGCCTAATCCATTTTATACGTATAAACAGTTCTATTTAAAACATTTCAGTATAGAATAAGTACAGTTTAAATGTCAAAAACAGTTCTATTTCAAAAAATTCAGTTTAGTCAACAAAGTTAAAGGGTTTCAAGTATTACTATGTATCACGAACAATTCAATTTAACATCAGTCATTTATTTACACACAGTTAAATGAAAAACAGTTCAGTTTAGTATAAGTATGCAGTTAAAATGTCAAAACCGTTCTATTTCAAACTATTCAGTTTAGCATAAGTTTAGTTCTATTTGACCCATAGATAGAACCCTATCAGGTATTGTGGGGATCTTACCCCTCTACAGAGACGCAGTCAGTGTATCTTACGGCCAGTCGACTTGGTCAACCTGCATCTGATGAAACATGCCGTTGAACCAACTTTGGATTCATCCGCCTAATTACATACCCACCATACTGCATCCCATGGTTTCCATTGTTATATGCTTGTGTGACCTGCCGAATATTCTTCTCTCTCAGAAACTGTTATCTTGTCACAAGCCACTTAGTGGTTATGGATGTGAGAGAAAAAAGTTTTCCTTGTTTTCCTTAAGTTTTGAGTCGAAATATCTCATTTTAGCTTGATCAGTTACACTTGGAATTATTTCCTTCAGTCACTACACTTAGACAACATTATTCTGGGAAAATAGATTCAAAGTTTTTAATGCGAATGAAATATTTCGATTTCGATTAAATTTGTTTGATTTCTACATACTTTCAAACTTTTTTGTGTCTTTATTTTCATTCTTTAAAACAGGATTCGTAAAAGGTAATAATAATGAAGCTACCATATAATTACACCTTTAAAATGTGTAAGTTTAAACTTAATATAAGTCCACATATCCACTTTTTTATCAGGTTCGGTGGGTTAGTCTTACATCTTGATTTGTGATGCCTCCATTCTTCAGTTGCAGTTCTAATGAAACCATTATTTAGACACACTCCGTATTCAGCTGAGAGTTTAACATCTGAGTTTCAACGTTTTTTATTTATATTTTAGAGACAAGGGACAAATTATATTTCCAAATGTTCCTACACCAGTAACTAGTGTTAGGTGTGGAAGTTTTTTTAAACTTCATTTAAATTTAAACTGTTAAGTCGACTTCAAAATCTACGTTTTTATTTATATTTTAGAGACGAGGGACAAATTATATTTCCAAATGTTCCTACACCAGTAACTGGTGTTAGGTGTGGAAGTTTTTTAAAACTTCGTTTAAATTTAAACTATTAAGTTGACTTCAAAATCTTCGACAAATTTCACTAAATTGTAAAAAAAATCACAATTAGTCCCTTGAGAGTACGAGCTTTTAATAGAATGAGAATATTGGTAATATGAGCAAGAAATTTAACAACGAAGAAAGAAAACCTTCTCGTCTGAGTGAGTTCTGAATCATCTCCTCGGCTGAGAGTTTAAATCCATCTGTGTTTCTATTTTTTTATTTATAGTTTTGAGACTAGGGACTTATTATATTTCCAAATATTCCTACATCAATTGCTAGTGAGGGGATGTGAAGGTTTTTTTTTTTTTTTTGGCTTTTTAAACTTTATTTGAATCTTAATTAAGAATCTCAGACAAATTTCACTAAATCGTTAAAAATTTCACAGTTAATCCAATAAAAATAGTTAAATAATAGACTTAAAATATAAAAGTGCTGAGTTACAATTCATAAAATACTGTAACATTTAAGCAGAAGAGTGTGGTGGAAAGTGATTGGATGGGACAATGTGTTGCAGCAAAGACGCCACGGGAAGAGCAGGTGTGCTAAGTATTAGTTTCGTAACTTGACAAGTATTTTAGAAGTATACGTGTATGTGTATTGGATAGCTTTCATTCATCATAGTCTATCTCTTCTTAACGCACTCCAAATCCCGTGGAAGTTGGAAGTTGCAAAGTTATTTTAATATATATATATATATATATATATATATATATATATATATATATAGAGAGAGAGAGAGAGAGAGAGACACACACACACAATTGCAGAAAAAAAAACAGCAGATTCTCAAATCTTCCCAGTTGATTTTCTTCTTTTTCTCTTTTCAGAGAAATAGTTAAAATTTTGATACATTTAACCATACATAGCGAAACTATGCCTTGGATAATGTAGCAGAAGGTATTTTGTGTGAAGACATATCACGAAACTGACCTGAGCCTCCACACCTTCTGATTTCTTCCTTTGGGGGTTCCTTAAGAACAACAACTACCAGGGCAACTCTCGCA
>OY757929.1:22877669-22937669 GCA_963585895.1 Sepioteuthis lessoniana | reverse complement strand
TGAATTCTTTATTTTGGATTACTTTGTTTTTCAATTTTTCTCCACATTGTCGAATTCTTTTTCTATTATTTACTTATATATATATATATATATATACCAGAAGGGCAATCCAAGGTTGCCTGAGAAGAGAGAATAACATCGTATTTTCCAGTATAAGTATTTATTTGGCTCCCAACGAAGCTTAAATGTGACACAAGGTCGGTTTGATGTGAAGGTATCCTGCAAGAATCGAAACTAACGCAGAGCAAGAACAAAGATTTCTTAGTGTTGCGTTCTGGTTAGTGAACGTTTGTAATATTGAATAAAGGACAAATCACGATATGAGAGGAAAGAGAGATATATTCTCAGGAAAAAGTATATACAATAGAAAGACTATTAGTAGACAAAAACATAGGATTAGTGAATACAGAATAAAGATATAGTCCAACGATAGATTTGGCTTCTGTTATTACGGTAACAAGTAAGGTGATCTCGTGCGATCTCCAGTCTCTAACCCTCTAATACTATTCCTATAAGAAGCTGCTCTTCATCTTCTAGTCTGCCCTGGTATTAGTAGCTACTGCTATATATGGCAGATGGACTAGTTCATTGTGTGGGAAAAGGTGGGTGATACCCAACACTTAGTTTCGTCGGTATTCCTTTTCAGGTGCAACTTAAGCTCCGATCCATGATCTCAGCCTTTACTCCTTTTAGACGAGGGAGTAGGTGCTGCTGAAAGGGAAAAATGACCCCCTTGGAATTAAGTTTTTAATTATCCTCCTTACCCCCGTCTTGAATATAATAGTATATTATAATAAGAAATGTGGTTTAAAACATATTTCTTCTAAATCTAAATTAATTAATCAATTTTAATTGTTAATTTTTACTTAGAAGTGCATCTAAGTACAATCTATGCCGAAATAGTTTAGTTTCCTTATTGCATAAATTCCAAAAACGGAATTAATTAACAATTTAGAAAATACAAACAATTAACATGTGAAATACTTATGCCTTTATAAAGAAAATTATGCGATTATTAAGAAAAGAAGATATGAACAAGTTTTTAAAGTATTTCCAGTTTTCAAAGAACAAAAGGCATGGACTATAAATCTAATCTTTCTTTTTTTTGGAGATGCCCGTGGTGTAATGGTTATCGTCGTAGGAAATGGACACGGCGACACGAGTTCAAATCCTGGACGAGACTGATTGCATTTCACATAGCACTAATACCCTTGGGAAAGGTATGAATCAAATTATTCTCCCTCCAGTTATGGGTAAATAGTAGGACAGACTGGGTTCTTCAGCCTTGGTGAGGCATCTAGTCTAGGAGAAGGAAAACTCTGAATTAAAACCTGTTAAACTCCGCTTAAAATTGACCTTGTGTTATATCCTGCCCGAGCAGAGGGGTTGGTAAATAGAATAAATCTAATCTTTCTGATAAAATAAGATGGAAATTCTTTCAAGCTGTGGCCCTGTCAGTACTACTCTATGGATGCACCACTTGGGCTCTATCAAAAGGGATAGAGAAAAATCTAGATGAGAGCTACACAAGAATGCTGCGTGTTGTTTTGAACCATTCCTGAAAGCAACACTCGACAAAGCAGCTCTACAGCCACTTTTCTCCCATCTCACAAACCATCTAAAGAAGACGAACAAGACATGCTGGAAAGCATCCTATAAGCTAGGACTGTAGAATACGCCGACTGCACCTCTGCAGAAGAGTAAGACCCCACCCACCAATGAATCCACCCTTTGGCCGTGGACGGCGATTCGTAAGCCGCTATGACGGAATCCTGGTGGTAGAGCAGTCATTGATCCGGCAACAGAGTGGTCAATGACTTGCAACACACCCCTTTGGCCCTTATTTGGTCTGAGGGGTTGTCAGATAGGCCCGATCCGATCAATCGGAGGGTCATGTCAAGCCCTAACATTATCCCGACCGTGCTTTAAATCTGCTCTTGCAGCAAATTCCCAACCCTTATTTTTTAAGTGCAAGAAGGCGGTGGCTGAGGATCAATTGTGTTGAGAGCATAAAATTTTGCCTATGCCGAGAATCTGAAATTGGCAACAGCTCGAAAACCTATCCTCAGCTCGATTATACTGGTCGTGTATCCCCGTATCAACCAAGGCGATACATTTCCAATACAAGTTGGACTCTGTGGTTGGTGGTGGAGCACAGGACCAGCGAAAATATACAGCATCTATGGCGTCTATAAATAAAACCTAAACGAAACCTGTCAGAATCAGACTCAGAGAATGAAGCAGCAGACTTCTCCAGATTATTGAATCTTTGGAGGAGTTCTGCCAAGCAAAATTCTCGCCTTTCCCCATAGAAAATTCAACAAGAGCTTCTCCAAAAAAACTTCTAGAAAATCAGGAACGGCAACTTGCTGGTGGAAGTGGACTGCCGGAGGCAGGCAGAAAGCGTATTAAAAATGGAAACCTTTCATACGACGTAATGCAAAGCTTACCTGCCTAAAAACCTCAACACTTCCAAAGGATTTATCAGGAGTAGGGAGTCGGCATTGGCTACAGAAAAGGAGATAGCATCAGCCCTGGGAAACCAGGGAGTTACAAATATAAGAAGAATCTCCATTAGAAAAGGCAAAGAACAAATCCAGACCAACACTTACTTCCTGACATTTAATCAGCCCCATACTCCCAAGGAAGTGAAGATCGGCCATTGTCTTGAGAGAGTTGAGCAATACGTCCCAACACCCCAAAGGTGCTTCAAATGCCTAAAATATGGACAACATAGGGACGACAGACATGTGCCAAATGCGGTGAAAAGGACTCGGACCACTTGGAGGAAGATTGCTTGATAGAAATTAGATATGCAAACAGCCGACAAGATCATCCGGCTCACGCAACATCTTGCGATGTTTACAAAAAAGAAAAGGGAATACTTGAGGTGAAACACATGAGGAATGTGTCCTTTTTTGGAACCAAGGAAAATTGTAGGGACCTATATGGGAGAAAACAGCTACGCCTCTATTGCACGGAAGATGGATACAACCAATCAAGACAACAAATATAGAAGACTCGTGGAGAAATTGATCCAGCTGGAAGCGAATGATTGGCCAAAGTTTCGAAAGCACCTGAAAAAACTACACCCGGCCGAATTTTACCAAGCTCCAGTTTAGCAACGAGTTAGGAATGGGGAGAGATCCAATGTTGCAGTCCAAACAAAAACACACTTTGGATCTACCACTCCAACAAGAACTACTAAAAGTGCAAAATCTCAAACAAAACAGCAGTTACATAAGTCATCAATTCGTCCACCAAAAAGCATCAAAGACAAACTAAAAAACTTGTCTCCCATAAAACCTGAACAACTTGAATAAAAATAACAAGCTACCATTAGCCAACCTGGGAAAATAGAGATGAACACCAAAGTGAACAAAGACCAAGAAGCACATTCAAAATGCCCTCAAGAATAAATAAACATTACAATGCTCAGGGATCGACAAAACCCCTACAAAGAACCTATAGTATAGAAAATATGGATAGTGACACAGACCGTGTAGTTGCCAGCCTTAATCTTGAAGTATTAAATAACTACAATAGTTGAAACCATTTAACTGTGGGCAAATTTATAAGCTCACTCAACTTTTCGAATGGTAATCTTTTACCTATCATACATATCTATTTAAATGTGTGCAGAAAAATGACTGATGTTTTATTGTTAGTTACATAGTGACTCTCGTAGCGATTTAACTGTGCGCAAACAAATGATTAAAAGTAAATAGAATGATTCGTATTAGATAGAAATACTTGAAATCATTTAACTGTGAAGAAAAATGAGCTCGGGTTTGATCAAAAATGTTATTGGAAAAATGTTCACATACCATGTGTATTTAATATATAAGTCTAAACAGTATTTTGCATTGAACAATTTGCAATGTTTGATATGACATAAAACCAAACAAACTTACGAAGAACTGTTTTTGACATTGGTACGGCATAAAATATACTATTTGAAATAGAACTGATCTTACATGTTACTGAGTGTAAACAAAAACTGTACTTATGCTAAACTGTACTGTTTGTAATAGAACTGTTTATATGTATGAAAATGGATTTGGCATTAAATAACCTAAAATGGTTGATATGCCATAAATCCAGACTAAACTAAGATGTGGGTCTTCGTAAAATCTATATAAGCAATAAGAAATAATAATGCAATCATTAATAATCACACTATTATTTCTTATATATATATATATATATATCAGATAGGTCTGAAGAATACGCTGATGTAAGCCCCCACCAACGCAGCTACTTGTTGGCCGTTGGTGGCGATTCGTAATGCGTGTGGACGGGATCCTCATGGCTTAGCAGTCCGTGACCCGGCAGTCAAAGTGGTCAAGTGACTTGTAACACACCACTTCCGCCCTGCATTTCAACTCGTCTTGGGTTATATTATGCCTTGGGGCTAGGAAATTGTGTTCATTGTATATTTATAATCAAATTGTTGTTTAGTTGTTTCTGAAGAGTTTTTGCACACAGTTATATGATATCAAGTATTCTTCTCTAATACAAATAATTTTCATACTTTTGTTTGGTTTCAATTATTCCAATGAAGTATTCATAATTATATATTTTCAAGTAATTAAGTCTATTCAGATATTGTCATTTCTTTCCATACAGTTATTCGACTTCAAGTAAGTAATAAAATTCCTTCGTCAACGATTTTAGTTTCAAGTAACTAGTCTTAATACAAATAATTTACAGTTATATGGCATCAAGTATTTCTATCTAATGCGTATTATTAGATCGAAATATTTTATTCCGAGATGGGATCCCAACAGGTACTACCAATCCAGGTCTAGTGGACCAGGGAGAAATGGTAAAAGTCACTGGACTGGGAACTCATCACTGGGTGCAGGTTAGTGTTACAACCTTGACAGCCTTTTGGAGAGGTTCTTATCCTTCTGCAGTGGATACAGAGGGTGTGTTCTTGGCCCTATCGACCTGGCGTCAAACAAGCCCTGGTTGATCGCTAGCAAAAACGCATCGTCAATGTTGGTGACACCGTGGAAAAAATGGTGCTTTGGGGCTGAAAACTTGCAATATCCAACGGTATTATTGGGCTCCTGTATCTGTAGCAGTTTTCGAGGAAGCATTGATTTTTGTACCCCCCACCTCTCATGTATGAATCAAACATATTTGCAGCGAACTGTTTCGTGACCGAATTGTAACTGGGTTAAATGGCATTTATTTTTGTCACGTGCACAAATAAATATCGCTCCGCAGCCATTCATCCTGAAGATTTTTTCCCATGAAATTTAACCATAGCCGTTTCGTACATCCAAACCCAACATTACAGTTAACAAAACATGTCTACAGCTTTTCCTCTAGCGATTAGGGCAGTGACCGCTTTTTTTCTATATGAAAAACAAAGCAATGAATCTTTCCTTCCCGTTTAAACTTGTTTTTACCAATAAAGTGCTTATACATTTCTTTCTTTCTTTCAATCATTATAATACCCATATTAACCTTCACTTTTAAAAGTCATTCATACTTCTCGTTTTCTTCTAAATCTTTCTTTCTTTCTTTCTTGATTTTTTGATTTTTGTAGCCATATCTTTCTTTCTTTCTTTCTTTCTTTCTTTCTTTCTTTCAATCATTGTAATACCCATATTAACCTTTGCTTTTAAAAATCATTCACACTTATCGTTTTCTTCTAAAACTTTCTTTCTTTCTTTCTTTCTTTCTTTTTTCATTTATCTATTTCTCTATCTGTTTATTGATTTATTGATTTTTGAAGCCACGTCTTTCTTTCTTTCTTTCTTTCTTTCTAAGAATTCTTTCAAGCAAATAGCATTCCATGCTATTTTACTTTCTACTTTCCTAATATTTCCTGATGATAACGATTTTTGGCAGCCATAATATCGATCCCTGTTGTACATTTCATGTCCGTCGGGTATTGAAGGATTTATCAACTTCTAAATTGACAAGTCTTCAAATTAATACTTTTAAATGAGATGCTGCATATCTATCTCTGGCCTGAATATTCCTGTGACAACGCAATGCTGAGCATAATTTTACACGACAGCCCAAGTTCATACAGCCGTTGGTGACAATGGTTTCTTTGACATTGTCGCCGGAGTCTTACAAGGAGATATTTTGGCACCATTTCTATCAATAATCTACTTAGATTATATACTACAAACGTTGATAGATCTAGCGAAAGAATATGGTTTCAAACACAAAAAAAAAGACTTGAAGCTGATGATATCCAACAGACACTATCACTGATGCCAACTAAGCAGATCTAATGATTCTTGCAAATACACCAGCTCAAGCCGAACATATGCTGCATATCCTGAAGCTGGCAACAGGAGACATTAGTCTCTACGTGAACTCAGATAAACATTGTTTGTCTATTTTAACCAAGATGGTGACATCTCTGCATTAAATGGCAAGTCTCAGAAATTAGTAAATGAGTTCATATGCCTCGGTAGTAATATCTCATCTACTGAAAGTGATGTTAACACATAGGTAAAGTATGGACTGATATTGACAGTTTATCAACCATATGGAAATCTGATTTTTCTGTTAAAATAAAACGAGAATTCTTCCAAGCTATAGTCGTGTTAGTATTACCAAACGCTTGGAGAAAAAATCTAAATGGGAGCTACATAAGAATCCTGCACGCTGTTTTGGACAAATTCTAAAAGCAGCAGCTTTACGATCATTTACCTCCCATCTCGCAAACCATCCAAGAAAGATGAGCAAGACATGCTTGGTACTGCTGGGAAAGTAAGAATGAACTCATAAACGACGTTCTTCTATGGACTCCTACTCGGGGACGCACCATTATTGACTGACATTCAAAATTTTACTTCGATCAGCTCCATCCAGACACTGGATACCGTCTAAAGGACTTCTTAACAGTAGCTCTGACTTATTGCAATTTATGGTAAATTTGGAGTAAATTTTTCATATTGAGATAATTCTATTGGTCAACTAGATCCGTTTAAAGATTATTTGTATTCGATAGGATTGTGTGCAAAAAAATCTATGGGCATTAAATAATCCTAGACGAGTTGATATGTCCTTAAAATATATCAATTACTCAATCAACCAATATCATTAATATCTATCAATCTTAGATTATCCCGATATAAGGTTGAAAAGAAAAACGAAGGTAGGAAGATTGCTTTATGTGAATACTTTTTTACGGGTCAGGACTTACCTTGAAAATCTGCATATATATATATATATATATATATATATATATATATATATATATATATATATATATTATTGGTACACACAAATTCATCCAGGCAAATACCTTGAGGCAACATATGCAAACTACTGAAGATTTACAATATGAAGAAATTTTTATTCAAGTTGCAAGGGCCCTTTCATCCGAGATTTGTCAAACGACAGCCTTCGGAAGTCGTTTAAAAGTTAACTTGACAAATCTCGGATGAAAGGGACTTTGCGACTTCAATAAAATTTCTTTATATTGTAGATCTCCAGTAGTTTGCATATGTTGCCTCTAGGTATTTGCCTATATGTGTGTGTGTGTGTGTGTGTGTGTGTATGTATATTAAACCTTTTTGTCATCTAAAGACAGAAAAACGGTTTTTGTATGATTATCCAATTTGATATGCATAGTTATTAGCACTAGCAAAATTGATTGACGGATTGATTTTAACGGCCTGTCAACCCATCTTGGGTTACTTTATGCCTAGGGGTTAGGGGATCGCGTTTATGTCGATATTTTTCATGTAACTGTTTCGTAAAAAATTTTTTCACACGGTCCTGTCGAATACGAATACTTTTTAATCAGATCTATTTGACTCGTAGGAGAGACTACCAGTCCCGGTCAGAATGAACCTGACCTGAAGTGGTAGTACCTGTTGGAGTGCTCTCTATGACTCAAATAGATCCGTCGAAAAATTATAAATTTGATGAAGCCTCACCATTGCATGAAGTTTAATGTCATACCCAGGACACCTCTTTTTTGGTGTGTGGGGGTCTTACTCATTCCTGCAGAAGAATTCAACATAAGGTATTTTGACCATCCAATTTTGGCGTTTCCTCTCGATTGGTTGATTTTTGAATAAATCCGAAATGATGGGAAAAACGTGTTTGGCTTATTTATGAAAAATGTATGCTTTTACCCCCACCCTCGCAGGAAGCGATTCAAGGTGAATTTTTTTACCTATTGCTATACCAAGGCTAAAGATCCCCATATGTCCTACTATGTATCCATAGCTGAAGAGAGAAAAGCAAAAGTGAAACACAAGTGGCTTCATCCAGGACTTGAACTGGGCTAGCCGAGTTTAACTGTTATTCCAACGCACTCCTATATAAAAGGTTGCTGAAAAAAAGTGTGACACTGTGCTGCGGGTTCAAATTAAGTTGCAGTATTTTTGCCAAAGATTTGTGGTTTTCAGTAAGCATTTACTTAAAGTAAGGAGCACTCGGTGAGAAACTCATTAGCAGTCACTGACAAAGCTTGGCTTAGTTTAACGCCAGGCTAAAAATACGGGCCACCCAATGAGAATCGAACTCACTTGTAATGGCCATCTAGCCTTGCTAGCCAATCATTATTCTCTGCAAAGAGCCTTTTTAACAACAAAAGTTAGCTTAGTTACGGCAGAAAACAAGAAGTATGAAACACCCGGTGAGAATAGAAATCAGTCGTAATAAGTTGCAGGTCTGGTTCGCCAAATATTACACTACATCAGGTGTACGCCTGTTGAGTAATTCACTTAGCTTGGCTAAATTGCGGCTCAAGGACATAATTATGTGGTATCCATTGAGAATCGAATTCATTAGTCTGCTTGCCTCATTCGGACACCATTACAACACATAACAAGTTGTACTCCATATTTATGGTCTTCAATAGAGCTATAATTCGTCAAAACTTTTCAGTACCTGATGTTCTTGAGGAGTCACTCATCTTAGAACTGAACTGGCACATCACTGCTTAACTTCAGAGATCGAAAAGGTGAAAACCTCACGATAGCGTAGTCGGGAAAGTCGGAGCCACTTTGATAAAGTATATTGCTTTAAATCATTTTTATTTCGTTAACTTTCATCAACAGCTTCTTTTTAGCTTATTTGATCTAAAACATGAAATTAAAAAAATATTTGGCTGTGACAAAAGTAATTTTGTTCTTTTCAGACCTTCACTTCAAAACGCATTTCATATACACGTGTAAAGATTATGATACCACTACTATCATTATCGTTATTATTGGTGTTATCACTACCCTTGGCCATTTTGATAAAGAATATTGCTTTAAATTAATGAAATATATGCCTGAAAGAATTTAGGTGTATGCAAAATAATTGAAGCATTTAATACCTCAGCTTAGAATAAACTTTATTCATAAAAAAATCATCAAAATCTACGCACTTGCTAAGTCTGGCATACAAACCCCAGGTTGCTTTATATATCTTCTGTTCTTAAGTAGTTACTCATCTTAGAACTGAATAGACGCATCGCTTCTAAACTTTGGTGATTTCAAGGGTGAAAACCTAACCATAGCTTATATTTGGCTCAAGTACTGATTCAGTCACAATAGATTTCTGAGAACTAACTTGATTATCGTTAAACCACGATGGCACACTCATTAATGCATTGTTGCCAGCAATAAGCAAATCTATTTATTCTGATAGCATAGAATTCTGGAGTTCTGGAATTGACGAATTCTTCAAAGGTATTTTGACTTGCTACTTTTATTGTTGAAGAACTTCATTTGCAGAAAGTAATCAAGATGCTTTAAAAAAGCGATAGTTGCTCGTAGAGAGATTTGGTGAGTAAGCTGAGTAAAATAGAGTTCTGTAGCCCAGTTTCTTCATTTTCAGCTGTCATTTGCGAGAATACACTCGGACGTTGTTACGAGGAATAAATGATACTTTTCAGATGACCAACATTGTAGATCTTGAAGCATTTTATCTCCTCTTCTTATCAAGTTATCAAGATACAAAAAAAATAGGTGGTTGCTCGTAGAGAGATTTGGTGAGTAAGCTGGATGAGATAGAGTTCTGTAACCCAGTTGTAACGCTACAGCTCTCTAAAAGGTTTTTGTAATACAACTACACCACATAGATGCTTACACCACAACGTGCCTAAAGGGTCTATGAGTGTAGCACTTCGCCTTAAGTTTCAGACCTCGTGGTAACCTCAACCGTGAGGAAAAGAAGAAGGTACAAACACATCAAACTCCGTCTTGGTTCGCTAATACAAACGTTTATTCACTACTACACCTCTCTCGATAAGAGAGAAACAGAGTATGAAAAATGAGTCGACCGTTTTAGCTTGACACAGAGAAAAATAAAACGTTGTGTGTGTGAGAGAGAAAGAGAGAGAGAGAGAGAGCAGACACAGATCTTGATATTATCGTTCTCGTTTTTTGTTGTAGTTTTCGCGTGCGCATGCGCGTGCGCACTGGTTCCGTCTTCATATTTTCGCAGCGGGAGTAAGACCCTTTTGCGAAGCACACTCCAAAATGGGGTCCGCAATTTTCGACAGTCTTTACATCAACCCGTCTGGTGTCCAACTGACCCTCCTTTTTTGTTTTCTATCCAGTGTCCCTAATGGTTTTTCCGTTTGTGTTTTTTCCAGCCAATCAGAATCCGTGGCCAATTTACTGCTCATACATTTCTATTTCAAACATGGGCGTCTGCTCCTATTCCGACCTAGCCTTTCTCATTCAGTTCTCCCTTATAGACCCCTCCCCCCTCTCTCTCTCTTTGCTTGTCTCGATTCTCTTTCTCATATATGTTCCTTTCCTTTCCACCGTCCTGTAGTCGACCAGTTAATCTCGCTTGGAAACAACTCACAATTAAAACAATCAACTTGTGTCCCTAACATTTTACACAGTTCCTTCAGTTTCTGCTGAGTCATTTGGAAGAATGCAGTCAGGCGTTGTTACAGAGAAATATTTTCTCTGGCAATGCTCTCTTCAGTGATAATTTCATCAGAATTAAGGAAATATTAGGAAAGAATTGAATTTACCGACTGCCAAAGGATGACTATAATGATCTTTTGGTGCCATTTTGGAGATATATTTTGGTGTTTCATTTTGGTGTAGCCACAGTGAAAACTATGTTGACTTGATCATCACAATACAGTCAAAAGAAGAAGTGCAGACCAGATTTCATAACGGCATTTAAAAAAATGACATTCAGTTTGTCTGGACCCTTTTTAAGAGTTATCAAGATGCAGAAAAGTTTGTTTTTTTCTTTTACAGTTACTGTTGAAGTATTAAAATTCAATTCTGCGAAATCTGAGGGTGTTTTGTATGGGTCTACTTCAATAATGTTTCTCAACTGGTTGTCGTCAATCGCAGAAGAATGATTGCGACCCTCCTCATCTTCCTGAGTTTTGTCTCCGAAGCGAAATTTTTGGAATTAATACCGAGCTAACGATTGACTGCCAAGTATTATGTCTTATTTGTCGAGATTTTTTTCTTAAATTTTTCAAATTGGTTGTAGATGTCAAACAACTACCGAATCTTTAGCATTTAGTTCTGCAAGTTCTCAATTATTGGCTGAGCTTAAATCAGGATAAGCCTATCGAATCAAAACGTCATGACTTTTAACAGGGCACGAACACCAACACTAACTTATGACACACACACACACACACACACACACACACACACACACATATATATATATATATATATATATATACATGCACTTCACGTAGCGTAATGGTTAGCAAGCTAGCTTTGCAAGCTGTTGTGTCACAACTAATTTAAGCTTGACGCATCACGTGGTGTAATTGACTGCAAGTTAGATTTGCAGGCTGTTGTGTTACAACTATCTTAAGCTTGGTGCATCCCACGATTTAATTGTTAGCAAGCTAGTTTTGCAGGCTGTTGTGTCACAACTATTTTAAGCTCGGTGCATCCCACGATTTAATTGTTAGCAAGCTAGTTTTGCAGGCTGTTGTGTCACAAATATTTTAAGCTCGGTGCATCCCACGATTTAATTGTTAGCAAGCTGGTTTTGCAGGCTGTTGTGTCACAAATATTTTAAGCTCGGTGCATCCCACGATTTAATTGTTAGCAAGCTAGTTTTGCAGGCTGTTGTGTCACAAATATTTTAAGCTTGGTGCATCCCACGATTTAATTGTTAGCAAGCTAGTTTTGCAGGCTGTTGTGTCACAAATATTTTAAGCTCGGTGCATCCCACGATTTAATTGTTAGCAAGCTAGTTTTGCAGGCTGTTGTGTTACAACTATTTTAAGCTCGGTGCATCCCACGATTTAATTGTTAGCAAGCTAGTTTTGCAGGCTGTTGTGTCACAAATATTTTAAGCTTGGTGCATCCCACGATTTAATTGTTAGCAAGCTAGTTTTGCAGGCTGTTGTGTTACAACTATTTTAAGCTCGGTGTATCCCACGATTTAATTGTTAGCAAGCTAGTTTTGCAGGCTGTTGTGTTACAACTATTTTAAGCTCGGTGCATCCCACGATTTAATTGTCAGCTAGCTAGTTTTGCAGGCTGTTGTCTTAACAAATCTAAGCTAGGCGCATCGCGTAGTGTAATTTTCTGCAAGCTAGATTTGCAACTTGTTGTGCCATAACAAATTTAAGCTAGGTGTATCCTGCGGTGTAATCGTTAACAAGTTAGACTAGCAATACATTACAAGTGATTCCAAGATTCACTGGGTGTCCCATACATCCGGCCTAGATAGATAAATAATTGATACCGACAATTATCGTTTTAGGAAATGGATATAGAGAGCTAAGTTCAAATCTTGGACGAAGCTGTTTGGGTTTAACTTTTATCGTATGCTTTTTGGGAAGGCATTAATCCTTTTCTTTTCCCTGCGTAAATGATAGGGTTGACTGGGCTCTTTAGCCTTGGTAAGACAACCGTTCTAGAAGAAAAAAACTCTGAATTCAAAACCTGAGTTATGTTGTTCGGAATAATCTGTGGTACATCTATGTACCATTCTTCTTTTTTCAGCTCATCCAAAAAATGTCGTTGGTCCTACACAAGCCTTGACCACTATAAATAAAATCACCTGTTTAAGCAGTTTAACGGTTCTTATTTTTTAACTGAACTATTGTACACCTGTACGTCGTCTGTGACAGCAAATAATAATAGACAAAAATACGTATCAAATTTAAACAAACAAAAAATCTGAATGATCTTTTCACCAATCTTATATTTACAATCCTAGTTACAATCATTGTTTATGATTTTTCGCTCATATTTCAAAGTGTCTATCGTTTCCGCAAACTAACGTGTAAGACTACTAATCCAAGTATTTACCTACCCCTCCACACGAGCAAGATGCAACACAAGGTCAATTTTTTATAGCGGAGTTTAACAGATTTGAATTCAATGTTTTCCTTCTCCTAAACCGGTTGCCATAAAAAGGTTAAAGAGCCAGTCTGCCCTACTATTTTATGTGAAATGCAAACAGCCTCGTCCAGAGTTTGAACTCGGTAGACGTGTCCATTTCCTACGACGGTAGCCATTACACCATGTGCGCCTAAGACTACTAATGTAATGGTTCACGAGCTTTTCATTCGCTGATTTTGCCAAAATGAATTTTCATGAAGTCTCCGCGGACATTCTAAAAAGTGATAAAGGCTAATGTGATCGATTATAATTAAACTTTAACATTTTCAAAGGTCAACATTATTGAAATAACCTGGCTATAGATTATGAAGGCCACGCCATATCTGTTTGTGTGTGTGTATGAAAGAGAAAGAGAGAAAGTGTGAATGAGAGAGAGAGAGAGAGAGAGAGTTAGAGAGAGAGAAAGAGAGAGCATGTGTATGTGTGTGTGTTAACAGTTTAGTTACATTGTTTTAAGTTGTATTTTTAACTTACACATTTTTATCAAAACAGCTTTGACGGTGGGAGTTTGTATACGGCGACTACATCCTCTAAAGTGAGAGGTAATACCCCTTCACCCCAAAAAGGGAATCCTGTGTGTGACATTAAACTGCATCCGGCCATGAAGTTCCAGTTCTGAAACTATGGCGAATGTGGAGTCATCCTTTCATTATCATTACTCCCTGGTTCACTTTGATCAAGGGTTTGGGTCCAATTTATTGGCCAAATAGATCTTTTTGAAAATTATTAGTATTAAATACAAATACTTGAAACCATATAGATATGTCCGAATTATTTGTATTCAAAATAGTCACTTCAAGCTATATTTGTTTACAATGGATTATTATTACTTAAAACCATACAATTGCTAGAAATACTTATAATCGAGTTCAAATTATTAGTATTAGATAAGAATACTTGAAATCATATAACTGTGTGCAAACAAATGATAACCATGTTTAAAATAAAAGCAGTTATTTAAAACAATACAATCATGAGCAAATTAATAGTATTAGGAAGGAATACTTGAAACCATATAACTGTATGAAAATAAATGTTTATTATATTTAGATAGAAATAGTTACTTGAAACCATATAATTGCTAAAAAAAGGGTGGATGCCGGCATTAAATAACCCAATAAGGGTTGACAGGTGTAAAGCCAACCAGCCAATTTTATCCATTTTCATATATGAAAGAGTCGCTTAAAGACTGACTTTGGTCGGTATCAAACTCAGTGTCAATTCATATTTTATGATTGAATGCAAAAAAAATGGAAAATAGTCTATAATTAACACCATATAGTTATTTCCCTTGAGTAATTATAATAATTGGGAAGAGTACGAAATTAGTATTAAGCAGCTAACTGAATTGAAAATTGCTTTATTCTTTAAGTAGACTCTTTAGAGTAATATTCTTAAATGATATACAAAGTACTGTTCATTAGAATTTGAACTGGCATAAAATCAATCTTTTTATAGCCAAAGATTGCAAGGCCCATTAAGTATTATAAGCCGAAATGAACCCAAATGAAATTACTATTTTGGCAACCTTGGTCTCTTCAATCTCCTTGATCGATTCTGAATTCAGTTTCAGAAGGATAAAGAAGACTTGATTCTTTTTTATTTAGAAATTTATTCTTTTAAAAGATTTTCATCCACAACGAAAAAAAAAAAAACGCAACTAAATACATATTCTGTTCTGTTGATGGCAATGACATTTGGTTGTTGCATGTTTTTGTTTTTAAACTGTAGAAGCCAAACGATTAGAATCAAGTTGTTTGTTAAAAATAGAATACTTATGAAGCTGTGATTAAGAAATATGTTTACACTTCTATTGGAATACATTTATGATATGATTTTAAACGCTCTCCACCAGTTCCTCATCCTTTGGAATCTTTCAAATATCTCCAGGGTATTATTTTTGATTTTATAATAAAGATACTCCCATAGAAGAATATTTTTTTTTGTTATCAACAGAGAAAGATTTGAAGAATGCGTTGATAGAGTTAGAGGACAAATGAAGACTACTTGATACATAATATCATAATTGTATATACATGCAAGAGTTAACATTTTTAATTACAGATGCTTCCTTTCTTGGCACTCAGCACCCTAGGGTACGGATCAAGGGTAAGTGGAGAAATCTAGGGAAAAGAGTAGCGCCCTTTCCTACACTTCGGTGTTGTAGATATTGAAAAGGGAGCCTTGAGATCGCCCACAACTACGGTTGGCCAACTTAACACACACACACATACACATACACACACACACACACACACACACACACACATATATATATATATATATATATATATAGGAGCTGATCAGATCTGAGGATTGTAATTTTTTCTCCTCAAAACTATTGCATGGTATTCTAAATAATGCAACTGCCAAGGAGAGGTAAGTGAGACTCGTTTGTTTTAGTTTTTATTCAGTTGCTATTGAGTACTCTTTAATTTTAAAACATTTTTATATATAAAAACATATTCACTTTCAAACTTTATATATATGTTTTCTATAAAATGTAATACACAATCATCAGATGGAACTTATATATATATATATATATATATATATATATATATATATATATATATATATATATATATATATATCAATTAAATTACAAACAAATAATACAATATAGTTAAATATTAAAACCTGCTTTTTAAAATCATGATACAAATTAAATATCTCATGACTATGATAAATGCTATTTGTTTGTACATATAATACACATTTCACAATGATCATGTCTTTAAACGATTTAACCAGACGAAGTTCATTTTTATGTTGAGAAGAGTTCAGAAACACGCACAGAAAATCGCATATAACCGAAAGTTAAATTTAAAACGGAAGTGGGCTTAATGAAGAGGTAAATCCTCACCCCTCTTCGACTCCCTCCCACCTGTTCGACTCCCTCATACTATCCCCTCCCATTACCATGTGTCTATTCAATTTTTTTTATCCAAAATGATCTGAAGAAGTCCTGTTACTTTTTTCGTGTTTTTGAAAACCTCAAAAATGCGTAACAGGATTGAAATAAATTTATAATCCTATGTGACCGGTTTCGTTGTTTTTCTTAAAGTATATATATATATATATATGTATATATATATACCCACAAGGTTTATTCATTAAATAATGGGAATCTCTTTTTAAAAAATAGAAAATAATTTTTTTCTTTAGAATCTTTTTTTAACATCGATCCGTTGTTTAGAATTGGTTCATAGCAAAAATTATTTTAATCTCACAAAAATATTTTTGCATCAATTCAAAATGCCAGCTTGGACCCGAGGTCCTTTTATTAAATTTTTCATGGCCGAGAAGTAGTATGTTTAAGTAAAAAAAGGATAATGTTCTTAAATGAGCGACACATGGGTTTCCAACTAAAAGATAGTTCATTGAGTCGAAGCACACTGACTCTTCGGTAAAGAAAAGGTTTCGGGGACAGTGATCAATAAAGAAGTTCTTCTGGGACATGAAGAGACTCATCACTATTGATTTCCTTGATAAAGATACTACTGTAAACAGTGCTGCCTATTGCCAACTCCTTAGTCAAAATTCACTTTGTTTATCAAATAACCCTTATATATATATATATATATATATATATATATATATATATATATATATATATAAGTTGATCTGGCGTGTACATATATATATATAATTCTTTTAAATACCCTGTCCGATGGCAAAAGCTGTTTGGTTGCGCCAGGAGTGGCAGTACCGCCTTGAGCTAACGAAACAGTGTTATCACCCCTGGTTAGCGGCTTATGAGGGCAGGGTATCGCATGGACTTTCACGCGTTGTATGATGAAATATATATATATATATATTCATGTCTCTTTATGCTTTAAAGTATATGAATGTGTTAATTGTTGTGGCGTGTTTGTTTGTTTGTTTGTTTGTTTGTTTGTGTCTTTTTTTTTTTTTTGTAGGGAGGATTCAACGTCATTTCTCTGGGTTATGTGGGGGAAAATTATATTTAGATGCCAATCCTTTACGGAAAACACAAACGGACAGACAACAAAGACGCCATGACATGAATCTTAAAATAGGCACCAATTTTCAAGAGACAGTTAAGTTTCTTGTAAGCGGAGGAGTGGTAAATTTATTCTCAACCCCGTCTTTTTTTATTATTTTTATTCGTACTCAATGCCTCTTCGGTTCCAATTTCTAAACTGCATCTGATGGAGAGGTTACGCTTTAGAAGATCTGAAAAGTATAGAGTATTCCTTTATTACAATTTCTCCTAGATTCACTCTAGCCAGGATTGGTAGAACCTGTTAGGGTCCCATCTCTTGGTCGAATAGGTCTGTTTAGAAATTAAAAAAATAATTCAAGTAACAACAACACAAAAAATATAAATCTGAAAGTATAATGAAAGCGATTCCCTAACCTCTAGGCATGATATAACCCCCATCATCATCAAGGCCTGCTAACAGCACAGATTCTTCCCCCCTCTCTCTCTCTCTTTCTCACTCGCCACCCGTCTCTGATAGTAATCGCTCTTGATAAGTCCTCCAGATGGCACCCAATGTCCGTACTGAGCTGACGAATGTACGTTGTTGCTAGTCAGCCAACACTGGTGTGTCCATATGTAGAAATGTAGGAGAACGTCACTTATGAGTTCGCTCTTACTTTCCCAACGGCAGCCAGCATATCTTGTTCGTCTTGGGTTGTGTGATGGGAAGTAAGTAGCAGTAAAACTGCTATTTTGTGGAGTGCTGCTTCTAGGATTTGTTCAAAATGCTATACAGCATCTTTCAGTAGTTCTCATTTAGCTTTTTCTTCTAGAGAGAATGCAACCTTTCGTCCATTTCTCTATTTGTATTTTGGTTATATACGGCATTACATAATTGAAGTATATAAGTGTATGCCAACAAGTAACTATTATCAAATGAAAATAATTACTTAAAACCATTTAATTATTAGTATTTGATAGGAATACTTTAATTGAGTGCAAATTATTTCTATTTGGTAGGAATCACTTAATATATAACTGCGCAAAAACTCTTAAGAAACAACTGCACAAAAATGTAAACATGAACGTAAAGTTGGCGACCTTAGTCGAGGGTCATCCGAAGGCTCCCTTTTCAATAACTACCACACCAAGGTGTAGGGGAGGGCGCTACTCCTTTCCCTGGTTTTCTCCACTTTACCCTTGATGCTTACCTTATGATGCTGAGTGTTAAGCAAGGCGGTATCAAGTACCATTTTTTGATTGGTTTGTTAGGTTTTATGGCATATCAATCTTTGCAGGTTATTTAACGCCAAATCCATTTTTATGTAAATAATCTGTTCTATTTAAAACAATTCAGTTTAGCATAAGTACACAGTTTTATTTGTCAAAAATATTTCTATTTCAAACTATTCAAGCAGTTATATGTAACAATTCAGTTAAGTGTAAATACAGTTTTAATGTCGAAAAACAGTTCTATTTGAAATAATTCAGTTAAGCATAAGCACGCAGTTTAAATGTAAGTACGGTTTAATTGTCAAAAACATTTCTATTTCAAGCTATTCAGTTTACTCAATTCAATTTAGCATACGTATGCTGTTAGTTCTATTTAACCCATAGATAGGACTCTTATCAGTTGCTACCACTCCGGGCCAGAGTGGACCTGGGAGCGATGGCAATAAAGGGGTACTCCGCATTCCCCAAAGCTCCAGCTGGAACCTCACCATCGATTGTTTTATGTCATATCCAGGACACTCGTTGGGGGGGAGATCTTACCCCTCTGCAGAGGCGCAGTCAGTGTATTCTACAGCCCCAGCCGACTGAGCGAACCATTTTTTGAGTCTTTGTTATGACTCGACCTAGGATTGAACCCCGGTCTCCCGGTCCTTTGGCGAACACTCTACTCGTTAGACCAATATTTCTGAGATGAAGCGTTGTTATTATTATTATTATTATTATTATTGCAGACTACTATGCTCATTTTGGTCGCTATACTCACAACATTTCTGCTACTATATTCTCCGGCCTTCTTCAAGTGCTTTTTGACGTACTCAGTAAACTAATTCTCAACATAATTCCAAACTTATCTTTTAATTTAAATCACAGGGTGAACTGTGCTCATTACACAGTCTACCATCTGGAGGTTATGAGTTCAGTCCTTGATTCCCGTTCCAATGAGCGTAAAAACGAAAATAAAAGGCTAATACTCCCAAGACATGGACGGTGGAACGAGAACAGTCAACCCCCATGATTCAAGTGGTTGAAGGAGGTACCCATGATGCAATGGTTATCGTCGTAAGAAATAAACACGGTGACCTAAGTTCAAATCTACAAGGAGGCTGTTTGCATGTTGTACAGCGCTAATATCCTTGGAAAAGTTATGAATCCAACTATTCTCCTTCAAGCTCTGGGCAAATAGTAGGATAGAGTGACTTCTTTAACCTTGGTATGGCAACCGGTTTAGGAGAAGGAAAATTTTGAATTCAAACCTGTTAAACCCCACTTAAAAAATTGACCTAGTGTCGCATCCCATGATTTAAATAAAGAGTTTACCTCGGAATTACCGGAAGGTTACCGAGTAGAATAAAAAGCAACAAAAAAAAAAGCCGGAGGGTACAGTGGTTGAAACGTTCTGAGTATAGCAACCAAGATATGCATAGCACTCTGCAATGTACAGAAAATAATAATAAACATACAATGACCGCCATTCCCTAACTTCTAGTGATAAAATAATTCTGGACAGATTGACATGCCATTAAAATAAATTTATCAATTAATCAAATCTAATGCGCTATTTAAAAAAGATGTTATCATTAACGCAGGAGCTTCCTCTTGTTTTTGGCAAGATCAATAGACGGACTCTTAGCCTGTTGCCAAATTCACGCATACGATAACCTTATCTGAAACGCAGTTCAAGGACTACATTGATACTCAGGAAATTGTCAATTTCGATTTTAATTGAAAATGTCCCTTTGCAGTTCAGAAATAGGTTAAGGTTTTAGAATGATAGGCTAATTGACCATTGTGTCTGTGGCCGGCGAGTTGATATATCTACGCCACTTGACTGACATTTTTAACGAAAAAAAAATGGTGATAAAAGAAGGAATCTACCTCTTTAGAGATTTGCATTTTAAAATTGCACATATTTTTTTTTTTGTTAAATAGGTTAAAACTATTGTGTGCAGCCATTCGCTTTCTAATATTCTTTACCAAGTTGAAAATGTCAGTTTTCATCTAACTTTTAAAGTCCAACCATTATTTATTTACTTTTTTTTCTTATTACATTTATTTTACTAGCCGTGTACAAAATCAAATATATAATACCGGCTGTTTCAAAAAAATTGATATCATTTGAAATGTACTTGATATTTCAGAAAAAACTGGTATAATTTCATGATCATATATATATATATACATATATATATATATATATATATATATATATATATATATATATATATATATATATATTACTAGCCGTGTACAAAATATATAATACCAGCTGTTTCAAAAAATTCGATATCATTTGAGATATACTTGGTGTTTCAGAAAAATTGATATAATTTCCTGATCTAATACACACACACACACACACACACACACACACACACACACACATACACACACACACACACACACATATATATATATATATATATATATATATATATATATATATATATTTATCTGTATCGACTTTGGGGTATGGCTTTTCGGGGAAGGTCGCTAGGTAATGATGCATTGGCACCGAAACCATACTAAAAGTCTCATATTCTAAATATGCAGTGAATTATGTTGAAATTATGAGCTCAAGTAACATTGATGACCTATAGGTTGGTTGGTTGGTTGGTTGTGTTTTACAACATATCAACTCTTGTAGGTTATTTAATACTAAATCCTGTTTATACATATGCATATTAAGTATTTGATTTGTAAACATGTAGTTTGTTCCAAGTATTCCAATCTAACACTAATAGTTCTATTTAATATTAATCATTTCTTTGCACACATTGAAGTGGTTTCAAGTATTGTTCACACATAATAGTTTTATTTGTTCGCAGTTAAATGACTTTAAGAACTGCTATTTAACACTGATAATTCTCCTCAACACTCTTCATTCATTTGCACGCAGTTAAATAGTTCTAAGATTTGCTATATAATACCAATAATTCAATTTTTGCTCACAGTTAAATGGTTTCAAGTATCCCTATCTAACATGAATAATTCCGTTTAGTAATTAATAATTTGTTTGCACACATTTACATGGCTTCGAGTATTGTTATCTAACACCAATAGTTTTATTTCCACACGGTTAAATGGTTTCAAGAATCACTACCTAACACTAACAATTCAATTCAACATCAGTCATTTATTTTTCACGCTGTTAAATAGTTCTGTTTGACCCATAGATAGGACCCTAACAGGTACTACCACTCCGAGTCTGAATGGATCCGTGAGTAATGGCAATGAAATAGCTCCAAGACTGGAGCCTCGCCCTCAGATGGTTTAGTGTCATATCTAGGACACTTATTGGAGGGGTTTTAACCCTCTGCAGAGATGCTGTCGGCGTATTCTACAGCCCCAGCCGACTGGGCTAGATGACCTATAGTCACCATTGATATATATATATATATATATATATATATATATATATATATATATGGTGTATCAGAAAAATTGATATTATTTGAGATGTACAAGTTGTTTCGGAAAAATGATTTAATTTCATTATCTAATAACTTGACCAATTCTCGTTCACATGATCTCAAGTTTTAACAGCATATATAGAAACAACTCAAAATTCTCTTTTAAATATTTAAACACCTTTTCTTTTCCAGGGAATGGCATTTCTATACCTGAAAAGAAAAAACATTAAACATAAGAGTTTGAGTTGTTTCTACACATGCTGTTAAAACATTAGATCTTTTGAATCCGAATTAGCAAAGCAAGTGGATTACTAAATAATATCATTTTTTTAATATGCAAACATATAATACGCCATAAAGATTCTTAGCAAGATAACAAAGTACGAAAAACATCACTATTTTGCATGATGTGATAATATACTGGTCAGACTTGTGAGGCCATTGAGAAAAATTATTGAGGAAACTATCAACCTTTTCATGATGACCTGATAAAATCAGTTTCAAGTAAAGTGCTTCATATTTAATTTAATAATGTCGAGACATCCTTTATAAAAAATATTTTCACTTTAAAGAAAAATGGAAGTTACCACAAAAAGTTTGTTGAGTATTCAACAACTTTTTTATATTTTTCTTCACATCTTTTCAGTCTGGAAGAGTTCGTCTTTGCAAAGAAAATTATTCCGAACAAATGATTTATAGAAAGGGTAACTGAAATTATTAGATTTTGTTATGTCTGGACTTATATACTTAACTATTGCCTTAGAATTCTTCGTCGGATATTTGTGGATATTCTTTTTATCCGAAAATGTGATGACCCTATAAGCTTTTTCGTCTGTAGATGCACGTTTAGATGCAGTAATGCATATGCAGGTAGGCCCGAACATATTTGTATGAATATGTATATTCATTGGTGTAGCATATAGAAGGGTCGTTCAAAAAGTTCTGAGTATCACCCAGAAAAAAGTGCTATATTCGAACATTTTTGTTGTGACAACACATTACCACTTCTAATTCAGATATCTGTCTTAATTTCTGCGCAGTTAAGGCCCATACAAAGGTGAGAGGTATACTATAAATCTAAAATCAGGGTGAGGCTTGGAACTTTTTTAACAACCCTCTTGTATATGTGTGTGCATATATATGGATACGGGTGCATCGTATGAGCATAATAGTGTTAAGTGGTAGCTAAACAAGATGAGTGACCAGCAATCCAAAATAAGAAAAGAAAATTCTACCAACAAGTAGGTGGAGAATGCACGAGAACTTACCAACAACCCGACACAAAGGAGGCAATACTATTTTGGAGTAAAAATATAAAAAGGGAAAGAAATAAAAACAATAAAAATATACAGCCAGTATATAGGGATGGAATTAAGCAGAGAAAAATGTTACATGCGAATAAGGAGCTGCTGAAAAAGACGAATAACGTAAAGTATAGAACTGCCTAATCAAGAAAATGTCAGGACGTTCAAAGAAAAGGAAACTTACAAGTAGACACCATTAAACAAGTGAAAATGAAAGAAAAAGAGTATTTCAGACGAAACTGAGGAATCTCATTAAAGCGAAAAACTGTCCCCTTTTAAGATACTCAGAACTACTCTTGAAATGGAAAGAAGAACTTCAACAGATTGACCTGAAGATAAGAAAGCTGTTGACGATGCATAAGGCCTTATATATATTTGTGGAGGTGCCTGTGGTGTAATGGTTATCGTCACAGGATGTGGACACGGCGACACGAGTTCAAATCCTGGACGAGACTGATTGCATTTCATATAGCACTAATACCCTTGGGAAAGGTATGAATCCAATTATTCTCCCTCCAGCTATGGGTAAATAGTAGGATAGACTAGGTTCTTCAGCCTTGGTGAGGCAACTAGTCTAGGAGAAGGAAAATTCTGAATTCAAACCTGTTAAACTCCGCTTAAAAATTGACCTTGTGTCATATCCTGCCCGAGCAGAGGGGTTGGTAAATATGATAAGGCCTTATATCCCGGAGATGACATAGACAGATTATAAGTGTCAAGAAAAGGAGGAAAAGGACACGCCAGCATTGAAGATAGCATCGATACATCAATACGGGAACTAGAAGATTACATTAAAAAAGGCAAAAAGAGAATAATTACAGCGGCTAGAAACAATTCAGACGGTATAAAGATAAACTGAACAACAATAACTAGGAAATAGAAATGGGAAGAAAACAATGGTATGGATATTCCAAGCGACAAACAGCTGAAATCTCACGCGAGAAAACTTTGACAAGGCTAAGAAAGGGAAACATCAAGAGAGAAATTAAATCTCTTCTAATAGCAGGATAAAACAACGCCATAAGGACCAATTATGTGAATACAAAAATAGATAAGACCGAACTGGATAGTAAGTATAGGTTATGTGGCAATAGAGACGAAACAATTAATCATATAATAATCGAATGATGCAAACCAGTGCTGAGAGAGTATAAGACAAGACACGACAGGGTGGGAAAGGTGACCCACTAGGAATAGTGTAAGAAATTGAAGTTTGACCGTGTTACCTGAGGATACATTCACAAACCAGAATCCGTCCAGGAGAATGAAGCGTAAAAAATTCTCAGGGATTTTGAAATCTAATCAAGATCCTCGAATCCCAGTCAGTGATAATTATCACAAAAAGTTGATCGTTTCGTCTCCATAACCATATACTCTATATCTGCTATTTTGTTGCATCTTATCTATTTTTGCTTAAACTTATTTATTCTTTATGGCGTTCTTTTGTGCTGCTATCAGAAGTGATTCTATTTTCTATTAAGATTTCCTTTTCTTAGCCATGTTTCAGTTTTTTCCTGAGAGATTTCGCTTGTTTGTCGCTAGTAATGTCTATATAGTTGTTTGTCTTCCCATTTTTGTTTCCAAGTTATTTTTATTCGGTTGATGCTTCTATTATCTGTATTGTTTCTGGTCGCTGTAACTAGTCTTCCTCTGCACTTTTCTATGTAGTCTTCTAGTCGTTATATCGATGCATCAAAGCTAGATTCAGTGCTGGTAAGTCCCCTTACTCCTTCTTTCCTAGACACATATAGTTTGTGTTCGTCATTTCAGGCATGTTAGGCCTTATGCATCGTCATGAGTTTTCTTGTGCTTTTGTCAATTTGTTTAAGTTCTTCCCTCGTCCACTTCAAGAATAGTCCCGAGAATCTTACAAGGGGGGGACAACCCAAGCGTTTATCCCTTTGATGAGATTTCTGCTATATAGTTTTCTCGTTCTCCTAAGATACTCTTTTAAAAAAAATTCTTTTATCTCAACTTATTTTTACTCCACTTTTCTCAGAGCGTTCTGATTTTTTTCTTGATTTAATGTGTCGTTTACCACTTCTCATTATTAGCATGGCGCATTTTTTATGCCAAATTCCATCCCTATGCCCTGACTGCTTATTTTCACTGCCTGTATTGGGGTTTCCAATTCTTTTTCATTTTTGCATACGATAAGTTTCCAGACTTTTCTCGTATGGGCATTTAAAATTGTCGTAGATTCTTGAAAATTCAGTATATTTTGCTATACATTTTATCAGATGACTGACGAATTTTTATGATTTCAGGTTCAAAGGAACAACTACAGCAGGAATTGAAATACCCCCTACTAAAGCCTGATTGTCACTGCTGGTGAATTTCAGAAATGCAATCTGGATGTGAGGACACTTAAGACGAACAAGATGCAATAAAATTCTGTTTTAAACTTGGAAAGAATGCCGTAGAGACGTATGGAATGCTTCAGACTGCTTTTCGACCATCTTGCATGAATCGAGCATCATATTTTGAGTGACATCAGAGATTCAAGGAAGGCACAGAGTCTGTGAGGGATGATGAGAGGTGTGGGAGGAGTAAGGAAGTCAATACACCAGAGTTAATTGGCCAAAGGGTTAGGGTTAGGATTACTATGTTGAGGTTTTAAGGGAGTTCAGGAAGATATTCGGTTGGAAGAGGCCAGCATTCTTCAAATCGGGTCAGTGGCATTTCCACTAGGACAATGCACCAGTCCACAACTCCATCCTTGTCACAGACTATTTGACCAAGATGGGCATCAAGACAGTTCCTCACCATCTCTATAGTCCAGACCTTGCTCTCTGTGACTTTTGGTTATTCCCTAAGCTCAGAGGCTGTCGTTATGAGACAATTGAGGTGATGAAAGAGGCTGTGATGAAGGTCATTGACACACTCAAGCAAGAGGACTTCCATGGAGCCTTCCAGAAATTGCTGGAATGGTACAACAAGTGCATTGCAGCTGGAGGAGATTACTTCGAAGGGGACTAGAGTTTCATGTGTGCATTATCAATAAAAGTGCCCATACGAAAAAAGTCTGGAAACTTATTGTTTGCACCTCGTAACACTAATAAATCTATTTATCAAGTAATTTTAACTAATACGAATAGCTAGCCCACAGCTGTATGGTTTCAAATAACTAATAAAAATAATCACCTGTATGAAATTGAACTATTGTATTTGACCCAAATATGAGGCCCTAACAAGTGCAGCCAGAGTAGACATGCGAGTAATATTAATGAAGGGACATTCAACATTCCAAAAACTCCAAGACTATAGCCTAATCAACTGATGCAGTTTTATGTCATACCCAGGACACTAGATGGTTTCAAGTATTGTTATCTAACACTAATAATTCTATTCAACATTATTCATTTGTTTGCACTCATTTAAATGGTTTTAGTTTAGGAAATGATTGAATATTTTCATTTGATCCATAGATAGGACTCTAACAAATACAACCACTCCGGGTTAAAGTTAATCTGGGAGTAATGGCAATGAAGGGATACTCCGCATTCCCCAAAGCTCCAGGACTGAAGCCTCACCATCCGATGGTTTTGAGTCATGGGGGTGGGGGTCTTACTCCTCTGCAGAGATGCAGTTGGCGTATTTTACAGTCTCATCCTACAAGATGGGGAAATGGAATAGTTGCACGAACAAGTATGCGTGTGCATAATATGTGTCATATAATTAAGTCAGGGCAAAGCGTAGAAGGTAAATTTTAAAAGATAGGTCATAAAAAAGGGTCTTTATCGAATATTAGAATATTTTTGAAAATTTTACTTAATTTCTATCATAAACTGAAGCAGTGGGCGCGATTTGAGGTCATAAGTTAGAAGTTGGGCTGTCAAAGTGGGCCGAATCTGGAAGGTGCAGTAAACACACACACACACACACACACACACACACACACACACACACATATATATATATATATATATATATATATATATATATATGTGCTGAAAGTCATTTTTAATCGGCCAAATTCTTGATATTAGTGACAACTCGGAAATTCTAATTCTAAAATCCTCATTCCTTTCCAAATAGAAACATAATAATCATCATGGACCGCTATTACTACAGGAACCCAATGAATTCAGCTCGTTTACTATTATTTTAAAGTTCGATCTTCTCTCAAATGGTTTTCTTTTTGCTGTTTATTTAAGGAGAAGACGTAAATCGATTGATTTTATTATATGAATTTAAAATGGGAACCAAACATTTGAAAATATTACTCAAACTGATATCTTGGAAGAAAAATTCATTAAAAATGAAAAGACTAAATATATTCGTACTGCTTAAAAATAATCAATCAGCACTGCAATATCTTGCCAAAAGACAAGAAAAAGAAGGTATATATATATATATATATATATATATGGAGACAGATGTTGGTGTTCGTGCCTTTATAAAAGTCAAAATATTTCATACTGAGTTATTTTTGACGAACTAAGTTAAACAAATAATTGAGAGGTTGCAGAACTAAACGCGAACAATTCGGCAGTTTTTCATCATTTGCTTCAAAGAATAAAACTGAAAAATAAGATTATATATATATATATATATATATATATATAAGATGATATATATATATATATATAAATTTTTTTAAAATTCTATTTTATCTATCTATCTATCTATCTATCTTCTTAATTGTTTTTCAAGAGTTTGTAAATGTTTTGATTCCAAGGGTGTTTAAATTTTTTACATGATATTTTTGATTGAATTATTTGGTAAAATAATATATTTGTGTGATATATTATTATTAGAAAAATTACACTGATTTACAAAGAAATTGAGGCAAGCACAAAAATACCCGTTTTTACCTAATTTGAGGGTGCTGCATTCAAATTTGAAATTCGTTTTTACTCATCACCTCTAGTTTTTTTTAGATATACATAGTGTGTATTTTGTGCATATACGGTACATAAAGGCGTATATGAATTCAGGGTTAATTCTAATATTGTGAGACGTATGGCTTATCTTTTAGTTATTATGCACTAAATGTAAGTGATCGCATTACATTATATATATATATATATATATATATATATATATATATATATATATATATATATATATATATATATATATATATCAAGACGGATTTTGACAGTTAAGGCAGCAGGTCTCAATCCACACTCTGGCAGTCATTGGAAGAGGTTGTCTCGCAGGCGGCGCAGGAGGTACGTGTCCCTCAACTATCGTGTTACACATCTTTTGGGTTACTAAATATTAGTATTACATTTTCAAATGCACATTTAGTTTTACTTTGTTATATTCTCAGATTCTCCAATGGCTTCAAACACGGCAAAATATCGAGGATGCCTCAACAAGGCCAATTCTTTCTGCTACGTGTGTGGGGACTTCACAACAGTTGCACAGCGTCGAACCATCACTTCCCTCCTCAGAACCGCCTACTCTCACTATTTTGACTGCAAAATTGGTAATCAGGACAAGTCTTGGGCTCCACACATCTGTTGTAAACCCTACTACAATGGACTAACTGCATGGTTTAATGGCAAGAAAGCGGCTTTCCACTTTGCAGTCCCGATGGTTTGGAGAGAGCCGCGAAACCACGCAGATGATTGTTATTTTTGTTTAACTAATATAACTGGTTTCAATGCATCTTCTAGGAAAAATATCAAATATCCCAACGTTCGATCTGCTATGAGACCCGTTCCCCATTCAGATGATCTTTCTGTACCCACACCTCCAGTAAATAAGGATCTTCTTTCCTCATCAGATGAAGAAATGCCTTCAAGGGAGGATTCTGCAGAGTCAGTATCTTTGGAAGATATTGAGTCTACATATTCAGGAACAAGTGGCAATGAGGCACACTGGATCACGCAAGAAGACCTGAATGATCTTGCTCGTGATTTGTATGTCAAAACAGCAGTCAGAGCTCTTGGCTTCTCGGCTTAAACAGTGGATCCTAGTCCAGGAATATGTAAGGATCATCAGTTTCAGGAATCGGAACAAATAAAGTCATTGGTCTTCTTATGGGTATGCAAGCGGGCTTCACAAAGTACTGTTGTTTTCTCTGTCTCTGGGATAGTCGAGCTGTATCCCAGCATTACAAGCAGCAGAAAGACTGGCGGTCTAGAAGCACTTTTGTTCCTGGCGAACACAGCCTCAAGGAGAATCCTCTGGTGGACATGAATAATGTGCTTCTTCCTCCTTTTCACATCAAGATTGGTTTGATGAAGAATTTCGTGAAGGCGTTGCACAAAAATGGTGCTGCCTTCCAACACTTGTCTACTGTGTTCCCAGGTCTTAGTACTGCTAAGCTCAAAGAGGGCATCTTTGTCAGACCTCAGATCCGAGAAGTGCTGAAGGATACTGATTTTGAGGAGCTTCTTAACTTAAAGGAACTGAGAGCATGGGAAGCATTCAAGTCAGTCTATAGTGGCTTCTTTGGTAACACACGCGTACCAGATTACCAAGCCTGTATTGAGAAGTTGCTAATGTCACTCAAGATTCATTTTCTCCATTCCCACCTCAACTTCTTCCCGCCAAACCTTGGAGCGTGGAGAAAGATTCCACCAAGACATTACGAAGATGGAGAGCAACTATCAAGGCAAATGGAACCCCGGCATGATGGGAGACTTCTACTGGATGCACTTGCATGACATCCCGGAAGCAAAATACACCAGATCTTCCAAGAAAACACCCTTTTGACTGTCTGTGGTACTATGAATTATGTAATTGTGTCATCCAAGTATATTGATTCAATCAATGTTCTTTATCTATCCTGTTTCATCTGTTACAAGCTGCTGCAACTCTTGAAATATGCACATATATTCTCTGTTTATACTAAAATGAGACTATTTAAAAGCCAGAAAACTAGAGGTGATAGAGCAAAACTATTTATAAATTTGAATTCAGCACACCCAAATTAACAAAACAAAAAAAAACACCTATCCCCATTCTTGCCTCAAACCAAAAATTTATTTTTGTAAACCAGTGTTATTGTTAAAAATGTAAAGATTTACGCTAGTCAATTTTAAGACTTTTATTTCAGCACATTGTATAAAGAATTTAGAACATTGAAGTTGTGCAAAGGATTTTTCTGTAAAGTCAAATTCATCATTTAAAATTTTTGGATGTATATTCAAAAAGCTTTAAGATAAAAACCTATGATTATTCCATTTTTTATTTTGGTGTTATGATGTGAGTAAAACATCTATAAGGATATAGTCATTTTTCTTTGTGGATTTTGATGAACTTTAAATTCTTAGTTGACCTAAGTCGATGGCGCCCCGAAGGCTCCCTTTTTAATAGCTACTACACTGAAGTGTTAGGAAGGGTGTTACTTCTTCTCCTGAATTGCTCCACTTTATGCTTGATCCGTACCTTATAATGCTGAGTGTTAAGCAAGGATGCCTCAAGTACCATTTTTTGAGTCTTTGGTATGATTCGACCTAGTATTGAACCCCGGTCTCCCGGGCTATTGGTGAACACTCGTACTATTAATTTATTGTTATTATTTAAAGTTTATTCTAAGCTGAGATATTAAATGCTACAGTTATTTTTGCATACACCTAAATTCTTTCAGGCTTGTATTTCATTAATTAAAAGCAATATTCTTTATCAAAATGGCCAAGGGTAGTGATAACACCAATAATAACGATAATGATAGTAGTGGTATCATAATCTTTACACGTGTATATGAAATGCGTTTTGAAGTGAAGGTTTGTAAAGAACAAAATTACTTTTGTCACAGCCAAATATTTTTTAATTTCATGTTTTAGATCAAATAAGTTAAAAAGAAGCTGTTAATGAAAGTTAACGAAATAAAAATGATTTAAAACAATATACTTTATCAAAGTGGCTCCGCCTTTCCCGAATGGCAGTTAAATCTTCTTTAGTGGATGAAGCCTACTCAAGGTCCATTCCAAAAGATTTCTACCAAAAATTTTCTATTGGATTTAAATTTAAACTGTTCGCAGGCCATGTCATTGATTTACGATGCCTTTCCTGGAGAAAAGTTTTAATCCTCTTTGTTTTGTTACAAGATGCATTATCGGCCAGAAAAGTGATTCTATCATCACCAAACCAAATTTCTGTCGATGGAATGAAAAGATTTTCAGGATTTCAATGTACACGTATACATTTATTGTCAGGTAATGATTGTCATCTTTAAATAATATGCTACCTTGGATCATGAATAACATGGAAAATTTACTTGTTCTCTTCGGATATTCATATATTCATATTTCTACGGAACAACTCCCGACAAAAATTCCATCATCATTACTGAGTTTTCTGTCCTGGCGCTTTGATTCTTTCGTGGTGGACCATCCATTTCTTTTATAGTTACATCAAATTTTACACACAGCTGATGGGGGACAACCAATCTCTTTCATCATACTCCATTGCGGATTGCCTTCTTGAATGGGTTTTACGATCGTTAACAGTTATTTTGTTGGAGTCATGTTTTCTTTCAATTAGAAATGCCCAGCTGCTTGTTGAAGGCTGCAAGAACTGTCTTTTAACTGTTGACCTATTTGCATATCAATTCATTTGATAGTATTTGTTTTAGGGATGCAAATTACAAGGTCATTCCATATTTTTTCCACAACATTGAGTTATTCCATAATATTTTCTTCTGTATCTCTGGGAAAATTATACTATTATTTTAAATAATTCAGTATAGTTTGTTTAAATCCTATGAAGCCAGGATGTTAAGTTATTAAATAAAACATGTTTTGCGTTTTATTAGTTATTAATCTATTTACTGCTAAATAAAAAACGAACTAAGAGAATATACGTGCGATTTCTATACTCTTTGCTTTGGGTAGTAGTTAAAATAAATGAATATTGAATAAAACATTACTTTTCTTTAAAACAGTCTTCCTGGCATTCAGTACACTTATTCCAGTGAATTTTCTTTTGGTTGAAGCACCTCTGAAGCTACTGGTATAGCGTAAATGTCCTCTGTGTCTTTAGAACTTACTGAGATGAAGTTTAAATTTAGGAAACAAGAAAAACTTGCAAAGAATTAAGTTTGTTGAATACAGGAGATGCTTCCCTGGCACAACCCGATATTTTGCCGCCTCGCAAAATATTGATACTATCCTCATTTTCTTTTCAAATTCGCTTAGATTCGTTGATAAATCATCTAGATGTCTGTCAAGACGTTTAGGAATCATTACACTGTTATATCCTCAGTTGTGCACACATCTACATTTAAATTTTGACCCTGAATAATAACAATAATTACACATAAACTTTAGATACTAAATGTAATACGAATAGTGTCGGAAAAGTAAAGAACAAACATTTACTAATCCAATATGAAGGTTGCCCGTGGCGTAATGGCTAAAATGGGGTAATGCGACCACGAAGTAACTCTAGTCCTGCTATCACGTTCACTTTCGGACTAATGCCCATAAAAATGCATGAGCCTCTAATCCTTCAAGATATGATGTTAAATAGTACCACTACTGTTATTCTACAAGGATGGCTTTACCATTAAATTATCCACAAAGGTTTATACGCCATTAAACAAAGAAACCAAACTTAATTCAATATGTTTATCACCATACGAATAAAACATTGTACATATGTTATCAGCACTACTATGTTACGTTTCTACGTAGTCACCATTGAAATTGATACATTTATCTCATCAGTTATTCATCAGTCAACTTATCTTGGACTGAGCAAGAAGATATTTTTTCAGAATTCTAATTTATCGTAGATGATTTTTGTGCGTGTGCAGTGGTGGACTGCCTTCTGAATATCAAGTTCCACAACCATATCACGTCTACCTTGAATTGAGGCTTCAAATTAGATTCTAATTGAATTTAAAGCTTCTATTGTTGATTACCTTGCATATGTAAAAAGTAATGTGCAAGTGTTAAAAAATCAAGTATCTATCTATCGATCTATCTATCTAGCAAAAAATGTAATTTGTTTACTGGACTGCACACACTGCAATACACACACACACACACACACACACATACATATATATATATATATATATGTGTGTGTGTGTGTATGTATATATATATATATATACTATAAAGTTAGAATGTTTAAAATGTTTTGACTAAATAAGCACATACACATAAGTACAATATTTTCGGTGAAACGGTCACATTTGATGGTATTACAGTGAAAATAGAAGATAAATGGATAAAATATCTGCAAACACTGACCCCAAATGGATTTAACATCAAACTTTATGCCGCTTCTTTGAAATAAGATAGACAGATTTGGGGTGACACAAACATATAAGTAAATAAACCAAGCAGTCACGACTAATCTGAAACATACCTCTCTCAGGCCTAACATATACCTCCCAAATGAGGAACTCATTTGTCAGGTGTTCTGACAACAGATATATAAAGGTCAGTGGAAGACATTCGGATACCAGAAAATAATTTTCACTCAACAAATGGATGTTACATCACTAGTGCATTTTTGTCCGTTCTCATTTAACATATTATCTCTTTTAAAGACTATTAAAAACTTACCAGAAAAAAAACAACTTTTTCTTCAAAAACCTTTTCTCCTAATGGTGACCAAAAGCCAGACTTTGTTGACGACAATGAAAAAATAAATAATACAAAAGTAATACTACTAATTGACTTATCTCTTGTTCGTCTCTCTTTCTCTCTCTCTCTCTATATATATATCAGTCTGTCTGTCTGTCTCTCTCTCACTCTCTCTCTATCTCTCACTCTATATATATATATATATATATAAAGTTGCTGTATCTGTTTGTTTATCTGGTTTTAGCGTCTACATAAAATCTTATCATCAAAATAACTATGGCTTCAATCAAGTTACTATACAAATAAATCATTGGGCATACGTTATCAGAACTACTAAGTGCTTTTTGAAAAAGTTAACTTTAAGATTGATGCACTTTTCTCATGGATACATTAGCGTATAAATGCCTTCTTTGAAGAATATTGGGTCGAGTCAGTTGTTCTTCAGTCAACCCCATTCGGACGTAAGAATATGACACTTTCCTATATCCCAACTTTTCGTGGACGATTTCATGGACCACCGACTTCAGAAATCGTGTCACAAAGTCTACCATCTCCAATTAAAGTTTCAACGCACGCAATGTTGTCTTGACGACATGTTCTTCGAGGAAAATATTTACGTTCTTTTACATCAAGACTTGGACGTCGAAAAAGTTGTATAGTTGTGCTGGTAACACAAGTACAATTTCCGTTTAGTAAATGTCGACATTTTACATTACAAACATCATTGTACCAGTTTTGGGACTGTTTATTTATCCTTGTGGAGCATAGGACCGCAGTAACATCATATCAGGGATGGTGCTGCGGTTTCAGTTGTAAATAGGTTTTTATGTGTTGGAATTGCTAGTCCTTCGCCTCCTGGTTTTGAATTCTCGGTTTGCTGATTGATTTATTGATTTTCACAGCATGTCAACCCGTCTATGGTTATTTTGAGCCCAGAGGTTAGGGAATCGTATTCATATTGACATTTTTTGTGTAGTTGCTTCTTAAGAGTTTTCTTTTTGTTCACAGTTATAAGGTGTCAAATATTTCTCTCTAATACAAATAATCTTCACAGTTATATGGTTTTAAGTAGTCCTATCAAATACTAAAAATTTCAAGTAATTATTCTTATTTGATTATAGCCATTTGTTTGCACACAGTTATATGTTTTAAGAAAGTAATAATCCTTGGTAAACAAATGTACCTTCAAGTATCTATTCTTAATACATATAATTTACAGTTATGCGGTGTCAAGTATTCCTATCTAATACAAATAATTTGCACACATTTGTATGGTTTCAAATATCCCCATCTAAAGCTAATCATTATAGGGTTTTAAGTAATTATTCTAATAATAAACATTCTTTCTACACAGTTATATATGGTTTAAAGTAATTTGTAATAATCTTTAGTCAACAATTATACCTCCAAGTAACTATTCTTAATACAAATAATTTACAATTATGTAGAATCAAGTATTCCTATCAAATATAAATGATTTTCAAACAGATCTATTTGACCAATAAAGAGGACCTAACAGGTACTATCTCTCCGATTCACCGTAGACCTGCGTGTAATGGTAATGAAAGTGGTATTCCACAGTCACCCAAATTCCCAGAACTGGAGCCTCACTACCAGATGCAGTTAAGTGTCATACCCTAGAACGGTTTGCTCACTTATAAAGATAAAGGGTTAGGTCTAGGGTCGCTAACCGCCACACCACCTGGTTTTGAAATTTTCCTTCTCTCTAGGGTCCATTTGTCGTGAGGGTAATTGAGACAGAGGTAGTATTAATTAACTGTAAGGGTGTTATTTTGGAAAGCTAAACATTATCATTTCCCATGCAAACGACAATAGCAATGTACGCTTCATGACCAACAGAGTAAAGTTATTGATTTCGCTGGCATAATATTTAGATATGAGATAATATTTGCATGCCACTCATCACCATTTAAATCATTGCGGTCGGCTTCTGAACGTAGTACAACTGATAGTGAAAGATGAATGAGTAAAGAGTATAAAAAGTGTTATGATTCAAAGGTCAGGTTATATCACAATGGAACTTATGGGGGTCAAATAAGTCATTTTGGCAAATTTAGGGCTGACAGAGTGAAGACCTACTTATTCACACCGTATGCACATCTCAAGCTCAATCGCATGCACACACACACACACACACACACACACACATATATATATATATATATATACAAAATGTACTGTAAAACAGAAAATTGTAAACCCATAGCGCCTGACGAGGTATAACGGTTAACGACCTTGACAAGCAGATCATTACGAATGAGTTTGATTCTCACTGGGTCCTCCTATATTTCTAGCCTTGTGCCAACACTAAGCTGGGCGTGGTAAGTTTCATGATCAAGCGCCTCATATAGTGTAATAGTTAACGAGCTTGGCTAGCTGATCATGGCTTGAGAATTTGATTCTCAGTAAGCGCCTTATATTTCTGGTCTTGTGCCACAACTAAGTTAGGATTACCAAATAATGGTATCTAACATGTTATAATGGATAGCAAGCTGGATGAGTAGATAATTGTGTGTTAGATTCTCACTGAGTGTCCCATACTTCCTGCCTTGTGCGTCAACTAATCTAAGCTTAGTAAATAACTATAATGGTGAGTAAGTTAGGTAAGCAGAACATTTCTGAGTTCGGTTCTCATCGAGTGTCTCATACTGGTAGTTTTCTCCTATAACTAAGCAAAGCTTTGTAAATTTTCATGGCAAGCACCTCACGTAGTGTAATGTTTAGTAAGCCAGACTAGCTAATTTTTTCGAGTGACTTCGACTATCACTGAGTGTTCCATATTTTAGACTTTGTGCCACAATTAATCAAAACTTGTGACCGGCATCCAAGGGTCAATTATGAGAACTCTCATAGGAGAGGTGAGAAATAGTCACCCACCCCATTGAGAGTGAGCTACGATTTGTCAAGTGATAGATCTTTCTTTCGTCGACTCGAGAATACCATGTGTCCTCCTGTTTTTCAAACCGGCCCAGAAAGAGGTTACAACATTGGTTATAAAGCGAGTGATATTTTTCTGTGTCCACATATCAGACTTTTTCCTTTTTCTGGTGTGAAATTGTCGTTTTCTCTATGTCTAGTCTTTGTCTCCGTCAACTTTCTCCGAGACTCCGCTACACCACAAGATGGTTGATTGCTTTGTTTACGCAGTTTTAGATTCGTTAAAAGATCTCAGATACCTCCAGGACCACGTCCTCCCAAGAGGATTAGAAATACGCATCCGTGTAATTATTATGACCTCAAAGGCTAGGATATAGGTCTACATTTTCCTTTTTAAGTAGAGGAATCATATTGTGAATTAAATTACCATGACCAGAAGGTGACCGTGTCCTCTGTAAAAAGTACGGATGTAACTTGCAAGACACATTTAGGTCAATTGGCCGCGCAATTACCATGACTAGTTAATTTGGCGTCACTTGTGTGCGATATGGTGTAGAGTTTCGGCTCTGCAATCTGTGGTCGCTGGTTCGATCTCCAGTGGTGGAGATCACGGTATACACTGCTGATGAGACCTAATAAGGTCGAAACAGTTGTCCAGTGTTTCTGTATATTGTGCGTAAGTGTTCACCGGATTTTCTGGTCAGGGTAATTCAATTCACAATATAATTCCTCAACTGAAAAAAATGTAGATAGCAATACTTGAAACCATTTAATTGTGTGCAAAAAAAATGATAACGAGCTCAGGCTCGTTTAAAAATGTTATCAAAAATATGTTTACAAATCATATAAATTTGATATGTATGTATAAACAGGATTAGGCATTAAATAATAAACAAAGGTTGATATGCCATAAAATCAAACCTAACACGCTCTGCTTCTCGTAACGATAACTAATAGAGTGGGTAAGCGCTGTAAGACGGGCAATGTACAGCGAAGAGGACGGTAAAAGATCGAAGGTGAAAGACAAATTCCACCCGTAAATCAATTTAAGTTGGATCTTCTTGTATTTGGTTTAGTTTGGTTTGGTTTTATGACCTATCAACCATTGTAGGTAATTTAATGCCAAATCCATTTTTATACATATAAACAGTTCTATTACAAAGAATTCAGTTTAGTCAACAAAGTTAAATGGTTCCACTAACAATTCAATTAAATATCAGTCATTTGTTTACACACATTTAAAATATCAAACAGTTCTATTTCTAACAATTCAGTTTAGCATAATTCATTTGTTTGAACACAGTTTAAATGTCAAAAGTTCTATTTTACCTATAGATAAGACCCTATCAGGTGTTACCATCTTTACTCCACTTAAAAATTGACTGTGAAGCATCTTCTCCGTAGTAAAGAAGTTGGGTAAATACATAATAGGCGGAGTCCATCTTCTCTCCAAGCAAGATAAGACGGGATCTACTGAGTTGCATGATAGCTGTAGTACGAAGGAGTGGATATCCCAACTCGCAAATTGGATAGCTCTGTCGTCGGGGCTCAGAGTATGCTAGCTGCATCTCCCTGCAGAGGGATAAGACCCCACAAAAATAAGTGGCCAGGATATGACACCAAACTGCAACTGATGTGAGCCTTCTTTTTTTTTTTTAGATTTATGGAGTACCACTTTATTGCAATGACTCCCAGGGTCACTCTGACCCGGTGTGATAGTAACTGTAAGGGTGTCATCTATATGTCGAATAGATCTGTTTAAAAAGTATTCATATTAAAAAAAATTAAACAATCACACAAAAAATGTAAATATAGATGTACAATGAATGTGATTCCCTAACCTATAGGCATGAAATAACCTTAGACGTCTTGACATGTTGTTAAAATCAATTATTCCGATTGTTAGGGTTCCATCTAGGGTCAATTGGATCTGTTTAAAAATTATCCATATTTAATAGGACCATGTGCAAAAAAAAACTCTAAGGAAATAACGACACGAGAAATGTAGATATAAACGTACAATGACGTAATTCTTTAATCTCTAGGCGTAGAATAACCCTTGGCGTGTTGACATACCGTTAAAATCGTTCAATTAATCAATCAACCGCAGTTTGGATGAGTAACGCTTTTGAAGGACGCGATTTGAATGGGAATAAACAACAATGCCATGTCAGGACAAATCATGGCAGATATTTTTTTTTTTTTGACAATAATGGCCGGATTTCCTTTCGGTTCAAATCCAGATACTGCAAAACATCGAAGCATTTCGCAGCAGAAATTCGGCTGAAACAAAATAACAAGCGCAAAGGAAATTCGAACGTTGTTTGTTTCTATTTCCCGCTATTTTTTTACAGATTCCTAACCAGGAAAAAGGCAGAGAGCATGTGACACTTATCAACAAGCTTCTTCTGGCTAGTCAAAAAAAAAAAAAAAAAAAAGACATTATCTACACACATCCATCAGGTTGGGGGACTTTTTTCATGCTTAAAGGCCACATTGAAATTTATTATTTACGAATAAAAAGGGAACTTTTTATCACCCTGTTGACAGGGTTTCGAATAAAAAGGGGTGTCCAGGGTATGACACGAAGCTACATCTGATGGCAACAAGTAGAGGAGAAGGAAAACTGAAAACTGTACTCCACTCAAAAATGACCTTGTGTCATATCCAGCTCGTTGTGGAAGGGTTGAGTAGATACATGCTTAAAAGAAATTAAAACAATTATTTAATGACTTTTTAAGATTTCTTTCTTTTATTTTTTTTCTAGAAAGCTTTGAGATATCATATTCTAACATGAAAGTTCGCAATTTTAATTGATCTTTCGAAAAGGTCGTGGAATAGTTTAGAAGGCTGTGTGCCGAAGGTCTCCTATTCTCGAATTAACACATATAATTGTAGAATTTAAAATATCAACAGTAGTATTAAAAAAATACCTTATAATAAAAACTGAAAGAAAGGTGAAAAATTATATTTGGCATTAAAAATAGGCCAAAAATAAACTGCATCCCATTGTCTAACTCAAGAGTGGGGAACCTTTTCATCTTTAAAGGCCACATTGAAATTTGTTGTCAGTAAATTCTTGGTATGTTTATTGCAAAATCTATTGTTTAAACCTAGTTAATAACTAACTGAATCTAATTAATATATACTATTTGAATAAGCGAAAAACTTTACTAACATTTTAATGACTTTTTTTATATTGCTTTTCTCAAGAAAGCTTTGTGATATTATGATATAATGTGCAATTTTAATGATAAGGCCACGCTTGAACTATTAAATGAGAGTGTTCAGCCCGAAAACTACAAGTTCCCCACCTCCTGGTCTAATTAAACGTATCTTTATGCTTATATTGTTTTGAAATGCTTACATAGCCATTATAAAAAAAATATTACTACCCGTATTCTAAATGTTGCTACTCTTGCAGATGAATTTCAAAGACAAAATTTTACAATTATTATGGGATATAGGTAAATATGAACTACTTCCGCTGTCCCATGATACTTACCTTTACTGAGATATTTTCTACTCTACATACAACGAGACAGAAGTTATCATTAACAACTAACTCTGTCCCATAATTCTTCTATTCATATATATTTTCAACACTAAATCCAACAACTATTACGAGATAAAAGAAATAATGAACTATTTAGTCCATCCCCAAATACTTCCTGTATTTGTATGTATATTTCATACAATAAATGCAACAACTATTATCAGCTAGTTTCTTTCTTTGACATTTTTGTGTTGTTTTTCTCCATTATAAAAACACACACGCTCAAAAGATGGCGCTTATTGTTTGTTCAGTTAAATGGTTTTAAGTATAGTAAATGATTAAATAGTTCTGTTCAACACAGAGTGGACTTGGGAGTAATGGTAATGAAGAAGTACTCCACATTCCCTAAAGCTCTCGAACTAGAGCCCCACCATCAGATACAGTTTAGTGTCATATTCAGGACAATAGTTGGGAATTCTCACCCCTCTGCAGAGTTGCTATCGGTGTATTCTACTACCTCAGTCGACTGGACTGCTTTCGATTTTGACCTCTGCTAGGGTTTGTCCTCCTGCTGTTAATTCCACTTTCCAGTTTTCCATGGCTTTTACGCTGAAGATTATTATCATTATTATTATACTACTCTTTTGAGAGTTTTTCACACCAGCGTAAGCTGATGGTTTCTCACTGGAGTTTGAGTGACAACAAGTCTCCTCAAATCTTCAGGGCTTTTCTAGGTATTCTGACCTATCTTAATTCTTACCTAATTAATGCTGTCGTTTGGATGATCTCCTCTCGTCCTCTTATTTCCAAGTCCACCGGTCATTGTACCAATCCTTTGGTAATTGTATCAAGCGTAGCAATTACAATTAGTATCTGTCAATTTCACGTTCCATAGTTTTTTTTAGTTCTCTAGCAAAGTCTAGGTATTTATCTCTCATTTCACTTTCTGTCAGTTTTACCCAGTGATCAGCCGGAACTGCAAAGTCCACTATTCGGCAAGTTCTTTTTCTTTTTTCTTTTTTTTTTTTTTTTTTTTTTTACTATCGCCAAATCTGGTCATCTGGCCGAGATTATGTGATCCGTTTGTATCTCAAAATCCCAAAAAAGTTTGTGCATCTCATTCTCCTGGACGGATTTTGGGTTGTGCATATTTGTTCGTATAGTCAAATTTAAACTTCTTGCACAATTCCCAATGTATCACCTTCCCCACCCAGTCGTGTCTAGTTTTATACTCTTGCGCGAACTTATTGCATTCGCTTATTATGTGATTCATCGTTTCATCTTTATCATCACATACCTACATTATTATTATCATTATTATTATAGAAAAGATGAAAGGGTGAGATACTGAATACTGAACTTCAAGACTAACATAACATTTTTTTCTTTTGGGAGAGACATTGGCTGGGAAAATCATCTTTGCGACAGGCATCAACGTATAGACGTGTAAATAAACAATTTTTTAAAGAGCTAACTGGGAAATAAATTAAGGTCAAAGAGATTTTAAGATACTTTCAATCATGGCGATCATGATCATACACGTGAACATGATCATGTGACGATGATGCTACAAATATAAATATCTACATACTACTACTACTACTACATAAACATTCGTCCATCGGGATCGATGAACAACTATCAACTAATTCGAAACAAATGAACTGTAAATGTGATTTTGTTTATAATGGCAAAGGTGTATAAAGAACAGCCACACTTTTTAGGATTAACTGATTGTAGATGACAAATTATTTTCTTCTTGTTAATTAACACAAGTTCTAGTCTTCTGACTGGGATTGTGTAAATGGATAATTTGTATCACAGAATTTTATGCATCGCATTTTCTTGGACGGGTTCTGGTTTGTGTATATAGTATTCGTCAGCATGGTCAAATTTCCTACTTTTGCAAAATTCGCAGTCGATTACCTTTCCCCATTTAGTTATGCCTACTCTTGTAATCTTTTTTGATGCATTCTGTTATTATGCGATTAACCTTTTCGTGTAGACTACACTTACTATTACTCTGGATATTAACAATTTTTCCTTAGCATTTTTAATCTTCATGAATTTATTTTGTACTGCGATTAATAAAGATTCAGTTTTTCTTTTCATGTTTCCTCTTCGTTGCCATATCCAGGTCATCTCGTGTGCAATTCCCTTAGTATGTCGTTTGAAGTATCCATACAGCTTTTTTTCTGCATATCTTTTTGTTTTATATATATTTTTTCTTGTTTCTTAGTTCTTTAGTTAATTTTGTTTTTATTGCTGTTACGGGCTACCTTAATTGATCTCTCTTCGCTCATTTTGTGTATTTTTCGAGTTCCTGAATTGTTGCGCAATACTTACCTGGACTAGGAGTATCGAAACTAATGGCAGATTCGATGCCGAAAGGCCCCCAACTTCGGTTGGGCCACCTTCGGGCGGGCGAGCTGCTTTATTGTCCCCTACGCATCCCTTGTATAGCACTAGACCCCACGGTCTAATCCAAGCTATATTCTGGCATACGTGCCTTGACCTAGATTTAGGTCCATGATACTGCTTGACTCAATGATTAGCAGGGTTAGAGTCTCGACTTGTTCCCAACCGTCCCCTCCCCTTTATCCCCACTTTAATGGGCCTTCGGGCTTTTGACTTTGTGTCAAGTCCTGTCTGGTGGGAGGCGGCGACAAATACACTGAATTGTTGCGCAAACGGGTAAAAAAAAAGAATACAAGAGGAGGCATTACTGTGTCAGAACGGTTATCCAGCAGAAATGTTGACGTCAAAATTTGATAATGCTAACAAAGGGTTTATGCTCAAACCAGAATCTGTCTTAGTCGCATAAAATTCTTTGGGACTTTGTGATATATGAAGTTTCAAGGTAATTTATATTGTTTGGTATGTGACTCCATTCTGGATTATTCAATATGAAAGACAGGAAGAGAAGACAGGAGGCCAATATATCTTTTATATTTTGCCTTAATTTCTGGGTTCAACAACCATTCAGGGGATGAGGAAATTCTTCCTGAATACAAATGAAATGTTTGCGTCTCTCAGTCAAGGTTTTAAAATGTGTTAGTCGTTAAGCCCGTTAATTGGTGTTTTTAGTCGTGGGTCGTTGGTAAAAGAGGCGGCTGCTACTAGTGGAAAGGTTAGCCAACGCGTCGTCTAGAGACGGGCACATGGCGCCTTCCACCAGTAACAAGAAAGATTTTGGAGTTGTCACTCCGCTGGTCACTGCTAAAACAGCATGGGCTTCTTTCTTTTGCCGAGAGGGTTCCTCCTTTGCACATGCATCGCCCCTTTTCCTGTCAGGGGCTTCTGGGAGTTTCTGCATTTTTTGTATTAATTTATTTTTATTAATTTCCACAAATACAAACGGATCACCTCATACCGATCAGAAGACTAAATCTAGTGTTAATTAACAAGCAAAACATGAACTTGTCAACTAATAGATTTTGCTGTTCCAGCGGACCATACAGTAAAGCTTAATAATATCTGTTCTGATTGTATTCTGTATGTTCCACTAGAAATAATAAAATCTTGGTGTGTTTTGTTTAAAAGAAAATTAAAATTAAGGGGTACTTTTATTTATGGATAATAATGTCACATAATAATAAGGTGAGATACTAGCGTTTGAAAACCGATCGCTAGTAAAAGTAAATGGCAAATCTCCAAATAGTATAAATAGTCGTTGGACTTCTTTGAGAGACAGACTTCAGCGGGAGAAAGACTTTCAATACTAGTTCGGCCGATACAGTCCGGGTTCAAAGCGATTCTGTTATTGTTCTAGTCAAGACGGATAGTAGCAATTTTCGTTTGTCTTATTTTCTGTTAATGTATTAATTTCGGTTGGAATTAAATATTTATGCTTTTATTAAGTTGTCTGTCAATTATTTCGATTGTGTAATGTTTTACTAAAAATGATATAATCCTGTTATATTTGGTTTAGAAGAAAATTAACTTCTTTTACAAAAAATTCGTTACTTATCCGAAAGTAATGACTCCTGTTTATTCCCACGGAAACTACAATAGATAAAGTGAGCACAATAACACCGCTAGATTGAGAAAGTTTTCGGTTACAAAACGCTATTTTTCCACATAGTCATAACAATAGGTTATGCCTTTTTGCCAATACTCATAAAAGTCTGCCTCAACAAATCTGACCATCTTTTTTTATTGCAGTGATATTGGCGTCTTTGTCAGGAAAATGGTGTCTGTGTAGTCCATTTTCATCAGCTCAATTCGTTCGGATGAGCTGTTTAAGCATTCTCTATTAAAAAAAAGTTGTTCGTGCACCTATGCATTTCCTTCCTGGTTACGAGATTAATTCTTAGCATGTTACCTCTCTTCATGATGACTTGAACACAATACATGTCTCAGCAAACGTCTCTCTACCTCGTTGGGTTGACAACTATACAGTCTATTTAATCACATCGCCGTAAAATGCAATACCTAACAATGCTCACATCCACTGTTTCGTACTTATTTATGAGCAATACTGTAAATTAAACGTTATACAAATTTAGAATTGCACAATTGCACTAATATTTTCTTAATAGAGAATATTACTAATATATAATTGTACTGAATATTGCTCCCGGATATTCTTGCTTCTTTTTTTTTTACAGCTTCTAAAGATTCCAATACTGTGCGAAATTCAAACCCATTTTTAAAAAGGCAGGAGTGTTTTTTGCAGACTTCATAAAAGCGATGTCAAGAAACAGGGCATTTTGAATAACACACTCATAGCAACGGAAAGTGCTATTAGGATTTATGAAGCATGTCTTTAGGAGCGGCGATGAATCAAATGGAAATTAACGGTTCTACTCAAATCCTTTGTGGGATTTCTGTAATTGCCGGCGCGAAAACAGCTGTAAAAAAATGCCAAAAAAAAACAACATCCAGATCAAATCAAAAGTTATTACAAATCGTCGTCAACTTACGATCTGTACAACTTACGATTATCCACACCAACGAACTGTACGACTTACGACGATCACCGCTTACGACCCGTACACTTTACTACAATCCACACATACGACTTACGACCACACTTACGGTCTGTAGGATTTACCACGGTTCACACTTGTGACTTGTACGGCTTACGATGATTCACAATTACGAACGCGACCAAAAAGCACGACTGATTAACCTAGAGTTCAGAAAAAAATTGCATCTGAAATAATTTGTCTCGCATATAGCCCTGTCGGCGGGCTTTAGAATTGTTACTGTTCAAGAGGCTAATACCCTATGCTGCATCTAATGATAATACTTGTTGGATACTTGTTCAACACAAGAGCAATTTTAAGAATATGGTCGTGACAACCATAGGTGCATGGATTTAAGATGACCAACCGATTGATCGTATCGGGCCTCTCCGACCGCCTGTGACACTACCCCTCTCGGCCCCCAGTACTCATCAACTTCTTCGAAACAATTCTGTCTTGGCTGGTGATTCATCTAGTGGTTCCGATAGGGTCATCACACATTTCTTTATAGTCACAAGAATACAACTGAGGTAGTGGGAGAACAAACGAACAAACGAACAATAAGGGCTTAGGTCAACTCAAAGTGCAAGAAGGGTGGTTCCGTGACACTGCATTCCCTGTGCATCTGTAGACTAACACTGACGTGTATCCTTCGCGAAATTTCCACAAAGCCACGGGGAATGCTGACTCATCTTGACTGGTCTTCCCTCACTGCTCCTGGACTCTATCTCATGCCGATTGTTCTCTTCTGCTGTCCGTTGTCGACTGCCCCTCTCCGTCACTCTTCGCCAAGAACCTTCTCTGAGTTCCTTTTTCTAACTCCTCTCTGACCGGCATTCCCTTGCCCACTTCCAGTCGCGTCGAGATCTCGAGCTCAGGCCTTTGTTTGGTTTCGCACCAAAATAAACAAAAAAGATCGTCTGCTTGGCGCACCCCCTTCATAGTGTCACACGTCTGTCTAGTACAGTAAGGGTCAAGGTTGAGTGATACAAGTTACTCAACCACTTCTAATATTGTCAAAGACAGCTCAGCCACCAAGATCTTGTCCTCAAGCATTACAGGTTACTATTCACAGTCAACAAGTAGCCTCGTTGGGGAGTGGATCTTACCCCTCTGCAGGGGTGCAGTCGGCGTATTCAACAGCTCCACACAACAGAGCGAGTAGTTGTGAGAAATCAGCGCCAACGTCTACATTACGAAGTGTACACGCTTCATTACGCTAGAATAAACTCAAAGAATAAAAAAAGGAATGTCAAGTGTATTCTCGGAATTAGTTTTTGCTTCTTTTTTTCTCTGGTAAGCTAACTTTGACTTGTGCAATTTCAATCAGAACCCAGAAGCCGATATATTTCCTTTTGCAAACAACCACTACTTTGGGAGAGAGAGATCGGCAAGCCGGCAGTCCACGATGAAATATTGCCTCAGGATACTACTTAAGCCAGACTAAGTAAATAATATTAAAAGGTGTAATGGTTTACACGTAGGACTTTAAGCAGGGAAAGATTAGGTTTAGGATAAAATTATTGTTAGCTAATTGGACGAAATGTCTCTCTACACAGATAGTCGTCGACATACGACTTATAAGATTTGCGACGAACCACACCACCACATCTAAAAGATACGACTGAAAACTAAAGAAAAAATAGATACGAAATTTCATTCGGCAGGAAGTGCCGACAAGAGCTGGTTCTGTCCACATCTCTCTCTTTCTCTCTATCTCTCTCTTTCTCTCTCTCTCTCTCTTATGTATATATATGTGTGTATGAATGTATGTGTGTATGTATGTAATGTATTTCTCCCTCTCTCTCTCTTTCTCTTTCTCTTCCTCTCTCTTTCTCTCCCTCTCTCTTTCTCTTTCCATCCCTCTCCCTTCTCTTTCTCCAATCTATCTATCTATCATTACTTCCCTCTCTTTCAGTCCCTCTATTTATCTGCCTCCTTCTCCCTCTTACTTGCTATCTCTCTCCCTCTCTCTCTCTCTCTATATATATATATATCGTTTTCTCTCTACCACACTCCATTTCTTCTCCCTATCTTTCTTATCTCTCTCCTTCTGTCTGTCTGTCTGTCTCTCTCTCTCTCTCTATCAATCCATTCAACTCTCCGTATCTCTCTCTCTAGCAAAGGTTTCTGCATACATTCACTAAAGTTTAACTTGTGAAGCCACAAAATGTCAACCAAGGGAGAAAGTACTGACAAAATGATAAAAATTGATAACCATTATATATATATATATATATATTCAGCCATCTAACACACAGAACAAGCAGAAAGAGCGTATGAGTCAAATGAAACTGGGAAGAAATAAATACATGACTCGTTACGATTAATTAATGTCTCGAAGGACGTTAATCGTTGGCACCGATTCAAATATTCTCACTCACTCACACACACACACGCACTTAGTCCCAAATAGGATATTTACAATAGACAGACACCTTTGTTCACGCTCTCTCTCTCTCTCTCTCTCTCTCTCTCTCTCTCTCTCTCTCACACACACACACACATACACACACACACACACACACACACTTTCTCTCTCTCTCTCTCTCTCTCTCTCTCTCTCAGAAAAGATAAAACTGCAGTTTTTCGGAAATAATTTCGTTCTTAAGCATTTAGTGTAAAAAAGAAAATAGAAAAGTGCTGCATTTATTATCAGACGGGGTCCTTTCACAAGAACTGTACAATCGTATCTTTTCTATATCAACAGGAATGGTTACGTAACCAAGTTTGGTCGTGGAGCGCTACTCATGTTGCGTGTCTTGGCGGAGTCCATCCTTCTCCTGGTCTACCACTGGTTTGAATTCAGAGTTTTCCTTCACCTAAACTGGTTGCCTTACCTAGGTTAAAGAGCTCAGTCTAATCTACTATAGCTGGAAGGAGAATTGTTGGATTTATACCTTTCCCAAGAGTATTAGTGCTATATGAAATACAAACAACCTCGTTCAAGATTCGATAGGCAAGTCCATTTCCTACGACTATAACCAGAAGCACCTCCAATCTATCTCCCGTAAATAAGTTCATAAGTACACGCCAACCATTTTTTAAAGTTAATGCACTTAACCTTTAGCGATTGCAATGTAACTGAAAAGACAAGTTAAGTATAGCTGTTAACCGAACGTGGTGGAGAGCTGGTAACCGGAACAGGTGTTGCGGTGAAGACCTCATAGGGAGAGCTAATATACAAAGAATTAACTTCGTAACCTGGTTCACCTGATAACCCATGTAGGAAAAGCATAGCGTCATGGTTATTTTATTTTTTCGTGGAGAATGCTTAGTTCAACTCATCAGCGCGAATTGAGCCGATGAAAGATGGACCACACAGATACCATTTTCCTGGTAAAAACGCCACCATCGCTGTTATTAAAGAAAATAGTTGGCTTCTCGAGTACTGATGAAAATGTACAACCAATAGTGATAACTGTGATGTAAGAAAAGAGTGTTTTCTATTCGAATACTGGCTCGATCTAATGCTATTCATGTGACATCCATTCGTGTCAAAATATGGCACAAAGTCGTTTTATGGTGGGAGCCGCGCACGAATTAAGACTCATGCGCGTCAGGTGCAAAAATTCTTGACCGCGTCGTCATTCCTCTTTTGTGGTGCACCAGGCACCAAGCAATAAACTTAGTTCTGCAAGCAGGCAAAGACCTGGGTTGGGGCGGACGCTGAGGCCAAAATTTTATAATCTGCAAGCACAACAACCCAGCATAAATCTCAGGCGGCCGGCCCGAAGGCAGGTCGCAAACTTACTCTAAAAGTGTTACTGTCTTCCCTGTATATGTTGTAGTTTCTGTAGGAATAAATTGTAAACAAAATTTTCGGGGGAGTAATACTTTTTTATAAAGTTAATTTTCGTCTCGGTCAAATATTTTATTATTTCAAGTGAAACATCATATAAATAAAACGGATATTAAGTATTACAAAATCGGTCATGAATAAGTGCACTCCTAACAATTTTTATAAAATATCCTTGTCTCTTTCACTTGACCAAAGTACATTATCATCCATCAGTAAGTGACTACGAGCAAGACAAAACTTTTCAATACAGTATCATCTATAAAGAAGTACACTCCTGAAAATCCTTAAAAATGAAAAGTTAATTTTCTTCTGAACTAAAAATACCAGGATTTTACTATTGGTGACTACTGGTGAATATTAGTGTTTTGTAACCAAGATATTGATCTCTCCATTTATTTATTTGTTTATTTATTTGTTATGCCTCCTTCAACATCTTGGCTTTTTATTATATTCTCAAATCAACCTTTTTAAAGAATCAATTTAAAAAAATCTTTGCTCAGAACTTATACACTATTGATACAATATCTATATACAGATAAAATTCTTTTAAGTAATTGATCCGATAGTCCTAAACAATGCCCTTTTAACTTATTTTTCTTACCTTTTTTCTGAAACTCCCAAATTGAATCTTTATTTAATCAGGAAATTTGCTTCAAAAATACATAACTTCGTTTTTGAAATGTCTTGACAATCAATTTCTAGTTCGAGGAAAAATATTGAAAAAATGTCTACCATAATTAGAAATTCCTTTAATTATTTTGAAAGTTTCAATTAAATCACTTCTCATTCTTCTTTCTAGTAAAGTAATTGATCCAAATTTTTCAAATGTCTCTCCGTAACTGTAATTTTTTCTCTTTTTATTATTTTTGTCACTCTTTTTGCATGTCCTCCCATCTAAATATGACGCTCTACTTTTCATGTCGTGACCTTGGAGTTCAGGTCTGAGTACAATATTCTATTCATGCTCGCTGTGTATGTTGTAGTTTCCGTAGGAATAAACAGGAAACAATACTTTCAAATAAGTAATGATTTTTTAAAGTTAATTTTCTTCTAAATCAAAAATAACAGGATCTATTTCCAGTGGAACATTATACAATCAAAACGGTTATCATTATGTATTACCGTATTACTCTTAAGGTTTGTTTTCTTTTAGACAAAAGACACTTGGATATTATTATATTTTGTTTGGTTTGGTTTGTTTTATGGCAAATCAACCCTTGTTAGCTATTTAATCACAAATCTTGTTTTATATATATATATATATATATATATATATATATATATATATATATATATATATATATATATAATTTGTAAGCGAATAGTATGTTAGTAACATTATTTTTAAACGAGCTGTAAATGGTTTCAATAATAGTAAATGTGACAAAAGTTCTATTGGTACCCTAGCAGATACTGCCACTCTGGGTAATAGTGGACCTGGGAGTAATGGCAATGAAGAGGTACTCCACGTTCCCCAAACCTTCGGGACTAGAACCTCACCATCTGATGTTTTAGCGTCATACCCAGGACACTAGAAATAACACCCCTCGTTGGGAGGGGTGTTATTTCTAGTGAAACATAAAATAATCCAATCCAAATGGATATTGTTATATATTACAATATTGCTCATAAATGAGTACATTTCCAACATTTTTTTTTTTATCAAAAACGGTAATTTTCTTCTAAAACAAAGATAACGAGATTTTATTATTCTTAATAGAACATTAGGCACGACGACAGAAAACTAACGTTTTTTTAATCGCTAGCAATCATTCAGCCCACATTCAGTTACTATTTAACTTGTGCACATGATGTAATGGTTAGCAAGCTAGATTACCATACAATTGTTAGTGACTCCGATTTTCACTGGGTGTCCCATACTTCTGGCTTTGTGTCAAGTTAAACTTGGTAAATGACTAAGGCTTTGAAAATTTCATAGTGAAACTTCAAGATGTTGACTACCCTGTTGTCGACGGAATTCAGAATATAGCGACTGCATGTCCTGCAAATAAAACTTACTCCTAATAAAGGATATCCTGAGCATGACGCTAAACTTCATCCGGAGGCGAGACTCTAGTTCTGGAGCTCTGGATAATATGGAGCCAGTTCACCATTGGCATTATTCTCAAGTTCATTCTGAATAGGTGTTGTGGTACCTGTTTAATTCCCAGCATCAAACTCAGTTTTGTATCATATATACAGGACAGTCTTTTTGTGTAGGTGGAGGCTCTTATCCCACTACAGAAGACAATTTGTTCTTCGTCCCACCGACAGGATGTTTCAAGTGTTAAACTATGCAATGAATATATGGAATATCATGTATGTATTTACCGACCCCTCTTTACGGTCAGGATGTGACATAAGCTCAACTTTTAAACAGTTTAACATGTTTGAATTCAGAATTTTCCTTTTCCTAAACTGGTTGTCAAACCAGTGCTAAAGAACCCAATCTGCCCCACAATTTACCCATAATTGGATTCATACCTTTTCAAAAGGTATTAGTGTCATGTGAAATGCAATCAACCTCGTCCACCGTGTCCATTTCTTTCAACGATAACCATTACATTACGGACACCTTTGTGGAATATCATGTACGGTTTACGGCTCTGTATGCCTCCTTTCTAGGACAACTTTTTAGCACCTGTATTATTATTCACTTGTTTCTTGCTCACATTCGTATTAGTGCTTTTTCTGAGCCGACTGAAATTACATAGCTTATAAACGGAAATCTGTCGTCTATTGTATACGCTACTTAAGTTTATGTAGACTGTCTTTATAGGACTGGAAGCTGAACAAGTGGATTTTCTTTTAAGATATTGACTAATGCACTGTACAATCATCGCTATTGTTCTTAGTAAGTCACGACATATCTTTGACTATTTATAGAAGTATTGCCACATAGTAAAACCAGTGTTTATACGTTTTGTTTCTCATTCTATATGCAAATACTTCGAATGGTGTTTGTCCTTAAAATAATCGATGCATAAAATATCAATAGCCTTTTATATAGGGATATCTCTTTGCACAGAGTAAAATTTTATTGTAAGATTATATACAATGCATTTTCATAGGAAATCATCTTCTAGTTAGGTAATTTTGATGCATTTTTTATGGTAAAACCATTTGCAATGGGTTTTTATAGGGAAATTATTTCCAGTACATTCTCTATTCAACGTTTGTTATAACTATTTCAAGTAAATCAAACGTGAGGCGGACAACTCGATGATTTTCGCATGTTTCGTCAACCACAAATGCGAAATTTTTCAACCGTAGTTGATCGCGGAAGATCAGTTTAAATGCCTTACTTTTTTTTATCTCTGGACTTCCATCTCCTCGCGACGCAGATATTCGCTCTCGACTACTATCAAAACTTGAACATTACAATGAATATCAAAACCGAGTGCCAGAATTGTGACACTCAGACGCTACTGCAGGCAGCGAAATCACCTACAACTCATTACATATAAGCAAGAGAAAATAAAAAGCCAGCCAATAGCACGTTGGTCTTGTGGTGTCATTATTCACGTTTTTAAAAAAACGCCAGTAACAAAAATATAACTGGCACGGATAGAATGAAGGCTTTTACTATTTTCAGAAATCTAAAATTTTTTGCAAGCAAAATAATATTCAGTTCAAAACACTTTCAGCAAAAAGTTGTGTCACACACGTACACATACGCTCACGCAAATTCTGTATTCGCAACTTTCAAAGTTGATTTTAAGCCTCGCGGAAAATTATTTAAGTTTTTGTTAACAACATTCCAGTTCGTTTTCAACTTGACACAGCGTCATATATAACTTTGATATTACGTTCAACTTGGACATTAATCGGTAAACTTGGCATAGCGAAAATTAACCATGTAGCTCAAAGTGCTTTGGGAGATATTCAGCAACTATGTGAGATGAACTGTAATGTGTCTTTTAACAATTAAAATTTTGCGGCGATATGTTATATTGATTGTTCAGATTTTACTTTACTTTGACTTGACTGGATTAAAGAACTTGATCTTTTAAATATCCTCCTCACATCTGTGTTTAACACATTACAGGTTCTCTCTGTTTCAGAAATTGAAAAGAAAAAAACAAACACACTAAAGATCAAGTCGACAGTTGTGTTCTGTGTTCTATTCACTAAACGTTTAGTGGTACCATTGAAATCTACAACCCAAAATCTTCAAATAATTTCATTTTGTGCATCAAGGAATAAGTCATATGAAGACCTTAACTCACAGCTATGTCTACAGGTCTAATATGGATAAGCAACACACTTTCCCAAATGTCAGTTAGCAGCAAAGTCCCCCCTCGGAAAAACAAACTGCGTTCATAGGTTTTTCCAGATACTTCTTTGTCACAACTCCACATTGATTTTTACCTGACCTATCAATGACTAACATTATTTGATCCTAACTGATGCTAATAGAAGTGGTCCGAAGTATTCACCATGAATCGCACCTCTTCTTATGAAACTATTATAAAACTAGAGCAAGTTTTTAGCAGATTTAGTCTACCACATATTATCGTCTCGGAGAATGGAAGTAAATTTACCTCGGCATTCAACATATCTGGTCATCACCATTCCACTCACAAGCAAATGGGCCGTTAGAGCGTTTTGAGATATTTAAGAGAGCACTCTTAAAACTAAAAGAAGAGGGAACTTTTCCAAAAATCATTCACATATTCTTGAAAAGCTATACAGCAATTCCAAACCAGAATGTTCCGAGCCGTAGATCACCTGCCGAAGCACTTATGAACTGGAATATCTGCCTATTCGTTGACATCATACGGTTAATTCCATGCCATTTTCTCCGAGAAATATAATAATGGAAAACCAGTTCAACCGCAAACATGGAGCTGTACAGCATTTGTTTTTACCTGGACAATCAGTGCTCGCTAAAGACTGCCACGGTCGTGTTGTGCACCCAACTGAATATGTCATCAATGATATGGACATACAGTCTTCTATCTGGGTCCGACATACAAATCAACTACGCCATTCACGCAGTAACTGGATTACATGATCCAGGCTGATATTTTGTTGGACACTTTTGAACCTCCTTAGAATTCCAAACCTGAACCAAGGGCTCCCGCCTAAAAAGCAGACTAGCCCCATCGGAAGTCAATTGAAACCATCGCAGGTCAACCCACTCCAACTGTCATAAGTGTAGATACCTTTATGTATTGTCTTCAAAATTGTCTTTGCTTTAACTATTTGGAACTAAAGATAAGTTTATTTTGTTTTACTTGTATTTTCCCCTTTGCAAGTTTTGGCTGTTTAAATACATAACTGTAAATACTGTTAATCTAGTATGATACCTGTTCCTTTTAAAGCCACTAATCAGTTGCAGATATGGGAGTTATGAATGATGTAACCTACTTAAAACTCAGAGAATTAAACATAAACTAATATAACCCATTTGCTCTTGGTCTGACAATAAAAAATTATTAATTTCAGCTACAAATTGAAATAAAACAAAAACAATCAGATAAAAAAATAAGAAAAAAAATAATGAATAGCTGAACTTTTACTAAGTTAAAACTTAACAAATCTTCGGGGGGTGGAGAAAAGGTTTGTTCACTGAACATATATCATTAGAAGTCACGGGAGGCAGCATGGTGGATGGGAAGTAAGGCTGATGAATCCAAAGATGGGTTAACGGCGAGCCTCACATGATGCTAGGCATAAGAGCTTCTAAGTCAGCTGCCAGGGTCGAATAGTTCAGCTAGGAAACTACTACAACTCATCTATAAGTGAGGCGTTAATTGATGAGATAGAAAAACAGCCAACGAAATATAACCATGACTCTAAATCAAACCATATGTTCAAGCCACTTCGTCCTTCGCGCTAGAAAACAAAGGGACATGTTCTACTGAGGCTGGAAGTGTTCGAAAAATCAGCTACAGATGAAAAACACATTTCACATAGCAATATTTAACGTTAGGACTTGAGATAGAATAAGCCAGTTACCTGAGTTGGCAAGCTCTGCAGCAGAGCATAACATAGACATAGAATGCATACAAGAACATGGATACTACCAAAGTGAACAAGAAATACAATACTATGATACTAGCAATGGATGGACGTTTGTCTCAGTATCTGCATGGAAAAATTCCGTCAGTGCCATCATAGGAGAGGTAGGAATGCTTCTTCGTCCTCATGCCCTAAAATCACTAAATTGCATTGAGAAAATACAACAAAAAATGAGAGGTGATCCATTTAACGGTAACCCCCGAACAATAATCATCTCCTGCTAATGCCAGTGATGAAATGAACGTCGTCACCTTTTATAACGAATTATCTTCCCTTGTTCGTTGCATTCCCAAACACAACGTACTAATCATCGGAGGAGACATAAACGCTCAAATAGGCAAAGTCGAAACTAAAAATTCTGCTAACACAAATTCTCAAACAGAAATGAAGAATACTTAACAGACTTCTCTTTCGAAAACAGACTATGATACCTTAATACTGAATTCCAAAAAGGGGGGGGGGAATATTGACCTACACCTACCCAAATAATGCTAAAACACATAGATTAATTACTCATAAACAAGAAGTGGATGACTAGTGCTCTGAACTGTGAGGCGTACTCCTATTTTGATAGAGTACGTTCAGATCACAGAAGCGTCACAGTAAAGATACGCCTGATTCTATGCAGAAATATGAGAGAAACAGTCAAAACCACAAGATACGTCTGGTCCTCACTTACCAATAAAGATACTAGCAATAAATATATGGTAACAGTAAGAAACAAATTCGATACTCTTCAGGAGATATCTGGAACATATCCTCCGAATGAAGAATACGAAAACTTCGTCAATACCCACTTGGAAGCATCAGCAAAATACATTCCAACCAAACCAAGAACCAAACATAGAGTTTCATGGGGAACCCTAGCAGTTCGGAAAAAATGGGATAACGTGAAAACAGTATCCTTATGTAGTAAAAGAAACCCACTTAATGCTAACGCGCAGAAACTTAAGAAGGCCTAAAAGAATTAACTAATACATGCCAAAAAGAACAAAAAAATACATTCAAGGACAGATCAATAGAATAAGAAACTTGATAGACGGTAGACAATTACGAATAACAAGGCAAACAGTAAATAAAATTATCAAGAGGAAGAGCAACTCGAGAGGAAAAATAAAAGCTGCCAGCCAAGAACAACGAATACAGATGTGAAAAGAACATTTTAAAAATCTCCTTGGAAACTCCACTAAAGTCACAAATAGACCTATCACAAAAACTATCAATAGCCAACTAGATATTAAACTAGAATAGTTTACTCAAAAAAATTCAACAAAGTACTTAGAAAAATCAAAAACTGAATAGCTGCAGGCCTCGAGGAAATACCTCCAGAAGTATAAAAGACGAGGAAATTTGATGACTTACTTCTTCGATTTTGCAACGTCGTATATAAATAGAATACAATAGAGAGATGGAGAAAAGACCGTATCTTCCCCTTCCCTAAGAAAGGTGACCGAGGAACCATCAAGAACTATAGAGGCATGACTCTTACTTCTTTAGCGGCTAAGGTTTATAATTCTCTGCTTCACAATCACATCGAACCTAGAATTGAGAAAGTTCTTAGGAAAAATCAGAACAATTTTCGGAGACAGCGATCCACAACATCATTTATTCTAACAATCCATCGAATGTCACAAAGAGGTCGTACCAAGAATCTCAGGCAATACTATTGTTTGAAGATTATTCCAAGGCATTTGACTCCATACATAGAGAAAAGATGGAACAAATACTTCTAGCTTATGGTCTCCCCAAAGAAATTGTTACAGCCATAATTATGCTCTATTGAAAAACGAAAGGTAAGGTACGCTCATCGGATGGAGACACGGACTTCTTCGACAGTGATGTAGGAGTTCTGCAAGGAGATACATTAGCACTCTATAACCTCCCTAGACTATGTACTTCGAACATCGACGGATATCAAAGAAAATTACACTAAAAAAAGGCCATAAGCAAACAATACCCCGCAGAAACTATAACGGACGCAGACTATGCAGATGACACGGCGCTTCTTGCAAATATACCGTCCCAAGCTGATTCCCAGCTGCATAGCCTGAGGCAGGAGACATTGACCTCTACATGGACGCAAGCAAAACGGAGTACATGTGTTTTAATCGAGAAGGAGCCATCTCCACTCTAAATGGCTGTCCTCTAAAATAAGTTGACAAGTTCACTTACCTCGCCAGGAGCGTCTCATCTACTGAAAGTGATGTTAGTATTCACCTAGCTAAGCCATCGACTGCTATCGATAGGTTATTGATCATATGGAACTTTAATCTACCCGATAAAATAGAATGGGATTTCTTCGAAACGGTAGTGTCAAACTACTTTATGGATGCACCACATGGACGCTGACAAAGCGCATTGAAAAAAAGCTAGATGGAAACTGCACATAAAAACTACGAGTTATATTGAACAAAACCTGGAAGCAACACCTCACGAAACAACAGCTGTACGGCCACTTACCTCCCTTCTCTAAAACCATCCAAATAAGACGAACAAGACATACGGGACACTGCTAGAGAAGCAAGGACAAAGTCATAAGTGACGTTCTCTAATGGACCCCTATACATGGACGTGCCAGTGTCGGTCAACCAGCAAGAACTTACCACCAACAACTTTGTGCAGACATGGAATGCAGTTTGGAAGACCTGCCGGTAGCAATGGACGATAGGGACGGAAAGTGAGAGTGTCAGTGAAATCCGTGCCAGCAGCGTGATTTGATGATGATGATGATGAGAAGATATATATATATATATATATATATATATATATATATGGGGGATATATGTGTAGATATATATACGAGGATCATTAAATAAGTTTCCAGACTTTTTTCGTATGGGCACTTTTATTGATAGTACACACATGAAACTCTAGTCCCCTTCAAGTAATCATCTCCAGCTGCTCGTCATCCCTCACAGACTCCCTGCCTTCCTTGAATCTCTTATGCCACTCAAAAACTGATGCTCGATTCATGCAAGATAATCCAAAAGCGGTCTGAAGCATTCCATACGTTTCTGTGGCATTTTTTCCAAGTTTAAAACAGAATTTCATTGCATATCTTTCTTCTAAAGTGTCCTCACGTCCAGATTGCATTTTTGAAATTCACCAGCTGTGACAATCAGGCTTTAGTAGGTTGTATTCCAATTGCTGCTGTAGCTGTTCATATGAACCTAAAATCATTGGTCAGGCATCTCATAAGATGTATAGCAATAATATACTGAATTTTCAAAAGTCTACGACAATTTTGAATGCTTGTACGGAAAAGTCTGTAAACTTATTGAATGCCCCACGTATATATGAGAATATACATATGTGAATATATATATACATATTTCTGAATATATATAGGAATATATACATGTGAATATATATACATGTGAATATTTATATGTGAATATATACATATATGTGGATATACATGTAAATATTTATGTGAATATATATATGTGAATATATATATGTATATATATATTAAATATTAATATTAGATATTTATAAAATAAAATGCTATTCAATATTATTTATATATAAAATAGAATATTTATATATAAGTGAATATGTATATAATGTATATGATATGTATATAATAATTATATATATATATATATATATATATTTGTGTGTGTGTGTGTGAGAGAGAGAGAGAGAGACTAAATGAATATATATATTTGAATATGTGAATATTTATATAAAATATATATATGTGAATATATGAATATGTATATATTTATATGAATATATACATATATATGTTCATATATATATATATATATATTTATATATATATATATATATATATATATATATATATATATATATATATTGAATATTAATTTTAAATATATATAAAATAAAATGCTATTAAACATTAAATATATACAGAATAAAGTTCTAATACTTTGGCGCTTGAAGTATCCATTTTTGTATTCTGGATATTATGATTCCTGTTTTCCTATTGCTGTATCCACTCCTATTTGCTCTTGTTTATATATTCTTCAGGTCCGAGTGTGGCTGCATCTGCATAATTCTTAATACTGGCAAGTTTTCTTCCTCTTTCTTTTCTTGTTACTTAGAATCAGTCTTTGTCATCTCTCGGATGTAAGGCTTTGTGCATTGTTATCAATTTCTTTGTTTTATCGTCCATCTTTAGGAGTTTCTGACTTGTCCAGTTCAAGAAGGATCGAGAGTATCTTACAATTGGGACTGCCCAGGTATTTACTCTTTTGGTTATATTTCTGCTGCAGAGTTTGGTTTCAAGAAGAGCTATTGTTTTTCTGGGGTATTTATGTATTATTTCTTACTTTTTCTTTCATCTTTATTTGATGATATCCGATTCTAATATTGACATGTATTGGTAGTTTTCTTTTTCTCGAAACAGTTAAATGCTTTCCTGATCGGGCAGTTCTATTCAGTCTGTTCATTCTTTCTCTTTTTCTCTTTTTTTATCCTTAGCATGACGCATTTTTTAATTATGAATTCCACTTATAGTTATTTTTTTAAATATTTAACTCTGAATATAATAACAAAAGAAAAGAACGGGGAAAAAGAAGTATATACATATATATATATATAGTCATAGAGATACATTTTAGGGGCAAAGGAAACACAAAAGGAAGGAATGGATATATTGTTTTTGTTTAATGACATATTAATCTTCGTGGATTATCTAACGATAGTCATCCTTGTAGAAGAACAGTAAGGGTACTATTCAATGGTGGGGGTTTCATATTTTCCCAAGAGTATTTGTCCGAAAGTGAACGTGATAGCCCGACTGGAGTTCGAACTTTCCTACTACGATGTCGCAGTCCTACATGTGAGCCACCATATCATGAGGTCTCCACTTAAAGATGTAAGAATATCTCCATACACACGTACAAATATATGCGCCACACACACACACACATATATATATATACATGTACCCTACACATATAATATGCTCCACACAAATACATATATATATATATATATATATATATACAAATGTATGTGCCTACTCACATGTGTTCATAATATCACAGACATAAAAACAACAGCTGTGCGATCAACAAACACTTTATTAGATTTCTACGAGTCAA